>JAYKKT010000072.1:16265833-16925000 GCA_036023115.1 Brasenia schreberi
CTTTGGCTTACCATAAAACCTAAAAGCTTACTAGATTCCACTCTAAAAACACACTTTTGAGGGTTTAGTTTCACTTTGTATAGCCTCAGTCTTTCGAAAACTTTTTGCAAAGATTCGATGTGTGTGCATCGGGTTTTTGATTTCACCAAGAGATCATCCACATATACTTCTAAGAGCTCATGAATTTGATCGTGAAAAATGGTAGTCATGGCTCTTTCGTATGTAGCACCGGCATTTTTTAATCCAAAGGGCATAACTGTGTAACAATATGTGCCCTAGGGTGTGGTAAAAGCAGTTTTAGCCTGATCTCTTGGGGCTAACTTGATTTGATTATAACCCGAGTAGTCATCCATAAAAGAAAACATCTCATGATTTGCAGTGTTGTCCACTATCAAATCAGTGTTTGGCAAAGGGAAGTTATCTTTTGGAGTGACTTTATTTAGATTTCTGAAATCAATGCAAATTCGGATTTTCCCATTGGATTTTTGAACTATAACTATATTTGAAAGTCAATCAGAATACGCAATGGGTTTTATAAATCCAGCCTTTAAAAGATCTTCTAAACCTTCTTTCACTTGAGAGTGTACGTTCGGATGGATTTTTCTAAGATTTTGCTTTATAGGTTTTGCATCTGGTTTTAGGGGGAGACAATGCTCTATGATTTTTGGGTCTAGATCGGGCATGTCTTCGTAGGTCCATGCAAAAATGTCTATGTAGGATTTCAGGAATGCAATGAATGATGCTTTTTCATGCTCATGCGGACATGTGCCTATCTTAACACGTTTCGGTTTTGACTCACTCTCTAGGTCGATTTCTATAAAATCCCCTCCTACAGAATTTGAAGGTTTTTTTAAGTCAAGGATTTTGTGAAATTCGGGAAGCTCGAAGGTTTGATCCTCCTCAGGGAAAAGGGGATCCTCCTCCGTGCTTTGATCATTCTTGAGAATTTTGAATCCTAGGGAAGTTGGAGTTGATGCATGCTTTTCACAAACAGTTGGTTTTGGTTTTGCAAGTCTTGAAGATTTTGGGCCTTTTATAAAGACGACTTTTTCTTCAAATTTCTTGACTTTGTCCAAATTTTCACCAGGAGCTGGTATGTACACGATTTTGTTTTTGGTATTTTCAGGTTTTTCTATTTTTTTGGTTTTTTGTAAAGAAAAGACATTGGGAGAAATGCAAATCACACTTTTTTTGGGTTTTTCACAATTTTCTAATGTTTTTGGGTTTTGAGGTTTTTCCAATTATTTTTGGATTTTGAAAATTTGTAATTTTTTTGGCTTTTTGGTTAAGGAGGGGTCTTCCATCATACCTACAAAGAAAACGCCATGAATCAGTCTCTAAATAAGAGATCTAAGCCATAGGTCTCAGTTTAAGTAGGTTCTAGAGCACCCTTGACCCAAGTGGTCGTAGGTAGTGGTTCTGGGGGTATGCTTGGAATGTTGCCTATCCCATACCTATTTGGTTTTGGATTTGGAAATATGGGCTCTAGGCAATCTTGGTTTTTGTTCCCTAAACTTTGGTAGGGTATGTAACTCATGTTTAGTAGCATGTTCCAAGGTTTTTTGGTTTTTGAAAATTCTTTGTACAATAGATGACCTTGGAACTTGCTGTCATCCATGGCATGCTCAAATGGCTTTTTGTTTAGGGATTTTGGAAATATTAGGAGTTTGGATTTACCTAGGATGGTCACAACTTTTGGCGGGCTAGCTTTGGGTTGCCCCTTAATGTATACGATCTTCCTAGGTTTTTGGATGACGAACTCGTATGGTTTGTCCAAGGATTTCACGGGGTTGGTCCCGTAGGCCTTTTGACTTGACAAGGAGGGAAAGTTTTGAACTCCCCTCAATTGTGGATGGCTTTCGCCCAGAATTACCACGATTTGGTTTTCATGGGAGATTTTTACACACCTATGGAAGGTGGATGGCATAGCCCGAAAGTTATGTATCCATGGTCTTTTCAGATATAGGTTGCAATGGGGGTGTATGTCTAAGACATGGAACACCCCTGCATGGGTTATGCCCCCTATTTCCATGGGACTCTATGGCTCCCAAAGGTTTCAATGCATTTCCATTGTATCTAGTGATAATGATGGGGCTTGGGTTTACAGAAGTCAGGGTGACTCCAATTTGACAAGCCACGTGTAGCGGAAGGTTGTTGAGACCTCCTCCCCCATCAACCAAACACCTATCTAGAGGATGGTGATTCAATACCATATCGATATGCAGGGCTTGGTTATGGGTTTCATATGGTCTTTCTATCTCATCTTCCGAGAACATGATTGGCGTTTTTGCACAGATGGGTGCCACTAGGAAGGACAAGGACTTAAGAGTTATAGTCGAGTTAACCTTAGCTCTTTCTAAGATTTTTTCTAAAACTTATCTATGCCTAGGAGAAGTTTGGATTAACTTTAGGATAGACATGTTTATCGGGATCTTGGAAAGATGATTTTCAAAATCATATGGGGTTAAAACGTTTTTACCTTTATCCATGATTTGTGATGCCCTAGAAATGCATGCTTTTGAAGGGTCAGGAATACTGACCACTTTTTTAACATTTTTTTCTAGATGTGGGGGTTGATAGATCCTTTCAGTCTTGGTCACCTCTCCCACACCTTATCTAAGGCTCGCTCCTATGTTGGCTCTATTTTTGTGCTTTGGAGCAATCATAATTTCTAAGATGGCTCTAACCGGGGGCGGGACTCTAAGCGCTCCTCAGATCACTACTTGTGTGGCTTTTTTGTATATGATGATAGAAGGTGGTGTGTGACAAGTAGTGAAGCCAGTATATGATGCATGCACTAAACCTTTTGAAGTTGAGAAAGCACATTCCTCTTTTCAATTCCCACTAGTACTTGAGTGATTGGGAAGGGTTCTTTGAGCACAGCTTGGGCATGCTTTGGCTCCTCAGTGACCTAGAGTCGGCCCTGCTCTATCAAGTTTTCGATTTTATTCAAAAGAGAGAAACATTTGTTTGTATCATGGCCTTTGAGCCGATGACATTTGCAAAATTTGTTCAAAAATCTCCCTTTTGGAGGGGTCTCCTCGGGAATTTCGGAGAGTATTACCAACCCTTGGGCGAGCAGGAGGTCAAGGACCTCCGAGACAGGCTGCCCCAGTGGGGTATACCACCTTTTTTCGAAAGTTTTTTGAAAATTTTTCTCATTTTTTTGTTCGAGCTTCTTTGAAGTGCCCGTCGGGTTTGATTCCACTCGGAGATTTGCAATCTTTTGGGTTTTGCCCCTTTGTCCGCCATGGGTAGCCCGTAAGTTCTGGGTTTTTCAAATCTCATTTTTGGAAGAATCTTTCCCTTCCACAAGTCATCGTAGACCCCCTTTTTCAGATTGGTTTCAAATAGGGAAGCCTTTTTAATTAATTTGTGAAAGGTGGAAATTTCATGCAATGAAATAAGAGTTTTTATATCCGTTTTAAAATTTTTGAGGATGAGCATTACTACGCATCCTTCGGAGATGGACTCTCTCACTTGCCCAAGGAGGGACCTCCATCGAATGATGAATACATGTACATCCTCATTCGAAGCTTGTTTTGTGTCCCTCAAGGTATTCAATGTGGGTGTTACATCCACGTTGTGCAAAAATCTTTGCATAAAGTTGTTCGCTAACTTTTCAAAAGTAGCGAACTGGCTTAAGTCATTGGAAGCAAGCCATTTTGAAGTAGTCCTCTTGAGGGAAAGGGAAAACCAATATATCCATTTCGTAGAGTCCTTTTTCTTTTTGTGGGCTCTGCGAGAAAAGAGTTGCAGGTGGGATCTAGGATCCCCCGTGCCGTCATACCGATGGAAATTCGGTATATCGTCATCACTATCTGTTTCATAATCTAAAGGAAGGAAGTCATACAGGGCGTACGATCTGTTTTCTTTGTTTTGTCCCTTCAACAGTTGTTGAAGGGCTTTTCGATCCTTTAGTGTGAAGGAATCGTGATACTGGTCTCCCTCTATTGCGGAAGTTTTCTTGGGTTTTTCGGACTTGCCAGGTCTTTTCTTAGCTTTGGCGGGTTCGCCATGTGACGAGTAAGAGTCGGCCGCCTCAGCCTCTTGGCTATGGGCGTCGATTCATGCATCGATTTTTGCCTCGAATTCCCTACGCAAGTTTTCTAACTCTTTTTTTTTGCATTTGAGTTGAGTTTTTGAAATTTTCTTTGAAAGGAAACTTGACAAGCGAGAGGCTCGGCTAGTCACTTCATTGGAGCTTGAACTAGACATGACTCAACAAATTTTGAAATCAAACAAGTGCAAACAGGCAAAAGTTTAAACATTTTTTTGAAAAAAATTTCAAAGTTTTGTTTGTTTTATCGAAGTTTGTTTAAGGCCCGTCTCCCACCAGGCGTGCCAAAAACTTTAGGCGTAAAAATTTTCACTCCTGGTTTTTGAGGGAGGAAATGAACCTTTTCGCACCTAAGTCGTTTTTGCGAACATGCCAGCTAGCTTACTCAAATTAGAGAAGGTTTTTGAAATATTTTGACTTTCTGGCGATTGTGGGAAAGCGGGATCTTTTCGTTTAAACCTTTTTGAACCGATGCTCAACACTTGGAAACTTCGTTTTTACAAAACTTTGAAATATCTGTGTTTTATTAATTCGATGTATGCCTTGTTTGCAAATTTTATTACGACTTTTGAACGACCCTAAGTCTTTGGAGTTTTAGCTATTTAGGCCTGATATGTGTGTCAATATGTGGTATATTTTCAACGTGGTTTGTGCGGGGATTCGGGGCTTCTTTGAAAGTGAGCGAATGCAAGCATGCAAAATCTTTTCAGGTTTTGAAAGTGATGGTGTGAGCTAGGCTCGAATTGAAAGTGTAACTCACACAACTTTCACTAATGTAAATACCCAAAATTGAAGTGCAACTCAAGCAGCTTTCACCAATGTAAATACCTGAAATGTAAAGCAACTCACGTGACTTAAATGTAAATCCATACAAAGAGAAATGCAACTCGACTTGAAGTAAACTCACACGACTTAAAAATATATAAATATGTTGTATCCTAAGAGCGAAAACGCTCTATGTGTGTGAGTGTAAAGAGTGGAAAGGCTCGAGTGCTTGTGGGTGTTTCTCGTGTGCAATTTAAATGACAACTCACACAACTTAAAGTAAATCCACTCGAAATTAAATTGCAACTCACACAGCTTTCACTAAAGTAAATAGCCGAAATTGAAGTATATACGTTTAGCTTAAGAGTGGAAAGGCTCAATGTGTGTGAGTGTGAAGGGCGAAAAGGCTCGAGTGGGCGTGGGTGTCTTTGTGTGAAATTGAAATTGCAACTCACATGACTTGAATGTAAATCCACCTGAAATTAAATTGCAACTCACATAGTTTTCACTAAAGTAAATACCCAAATTGAAGTATATACGTTTAGCTTAAGAGCGGAAAGGCTCAATGTGTGTGCAATCGTGTGCAATATAAGAGCGGAAAGGCTCAAGTGCACGTGTGTGGTTGTGTATCATACACAAATATTACATTTTGGGGGGAGACTTCGCTCCATTATTACAACCCCGTATCGAATTGAATTTACTTTAAATGAATAATGTAAAACCGAATGTAAATAACACTTACAAGTGGTCAGTTTTGCCTCTCGAGTCACTCGGGTCCGTCCTTCTTGGCAGCCATGAGGTAAGTCCCTTTAGGTGGGTTCCGACGTGAGGCTTGGGTGTGGATTCACTTGGGTGCAGCCAAGTGGGTTTGGGCTTAGTCTTGGCTGGGTTCGGCCAAGGGGTTAGGTTTAGGATATGGTGGGTCTAGTCCTAGTTAGGTCTAGGCTTTGGTTTAAGGAAAATGGAAAGGAGCTAGGCCAACCAAAGGCAGGCCGGTTGGGTGGGTTGTTAAGGTTGGTGCACGGCCAATAAGTCTTGGCCGAGTGCTAGGTGCACTCGGCTGGTTTAGGGTGCGGGATATGGGGTGCTTTGGGACAGGCCTAGGCGCAGCTGGGGGTGCTGTAGGGGCATAGCAGGGGCACGACAAAGGTGTGGCTGGGGTGCAATAGGGGCACGACAAGGGTGTGGCCGGGGGCACAGTAGGCGCGCAACAAGGGCGCTGCAAGGTGTGCAGGCCGAGGTGCGGTTGGGGGCGCAGCAGGCGCGCGGCAAGGGCGCTGCAATGTGTGCAGGTCGGGGTGCAGCTAGGATACGGTAGGGCGCTGCAGGGGTGTGCAGGTCGGGGGTGCTGGACAGGGTGCAGGCTGGGGCGCTGTTAGGGTGCAGGCCGGGGCGCGGCCAGGTTGAGGCACGACAAGGGTTTTGTGTAGGTTAGGGGTGCAGCAGGGCGACAGGGCACGGGTCGGGAGTGCAGCAAGATGTAGGTCGGGGCGCAGCTAAGGCGCAACTAGGGTGTGTAGGCCGGGGAGTCTGTGGTAGGGTTGGTTGGGTTAGGTGTTACGTAAGGTCGGTTTAGGGCTAGATCAAGTGGAGTCGGTTGGGGGGTGGGTGAGGTTTAGATGGGCCAATTATGGCTAGGTTAGGGTGCGGTTTAGTGGAGTCGATTGGAGCGAGTGGGCTAGGTCTAGGTGGGATTTAATTGAGTCGGTTGGGGCAAGTGGGCTAAGTCTAGGTTAGGTTTGGGTTAGGTTTAGTGGCTAGGTCAGGGTTAGGTTTAGGGACCTACCTCTTGGAGTAGAGTCCACCTTGTGCAGCCCATGTCCACGCCTTTTGCAGTCGTGTTGTTGCAGCCCCAAGCTAGGTCTTGTTCGACAAAGCTTGAACCCACCTCACCCTTGGTTGAGCCCACATAGCCATAGCCCACCAATGTTGACTTTTGCACCCACTCTCTCTCTCTCTCTTCCCAAGGCTCCCAAGCAAGTTCACGTGAACTTTTTCACCTCCCCTTGGTCTTATTTATAGGCCAAGGGGTGGGTCTTGGGTTTGAATATTGGATTTGGGTTTTGAGATCCAAATTCGATCCAAACACTATTTGGGTCTGGATCTGGATATTTATGTCCAGATCCAATCCAAAATCTTCTTTCTTCAGTCCTTCTTGGTGTTTTGAGATGGGCGGTTTTGCACAGGCCCTAGCTTCCTCAGTGCTCCATTTTGGGTTGGGTTTTTCCCAACTTTCTTGTCTGACCATCTACTCACCTTTCGAACTTTGTTTTGTCTGATTTCTGATTTTTCAAGCTTGGGGTTGGATTTCTGACATCTTTATCGGTGCTTTGTCTTTCTATTTTACATTCTGGGGCTGAAGTCTACTTTTGGCCTTGATGCTTCTTTTGCTTTTCGGCCCTGCTTTCATCCAACCGGCCTGAACTTTCGCTTTTTGACCTATTTTGGAGCTGCTTTTTTATCAGGCTTCTCCTGCTTGATTTAGCTGCTTTACAAAATTTGGTTTTGACCTAGGTCTAAGAACCTTTATTTTTAAGGATTTTTAGACAAAAGTTTAAACTTCGCAACTTCAGGGTTTTGAAAGTTCAAAATTGGTTTGAAAATGGTTTTTGAAAACCAGGTGTTTTGTTTGAAAATAATCTTATTTTGGGGTGTTTACAGTGGGTCCTAGGGCAGCGTGATAGCTAGGTTTAGCTGGGTGTTGGGTAGAGTTTAGGGCTTGTTGAGTTAGGTGCCACCAACACAATTCGGCCAAGGGCCTTGGCGCTGGTTCAAGCTAGGTCTAGGGCCGGTTTAGGTAGTATGGGTTAGGTTGAGTTTCAAGGGAACGAGCTAGGAGCAACCAACACCTAGCTGGGTTCGGTTTGGGGTAGGTGAGTTTTAGTGGAGTCGGTTGGGTTTTGTTGTAGGTCGGTTAGGCATGGTTAGGTCCAGCCGAGTGGGTTAGGTAGTGGTTGGGGTAGTTAGGTGTTGGGTCGAGCCAAGGTGCAGGCCAAGTGGGGCTGGTTGTGGCTGTCGGTTAGGTTGAGCCTTGGGATGAATGGGGTCGGTCTTGGGTAGTCTTGGCTAGGTTTAGTGCAAGTCTAGGTGGTGGGTTAGGTCGGCTAGGTCAAGTTGGCTAGGTCTAGGGTTAGGTTTTAGGGGATTTACCTCTTGCATCCGGTCCACCTTTTGCAGCCATGGTTGCAGCCCACGTCTTGGTCAACTCCACCTTGTTGTAGCCCAAGCTAGGTCAAGGTCACAAGGCTCATGCCCACTTAACCCTTGATCAAGCCTACATGGCTAAAGCCCACCAATGTTGGGTGTTTGAAACGGGCGGTTTTGAATGGACCCTGGTTCCGCCAGTGACTCGTTTTAGGCTGGGTTTTTCCTAGTCTTCTCGGCCGACCTGCTTCTCACTTTCCAGACTCTGTCTTGTCTGATTTTTGTTTCCACAGGATTGGAGTTTTGATCTCTGACAACTTCATCGGGGCTTTGGCTTCGTCTTTGATGCTTCGGAGTTGAAATCTGTTCTGACCTGGATGCTCGTTTTGCTTTTCGGCCTTGTTTTCATCTGGACGGGCTAAACATTTCCTTTGCTTTTTGACCCGTTCTGGAATTGCTTTTTTGTCAGGTTTCACCTGCTTGTTTCAGCTGCTTTACAAAACTTGGGTTTTGGCCCAGGTTTGAAAACTTTTATTTCGAAGGATTTTGAAAACGAAGTTAAGACTTAACAGCTCCGGGGTTTTAAAGGTTCAAAATAAGGTTGTGAAATGGTTTTCGAAAATCAGGCGTTTGTTTGAAAGAATCCTATTTTGGGGTGTTTACAATAAAGAAGAGGAGATTTTCAGGAAATGCTCTTTGAGCTTTTAATTTCCTTTTTTTCTTTTGTAGAAAGACCTCCATATTGAAGGTTTATTTTTTCCTTTTTTCTGTTGTCTATTTTCTATTTTTCTTTTTCTTTCTTTTGGCTTTTGAGGTATTGGGCTTTTGTCAATTTATTTGGAGAGAATGAGATGGAGAAACAACTTATCCCTCTAGATACTTGGTTTAATCAAGTATGCCATATTTTATAATAGCACATACTATTTGAAAATATTTTGCTATTTTTAACTAGGCTCTATCTCATAAAGCAAGGACTTTTGAAATGTTTAATGATTTTGAAAACACTCCACTGAACGCAAGTGAAGTAGGCTGAGTAGACTTCTCATACAACATTAATTCTTAGTTAGGAGGCATATATTCAATTTGGTCCCTTCTATAAAAAAACTAAAGAAGATCCATTTGCAAAAATTATTTCAAAAGAATTGGTGGTAGACACTAATCATAATATCTTTCTAGATATTGGGCACTTATAAGGTCTCCCAAGTTTCTTCCCTTAGATTTAGCCAATATGCATGGTTGGTTGTTGTCTCCCTTATGACATAGGGACCTTCCTACTTTCGTCGCCACTTTTCGAGAGAATATGGGCCTCTTATGGGTGAATGATATTCATGGGATGCATGACATGTAAAAATGTATTCTCATAGGAGATGATAGAGATACATGCTCAATGAAATAATTAAGTATTCAAGTTTCCATGAAAGGTGCTTAGGGAATGCAAGCTACATGCCCCAAGTTTGGAGGAAATAGATGACATGGGCATTCACACACTATGGCCAACCCCTATTGTGGCGTGTGATGAATAATATTTAATGAGATGCATGAATGACCCGTACATGCACTATGTCGTTGGACATCTTTGTTTTTTTGACATGACTTAGGAATATGCATTATATTATCCTAGCCTCTTATGCATTTAGGGTTAGGTTTGACTCCTATGTTAACCCTTAAGAGGTTACCTTCTAGGGAAACTTGAATGTTTATCCAAGTCTAATACTTTATTGATTTTGATCAATTTCATGTAGATTGTCATCACCCAAATCATCCCTAAGGGGATTGCCATTTTTTTTTATAAATGATTTTGGTTTTTTTTCTTTTGAATTTTTTTTTTTATTTAGGTTTTTCCTTCTTTTTAAGATTTTGAGGATTTTGAAAATAACCTATACACAATATACAAAACCCTAAGTTATCATCATATCCAAGGAGGGTTCGAGAGTTCGGGTGCATCAAGGATGCGCACTCGGGGTGTGGAATGGTTGATGTTCTTATGATAGATCCTAGGTACAACCCAATGTGCTCCTAGGGGTGATTGATGTCAGTGTATGTGGATGTAAAGGAAGAACATGTTTGATTCCTTGCTAAATGAAAATGTATGGGTTCCAAGGGAAACCATGGTCAGTCCCTTGGTGGGTTTGTGGGGGTTAGGGGAAGTCATGACCATAAGCTTGGGTTTAGGATGCAAACCTAGGCTCAAAGGAATTTTTTTGTACATAGTAGGGTGAGGTGTACCTAGGATATCGATGTATGCCCTAGGAGTAACTATGTCTACCAAGTTTTGAATTTTATTTTCATTTTGTTTTTCATTTTGAAATTCTTTTTGTTGGTGCGGGACTTTCGGTGCACCTTGGAAATCTGCATCTTTTGGCACATTGAGTGGTCTTGTGGGTGTAAACATGAAAATTTTCACTTCTGGTTTTGAAGCCGGAAATAAACCTTTTCGTATCTACGTCGTTTCTAAGGGTGTGCCAGCTAGCTTGCTCAAGCTAGCGAAGATTTTTGAAATATATGACTTTTTTGAGGCAATTGTGGGAAAGCGAGATCTTTTTGTTTAGATCTTCTTGAACCGATGCTCAAGGGTCAGTTTAAACGCTTAAAACTTTGTTTGTACAAAACCTTACGAAGATCAGTGTTTGGAAACTTGATGTATGCCTAGTTTACAAGTTTTATTTCGACTTTGAACGCACTTAAGTCTTTGAGTTTTTAGCTTTTTAGGTCGGATATGTGTGTGCACAAGTGGTCTATTTTCAACATGGTTTGTGTGTAGATTTGGGGCGCTTTTAGAAGCTAACGAATGCAAGGATACACAAAAAAATTTCGGGTTTTGAGATGATGATGTGAGCTAGGCTCGAATTGAAAGCAACTCACACAACTTAATGTAAATACCCGAAATTGAAAGTGCAACTCACGCATCTTTAAGGTAAATACCCGAAATGTAAAGCAACTCACATGACTTAAAAATATATAAGTATGTTATATCCTATGAGCAACAAAGGCTCAAAATGTGTGTGAGAGTGTAGAGCAAAGGCTCGAGTGCTTTTGTGTGCAAGTGTGAAATTTAAATGACAACTCACACGGCTTTCACTAAAATAAATACCCGAATGGAAATATATACTTTAGCGTAAGTGCGGAAAGTCTCAATGTGTGTGTAAGTGTGAAATTTAAATGACAAGCTCACACGACTTGAATGTAACAACCCAAATTAAATTGTAACTCACACAGCTTTCACTAAAATAAATACCCGAATGGAAATATATACTTTAGCTTAAGAGTAGAAATGCTCAATGTGTGTGCAATTAAGAGCGGAAAGGCTCAAGTGCACGTGGGTGTCTTGTGTATCAAGCACGAATATTACATTTCGGGGGGAGACTATGCTCCATTATTACAACCCCGTATCGAATTGAATTGAATTTCAAATGAGTATGGTAAAAACCGAATTTAAACACTTACAAGTGGTCGGCTTTTTCTCTCAAATCTGCTCGGATCCGTCCTCCTTGGCAGCCTTGAGTTAGGTCTCCCTAGGTGGGTTTAGATATGAGATTTAGGCTTAGGTTGACTTGGGGGCAGCTAGGTGATTGAGGGCTTAGGAGGGACTTAGTTCGGCCAAGGTGTAGGTTAACTAAGTGGGTCACGGCTAAGGTGTGGTCCTAGATAGTAGGATGGTTTGGGATGGGAGCTAGGTAGGTCACAGCTAAGGTGGGATGATGGCTAGGGCTAAGGTGCGGCGCGACAGGTGGTGCTAGGTATGGCCGCAGGTGTGTGGCCGGCAGCAAGGTGGTGCAGACAGGTTAGAGAGTGGTTGGGCTAGTTTAGGGCGTTTTAATAGAGTCGGTTGGTGGAGTTTCAAGGAAGTCGGTTTAGGGTGAAGTGAGCTAGGTTAGGCTGGTTTTGGGTTAGGTTTAGTGGGGTCGGTTGGGTGAAATGGGCTACGTTAGGTTGGTTTAGGGTGAGGTTGATCGGCTAGATTAGGGATAGGTTAGAGAGACCTACCTCTTGGAGCCGAGTCCATCTGGTTGCAACCCATCCTTGCTTCAAGTCCACGCCCTTTGCATGTTGGTGCAGCCTCTTAGTTAGGTCTAGGTCCATACATGGCTTGAACCCACACCCTTGATCAAACCCACAAGGCTAACCCACTTGAAAATATCTAGTCCACCATTTTTCTCTCTCTTACTTTATGCACTCTCTCTCCCCAAGCCTCCAATTGAGTTTCACGTGAACTTCCACCACCCTCTCACCTCTATTTATAGGCAAAGGAGGTGGGTCTTGGGTTTGGATCTTGGATTTGGATTTTATGATCCAAATCCAATCCAAGCACTATTTGGGTCTGGATCTGGATATTTATGTCCAGATTCAATCCAAATTTTCGTTTCTTCAGTCCTTCTTGGCGTTTCAAGACGGACAGTTTTCGCGGGCCCTGGCTTTATCAGTGCTCCATCTTGGGATGGGTTTTCCCCAACCTTTTCGTCCGATCTCCTTCTCACCTTCGGGACTCCGTTTCGTCTGATTTTCAGAATTTCAAGCTTGGGCTTGGATTTCTGATGATTTGGTTTGGTACTTTGGCTTTGCTTTTCATGCTCCAAGGCTAAAGTCTGCTTCTGGCCTAGACTCTCCTTTTGCTTTTGATCCTGCTTTTATCAAGTCGGGCTGACTTCTGGGCTTTCAGACCTGTTTTTGGAGCTGCTTTTGATCAGGCTCCATCTGTCTGCTTTTGGAACTCCTGGGTTTTCGAAAACTCAAAATTGGTTTCGAAATGGATTTTTAAACCAGGTGTTTGTTTTGGAAAATCATTTGATTTTGGAGTGTTTACAGTGGGTACACGAGTGCGATTTGATGCATGGAATGTATGTAAATAATTTACCGATCCTACACTAAGAAGGGGAGGATCGAGTAGAGAGTTTTGGGGGGGAATGAGTTTTAGGTGTAACTTTTTCGAGCTTGACTACCTTTCCACGATGAGAGCAAGCTTCCTTGTAGGTGTGAAGAGGTTGCTCTAGCTCATACATGGCTTCGAGCTCCCATTGCTTTGGTAGGTATTGAGTTTCATCCTTAAAGCCTATACTTGTGCAACACTCATTCTCTTTTGTGTTTGTTTGTTAAGGAGGAGAAACCTCCGAAGTGTGCGAAGTGGTGCTCATGGGAATGGAACCCATTGGAGAGCATGCTTTTGAAAATTTTGGGTGACTTGTGTGAAGAAGACCTCATACCCCTCTCCGCATGTATGCCTAGGAATGTCAACTGCTTTTTCTTCATTTAAATTTTCACTTTCAATTTTTACAATTTCATCATTTGCAATTTTTTGATTTTCAATTATTTTTGATTTTTTAATATTTTTCAGATGTTTTTGGTTTTTCTAAATATATATTTTTTTACATTTTTGGTAGACAAAGGGGTGTTAGGAAGTGGATGACTAGCAGGGTTATGAAGAGATAGCTCAATCCCTAATACTTGTTACTTTTGTAGCCTCACATCCTTCATTGAATTTTGTAGTTGGTTTGGTTCTTCGAGCATGGTTTGTCTACCTATAGACCCGAGATTGTCACATATTACTGAAGGAACCATCCGAACTTGACATGATGTTTGCTAGAAAATTTCAGACCTATGACCAAGTTTTTAAAGAGTTTAGAACAAGGTTTTGGAATCAACTTATTTCAAAAAAAATATGACCATATCAAAATGACTCTTTAAGACCTAAGTCCCACCAGGTGTGACATTTTATTTCTATAAACAAAATTTTTGGTCTTTGTATTGATTTAAAACTTTGTTTGCAAAAATTATCCGTGAGCATACCAACAAGTTTACTCAAACTTATAAAGAGTTTTTTCTAATTATTCATCGATTGTGGACAAGTAGATTCTTATCATCGTAAGTCTTCTTGAACCGACACTCAAGGGTCAGCCTAGATGCTTAGAAAGAGTGCTTCAGATATAGGATTTTCTCAAAACAATTTTCAACCAAAATAGTTTTTCCAAAACAAGTATATAATTCACTTGGGAAAACCAGTTTAGGTTTTGTGAAACATAATTAGTTCTATTTTCTAGTAGAAGAGTTTGAAATTTTTTAGTGGCATGACGGGGTGTAGATGTGAATTTTTTTTCCAAAGTCTATGTAAAGACTTGAAACTAAGTTCACGAAGTTCTCAAAACTGGTGAATTGGCTTAAATTGCAAGAAGCCAACCACTTTGATGCATTCCCCTTTAGAGAATGAGGAAACTAGTAAACCCACTGAGAAGAGTTCCTCTTTTTCTTATAAGCTCTTCTAAAAAAGAGTTGGAGATGGGATCGAGGGTCCCCATTTCCATCATATCAGTAGAAACTCGGTATTTCATCATCACTATCTGTTTGATAATCAGAAGGTAAAAAATCAGATAGTGAGTATGTTCTTTTTTCTTTAGTTTGGTCCCTTAGCAATTGTTGGAGGGCCTTCCTATCCTTAATGGTGAAAGACTCGGGTACTAGTTCCTCCTCTTCAAATTTGGAGGTCACCTTAGGTTTTCGCGAATGATAAGATCTCCTATGAGCCGTGGTTGTTTGCTATGGGAGGAGCAAGATTCTATCGCATCGGCCTCTTGGCATAATGCGGCAATTTCCCACTCTATCCTTAGCTCTTTTAATTCCCTTTTTTAGGGAGGCGATCCAATCTTCCTAGTTTTTCAAAGAATCTTTAGAAATTCCTTTTGAAAAATGACTTATAGATCACGAGGTTCGACTTGACACCTCGTAGGAACCCTTTGAAGTAGACATTATTTTGAGCTTTACAAAAAATCAACCTGAAACAAAAAAAGGAATTGACAATCATGATTTTGAAAAGTGAATTGTTTTAAAAACCAACACCGGATCAACAACTTTCAAAGGTTCATATCCCACTGAGCGTGCGAAATCTGTAGATGTGAATTTTTGTTCCAAAGTTTATATAGAGACTTCAAACTAAATTCACAATCTACGAGTGTGCGAGCATGCCAGCTGGTTTGCTCAAACTAGCAAAGATGATTTCTGACTCCTTTAGCGATTGTAGATAAGTGAATTCATTTTTTTATAGATCTTCTTCAAACCGATGATCAAGGGTTGATCTAGGTGCTTTGAAAATTGTTTGATATCTGATAAGTTTTTAAAATCAAATTTCAATTCCAAAAGTTTTGCAAAAATCGTGAACTTAATTCTTGAAAGAAAACATTTCAAATCCCGAAAAGCAAAAACTAGTTCTGTTTTCAAAGACTTGTTTTCTGATTTTTTTGGACAACTTCCGTATCTCTAAAAATCCTCAAAATTTTATAGAAGGCAGAGTTGGATATTGATTGGCAAACTATTTTTATTTTGATTTTAAGTATTATATATGTATGCAATTAAATCTGAGAATACATCTTACTAAGGTATTCGGGACAGATATGTGACAGAGATATAGAGGCGTAGCAAAGTGACTGTATCTTGGTACCTCGATCTTCGATTTCTATAAAATTAGTCTTGTTGGAAAGCTATGGATCTTATCTTTCCAAGAACTATTTACAATCAAAATGATTTACTATATACAAAGTTATTGGATTATAATCCAACCTCTATTGTAGAAAATACAGGTTTTACATACTCTATTATGATTTCATTCGATTTTCTCTAATTTTATTTATAATCTTGCATGATCCTAAAATTCTTGAAAATTTTATTAATTGTATATAAGTGTGTGTGAATTAGGTGTGCGAAATTTCAATGCATTCGGAGTAGGGAGCAAGGAAATAAAAATTATCCATCGGACATATACAGAGTACAGAAAACAAAGTTTCAGTTTTTATAAAATACGTGAATACATTTCGTCTGAATTAAAAGATAATCTAAAGCAATTAAAATGTAAAGAACTGAAGTTAATGAAGTAAATTATGATTATAGCATAAGTAGAGGGGATTAGGAGATATAAGATCTTATAATGTATATTGGGGTAGAAGGAATAAAAAATCAAACACATAGCATGAATTTATAAACGTAAAAAAAGTTGGGTAGCATAACCCCTTAATTATTATATCAAAGATAGAGATATAATCTCCTTAATTACAACCCCATTAAATTGAATGAAAGAGGAGAAGAAAGTACTGAAAAGAGAAGGGAAGAAGGGACCTATGACTTGGAAGAACTTTCGGTAGTCGGTGGATTGTGGCGGCGGTTTGGGGAAGATGGGACTCCTCCTTCTCCTTCTCCTTCTTTGTCTCTCTCTCTCTCTCTTTCTTTGTCTCTCTCTTGCTGTAGGGATTTCCCTCTCTCTTTGATGCTCAAACCAACCCCCCAAGATCCCTATTTATAGTTTTGAAGCGGGCCTCAAAGGCCTTCCATGGGTTAGAGCTTGGTGGTTCAATGCAAGATCCAATTTGGGTTTGGTCTGACTAAAATTTCTGCACATGGGGCAGGTGGGGCATGAAGAGTGATCCCCTTTGAACCATGTGGAGTCTTGATGTAGCCCTAGGTGTAGCCTGCCCAATCTTGGTGTGGTTTCGTGGCTCGCCCTTGGCTAGGAGTGGACTTGATGCAACTCGGGTCTAGGTGCAGCCTTGTCTTTTTCCAATGCATGGGTGTGAGCTTTGACTTAGCCCACTAGGCCATTGTATTTGCCTTGCTTTGACCCTTTTATGACTTGATCTAACCCATGACTTAATTCGGTCATTGACTTTGATTCACTCTTTGGTGTAACTCACCACTCATTGTAGCCGAACTTGGTGCGGTCCATCCTCTTTGGTGCAGCCCTTGGTTGGTTTTGATACAACCTTTGGCTCTCTTTCACTAACCCAAGTCCTTTTATGTAACTTGCATCCTAGCTTGGCTGGTTATGTGGCTTGACTGGTCTTTAATTTGACTTGATCAAAAGGCTTGCTTCATGGCCTTGGTTTGTCCACTTCAGCCCAATTAAGTCTTGGCTTGTTCGAACTTGGCTTTCCTTGTAGTCAAGCTTGTTCTTACTTTGATTTGGTTGGATTTGATAAGCACCTTTGATTTGATTTGAATTTGATTGATTTGGGCTTGATTTGAATTGCCTTCAATTTTGTTGGGATCTGGTTTGACCTTCGTTGAATCTTGCTTGATTGGGTTTGACTTGGCCATGCATTGCCTCCGTGCCATTTTCGTTCCATCCATATCTTCTCCCGAAAATTACCCCTCTTGCTGATTCAGGCTTTGTTCTATCTTTGGGTAAATCAACATTTCCTTTTGAATTTCAAGATTTCATTTTTGGCAATCTCGGGATTTTCAAGAATATTTTTTTAAAACATTTACTTTAAAAATGATATTTGAAACTTTATGAAATTCGGGAGACATGTTCAAATCATGGATTTTCAAAATGTGTCCTAATTTATTTGAAAAATGTTTTAGAGTATTTACATATGTCCCTCTTTGGCATTAATCCAAATTTATTTGGATAATGGCAAAGAAGAAAACACTCCTTTTGATTTTCTTCCCAGATTTGTCTTGAGAGTATGGATTTTCCCCTCATTGCATAGCACCTATTTCCTTGGATTTGTTTTTGCAAAAGAGGAGATCTTAGCCAAAGGGGACTTGACAAGAAAACGCTAGTCCTAGGATGATCATGCATGAACAACCCCTTATTGATGCATGTGTGCATGGAATGTAAGTTGAGTGAAGTGTGTGTTTAGAGACTCATGCATGTGATTCGTGAGCTTGAGAAGAAACCTACATGGTTCCCATATTGTTTGATGTTTCGGGTTTTCAAAATTTTCTTTCAAAAGGGAACTCCTTTTGGTTTCCATAAAAAGGGACTTCTAATTTCTTATATTCCGCTCACTCGGGTTTTAATATCCACTATTTAGCAAAGGTTTTGTAGAAAATTTTGAATAGCATTTCAAAATTCAATTTCTCACACAAGGTCTAATTCTCAAACAAAATGAAATCCAAATAAGTAGGTCCTATTCCTACTCTAGGATTTTAATGGTAAACTTTTCTCCATTGGGATAAGTTGTGGGAATTTTGGGAAAGAGTTTTCCACGGTCCCTTCTGAAGCGTTCTATGGTATAAGGCCAAGAATTTTTGATGAAAAATTGCTCTTTTGAGCTTTGGCTTTTCTTTTTCTTTTCAAAGGGAACTTTTATATTTGAGGTTTTTCTTTTTTTCTCTTTTTCTTTTTAAAAGACCTCTATATTGGAGGTCTTCCTTTTCTTTTGATTTTGCCAATTTTTCTTTTTTTTTGGGGAGAAATGAAGGGAATACAACTCATCCCTTTAGATACTCGATTCAACCAAGTATATCCCATTTCTTAATAGCACCTATCATTTGAAAATATTTTGCTATTTTGAACTAGGCCTCATTTTGTAAGCCAAAGATTTTTTAAATGTTACCAAATGATTTTGAAAACTCCACTTTTCATAAAGCATCAATTCCCTAATTCAGGGTTACATAATCCATTTTAGTCATTCTTTCAAGAAATTCAAAGGAGATTCATTTTTAAATTTTTTTCAAAAGAATTTAAAGTAGACCCTAGACATAATAATTTTCAAGTATTGGACATTTATAGGGTCTGCTAAATTTCTTCCCTCAACATAAATCAACCAATATGCATTATTTGTGGTTGCCCCTCTTACAACATAGGGATCATCCCACTTGGTCCGCCACTTACCAAGTGGATGTGGGCTACAATGGTGGATAGCTTTCAAAACAATCTTTTGCACCTAAATTGAACTGGGAACATAAAGGTTGTTCCTATTTTCTATTGGTTTGGGTTCTAAGGGGTCAAGCTAGGTAGGGTAAGATCTTATCTAAGTCTTTATGGGGCTGGTTTACAACTGATGGGTGAAAGTCCTAATGGATAAGGCTTCTAACTTAACATGGGTCGATATGCATATATGGTTAAAATTGATGTTTGGAAGAAGGTAGTCCTAACTAACTATTACGTAATTGAATATGCTAGGGATGGACGAATTTGACATGTTGAAATATGCAAGAGGACCAGTTATGTAACTAATTAATGAATGAATATGTTGAAATTGGTTGACATGCAGAATATTAATTGTGTAAGTTTCTCAAGATCATGTGTATTCATCAGTTTAACAATTACAATTATGGATCTCTATGATTGCCCTAACAAGTTATGAGACTATAGGATTAGATGTTAATGAATTTTCCTAAGCGACTCAAATGCAATGACGAGTTCATTGCAGAGGACGGGAGGCAATGTCAAGTGGGGTGAAAACATTCCCTGCCCCAGCCCGCCCTATGACATTGCCATCCCTAGTGGTGAGGGGCATGTGAGTCAATTTACCACAAGTCTACATGGCTTTTCAGACAGGAGAATGAGACCACATACTAAGCCCAAAATAATATGGGCAATTTAAAAAGGGGTTCATCCTTGGAAGACAAGGGGATCAAAAACACAAATTGATGGAGTGAACAACGAAACCAAAATGTTCAAGCCGGTTACAATCATCTAAGGAAACAGGTTCCCATCTGATCTGCCAAACGCATGAAGCGATGGACACCTTCCACCTGCACTTTTTCCTTTCATGGAGATAATTTGACTGATAGGCCAAGAAGAAAACTTATTAACAAGATTAAAGTATTTAAAGTATACAAGAGACTTACTTGCCACATTAACGTGATTTTTTTAGTATTCTCAAGTTCTCGTGGGTTGTCATTGAATGTGATTTATAACTCAAAGAAGGAAGTCTTAATATCCTTCCTAACCAATGCATGCGCATATCTTGAGTATGCAACACATATCAACAAGGGCGAGCCATATACCATTATGTAGATCTTACAGAAACAAGGCTTTTCTCTTTTGATAGCGGTAGCAACCACGGTTTGTAGCAACCAGAATCTACTCTAGAATGTTCTGTAAAATCCCAAACTCGACTGCCTTTGGTTTTTGTGAGATTTCGAACACGGAGTCACCCAACATGACCAAGACGCCATTTCGTAGATCTAATACATACAAACAACTTTGCTTTTAGTCCCGGCAACATTCACCACTGTGATGGCCGAAGGGCTATTTCCACTTTTCTGGCGCCGCCGCACTCACTTTTGTTCCACTTTTCTGGCGACAATCCAGCAACCATCAGATAGAGCTCAAAGCGTTGAGCAACTTTACTTTTTACACCAACCTATCCGCTGCCAAGAATAACTTGGGAGTGGCATTTGGGAAAAAGGTAGCCACGGCAACCGCAGAACAGGCTTGGCCGATTCAGCCCTGTGGGATTGGATTCGGGTCAGCATCTAGTGGAAGACCCACTTCAATATTTTTACCTTTTGGGGGCCATATGATGCCCGATTTGAGTCTAATGCATTAGACACATAAAAAAGTGAACCTTAACATTATTAGGATATTATGGATATCCAGTGATTAGAGTAAAGAGTGATTAAGGGGTAGGGGTCATTGTTAGGACTCTTTATAATATTGCGGAGATTTTGGAGGCATTTGGACTGCGATTTGCATGTAGTTTGAACATATAGTTTTTTTATAGGGTAGGCTATTAGTTATTAATGATTTCACACTTATTTAGGTATTGAATGAGGTGTCTTGGAAATGTTACATGTGGATGATTACTTATAGTTATGAATCTTGAGATTACAGGATGGTTCTAGGAATTGTTTGAGGTAGATGAATAAACTTTTCGGAAAACCTCAAATTAGTAGTCAGTGGTTTACAAAATTTACTTTGGTATCTTATGGTTTGCTTTCTATAACTTAAGAGATGAAGTTTAAAAAACTCATTGTTTTATTCTCTTGTCTCGGACAATGTTAGTGAATATCCGACATGACAAAAGTGCATGTTTGTTGCAGACTCAGCTCCTATGTCAATTGGATATTAGAAAGGTGGCCTATAAAAGATCCAATATCTAAAATACGAGTTCCATACTTCACAACAAACATCTTCTATGTGGTCACCTTGCCGTATCGTTAGCAACATATTCATGTATCTTCTATGTGGTGACCTTGACGTATCGTTAGCAACATATTCATGTCTTTTACAAACCTAAGTGGCAATTGTAACAATGTATCCACAACCGTTGGGTCTCATCCAGTAGCAAGCACATTTCTCTATATAGTGTGTCTGCCATGAGTGAAGACTATTTCGACTCCTATATATTTGTGTTGGTTGATGGAGTTGCGGAGCGTGTGTGATGCTATGGAGGCCACAAAGGTAACCTATCAACCTCATCTTTGATGCCCTTCCTTACCCTCTCTGATGAGTTATTCAATACCTCCAACAACGATTTGGGTGGCATTGACTGACTGAATAGAACCCTACCATTAATCAACCACTAATCTTCTAACATGTGTGTCACCCTCTAAACACCCAAAAAAAAATTCAAAATAAAAAACTTTTCATCTTTTAGATGTTTTTTTTTGCAACTTTGGGTCTTTTAACGGTTTTTCAAATAAAGACACCTTAAATGAACTCATTTTCGCAACAAAATTTTGTAGCAACCTCAAAATAAGTGTATATTGCACCCTCTCAACAAAATCTCATTTTGATAAAAGATCAAAAAAGTGACTATTTTACCCTCAAGGCCAAATTGGCAGGATTCTGCTTTTTCAAATGATTGCCTTTAAAAAAATGATGATTTTAAATAATTGTTTTCAAAAAAAAGTGAAAATGAGAACATTGGGAATCAAATCCTAAAATGTTTGCAAATTGATAAATTTATAAAATTTCAAAACCCTTGAAATTCGAAAATAAATCAAATTCAAGCAGACCTCAGGAATTTACCTGGTCGAGAATAGTCTCATAACGAGACCCCATACCCAAGGGTTAAAGTGGCTCGATATTCTATACCCATTAAAGTAGTTAAAGTGGTTTGATACCCTACACCTATGAAAAGGTTTAAAGTATTTAAGGTGGTTAAAGACTAATTCACAGAGCAAAAATAGGTCACCCATGCAAACAAAAACTAGGAATGAAACCCAGTGTTTTCCAAAATAATATTTGAAGATTTCATTAAATTTGATGTTTTCAAATATAAAAATCTTTTTTTTAGAAAGTGTTTGAACCCATACCTGCTATATATGAAACTCGGACTGAAAGGAGGCAAATTTTCTGAAAAGAGGAGATGATATGGACCAAAAAGGCAATAACCAAGCACCTGCCAATTGCAGCATTATTGGACAAAGTAATCTACCAATTTTAGTTCCAGACAAGTAGTCCAAGAAAGGAAGGTGACGTCCAAAAAGGAAAGTCGGCATTCAAGAAGGAAGGTCAGGACCCAAAAAAGAAAGTCGACGTTCAAGAAAGAAAGGTCGACATTCAAGAAAGGAAGGTCAACGTTCAAGAAGGAAGGTCAACATCTAAGAAGGAAAGTCGGCGTTCAAGGAAAGAAAGTCGACGTTCAAGAAAGGAAAGTCGTCGTCATCCAAGAGAAAGTAAAGTGACTCAATTTGGTAAGCTGTGATGCTCGATTTGGCAAGCTACCAAGAAAAAACTTATCAACTTCAATGTGGGTGAATTATGTGACTTGCCATAGGTAGCCTTGGTCCACAGTTTGGTAAGTCACCAAGCCAACTTACTGTATTCAAAAGCTGGTCGGAGCTTGCAAGGCACTTACCTATCACAACAATTGGCCGACTTCACCAAATGGACAGGTCACTTACCAATTCCAACCACAAATCCTAGCCGGTTTCGTTAATGCTTACCTACCAATTTCAGCATGGAAGCCTTGTTGACTTCAGCGAGGAAGTTTCCAAATCCAAGAGGATCGACTGTCATCCACTATCTTTTGGTTCTTGGTGCATTGAATCAAATCCAAGAGGAAGCAACCACTTACCTTTCCAAGGTTCTTTAACCTAATTCAACAAGTGAAGAAACCAGCAGCTTGAACCGAATTCAGCAAGTGAAGAAACCAATAGCTTGGGCCAAGTTCAACAATGACGGCAGCAAGCCCACTTGCCTTTCCCAATTTGAGCCAATTTTAGCAAGTGAATGCAACCGCCCTCTTTGATCCAATTTGGTAGGTCATTGGACAGCAACAAGGCGAGCCAACTGAATTGAGCCACTTTCTAAGTCTTGACCGGTTTTAGCTTGGCAACTTACCATAACATGTGTTGGACAACTTTAGCAAGTAGAGACAACAGGGAAGCTCTAATTGGTAGGTCATCCAACAACTCCAAAATTGGCTATTTCCAGAAAATTTTCAACAAGGCAACTTGCCATATACATTGGGCAAGTTGACTTATAAAAAACCGCAACAAAGAGGCAACTTATTGCCTATAAAATGGCCCTTGAGGGGGCTGCAAAGGAATCAACCAAGGCTAATCAGTGATCAATCCAGGATCAGCTCACAGCATCCCATGATCCCAAAGAGGGAGAGAAAGAGAGAAAGAGAGAGAAAGAGAGAGAAGAGAAAAAGGAGAAGGAGAAGGAGGTTCACCACTACCAACCATCGGAGCCACCATCTTCCGCTACAAGTCCCTTCCTCCCTTGTTTTTCAATTATTATTTTCTCCTCTTTCATTAAGATTAATGGAGTTATAATTAAGGAGCTCATGTCTCCATATTGATGTATTAATTAAGGATCATATGCTGCCCCGTGTCCTTTTTCATTCATAAATTATCTGTTATATGATTGTTTTTCGATCCTTTCTATTCCGACATATAACATAATATCATATACCTCTTAATCCCCTCCTTGCCCAGGACATAATTATAATTTTATGTATTTTGAATTGCTATAAATTTTTTTTAATTCGGACGAAAGCACACACATATCCTGAAAAACTCAAATTATGTTTTTGGCACTCTACACATGTCTAATGAACGATTTTTATTTCTTCACCCACTGTTTTGAATATGCTGAAGTTTTACACGTCTAACCTACACACACAGATACATTATCCATAAAATGTTCAAGAATTTTAGGATTGTACAACACCATGAATAAAATCAGAAAAAATTAAATAAAACTAGAACAACATCTATAAAACCAGAAGTTTCTACAATAGAGGTTGGGTAATAATCTCATATCTTTATAAATAGTGAACTGTTTTTATTGAAAATGGTCTCATTAGAAAGATGATATCCATAGCTTTTCAACAAGATCAATTTCATAGAAATCGAAGATTTGAGTACAAAGATACAGTCATTTTCCTAAACCTCTAATTCTTTGTTACAAATTTGTCCCGAATATCTGAGTGAGATGTACTTTTGGATTTAATTGTATAAATTTATAACATATAAAATAAAAATAAAAATAGTTTCTGAATTTGCGTATCAAACTTTATTTTCTTTAAAATTTTTGAGAATTTTTTGAGATTGAGAAGCTGTCTAAAAAAATCAGAAACAAGTCTCTAAAAACAAAACCAATTTCTATTTTTCAAGATTTGTAATGTTTTGAATTAAGAAGTAAAATCATGATTTTTGTCAAACTTTTGGAATTACAATTTGGGTTTTGAAAACTTACCGGATCAAAACTATTTTCAAAGTATCTAGGCTGACCCTTCAGCATCGGTTGAAGAAGGCCTACGTCGAAAAGAATTCATTTACTCACAATCGCTACGGAAGTCAGAAATCAACTTTGCTAGTTTGACCAAATTAGTTGGCATGATCGTGCACACAACATAGTTTCATAATTTAATTTTGAATCTCTACATAGACTTCGGAATAAAAATTCACATCTATAGATTTGACACGCTGTAAACACCCGAAAATTTTCAAAAGTTTTTCAAAAGGTCCGGAATTTCCAAGAACCAGTTTAAAACCTTTATGAACCTTTAAATTCAAAAACATCCCAGATTTTAAAAGTTTAAACCTATAAAAAGGGCCAAGAGGGGGGCAATACTTGATTTAATGTTTTCCAATAAAATTGGAATATAAATTCAGACACAAGTTGAAGAGAACAAGTAACTAATGTAGTTTAGAAACACAATTTTTCATTGTGAACTCCAAATGCAAACTAAATTCCAGACACACAATGATATGCATGCAACCTCTAAAATCATATATATATATATATATTCAAAAGAAGTCGCATAATATTGTTTGGTGCATAATCTTTTACAAATCCATTGTTGGATCTTTGAGATTGATAGTGAACAAATGTACCATTATACCTTTGTATCTTCATTTAATGTAATGGATGCACTAAATGCAAAATGATTCAAATCTTTGTGGAGAGAGAGGCTCTAGACTTTGGGTTGTGTATGCTAGGCTAGGAGCTAAAGTTTCCAGCAAGGAGGGACATCCTCTAGTGTGGGAAGAAGAGGGAGCTAGGTGAGAACTTGTGGGAGTTGGAAGGAAGATAATCAAAATGAAGGCCGGCTTCATCATTGAAACCCTGTCTTTCATACTATAAAATCGTGTAAGACTCTTCTTACTTAATCTAAGTTTTGATTCTCTTCTTTAAATTCGTTAAATGGGGTTGTATTAATGGAGTTTCATCTCCCCCCAAGTTGTAATAATCTAGATTTGTTGTAAGTTTAATTTCATGGATGAAACACTATACACACACATGCACGCTAAGTGTTTGCTTTAATATTTCTTCCTTCCTATATATTATATACCCTCTATACTTCTAATCCCCTATATGATTAAGCTATAAAATACTTTCCATTCATTTACATTCCAGCAATTTGCTTTGAGGGTTGTTGCACTTTAAAGTCGTGTGAGTTTTGCATCATCATATTCATAAAACAAAAAACCAGATTTATGCATCTCCGCATACGTCTATTCTTGTAATTTTAATTCTGTGATGCTTGCTCCGATTAGCTCAAAATTTGGCACACCTACTCAACACATCTTTGGACATTCTAGATAAAATTGCCAAGATTTTAGGGTCGCTCAGCCGTGTAATAAAATCAGATTAAGAATGACTCAATTTCTGCACCCCTGTCTGCATAGTCGGATTTCCTGAAATAGAGGTTGGGTAAAAGTCTCATATCTCTATCCACAAGAGTCCAATCTAACTGGTTTTTAATGCATTAGAAAGCTAACATCCATAGATTTCCAGAAACATCAAAATCATCAGAATCAGATTCTGAGGAGAGAGATACAGACTCATATTTGAGTTTCTATATTTCTGAAACAGAACTGTTCTGAGTTAGTGAGTTGGTCTGAGTCAATTATTTGTTTCTGATTCAATACTGCTCCAAATGCATATTTGAAAAAAGCTATAGTTTCTCCATACTATCATCTTCGTCTGGTAAAATTTGTAAAATTTTTGGAGGTCTGTGACACCTTCAAATCCTTCTTGGAAAACAGCTCTGAAAACAGAATTCTCTGTTTCTAGCAGCTTGTATATTCCAAGTATTGAATCAAAAATGCACAAGTTCGACAATTCTTTCAAACACATTTGTTCATGTGAAAGGGAGTGGTATTTGCTGTAAAAATGAAATTCCTAAGTGCTCAACACCGACTCTTGAGCATCGGCTCAAGAAGGTTTGAGTGAAAAGATCTCGCTTGTACATAATCGCCTAGAAGTCTAAAATTTTCAAATATTTGCTAGTTTTGAACTAGCTGGCACGCTCGCGCAAGCGTAGATAGAAAAATTTCATTTCAAGTTTTCATAAACTTCGGAATGAAAGTTTTCATGTCTACAGAAATGGCACGCCCGGTGGTTCTCGGGTCTTAAGGAATTTCAATCCAAGCAAGTAAAACTCCCGCAAAATTTTTCAAAGTGTTTTAACATTGGTAAAATTGTGCGCGTGTAGGATTTTCAAGGCACATAAAATCATGTCAAGTTCAGATAGCTCTTATGAGGTGTCGAGCCGGCCTTCATGCTTGTCAAGTCAGTTTTCCAAAAGATTTTCAAAACAAATTTCAAAAACAAGAAAGAGTCATTAGAAGACTTGAGGAAAGAATTTGAAGCAAGAATCGCCGCGCTTAGCTAAGAGGCCGAAGCGGTCGAATCTTGCTCGTCCCATGGAAAGCAAACTAGGGCTCGAAAGAAAACGAGTAAGCCTAGGAAACCCAAAGAGACCTCCACTATGGAGGGAGACAAAGAATTCGAGTCATTCACATTAAAAGATCGCAAGACCCTACAACAATTAGTAAGGGGCCAAGCCAAGGAAAAGAGGTCATACGCCGTATCCGATTTTCTACTTTCTGACTACCAAATGGATAGCGACGATGACATACCGAATTTCCACCGGTATGATGGGTTGGGAGATCCTAGATCCCACCTCCAACTCTTTTCCCGTAGAGCATACAAAAAGAAGAAAGACTCGGCTAAATGGATCTACTAGTTCCCCCTCTCCCTCAAGGGAACTGCGTCTAAGTGACTCGCTTCCTACAACTTGAGTCAATTTGCCACTTTTGAAGAGTTGGCAAATGGTTTCATGCAAAGGTTTTTACATAATGTGGAAGTGACCCCTACTTTGATTACCCTAAGAGACACGAAACAAGCCACAAACGAGGATGCTCATGCATTCATCGTTCGATGGAGGTCTCTATTGAGGTAAGTAAGGGAGTCAATTTCAGAAGGATGTGCCGTGATACTGATCCTTGAGAATTTCAAACCCGAGTTGAAAATGCTTCTTTCTCTTCACGAGATTTCTACTTTCCACAAACTAATCAAGAAGGCTTCCCTATTCGAAGCAAATATGATGACTTGTGGAAAAACAAGATTTTTTCAAAAACCGGTTTTGAAAAGCCCGGGACTTACGGGCCAGCTACTACGGACAATGGGGCAAAACCCCAAAAAGTTGCAAATGACCAAGTAGAATCAAGCTCGGCTAGCACTTCGAAATCTGAACCAAAGAACAAAAAGGTTTAAAGGTCTTTTGAAAATAGGGAGTATACCCCGCTTGGGCAGCCCATCCCAAAGGTCCTCGACCTCCTGCTCGCCTAGGGAATGATGACACTCCCCGAAGTTCTCGAGGGAACACCCCCTAAATGGAAGTTTTTAAACAAGTTTTGCAAGTATCATAGGCTCAAAGGCCATGATACAAACCACTGCTACACCCTTTTGAACAAAATAGAGAACTTGATCGAGCAAGGCCGGCTCTAAATCACCGAAGAACCGGAGCCTGCCCAAGCCATACTCAATGAACCCTTCCCCAACCATGCAAGCACTAGCGGGAAGGACAAGTAGGTATATGCTCTCTCCTCTCATTTGAATGGTTTGGAACATGCATGGCATCCGGATCGCACTACTTGTCACACACCACTGCTCGTAATAAAAAAAGCCAAACAAGTAGTGATCCATGGAGCGCTTATAGTCCCGCCCTCGACTAGAGCCTTATTAGAGATTCGAGGTGCTCCCAAGCATCAAACTAGAGCCCACCTAGGAACGAGCCATAGGGAAGGTGTGGACGAGGTCACTAGGTCCGGAAGGATCTACCAACCCCCACATTTAGCAAAAGATACTAGCAAGGATGTGGTTGTTATCCCTGGCCCTTCAAAATCATGCATTCCCAAAGCATCGCATCTCATGGGTAAAAACAATGTGTTAACCTCATATGATTTCGAAAATCACCTTGCTAAGATTCCCATAAATATGTGTATCCTAGAACTTATCCAAACATCCCCTAGGTATAAACAAGTTTTAGAAAAGATCTTAGAAAAGGCCAAGGTTAACTCAACCATAACCCCTGAGTCCCTCTCCTTCCTAGTTTCACCCATTTGTGCTAAGGCTCCTATAGTGTTTTTGGAGGACGAGCTAGAACAACCCTACCAAAACCATAACCAAGCCTTGCATATAGAGGTGATATTGAATCATCATCCTCTAGACAAGTGTTTGGTTGATGGGGGAGGAGGTTTGAATATACTTCCACTACACATAGCTTACAAAATAGGAGTCGCCTTAACCTCCCTAAACCTAAGTTCTATCGTGATCACAGGATACGATGGAAACACATCTAAACCTCTAAGAGCCATAGAGTTACTCATAGAAGTAGGGGGCATAAGTCATTCCGGGATGTTTTATGTTTTAGACATAGACCCCCATTATAACCTACTCCTAGGAAGGCCATGGATACACAACTTGCGGGCGGTGCCATCCACCTTTCATAGGTGCGTAAAAATACCCCTCCAAAACCAAGTTGTGGTAATTCTAGGAGAGAATCACCCCCAGCTATAGGGAATTCAAAATTTTCCATGCTTATCGGGTCACCAAACCCATGAGTCAAAACTAGGTGAACCCTTGGTAGATCATCCCAATCCAAAAGGTGTCGTGTACATAAAAGGGTTGCCCAAGGCTAGCCCGCTCAAGACCATCTCAAAACCACCCAAAAACCTCCCCAAGTCCATAAAAATGTTTGAGCATGACATGGATGACACCAAGTTCCAAGGCCACCCCCTTTATAAAATATTTTCAAAATTGAAGAAGCCTTGGAACATGTTGTTGAACATGGGTTACATGCCCTATCAAAGCCTAGGGAGCCAAAACCAAGGTCGTCTTGAACCCATAGTGTCAAATTCAAACCCAAACCGATATGGGATAGGCTACGACCCATCCATACCACCCGAACCTCCACTCATGACCACTTGGGTCAAGGGTGCCTTAGAACCTTCTAACACCGAAACCTATGACTTAGACCTCTTATTTAGAGCCTAATGCATGGTGTTTTCTTTGTAGGTTTGATGGAAGACTCCACCACATCCAAAAATCTAAAAAAATCAGAAATTTACAAAATCCAAAAACATTTAGAAAAATCCCAAAACCCAAAAATAATAGAAAATTTCAAAAATCTCGAAAAGAATGTGATTTGCATTTCTCCTCCTTCCATTTCTTTGCAAAAAGTTAAAAAAATCGAAAATTGTGAAAATTCCAAAAAGAATGTGGTTTTTGTTCCTTCTTTGTGTTTACAAAAAACCAAAAAAATTGAAAAGCTCGAAAATACCAAAAACAAGGTTTTGTACATTCCGTTTCCAAAAAGCAATTTCGAAAAACCCCAAAAAATCGAAAATCTTGAAAAACCCAAAAACATTGTCTTTGTGAAAAGCCCTAGTCTTTTGAAAGTGGTAAATGTTTCAAAACCGTGTGCCTTGCCTAGCACTTTCATAGAACCCAAATTTCTCGAGAGCAATCAAAGTAAATAGGAAGATCCCCTTATCTATGAGGAAGGCCAAGCCTCCGAGCTTCCCGAGTTCCATAAAATCCTTGATTTAGAAAAGCCTTCAAATTTCATAGGAGGAGATTTTTTGGAAGTAAATCTAGGGAGTGAGTCTAATCCCAAGCATGTTAAAATAGGTGCATGTTTACATGAGCATGAAAGGACATCATTCATCACATTTCTCAAATCATATGTAGACGTGTTTGCATGGACCTACGAAGACATGCCGGATTTAGACCCAATGGTAGTAGAGCATCGTCTTCCCCTATAACCGAATGCCAAACCCATAAAGCAAAAGCTTAGAAAGATTCACCCCGATGTGCACGCACAAGTAAAAGAGGGTTTAGAAGATCTTTTAAAAGCGGGATTTATAAAACCCATTGCGTATTCGGAATGGCTTTCAAATATTGTTGTAGTTCAAAAATCCAATTGGAAAATTAGGATTTGCATTGATTTTAGAAATTTGAATAAAGCCACTCCAAAAGACAATTTTCCTTTACCAAATATTGATTTGATAGTGGATAGCACTGCAAATCATGAAATGTTTTCTTTTATGGATGGCTATTCGGGTTATAACCAAATTAAGTTAGCACCAAAAGATCAGGCAAAAACTGCTTTTACTACACCTTGGGGCACATACTGTTACACAGTTATGCCGTTTGGTTTGAAAAATGTTGGCGCCACATACCAAAGAGCCATGACTACTATCTTTCATGATCAAATTCACGAGCTCTTGGAAGTATATGTGGATGATCTTTTGACGAGAAGTGTTGAGTCATGTCATATGTGACACACAATTTTTCCATCTTCTCATTCTTGAATGGGGTGTCATTATCGGACACTAGGTCTTTTAAAACGCCAAATCGGGCCAAGATATTTCTCCTAATGAATGCCACTACATATTGTCCTTAGACATTAGCCAAGGATGTAGCTTCAACCCATTTAGAAAAATATTCGGTGGCCGCTAGGATGAACCTATGTCCATTGGATGCATTGGGGGATATGGGTCCTACGATGTCAAACGCCCACATGGCAAAAGGCCATGGGCTTACGATGGAATGCAAGGTGGACGATGGGGTGTGAATGATGTGCCCATGTATTTGACATTGATGACATTTCCTAACATGATCATGGCAATCTTGTTTCAGGGTGGACCAAAAATACCCGGCCGTAAGTATCTTCATGGCCATCATATTTGCATTAATATGGCCTCCACACTCTCCATCGTGAAACTCATGCATTATGGTCCTAGCCTCTTCAAGGTCTACACATCGCAACAAGATGCCCATAAAACTTTTCTTGTAAAGCACCCCTCCCAAAATTACATACCGGGTTGAAATTTTCCTAATAAAAGCTTGATCTTTTGAAGAAGCATATTCGGGAAATCCTCCATTTTCTAAAGAATTTTTATGTCATGAAACCAAGGTTTATCATTCCGATTTTGGTCATTTTGGAAAATCTCTAAATAATGCGTGGATGGAATGGGTGAGTACCATATTTCTAGGGATCGGGTTCCCAAGGTAGGATTGACCCTTAAAGCGGATCCTAAGGAGGAGAGGGCATCCGCTATGGTGTTGTCCTCTCTCCCTATGTAAGTGAGTGTGCATGACTTGAAAGAGTCGACCAACTTGGTGGCCAACTCGTGATACGAAAAGAGTTTTTCATGTTTGACTTACCAAATTTTTAAAACTTGGTTCACAACCAGTAAAGAGTCTCCAAAGACTTCAATGCATGCTGCCTCTAGGTTTTTCAAGACTTTTAAGCCTTGTATGAGAGCCTCATATTCAGCCACATTGTTTGAACACTCAAAATCTAGACGAATTGCAATGAGGATCTCTCCCTTTTCGGGAGATATGAGAATGACTCCAACACATACCCCTTGTTAGTTACGTGCCCATCGAAGTACATTTTCCATACTTGGTTTTCATTAAAACAGTTTGCTAAAACGTGGTTTTAAAAATCGTTTGCAAATATGCCTTCATCGGGCATTTCATCAAGTATGGGATATGTTTCTTCCAAGGGGAACTCGGCCACATGATCGGCTAGGGCCTGTCCCTTAATGGAGGTTTGGTAGTGATATTTCAAGTCATACTCCATTAAGAGGGGTTGCCATTTACCAAGCCTACCCGTTAGGATAGGTTTTTCAAACAAGTGCTGATCGGATCAATCTTAGACACTATCCATATCTCATGATCTAGGAAGTAATGTCTAAACTTTTGGTAAGCCCATACTAATGCTAAGCACGTTTTCTCCATGGCTTGATAATTTCTTTCATATGCCAAGAGAGTTTTAGAAATATAGTAAATGGCGTACTCTTTGTGGCTATCATCCTCATATTGAGCTAATAAAGCACCCAATGCATTCGTATGTATGGAAATGTAAAGTAGTAAAGGTTTTCCTTGCTTTTTGAGGATTCACCAAATAAGTTTTTAATCTTTTGAAAGCTTTTTGACACTCATCATCCCACAAAAACTTTACCCCTTTTCGCAAAAGTTTGTTGAAAGGTTCGCATCTTATTGCTAAATTTGAAATGAACCTCTTAATGTCTTGGAGGCGACCTTGGAGGCATTGGATTTGGGTCAAGTTGGATGGCGGAGGCATATCTATGATGGCTCGACACTTAGAAGGGTCTACTTCAATACCCCTTTGGCTCATCATAAAACCCAAAAGCTTACCAGATTTTAACCCGAATACACATTTTTTAGGGTTTAGTTTCACTTTGTAAAGCCTAAGCCTTTCGAAAACTTTTTGCAAAGGCTCAATGTGAGTAACTCGGGTCCAAAAATCGTCTTCAAAAGAAAAGAAAAAAAGCAAAGCAGAAAAAAAGTTCTTTGATTGAAAAAAAGGAAGGAAAGCAAAAGAAAAATCCTCCAAAAAGAAAAGGAGAGGCCCTCTATGAAAAAAGAGAAAAATTGTCAAAAGCTCAAAAAGAGCAAAATTTTCACTTCTTAGCCTTAAACCATGGGATGCTTCAGAAGGGACTGTGCTAATTCTTTCCCTATCCCTATGACTTATCCCAGTGGAGAAAGGTTTTATCTAGGAAAATCCTAAAGTAGGAATATGATTTATTCATTTGAATCTTATTTTGTTTGAGAATTAGACTTTGTTGTGTAAGTAGGAGAGTTTTGTAATGTTTCCTAGTTTTCTTATAAAAACCTCTACCAAGTAGTAGGTATTATGACTCGAGTAAAGGGAGATACAAGAAGCTGAAAATCCTTGTGATTGAAGCTAAAAGGATTTCCCCTTTCTTTTGAAAAATTGTGAAAACCCAGAAACATCAAGCCACATGAGGGCCATACTCACTTGGGCCAGTCGACCTTCACAAGCCTCCCAAGTTCGATCCTTGCATGTTAAGAAGTCTCTAAAAGAATCATCGTGTGCATATCACTCATGCCCGTCACACATGCCCGTCACACATCGTGTGCATATCACTCATGCCCGTCACACATGCCCATGCATGCATGTCAAAACATTGAGTACATAATCGCCATTAGGACCAAGACCATAGCAGATTGAGTCCCCTTTGGCTCTAAATCCCCTCTTACTTATTCTTAAGGAAATAGGCACTCGGATGATCCATGCTTTTGAGAAAGGTTTGGAAAGAAAAGTGAAAGGGTGTTTTTCTTCTTTGACATTATCCAAACATAGTTGGATTAATGCCAAAGAGGGGCATCTGTAAACACCCGAAAATTTTCAAAAGTTTGGAATTTTCAAGAACCAGTTTAAAACCTTTATGAACCTTTAAATTCAAAAACATCCCAGATTTTAAAAGTTTAAACATTCGGAGAAAATACTTTAAGGTTTTAAGTTAAAGTTGAAAAAGCCTCTGAAGTTCGAAGCGGATGAGACCCAATCCAAGCCCGGAAGTATGGATCGAATATAGCTCTTCCAAATGGGTCATGTCAAGGCGATTCAAATACATGACTGGGATAAAGCCTACCTTGTCAAGCGAATTATGTTCGAGATATGTTGAGCAAAGCATCACCAAGAGCTCATCACACCAAGACAAGCCAAGAGGATGCAACCGGCCAAGCAAGAGGCACGTGCGAGTGGAGCTTGATTGAAATCATCCAAGGGCCCACCCGTATTGGGTTGATCCACACTAGCATGGAAAGAAGCAAGCTTGTAAAGTGTCAAGTTGCAGGGTCATCAAATTGGCCAAGAGCATTGGCCGACCGAGAACATGAAGCACCAACTCGAGGTGCTTCAAGGCATGATTATCAAGCTCAAGCCCGAATAGATGGGCCCAAATCAAATGGGATCGTGTAAAGAACTAAAGCCAAAGATCAAGGCATGCTCGTGTAGAGTTAAAATCAATGTGGGAGCTGAATCAAAGTAACACACAAATTCAAGTGGGTTGAAGTTTAAAGAAATCAGCCCAAGAAAATGTATTACCCATTGTAAGGTTTCCTAAATGGTGATTTAGATGAAATCATATATATGCAACAACTCAAAGGATACAGAGTTGAAGGCTAAGTAGATAAAGTATATGGGTTAAAAAAATCTCTATATGGCCTTAAACAATCACCTCATCAATGATATTTGACTTTTTAAAATGCCATTATTGAACTTGGGCTTATGGATAATGAGCTTGACCACTGTGTATATGTTTGGAACAGTGAGAGCAACTTCGTCATCTTATCATTATATGATGATGACATATTGTTAACTAAGAATGACAATGAGATGATTGTCAAAACCAAGTCAAGGTTAAACTCAAGGTTTGAAATGAAGGATATGGGGGAAGCATCATGGGTATAAAGATTTCTCGAGATAGAGAATCTAAACTTCTATGCCTAAGTCAGGAGAGAGATATTAATTATATCCTCAAGAAGTTTAAAATGGGTGAATGTAAGTATGCATTTACACCCGTTGCGAAAGGGGTGAAATTGAGTAAGATTGATTGTACTCGTGAAGGAGACAATAAGCCTAATGTTCCTTATGCATAAGTTGTGAGGAGCTTGATGTATGTTATGTTATTTACAAGACCTGATATCAATTTCCTTGTTGGTCTTGTGAGTAGATATCAAAGTAATCCTAGATGATAACATTGGATAGCTATGAAAATGATTATAGTTGTGAAAAATATTCTAAGATATCTTAAGGGAATAAAAGACTTGAAATTATGTTTTCAAACAGATGAACTAAAAGTAGCACAATACTCAAGTGCTTACTTTGCTGGGGGCAAAGATGATCACAAATCAACCTCAAGTCAAATTTAGAGGTGGAGTTGTTTCTTAGGCTTGCAAGAAACAGAGCTATGTAGCATTGCATACATAGGAGGCTAAGTATGTGGCTTGCTGTATGGCTGCAACTAGTACCGTTTGAATAAGCCACTTCATACGTGATTTGAAGTTGAATATAACTAATGAGCCAGTTGTCATTTATTGTGACAACAATGCAACAATTACTTTAATCAAGAGTGGAGCTGATAACTCCAAAAGCAAGCATATAATGGTTAAATACCACTATGTTCATGATATGGTTATGAGAAAGAAAATATTCATCTCATATATGCCAACAGAAGATATGTTGGCAAACCCCTTGACAAAAGGCATGACAGAGAATCTCTTCTTAAAGCATGTTACAAACATGAGTTTGATATATGTTTGATTGTTGTGTAAGTAAGAAACCATACAACGAGTATTGATTGCAACTACAATCATAAAATGACATAACTAGAAAAACCTCACAAAAGTGGGAGGAAAACCAATATGTCAGATTACTTGACTCAAATAGCCAAGCGGGAGATGTACAACCGAGAAAAATGGTCATTCTCGATAGTTTCACCTACGAAAATGACTAGACCGGTCATCTAACCATTTTTCATGGAGGTTGTTACAGACCATTATGTAACAACCGAATAAGGGCTCCATAACAGAAAGTCCAATGTAGATATCTGAGAGGGGAGTCAGGCGCTTCTCTATAAATTCAAAGCAACTTAATGAAGAAAGAGATATACACGAAAGCCACATAGAAACCTCCCTGCAAGAAACCGGTTGTGGGAAACCAGGAAAAGCCTTTCAAACCTTTTTGTTTTCCTACCTAGGATAAGATCCGCTACAAGGTCGGAAAGAAGTCGGACGTTAGAAGATCAAGAGAGCTTGAAGGTCGGAGTGCCAACAAAAGTGTCAATAAGAATTTATACCCCACATATGCTTACATTTCTAGAGTTCATATTTTAGTCATTTCCGTAGGTACCCTGGTTGCTTTTAACCAGGAGCCTGAACTCCAGCGGTAACTAAGGTACCTCCAGAATGGGAAAGATGACAAACTGAGAAAACAAAAGGAAACAAGAGAGAATTTCCTGTCTAGTGATTATACCATGCTAGAACTAGCAACAAAATCTGCAACTTCTACCTTGTTCCACCCAGTATGTCATCTGCCCGATTTTAGACTTCTCACCTTTCCTATCTATGTTGTCCATAACGGTTAGCTGGAAGATGTCTAATGGTGTTAGCGAGGATGTCTTGGGGATACTGTGGATGTAACATTGGACCTTTCTGTCAATAAGTAAAAAATGGACATTAAATATAAAAAGTAACAGAAAACAGGCATCCTACATATTTATAAGTTGGAATGCGTCTAATCAACAACATCAAAAAAATACTTAATTTGTGAATATCATTTTCTAAAATTTAGGGCATCATTCCTTTTAAATATAAATTAACACTGTTAAAGAGATAAATATATTTCATGGTTCAACATGTGATCTTTTCTCCTTTATCATCAGCTGTTGGAAGTTACACCTATAGCCATTAAGATCATTTTATCAATGATTATTGTCGTGACTTTTGTGATTTTATTTTTGTTATTTGGTCAAGTCTTATACATACTTCCAACTAGGAACCAGTTTTCATCTTGCCTGCTGGATCGCTACATAAAATAAGCCGCCATATTTCTACATCATCAAGTTTATGTTGAATGGGTCCCAGTTCTCATCTTGCCCAAAATACTATTTCATTAGGTTTTGATGATTCTTTCCTGTAAACTACGGGGTGACTGAGTTCGTTAAGGGTGAGTTAGGACTTGTTGGCCCTACGTATCATATGGTTTAAGCTCCTTGGGATCAAGCCCTTCATGAATATGGAGGGAGACATTGTGAAGCTGGTTCAGTTTCCAAAATATACCACCATGACATGTTTAGTTCCTTGTGTCAAAGAAGATCAAGCTCGAGTGTTATTTTAGGTTCATTTTTGTGTTCAACATGGTGAAAATTTCTACTTTTCTTCGGTTACTTTTGATCTTTTTTGTCAATAGATACAAGTATATTTTTCCTACTTTTGACTAAATGTTTGTGCAAGTTGTTTTTTTTGTTGTGATATTATTGTGATTATTTTTTATTATGGGTTTCCTTCCTTTGATTAGACGTTTGCATTATTTTGAAGTCACAATTATTATCTGCCACCAGTTTGGTATAAGAATCTAAGCAAGGTGGCTTGAGCATTTATAAGCTGTTTAGGTAGTAGGTGATGTACATGTTGAAAGAGCACGATTAGATAAAAGAGAAACACATGAGGGGATAACAATGGAGAACGGAGGGCTGACCTCCATTAGAGGGCCACCGTCCTCCTCTCTCTTTCTATTTCATAAACCCTAAAATTATTAGGGCATATTAAGTCCTTATATAATGGACTTTACATCTTAAAAGATAAAAGTGTTCCTAATAAGAAAACTGGTTACAACGATGTCATGCATGCACTTAAGTACCTGAGTAACTCCTAACTAATGGTGTCTTTATCACCCCCTCAAGTTAGGAGTGGGATACTTATAACTCCTAACATGTCAAAAACTAAGTAATAAACATAAAAGCCGCTTGGTCTTTTGAGAGTACAAACTCCAACTCTCGTTATGAACATAAACAAAGTTACTTCCAACAATCAATCCTGCTTCACTCTCGGCAATTGACTCTCTGCGACTGCTAATTTCTTCTGTTCATACTGTGATTGGGCAGCAACACTACTATCCCTTGACAACACTATCAAAGTAAGGTTCTCACGTTTATCAACCTTCCTCGTTATAAAATTTTCAACTTCTTAGCTGTACACTTTTTTCCAGCCAGTACACACTTTTCAGCCTTTCTAGTTGTACATATCTTTTCAACCATTCTAACTCTACACTTTTCAGCAGCTTTGTTAGTTGCACACATTCAACAACGTTCCTGACTGCAATTATTTAGAAACAACACATAATTGCTCTCTTGCAACTCATTCACATTCTGTAGCAACTTGGTCCATGCAGCCTCTACTGCGGACCTCTCCTTGCAGCAACAATCCCTCCATTCTTGAGGGGCTTCTTTTTCCATTACGGCTAAGAACAACAACGAATCCAATCTTTGGCTTCAGTTCAAGAAGATAAGGTTCCGTCACACATAGCTTGCCTTTGAAGTTCTCATAGAAACGAGCACAGTTCCAATCCGCAACAAGGAACCACGATTGGCTGGCAGGTTTCCATGCTCGTGTAAACGCCTTATCCAGTGACAATGAATAAGGTAGGAATCATCTTCAATTGAAATCAAATGAGAAAGGGAGGATACACTCAACTTTCCAATCTGTTTTCAACATTGCAAAGGACAAATTTCTTCATCAACATCTCACGAACAGGAAAGGTAGGAATTATCAACCATATATGACTAGAAAGGAACAATTAACTACAATGTCTTTCCTTTTGTAGCCTAATTTCAAACTTCAGCAACAACGAATTTGGGTAGCCATTTGCTTGGTCGGCAAGACAGTCAATCCAGGATGATCTCCCAGTTGAATTATTGTCCACCCACCGGGAGGACAATAAATGATCAAGATAGTCATCCATAATTCTGCAGCAGCAACTTCAAACTTAGATGATTCCCACTGATGAGGTTGTTGATTTTTTTATGTCGATGAGATTTTAGATCTCCAAATAGTAGAGAAGACAGCAATTGGTAGGAAATCTATTTCATTTTCAAGAAATGGAGATCACAAAGTATATGAGAAAATCATGGGAAATAACCATGTTGGAGTCAGTGGCTCTTGCACCACACTGTTGAAAACTCCCCAAGTTGCCTTGGTGAAATCATCTCTCATGAAGAAACATTCTGACCATTGCTTCCACAGGAACTTCCAAGTCCTAAAATGCAAGTAAATTGAAAAAGAGACGTTACATCAACTTCTCCTATCTCAACTCCATCCTCACCCTCAACATCCTATAGAATTGAGCAAGTTTCTTGCACAACATGGTGAATAGAAAAATGGCAGCCTTCAACTTGTTGCATTTCGCATAAAATTGAATCAGCTGATAGAGGTTGTTTGATTGCAAGGATTATCACCAAGTTTGATCAGGCGAGCATGAATTCCCTTCCCTAGTCTCAATGTCGTGGCTTTACTACAAGATTTGATCATGCACGAGTAGCCTACTTCTTTCATGAACTCATTATCTACACCGGAGTACAACATTTGCTGAATGAAATCAAGAGCTTCATTCACACTGACATCGATTGTTATACCCTCGATCATGGCATTCCATGTGATTACATCCCTCTTCTGAATGCCTTCAAATAAACGAACAACAGTTTCTATGCTTTCACACTTTGCATAATGTCTACTAAACCATTCCCAACATACAAATTTTCTATCAAACCCTTGTTGTTTGCATAAGAATGGACCCACTTTCCCATGTCCAACGCACCAATCTTGCACAATTGACAAAACAATCACTTAGTAGTCGATCGCTTATATGCCTCTTCAGAAATTCTTCTAGCCATACCCACCATCCCGCATTGAGCATAGGCAGCAATCATACCCACATAGAAGGTTGGTCTGAGAAACAACATTTTTCTCAGGCATTTGATCAAACAATTTCATGTTTTATTCGACACCAAATCTCTAGTCCTCAAGCTCGCAAACTGCACATAGCCTATGATCATTGCATTCCATGAGACGACGTCCTTTACATTCACTTTCTCAAAAACAATTCGCCACTTTGAATAAGCTACATGGCGAACGAGGGCTATGATGAACGCATTGACGAGAAAGACATTGGACTCGAACCCAAGCTGCAAAATGCGCACATAGATTTGCTTGGCATGGGTGTAAACATGAAAATTTCTACTCCCAAGTTATAGAAAACTCGAAGTGAACCTTTTCATGTCTACGCTTGTGCAAGCATGCCAGCTAGCTTACACAAACTAGCGAAGACTTTTTAAATGATTTTCTGACTTTTGGCGATTGTAGGCAAGCAGACTCTTTCACTTAAACCTTCTTGAACCAATGCTCAAGGGTCTGTTTAAGTGCTTAGGAACTTCGATTTGCAAACAAGTTTTTACTTCAAATCAATCGTGAATGCTCAGTGTTTTGAATGAATTCGGTTCGTGCACTTTTGCCAATTTTATTACGGGGTTGGTCGACCCTAAAATTCTTGCAAGTTTTACTTATTGTGTCCTGATGTGTGTGGAATCTGTGGATCCAGTTTCAGCGTGATTGGAGCGAGTATCGAGGGATTTGCCGCAATGAGCGGATGCAGAGATGCTGAAAATCCTGTTTTGGGTTTTTAAGAATGATGATACAAACTCACCCGAATTTAAATTGCAACCACTCTACATCTGAAATAAACTCACGCGAAATGAAAGTGCAATCACTCTACATTCCCGAAAGTAAAACTCACGTGAAAGGAAATATGTATATTGGCTTAAGAAGAGAGGGGGTTCGAAGTATAGAAGGTTTATAAAGTATATTGGGGTAAGAGAGCGAAAAGGCTCGAGTGCACATGGGTGTAATCGTGATCATCCACCAATTAAATGACAAGCGAAGAGCTAATCAATATTACAACATGGGGGGAGGCTGCGCTCCATTAATACAACCCCTTTTCGAATTGAATTAAATGGAGAAAATGGTTTAAAACCAAAGTTTAAAAGCGCTTACAAGTTTTCCTGAAATGCTAAAAATTTCATGTATGGAATCAGACTATCTTCTTCCTTGCAAGCTTCCCCTTCACTCTAGCCCTTGGTGCAACCCCTTCCCTTTGCTCAAGTCCACCTTCTCTCTCTTGGTTTGATCCAAGTAGTCCACAACTGCCCAAGGTGCAGCCCCTTTGCCTTGGTTCGGTCCAAGTAGTCCACAGCTAGATGCTTATCTTCAACCGTGCTCCACTCGGCCAAGCCCCCAAGCCCCCAAGCCCTTGCTCCACTCGGCCTCTTGCTTCAAGCTCCACCTTCTTGCCTAGCCGGGTCCTTCCTCTCTCCTCAAGCCCTTGCTCGAGCTCCACCTTCTCTCCTCAAGCCACTCCTCCAACCCCTTCACAAGCCCCCCCTTGACCTTATTTATAGGCCAAGGGAGTGGATCTTTTGGGGCGGGTTGGATCTTTTGGTCCAAACCGATCCAAGGGTCCCTCTTTGGGGCGTGGATTTGATGTTTTGGTCTAGATTCAATCCAATTTATTTTTTTTGTCCTTCTTTGGGGGAATGGAATGGACGGTTTTTAAGCGGACTCCGATTGCTCGGTGACCCGATTTTAGACTAGGTTCTTCCCAGTCCTTTTAACCTGCCAATGCTTGATTCCATAACTTTTTTGTTTGCTGCTCGGTTTGATTCGTCTGATCCCGTCTCAAGCTTGTACTCGATGAGGTTGATCCCAGATTTTGAAGCGGATACTGATTTCAGTTTTGATAGGCCCGATTCTTGATTTTAGTCTCTTATGGCGCTTGACTCTTGATGGCTTCATCACGGTTTTGATTCCATTTTGCATTTTTGAAGTTGAACTTGCCTTGAAATGAATAAAGGGTTCGATCTTCCATCTTGCTTTTATCCTTAACTTTTTGACTTGATCTCGAGCTGGATTTTGAATCGGGTTTCACCTATCCGTTTGATCTGTTTTGAAATCCGTGGGCTTTTAACTTGAATTTAAAACCTTTATTTTGAAATATTTCCCAAAAGGTTTAAACTTTAAAATTTGGGGTTTTTAAAGGTTCAAAAAGGCTGTAAGCTGGTTTTTGAAATTCAAGAGTTTTTGAAAATATCACAATTTTGGGTGTTTACAATGGGATAGAAGGTCAAACAAAGAGCACGCATTCAACGCGCTGGCAAGTGTGAAGTGGTCGGGCACAACGCCTTCTCTCTTTATCCTTGGGAAGAGCTCGAGTATTGAGTCGGGATCGTCGTGCTACAAGCAACCGACAATCATGGTTGACCAAGAGACGACATTCGGTCTAGGCATTTCGATAAACATTTTCTGAGCATCGTACAGGCAACCACATATGGTGCACATGTTCATCAAATGGTTGAGCAGGAAGATGAGTTGAAGTGACTCTTAACGACCCTAGCATGGACTACACTCCACTCGTCCGTGCATCTGTCGCATCCACATGCCTGCGAGATGAAGGTAAGCTTCTACTCCTCCTCTTCCATGGCGAAGAGGGTCCATATGTGATGGATTGCAAGGAGCCGAGTGGGTCATGCATAGAACCTAGCTAGATGCGACTAGAGTGCCATTTCTCTCAAACATTTGAGCCCATGCTTGTCCCCTTGAAATTGGAGAAATTACAAGTTTGATGCTAGCATTTTGGTCCTCCCTCATATCATTGTTTAATACTAAAAATTGAAAAAATTAGAAAAATCACAAAAACTTAGAAAAAATTATGTAAATTGAAAATAATTCATATAATCCATAAACTGAGCATAGATTCATCAATCACCATTCAATTTTCAATGTATAAAGCATTTAAGTAGTACATATTAAGTAAAAAAAATTACAACTTTCAAAATTGAAAAAAGAATTACATTTACAAATTGTAATCAGGATTAACTAAATAATCTTTATCTTCTCCTCTTTGTTTAAGACCATCATCACCTTTAGCTTCAAAATCAAAATCATCGTCCTCTTGATGTTATTGCGCTCCTTCCAAATTAATCTATTTAATGCCTTCTTTAGTTAGGAGTGTATTTGCTTCACTATCTTCCATAATCCCTCTAACATATCAAAGATCAAATTGGTTCTCCTCCCTATTTAACTTTATTAATTGGTACAAGAAAGATTAGTAAATAATATAAACAATTAAATAAAGTGAAACATTGAATTGAATACTTAATTAGTAACTAATCCTTTATTACCTTTGTCTACAACGAATGAAAACTAGGTCATTGAGCCACTTATGTTCTAACATGTTATGCTTTTTTGTGTGAATATGTTCGAAGACACTCTAGTTCCTTTCACAACTAGTTGTATTGGAGGTTTCACTAACAATAATATAGCATGTGATAAGTATCATAATTAAGTATGGCTCAGTCTATGGAAGACTTGTCATGATCTTCTCCCAAAATTACAAGTCTTATTAAGGTTTTGTAGTAACAAAATCTACCTATTCCTCATAAAAGAGAGGTGAATCACACGTTCCATGGCAACAATTATCATGTGATTGTTTGTCATAGCTTAATAATTTCTTTTGGTTTACTGAAGTAACTTTTAGTTTTATTGAAATCAATAAAGTGAAAAAGATTAAAAAAGATAGAGAGGTCTGGGAATGATGCTAATTTTTTTGCAGAAAAGATATGTTCAATTATGTTGGATTAATATTAATTATAGTTGGATTTGTTAAACCCATGCACATTAATGACATTTAATTCATGTTGGTATCTCTAAATATTCAATTGATGCATCATTGATATACGTGAAAGTCTTAAAGTGTAAAAAGTCACATCTGATAACCAAGAGAAGACAAGGTTTAGTTTCATATTGAAGAACGTGATAAACCCACGTGTCCTTTTATATAGTTGGTAGCTGATGAACCTTAGTTCAAAGAGCATGGGAAGAACATGCTAGACCACACATGTGCGTGCACCGGGTTGGGCCTGTGCTTGCATTTGGGAATGGTCTTTAGTCTATATTTTTCACAAAAATCTTTTGATCCAACTGTTAATTTTGATCTAACGGTCAAGAGTGCACATGAGAATGGTTACGAAGCGAGAACGATTATGGTTGGATCGGATTTAGTATATGTGATCCATCACATGCACTATAAATAAGGGATTAGGACCGCTAATCCCACACACTTGCTTTCTACACTCTCTCTCCTCTCTCAGTTCCTTGCATTCTCTCTACACGTGATGTTTTTCAGAACCCTCCTTCTGCAACCATAGGCAATTAAGGCATTGGTCGAGGTCGACTCGAAGCCAAGTACCCTACGTACTTATAGCGGGACACTGATTTTTCTAAGGTAAGTCTACAAGGATGACTCACGTAGATAAGTTTTTGTTTTCGACTTGACCTTGATGATGAAAAAGTTTGTCGAATCTATATTTTAAACACTAGCTGCAACATATGAAAATTTAGTTAATCATGTTAGAATTGTATCTGTATATAGAGTCAGATTGTTTCCTACTCAATGATACTGACCCTATAAGCTCGGATAGAATCGTCGAGTGAAAGGAGAATGGTACTTTGTATCGCTGTTGTATTTTATCGACATTGTCAAATGTTTTATTTGATGTATATAGTTCTTATACTTTCATGCAACAAAAGATTTGTGGGCTGCATTGGATCGAAAATACAATACTAAAGACCTCGGTCTTGAAAAGTATTCTATAGCCAAGTTCCTTAAGTATCAAATAGTAGAGGAAAAATGTATGACCAAACAAGTCCACGAGTTTTAGTCTTTATGCCATGGTCGGAAGGAAGCTGAAATAGAACTTAAGTTTATTGTTGTGTCTATTATAAAGAAATTTCTTAAGTCTTGGGAGGATTTCAGCCTACATCTAAAGCATAAGAAGGGTAAAATAACCCTTGATAATCTAATGGTAGATATAGCAATAGAGGAAGAACATAGAAGTCAAAAACTCATTATGCCTATAAATAACACATCTAAGGTTAACCTAATGGTCGAAAGGAAACAAGCGAGGGATTAAGGTTAGATTGTAAATATAATAAAGTCATCATTACACGACTTAGTACAGGGTATTTCTTTGGAAAGGGCTATTTATGTGATGTAGAGGATCTCTTTAAAATTTATGTATAACTAATTGTTGATTATTGTATGAATTTTAATGATAATAGAACCTCTACTTCTATTTCATCTTCTTCTTCTATGTGTAATGTTGAATCATCTGATGTATAGCATACTAGGTTGGGTCATATAAACCTTGATTCTATGAAAAGAATGATGAATTTAAATCTTATCCCTAAGACTGTCATAGATAGAAAACACAAATATGGTATATGTGTGTAAGCGAAGCAACTTAGGAAACATTTTCATACGATTGAAAGGAAATCCAAGATTTTGGATTTGGTGCATACTATATTTGTAAATTCAATGGGATGACTACGAGGGATAACAAAAGATATTTTATCATGTTTATTGATGATTGCAGTAGATACTCTTATATTTACTTACTTAAAAATAAAGATGAAACTTTAGAAAAGTTTCAAATATTTAGAAATGAAGCACAAACTTAAACATGTAAGGTACTTAAATGATTAATGTCTGATATGAGAGAAGAGTATACCTCAAATCTTTGTCAAGTATATTGTCAAAACAATTGTGTTATTCTTGAGGTTACTGCTTCGTATTCCCCTCAATCTAATGAGATAGCTGAATGAAATAATAAAATCGTGTGTGATATGATTAATGTTTTACTTCAAAGTTTTGGGTTACTTACCTACATGTGGGAGAAGCTTTGAATGTAGCTTGTCATATTCTCAATAGAGTTACCTGGGATGATTTTCGGCGCGGCGTATTCCCTTTGGCTATATAATCGTTGGGTGTGGTTTTTGCTAAATTTAAAACCTTCCATTTCCCCCACAAATTTTTTAATCCAAAATGGTAGGGAAGTTTCAAAGCATTTATAGCCTTTTCTTTTGGAAGTGTGTATCGTCCGTTGAACTACTAAAGAGAAAAAAGTGGTAAATCAATGTGACTCATGACAATGTAGGTGCTTTTTTGGCTGATGGGGTGGACGTGACTTTCATCAATTGGTTTGGGTGGCATAGCCCGTTGCAAAAGTCCCCCCCAACAATGATCCATTTCTTTAGGAAATAAGCGTAAGAAAAGTAGTCCCTTTGAGCTTTGCAAGTGTGAAAAGACAAATCTCAAATATCTTTAAGTATGGGGGTGTATTGCGAAAGTACTCTTCCCTGTACACAAGAGAAGAAATTGAGACATAAAATAGTGGATGTTATATTTTTGGGTTATGTGGATACAAGCTATGCGTATAAATTCTTGGTCATTAGATATGATATTTTTGGCATAGACATCAACACAAGTTTTGAGCTCCATGATGCTACATTCTTTGAGAATGTATTTCTCATGAACACTAGAGTTCCCCAAAGTATATATTTTAGAGATTATGATCCTACTATTGGTTTCATTCATGATCATATGGAAATGATGACAAATGTGAGAGTGACCTTAACTTTGTTGTTTCTAGATGAGATGAATTTGAGGAAATAATCGAACCAAGGAAAAGTAAACAGCCTAAGATATCAAAGGACTTTGGAAGTGACTTTGTTACTTTCAATGTTGAGGATTATCCTATCACCTTTTAGCAGGATATGACCTTACCCAAGGTTAAATTTTGAAAGAAAGTATTTAACAATGAAATCTAATCAATTATATGCAATGGTACTTGAAAATTGATGAATTTATCTCCTGGTTGTTCTACTATGAACTGCAAGTGGATCTTTAAGAATAAACTGAATGCATACAAAACAATCAATAAGTATAAGGTCAAGTTAGTTGTCAAAGGATATAAACAAAAGGAAAGAATAAATTATTTTGATACCTATTCTCCAGTTTTCTAGATGACTATCATCCAAGTGCTTATAGCACTGGCCTCCATATATGACCTCACAATCCATCAAATGGATGTGAAGACTGTTTTTCTTTATAATGATCTCAATGAGAAAATTTATATAGATCAGCCAAAGGGATTTGTGGATCGTGAGAATGAGTTGAAGGTGTGTAGCCTTGTTAAATAATTATATGGTTTGAAACAAGCCCCTAAACAATGGCATGAAAGTTTGATTATGTGATATCATCTTTTGACTTCATTTCTAATGATTATGATAAGTGTGTCTACTGTAAGTAATGTTTTTATTATTCTTTGCTTATATATAGATGATATATTGTTGTTTGTTTCTGATATGAGAATAGTAAATGAGACTAAGTAATTCTTATGTAGTAAGTTTGAAATGAATGACATGGGTGTAACTGATGTAATTTTAGGACTTAAAATCACAAGTTCTTCTTAGAATATAGTAATCTCTCAGTCTCACTATGTTGAGAAAGTTTTAGAGAGATTTTGATATACAAATTATAGACCTGTTAAGACTCCATATGGTTCATCTAAAGCTTTATATAAGAATGAAAGTGGTATTTTTATGTCTCAAGTATGATATTCTTAAATTATCGGTAGTTTGATGTATCTAATCAACTATATACGACCATATATTGTATTTGCTATGTATAAGTTGAGTAGTACACGAGTTGTCTAGATAGAACCCATTGAGAACTTGTAGAGAGAGTGTTTCACCATATAAAGGGAACGATTTCCCTTGGACTACATTATGGTAAATATCCTTTGGTTCTTAAAGGATTTAGAGATGCTAGTTGGATAACAAAGAATTCTAGGAGTAATAAGGTCACAGGATATGTGTTTCTTGTGGGTGATGGTGTTGTCACATAGAAATCGAAGAAATATACTATTTTGACTCGTTCTACTTTTGAGGCAAAACTATGTGCTTTCGATGAGACTAGATTGAAAGCTAAATGGATATGTCTAGTTTACCTATGGTAAATAAGTCATTTCCTGCAATGCACTATGATAACATGACTACAATTGCTAAGATGAATAATTTTAAGTACAACCAAAAGTAATGGAGACACATTTAAGTTAGACTAAAGTTTGTTAGGGCTCTTATATTTGATGGGATCATTGCTATATATTTTGTTAGATTTAAAGAGTACACAACCGATCCTTTGACTAAGGGTATATCAATAGCCCTAGTTGAGAAATCTAGGTTAGAGATGAGACTGAAAACCATGATTTTTTCATAAGCAGTGTTAACTGAACCTAATTGAGTGGAAATCCCATGAAGTAGGTTTAATGTGGTAGTAACAAGTTGGGTGAATAGGATGACACTTTGTATTATGTGATACTTTTACTATTTGTGTGTTTATCCCCTGTAAACACAACAAGAGATTATTCTTTGAATAGGATCGAGTCCTAGTACAGGATGTTAGCAGTATATCCTTAGAGATGACCAACTAAGTGATTGACATTGTGCTGCCGCAATAGGGAAATCGGGTTGTTCCTGAAGTCAATCATGATACACAATATAGATGCATAACTCCTATAAATCATGCCATAACCTTTTATTATGTTGTTACCAATAGACACCTTTACACCCAAGGTTCAAGTTCAAGACATATATTCATCTAGTTTCTGTAACAGTAATATTGGATAACTCAAGTAACAGTTCAAACCGAAAGATACTGTTACTAAAAGCATAATATGATGGTTGGATCTGGAGGATACTTTTACACTTAAGAAATTTATAGGGGATTGTTGGATTAATGTTAATTATAGTTGGGTTTGTTAAACCCATATGCATTAATGACATTTAATTCATGTTGGTATCCCCAAATATTCAATTGATGCATCATTGATATATGTAAAAATCCTAAAGTTTAAAAAGTTACATGTGAGAGACTTGTGCATGTGATGACCAAGAGAAGACAAAGTTTAGTCCCATATTGAAGAACGCGATAAATCCATGTGTCTTTTTATGTAGTTAGTAGCTTATGAATCTTAGTTCAAAGAGCTTGGGAAGGACATGTTAGACCAGACATATGCGCACATGTGCATTGGGTTGAGCCTGGGTATGAGAATGGTCTTCGGTCTATCTTTCTACACAAAACTCTTTTGATCTAATGGTCAATTTTGATCTAATGGTCAAGAGTGTATGCAGGAATGATTATGGACCTAAATAGTCGTGACGATTCGATCATATTCAAGATCCATGATCTATCATTCACACTATAAATAATGGATTAGGGTTGTTAATCCCACACACTTGCTTTCTGCACTCTCTCTCCCCTCTCTCGGTTCCCTATGTTCCCTTTGCGCGAGACATTTTCTAGAACCCTACTTCTCTAGCCATAGGAGACTGATGCATTGTTGAGGTCGAGTTAAAGCAAGGTATGTGCTCTTCAAGTTGTGTGTGTTTTATCTTGGAAGGAAGATGTAGGTACCCATACGTACTCATAGCAAGGCATTGATTTCTCTAAGGCAAGTCCAAAGGGCGACTTGCACAGATAAATTTCTCATTTCTGCTTCTGCTTTTATTTTTCATACGGCTTGATCATGGCTTATTTTTTATATGCGGTTGTTGTTTATGATTAGAACATATTTACATTTATTGTATATGCTTCTATTATGCATGTATGTCTACGGTTCTTTCCAACATAATCGTCAGTGGCCCCCTTTGAATTTGATCTCAATCATAGTGCAATAGAACTTTGCATTTTGAAGCCAATCAGCGCCCCTCTGTTAATCCCAAAAGTTCAATCTTTACCAAGAAGAATCAGTATTTCAAGCGTTCAAAGACATTTATGCGTCATATCAGTCTGCCAACTAGGAAATTATCCCGGAACCAGTGATAATCTAAATTTGCATCTTCTTTGTCTTGTGGTTTTGTATCCTAAATGCATTGTAGCAAACAGTCGTTTAGATAAAGTGCCGAAGAGCGAGTGGCAGGAGAGGTGGCAAGCACAAAAGGGATGGTGATATATAGGGGCACCTAAGAAGAAGATTACTGTTCTTTCATTCTATCTGTATAAAAGTCTGTAATCTGCGCTTGCTTGTCTTTCGAGATCGAATGTGGTCGGCTACGATTTCATGGGGTTTAGGGCCTAGAGAAATGCACTATCGCTTTGGAATCACATTCATGCTTCCGACTGTACGCTGAATTACTTCTGCAATGGATGAAAGTTAGAATGCATCAAGGCTGACTCGACATCTCACTTCTGATCATATCTTCCCAAACAAGTGCAGGCAGCCATTGAAATGAATTGTAAAATATCAACCAACCTCAAGAAACTAGCAAAATAAGAAATTTAATAAACAAAAGCGCACAAAATTTCTACGTAACGATAAAGCATAAGACAAACCTCTCATACTAACTCCCCATCAAATTTCTTGTGGAAATTTCGGAAACTAATGATGAGGACCACGTAGAAAAATAGAAATATAATTCTACTTATGTAAGCAAGCGAAGTTTAGTGTCATAAAGACTTGTATAATTTCTTGATGACTCGCTCTCTCTCATATAAATGTGTACAACATGCCGGCTCTTAAGAATAAGAAACATACTTTATAGTCATGTCCTTTTGGACGCAAGAACATAATCTTTTCAATGATAATTTCTAATATCATGGACTTGAATAATCTGAAGAGACCCAGTTCACTACGCTCTACAAGACAAAAAGTGTTTCTGGCTGTATAAAGCTACATACCAGCTTATTAATCAGGTTCACAAGGTTTGATATTTTACCAATAAAGTGTTAAAGGTGAGTGCCAAATGTGGATCGGCTATCAAAAATATTTCTTTTCAAATATGTTTTCAGTATTTCTATTTAATTATTTGCAATTTGATTTAAAAAAAGAACTCCGCCATGTAAGGGATCGTCCTTGCATTACCGGTCCCAAGCCCGAATAAAGGAAGAGGGTTGTGTTAGGCTTCCGACAGCCAGTGTAAAACTTTGTCGGATTTTATAACATGGATTATAAAAATTATGAGCATTGCTTTGGGGCGTCCCCGCCTAGCGACGTGTTGCAGAGCTCAAATGCAGTAAGAAGTAAGCAAGGGCCACTACATTTTCGCCCGAATGTAGTGAATCAATTGCAGAGAGGGTTCCCACATCATGGACAGGTGTAGGTAAAGAAGTTAGTCCCACTACATTGCCGCCCGAATGTAGCGAAAAATTTTCAGAGAGGGTCTCCGCATTTTGATTATGGACGGATGCGGGGGGTAAGGAAGCTAGTCCTAGATGATAAGATTCGTATTGGTTCTTGGAATATCGGAACATTATCCAGTAAGCTAATGGAGGTGGTAGATACTATGATTCGAAGAAAGATTCATATTCTATGTTTACAAGAGACAAAATGGGTTGAAGAAAAAGCAAAGGAGATAGAGGATACTCATGTAAAGAAAAGCCTCGAAACGGAGTTGGTATTATCATAAATAAAGATTTAAAGGAGAGTGTAGTAGACATACAACGATACGGTGACCGAATCATGACGTTGAAATTAGTGTTAGGAGCAGAGGTTTTGAATATAGTTTGTGCTTACGCACCCCAAGTAGGACCAGAAGATAGTATAAAGACAGTTTTTTGGGAAGAGTTAGATAAGGTGTTTCAAAAGATTCCACCAAGGGATATGATTTGTTTAGGAGGAGATTTAAATGGACATGTCGGTAAAGAGGCATTAGGATATCAAGGGATTCATGGAAACTTTGGTTTTGGGGATATAAACGAGGAAGGTAGGGAGATTTTAGATTTTGCTATGGCATTTGATCTCTTTATAGTCAATACAATTTTCAAAAAACGAGATGAACATTTAATTACTTATAAGAGTGGCTTATCACAAACACAAATTGATTACTTTATTTGTAGAAAAAAAGATAGAGCGTGTTGTAAATATTGTAAGGTAATTCCAGGAGAAAGCTTAACCACCCAACATCGACTTTTAGTTATGGATTTACAAATAAAAAAATGGACAAAGAAGAAAAGAGTGCATCGAGCTACTCGGACTAAATGGTGGAACCTCAAAAGTGAGAAAGAAGATATATTTAAAAAGAAAGTCCTTCAAGGAGATGTTTGGAATTATGTTGGCACACCCTGTGATATGTGGAACAATATGGATATACATATTAGGAAAGTGGCGAAAGATGTGTTAGGGGTATCTAAGGGAAGTGTACCGGCACAAAAAGAAGCTTGGTGGTGGAGTGAAGTAGTACAAAATAAAATCAAGGCAAAGAGGGCATGTTACAAATTACATCATGCTAGGAAAACTAGTGAAACTTTAGAAGCTTATAAGAAAGCAAAGAAGGAAGCGAAAAAGGCCGTTAGTGAAGCAAAAGCTAAGATTTGGGAGGACTTATATAAAAAACTCAACTCAAAAGAGGGTGAAAGAGATATTTTTAGGATAACTAGGGCTAGAGATAAGAAAACTAAAGATCTTAATTATGTTAGATGCACAAAAGACGAGGATGAAAAAATTCTAGTGGCAAATGATGATATAAGAAATAGATGGAAAAACTATTTTTATAATCTTTTTAATGAAAATAAAGATGTTAGTATTAGTTTAGGAGATTTAGCCAAGTCAGAAAAGTATATAAACCACAATTTCTATCGACGTATTCAAAAGAATGAAGTCAAAGAGGCTCTTAAACATATGAAGGGTGATAAATCAGTAGGACCATATAATATTCCTATAGAAGTTTGGAAAATACTAGGAGAAATAGGAATCACTTGGTTCACAAGATTATTTAATGAAATATGGAAAAACCAAAAGATGCCCGAGAAATGGAGAGCAAGTACACTTATATCCATATATAAGAACAAGGGAGACGTTCAAAATTGTGCGAATTATTGAGGTATCAAGTTAATGAGTCATACTATGAAATTATGGGAAAGAATTATCGAACGTAGGTTAAGACAAGTATCAAGTACAACAAAGAACCAATTTGGATTCATGCCAGGCAGATCTACTATCGAAGCGATTCACCTTTTGAGACGTCTTATGGAATATTTTAGAGCAAAAAAGAAAGACCTTCACATGATATTTATTGATCTAGAAAAAGCTTATGATAGGGTATCGAGGGAGGTTTTTTGGAGAACCTTGGAAAAAAGAGGTATCCCATTGACATATATTAGCCTTATAAGAGACATGTATGATGGTGCAAAAACATGTGTGAGGACTCACGAAGGAATGACAGACTTCTTTGAAGTTAATATTGGGTTACATCAAGGATCAACTTTAAGTCCATACTTATTTATAATGGTGATGGATGAGTTAACAAAACATATTCAAGATGAAGTACCTTTGTGTATGTTATTTGCAGATGACATTGTATTAGTGGTGGAGTCTAAGGAAAAAGTTAATAGAAAATTGGAACTATGGAGAGAAACATTAGAAAGCAAAGGCCTCCGACTTAGTAGAACAAAGACAGAATATATGGAATGTAAGTTTGATCATTTGGTTACTTCAGAGGACATAGAAATTAAAATTGGCACACATTACATTACCCAAAAGGAAAGTTTTAAATACCTAGGATCAATTTTTCAGAGTGATGGAAGAATTGATGGAGATGTTACGCATAGAATTAATGCTGGTTGGTTAAAATGGAGAGGAGCATCAGGCATTCTTTCTGATAAGAAGATACCATTAAAGTTAAAAGGTAAATATTATAGAGCAGCAATTAGGCCTGCCATGTTTTATGGTTCTGGGTGTTGGGCAGTAAATCATCAACATGTATAAAAGATGACCGTGATAGAAATAAAGATGTTAAGATGGATGAGTGGTCATACAAGAAAAGACCGTATACATAATGAGGTTATTAGAAACAAATTAGGAGTGGCACCAATAGAGGATAAAATGAGAGAACATCTTTTAAGATGGTTTAGACATATAGAAAGAAGATCAAAAGAAGAACCTGTAAGAAGGTTAGAAAAACTAAATTTGGAAAGTATTAAAAGAGGTAGAGGACGACCACAAAAGTGTTGGAAAGAAACAATAAAGAATGATCTAGCTTATTGGGAGTTAACTGCCAACATGGCACATGATAGGGTTATGCGGAAACAAAGAATCCATGTAGCCGACCCCGTCTAGTATGGGAAAAGGCTTAGTTGTTGTTGTTGTTGTTGTTGTTGTTGTTGATTTAAAAAAAGCAGTGAACAGATAGTCATCGACTGTTATGGTGGAGACAGTTCCCTATCGGTGCCTATGGTATAGGCGTCATTATGCAAGGTTTTTGATGTTGTCATGGCTTCAATATCTTGTTCTCCTTATGTTCCTAATGTAATGAAGGAATAATAAGAATGAAACTCCAAGCTGATAGGTGAGTTTTGTAATAGGAGATTACCCGGTATATATATATATATAAAGTTGAAAGATTCAAATCACTCATATACAAACTCTATCAAAACCAATCTTGATCATCTAATTAAGAGTCATAAGTAGTTAAGATTGAAAATGAAAAAAATGAAAAATACATATACTTTTTATAGGATGCTTGATTGCCCCTATATGTACCTTTTATTTTTTTGTTCATTTTTTATTTTTATTTTTGATCATCCATGTCCCTCAATCTCATGATTAAGATTGGTTTGAATAAAGTTTACATCCTCTCTCTCTATATATATGTTCTGAAATACCATATAAATGTTGGGATGTGACCGTGGAGATCCATATTTCAATTCAGAACTATATACTTCGACTTGGATTTTAAATGAGTTCTAGCATCAATGATATGAAACCTTCATTGATGTAGAAATACAACTGCCTTGCATTGTGAATCCCACCACTCATTGGTAATGGGAATCCGATGGTAGAGATCAATTATAGTTTGAGGTGCTTGCTGCCAATGCCGGCTTGCTGGTAAGCATTCTACCGTGCAGGCAACCTGGCCGCTAATCCGTTTCGGAGTTGGATTCGCCATACTCTGCAAAGACAGTAAATAGGCTCACTCGAGTAGATTTTGTGAACATGCTTAGGGACCTTAATTTCTTGATGCCATGAAACACGTATCTTCGTAAAGTCTCTTATACAAGTACCACATTTCAGTCAGATTTAGGACTCCATAAGTATAAGATATTTGAGAAACTTAAGTACTTAAATATGCATGATGTCCACCATAAACTCATCTCCAATGCACAATAGATTAGCATCAAACATGTTTGTGATACAGTATTTGATCAGGATAATGAATAATTTCACTTCATAAAATAGTAAATTAGATTATTATTATTTTATATCTTATTACTTTTATGGAAATAAGTATTGGTGATTAAATGCATATTTTAGACATTTAATTATTTTTAATTTTACAATTAACTACGAATTATGTAATTATATCATACATAAGGAAGCTGTGCTTGAAAATCTTAGAGCAACTCTCATCAATGATTACAAGCGAAAACTCATTTCAGAAAAGTTTCATACCCCAAACTGTTGGGTTCTTTCGAGTATCTTGTTTTAAGGCAAGCTGTAGCAGTGTTGTCTGACGCGTATCATATCACGTATTGCTGGGCTCCACGATACGGGCGTATCGTATCATATCGCCCGTATCGTTAAAAAAAAAAGTAAAAATCTGAAAAAAATCAAGAAAAATCTGGTAATTGCTTTAAATTCATATAATGCAAAGTTTAGTACAGATTGAGCATTCAACATTGAACAATTGCATCCAAATTTATATATTTTGAATCAAAAAAATGAAATACATTTACATTTTACAAATTGTAATAAGGATCATCAACTAAATAATCTTCATCTTCTCCTTGTTGGAGATCCTCATCATCATCAGCAACAACACCCTCTACTTGGAAATCAAATTCTTCATCTCCTTGATCCATACAATGTCTTTTTAAGTTAGGAGGGCATTTTTTTTACTGTCTTCCATAACCCAATCTTCTACTATATCAAAATTATCCAAACTTATTGGATCAAATTGGCTTTCTTGTCTATTTACTTTTTTTAATTACCTACAACAAACAAAGATAAACAATTAGTAAATAATATTAACAATTGAAGTTAAACAATATTAAATTAAACATTTAAATAATACAACATTACCTTTCACGAAGGCGCATGTTACAACAAATATAAACTAAATCATTTAGTCTTTTATGTTCCAACCTGTTGCGCTTCTTTGTATGGATGTTTTAAAAAACACTCCAATTTCTTTCACAACCTGTTACACTACAAGTTTGGCTTAATACTCCTACTGTAAAATCTCTAAAGTTCGGACAATCAGTTTCAAACTTGTTCCACCAAACATCTATTGAAAAAGACAAACATTAGAGACATAATCCACAGTAATATAAGATATAACTTAAATATGAAAATAAATAATTTACCTTAATGCATCATAGTGCGGCTGCGAATCGCTACAGGCAAACCCATCAAGTGAAGAGCATTATCATAAATCTTCATCTCTCGATGTATAACATCTGCTATGCTCTCATCAGGGACTAATCTATCAATACAATCAATGATTCCTCGATTAACCTCACCGTCCCTTTTGAAGGTTGTAGAGTACCTGAATGATGGGTTTAGATAATAGGCTACTGCATGAATAGGCTGATGCAATTGTTTATTCCATCTCTTATCAATTATTTTTCACACGGGCACATAATCTCTCTTTTTTCCATTAAAATTATTTCTGACGGTTTCTTTTGGCCTATCCATGGCTTCATAAAGGTAACCCATAGATGGTTTCTCCTCGCTGTTAACTAATCTCAAAACTTTCACTAAAGGACAAATAATTTTCAACAATCTAACATATGCATTCCAAAATGTACTTCTAAAAATTATCTCTACAATCTCATTCAACTTTCTATTTCTTCTATTCTGAGGCAACTCTGCAAATTATTGTCACTCATCTGAGGAGAACATTCTCTTCAAAGCTTGCTTCTGTCTCACAATACTCTGTACAGATAAGAAGTTTGTTGCAAACCGAGTTGCAACTGTTTGAAAAAGCTCTGCACCTTTTGTATATCTCCTCATCATACACAAAACAAATGTATGGTTATAAATGAATTTTATAATATCTTGGCAACACTCAATTGCTGCCTTTATTTCATTCATCTCACCAATGTCCTCAAGAATGAAATCTAAAAATGAGTTGTACATGGTGTCCAGTAGAAAGTCCTATAAATATCAGTTAACTCCTTTCCAATTGCTTTGTAGTTAGCTGCATTATCTATAATCAATTGGACTACATTCTCTAACCCAACCTCTTGTATAACCTTATCAAATTCTTTTCGTAAGATATTTGCAGTGTGTCTCTCCTCTGACATATCTAAAGATCTCAAAAACATAAGTCCTTTAGAATAGTATACAAGAAAGTTCAGCAATGTCCTTTCTCTCCTATCTATTCATCTATCTGCCATGATAGTGCATCCCGTTTCCTTCCATGACTTTCTCAAAGTCGAATAGCATTCTTGCACTTTAATGACAGTCTGATCTAATATCTTTCCTCTCAACTTTTGATAAGAGGGCATCTTGTATTCAGGACCGATGTTAGCAATTACATCTGCCATTGCTTGAAAATGAAAACTATTTGTTGCATTGAATGGAATGCATGCATCATAAAACCATCTGCACACTACAAGATCTGCCTGATCATGCAATTGTTCTACAGCCATCGTAGCACGAATTTCAGGTTGAGCACCATGTGTAGTAGTAGGAGGAAAAAATAAATGTATACTAGAAGATCTTCCTCTACTCCTTCTTGAACTTTCTCTTCTACTACTTCCAAAGTCTTTAGTAACCCTCTTTCCCCTTCTAGGTGCTCATGAACTGCTACTACCAATCTCTAATATACTATCTGAAGGCAAACTATCAGTGAATCCAAATCTAGTAGCATCATAATCTTCTTCAAACATCTCCAAATCCTTTTGTTGTCTCTTTTCCTGTATACTCTCAATCATCTGCAGGCATTGCCATTTAATACCTTGTGGCAAACTTCTAACTCTACCCGTGCATGGAGCAACTTCTTTCATAGTCTCTGCTAGGTGGTGTTTCAACCTTGAAATTACACCACTAAACACTCTCTCACAAAATAAGCATCTGATCTTTAATCTAGAACCCTCAACTATTGTACCCCACTGCCATGTCGGATCATCAGACTTAGAATGAGAGTCTCTACCACCCCTTCCTGCCATCTCAATTGAGTACTTTAATTCAAACAAAAACCTGAAAATAAAAGCACTTCGTAAATCCCCAATCATCAAATAACACTCAAATAGAGTGTCTCTCAAATCATGAATGCAATAAAAATCATATCCACACACTTAATAACGTCATATTTTGTCATTCAAAAAAAGAAAAATACAAATAAACAAAAAAAAGATAAATAAAAAAGGAAAAAATGAAGAAAAACACAAAAAATATAACTAAATTCGAGATAGGAGGCTTGCACGGATACCGTAGAGCACGATTTTGGAGCTTTGAACACCAAGGATGCGAAAAGCAGCTCTTAGGGAGCTTGGAGAACTCGAAGAGAGAGAGAAAACCCACGAAAAACGTGATTTCCGTTCGGCCGAGAACCCTTTATAAGGGTCCTTGGGTGTATCGCCCGTATCGTATCGCCGATAACCCTTTATATGGGCGATACGGTGTGATATTTCCTTAAAAACGATACACCATAGGGTATCCTATCGTGGTGGCCCACTCCCACGTTATGATACGTATCGCACTATATCGTACGATACGGATAACACTGGGCTGTACTGAATTGTTCTTCTCAAACTTTTTCCAATATTTAAATAACATGCATTGCCTTTCCCCTAGGAGTCTGCCTACCCTCATCTTGCCTATCAAAGAAAATCATGAAAAGAAAAGTTCGTGATATTGGTTCCAATCATGATCTTAGTGATGTGTGTGGCGTGTGGGTCCAAACAGTGGTCACACTAACAACTTTCTTGTGTCCATTTGGAAGTGTGTAGGGCCTAGTATGGCGTTGATGAGGACTAACTTTGGTTACTTTCGATTGTATGCTCCCTCACTAGATCCTTTGAGAGCTTTGATTAGGTTACTTTTCGATTGTATGAAAAGGGACACCTCTCTTCGGTTCATGTCTTCTTCTTCGCGGCAACCCACCCCGCATGTGGAAGGACCGTTTCATGTTTCCTGTATGTCCCTTCCCCTTCAGCAAGAAATGATCTCGTCATTTGAGGCAAATATAAGAGTCCTACCATGTCGGATACGATCTCAACCCGACCCATGTAGCAAACCAGATAGTAGTAATATTTCGTGTTTAACTCGCATGGCACGACTAAGACATGGAGCTAGATATGAATTGCTAAAATTTAAAGGAATCAGGGTCGAACCCAGTTTAGTGAAACTTGTACAAATTGTTTATGTAAGATGTAAATAATGACTTCCTTTGGGGTATGCTGATGGGTCGACAGTCCAGCGACTGATTTTTAAGACTAAGAGTGATGTATATATATTTATATACTCTGGAAAGGTAGGCAGTTAAATGTAAAATTCATAAGATTGGGCGATCATTTGTGAGAAAGTAGTATATAATGGATGTGTACTTGATTCATGATAGGTTGGATGGTTAGGATTTGCTTAAATATGGTAGTATATAATGATGCTAGGATATATGAGGTCTCTCTCTCTCTCTCTCTCTCTCTCTATATATATATATATATATATATATATATATATATATATATATATATATGTATATATGTGTGCTAGTGTATACAAATATAACAGTAGGAAAACTCATTGACCAGGTATTTAGGGTCTAATGGATGGAGGGAACTCATATTAAAAACAATATTAGCGGAAACATGTTCACATCATGTCGATTACCATCAGAAGCAAAGTTAACTAAAACCAAGAGTTCTAGAATGCAAGGGTAAAAGATTTGACTAGGGTTTATGCTGGGTACGAGTTACCTGACCCAATCCTCCTCCTTCATCTGGGCTTGATTTTCAGGCTTGCCAGTACGAAGCCGGTCCACGCTACCTAGTTTAGCATCGTTCAAATGGACCAAGACAATCAAAGAGCTCAACAATTCAAAGACTCATTTTACTTAAGGATACTATTGGTAATGGAGTTTCTGGGAAGGCTTTGATCCTACTCGCTGCATCGAAGCATAAATCTGACTAAAGGCGATTCGGATCTGATTCTTTGACCGTCAGACCCGGTACCTACTCATTATTTTCTCGGACACATTTGCATTAACAGAATGACAGAACCTAACTCAAGGGCCGACTGTTCTGTGTCTGCATTTAGTTATTGCAGTCTGCATTGAAACGTTGAGCCCAATCTGAGCCACACGCATACGGATACAGGCACCAGGTCGAACCATGTCCATCCAGATGAGCATGACCTGGACCTCCTGCCATGGACACGACTCATGCATTTAGCAAATACACAAATTTAGGGATGAAAGCAAGCCGAGCTCAGCTTTCTCGTGTCGCATCCCATCACGTTATTGCTTGCAAAATAGAGAAGCCGAAATTTAGTCTAAATTCTCAATGAAAACAAACTTGTTTCTCATTAGATGTCGATTTATTCTAAAATATGCACACACAAAACTTGTTTATACTAGACTAGACTTAGCCAAGGCATGCCCAACCTGTTTTGCGGTTGGCTTGCTAACCTTTACAAGCCCGAGACCAGCGCCTCATGTTAGGTTCTCAAGCTGACACGAGCTGAGGTGAATCAAGAACGAGCAAGATTGTCTCGTTTATAAGTCTTGGACTCATCGTGCTCAGATCCAATAAAACGTTCCATACACTTGGTTCTTGGTCCATATCCAAGCCATAATTTAGACTCCATCCGAAACGACACACACCGAACTGAACTGCACGGAGCTCTGCAACACCAACACCCGCCTAATCATTCAACCACATGCAGAAGATGATTTTTTGGGCATAGATATAATCTGGGGCCTGAAAATCAGATCCATTCCCTCAATATCGCTTTTCTAACACCACACAGATATGGCCTGTTTGGAGCGGTCCAACCAACTGGACTCCAAGTCGACTGTAATGGGAATCAGCTAAACCGGAACCAGAACCAAATCCAAAGCCCCCTCTTTCGATAATAGCTCCACCTTCCATAAAACCGGAAATGGAGGTTCTAAAACACCAGTTTGCCCCTTTCAATTTGATCAGTTTTGAATGGTATGGCTTAAAGTGGAACTGAAACCAGAACCGACTTGGTTCCACTTTGGTTATGGTTCCTGGTTCCAAGAAAACCGGAACTAGTGGTATTGAAGTGCCCTGTCCTGGTTTAGCCAAAACCTGCCATGTTTAACCACATTATGACAATGGATCCATTTCTATGTATTTCAAAGTAGAACCAGATCCAGACCAATAGGTGCATCTAATTTTGATCTTTTACTATATTCACACCCTAAATTTTGCAAATACCCAAAATATCCCTACAATATTTTCTCTCCTCTCTACAACAAATTCTAACGATTTTACCATCTTGCTCCAGCAGCTGATTTTCGTTCATGGAGAAGTGATATAGGCTTATTTGCAACCAACTATCACCGATTAGTCACTTACAAACCTAGTTGGAATCAAACCAACTAACAAAGAAGAAAAATGAAAAAAATTTGAGGAGACGATCGATCCCAGTGACTTTTAGATTTTTCTTGAATTTGAAATGTTGGTTTTTAGTGAGATCATTGTATATTTGTTGGTTTCTAGATTTCTTTCGATTTTTTCAATGTTTGAAGATAATTCATGGGTTTGAGAAAAATCCGATGGGTCACCAGAAGTTCATGTCAAAATGTAGTAAAAGTGTGTCTTTCTTTATGGAGAGACGAACTTGAACGGTGTCTTCATTTAGGTAGAGACATGGTGGAACCGTATCTCCTACTTAAGGGGAGGCGCGTCTCCCTTTAAGTGGGAGATGTATATGTCCCACGTCTCCTTTAACCAAATAGTGTTCTAATGATACTGATATCCATGTATATATTATAGAATGACAAACAACTCGAACAAAAGCATTTATGATGGAAGAAATTCAAAGAAGACAATGACTAATCAAGTACTAATCATACGATAACTAAGGAGAGTGAAAGTTATTATAGTGCACCGGATTATGTATTCATTGACTAACTGACAAATGAAGTAGAAGATCAATTTGTTGTTTGTGAGCGAGATGGGCTTGACTATTCACTCTTGTTTGCAATCAACGATATGTTTAGGAGTCATAATAAACTTATTAAGTATATAAGATAAGTTGGGAGGAAGGATAACACTGTTACAATTATTAGTCACTCAAAAAGCAAGAGCATAATAAGCAAGGTATGACTTAGGTATGAAAGGAGTGGCAAATATAGGTCCAATAAAAATATTGATGTTGAAAGTACTAGGTGGACGACACTGAAAAAGTAGGTTACCCATTTTTATTGAGAGGAGAGGGTGTTGTAGATTGTTATTAGAAGTTGAGTGTAGTGAATGAGACATAGAACCACCCTTTAGGCATGTATCTTGAAAGGCATGTTTTTACACATAGATTGAGTAGCCCTAAATATAGTATAACAAAAGACCTCACACAAAGTCATTGCAAACCCTTGTACATTTTGATGCATCTAAAATGGTGGATGAGGAAAATGTGAGTACAACAAGGTATATTTACAATATAAGGATGAAAATCAAGGAAGATAAGAGTTATCGAAGTGTTCTACAACAACTACTATACAATCTAGACATTAACCATTATCATACATGACATCATAAAATTTCTCACACAGATATTGTTAGTGATATTGTATTTGCACATGCTCATTCCTTATACTTACTTTATGTATTTTCATGAGTATTGGAATTTAATAGAGCATATAAAATAAATATGTAAGTGTCTTACTTTTGTATAATAATGTTTACCGTATATTATTGTCTTTAATAGTAATATAGGGTAAACATGTATTTTGTAGGTATAAGATATCTTTTCTTGAGGTTGTCGGGTTTATATCAACCTCTAAAAACTTCTCCGTAGCATTCGCTTTTATGAGTAGACAATAGGAAGAGAATTATATTTGAGTGTTTATGTATGTGAAAAAGTTACGCACTGTAAACAAAATTCTATATGTTATCTATAGTGACCGTGATCTAACTTTGGCGAATATCATTCAAATAAATTTTACAAACGATACACTTTTTGTATAGACGATATAGTAAAAAACATTGAATTATCAAGTTGACAAGAAATAAAGAGATAACAAGTTCATTTACTGTAAGTTGGAGAAAAATCATCCACTCATTAGATAAGAACAATTACAAGAAAGCAATGGAGGTAATAAAATTGAAGTAGAGAAAATTTATTGTTATACTCTCCTTCATTAAAGAGCAGTGGTTGGACCATAAAAAGAGAGAATTGTCTCGGTATGAATAGATAAGGTGATTCACTATGATATTAATATGACTAATAGGTATCTAAAATTGGTTTTTCAATGCATTTATATCATCTAATATTTTTAAAATATATAATGATTGCATATTCATATTTGGCAAGGTGGAAAGTGCATACGCAAGGTTGAAAGGGTTTATTGGTAGCTCAACTAGTAGATTTGATATAATTTAGAAATAATTATATTCGTTGATAGAGTTACAAATTACAAAATTGAATAATTCATTTGATGAATCAAGAACTTTGATCATATATTACGTTGATGTGACAGAAGATCTTGTTATGAACTTTCATATAAGAGTATAATAACAACTCTTGACCTTACTGTAAAAAAGTACAATTATGTGGAGATGGTAGGTTCAAATATAAGAACATATCGTTCTAATTTGCAATATTTACATAATCTACCTTTTGCTCACGATCTTAGCCTTATGCTTAATTGTGGTGCTTCGATAAAATTATCAACTATGGATTCGTTTTGGAAGAAGTTAAACATGGAAGAGGATACCCCTTATAGTGTCAATCAGGTAGGAGAGGATGTAAGACCATCTCTAATAAAGACCATTTAGAGGAAGTTAAGGAATCATTCACATCATGACAGATTTGTTAATATATTAGATGAGCAATTGAGTCTTAAATATGTTGTCCTACAGAAACCACCAATTTGTCATTTTAAAGAGAGACTATCTTACCAAACTATGATACAAAACTTTTTAATTCAAAAGCATGTAATAGGAATGTTTCGCGTAAAGGAAGGCATCGGCGTACGCGTGGTTGAGGACATGATGCCTCTCTCAATCATTAGATAGATTGGTCCTCTTTAAGGAGTTGTGATTCTCTAAGAACTATTGAGAAGTTTTCAATCAATTTGACTTTCAATTGATATATAAGACGACAATACTATGTTTTATGGGCCTTTTTGTAAATGTTATTGAAGATAAAAATTATGGGTAGAAAGTTATTGGTGCACTTTCAAGAAAAAGGGAGGAGTGATAGCGTGAAGCTCATAAAGAGTGCTTGAAGGAGATGGCATGTAGGCATGACATATAAGCACGGGTTTTTGTAGATGGTGGTGGTGTTGATGCTGCTATTTAACATATTGCATACATAAGAGATGAACCCTTTTTTAGTCAGTATTAAATGTTCATACCATATATGGGTTTAGTTATCGTTACTCGATAGAACATAACATTGATACTCCTCTCTCCGATAAGGTTGATGACATTTTTGCCCCTAATGTTAAGACACTCAATAGTCCATTGTAAGGGATTTGTGGTATATATGCTATCATTATACTACAGGATATTTTCTATGGTTAATCATAATATCTATATTTATTATGTTATTTAGGTAGTTCATAGATTGAAGTAGATATTAATCCATTGTTTTGTTTATATTTTTTCATAGAAGCACATGGTTAATAGCTCCCTCATGCCTCATATCTTCTCAACATTGCAGCATTATCGAGCTTAAAGTATTGGGAATTAGCCAACTTCGTTTCAACATCATATCAACTTGCATATATAAGGTTGCTACTAATATCGATACAATAATTCAATTACCCACATGTAGAATAATGTATCACAATGCCTACCTAGAGTAAGTTGAACATGTCACAACTAACTAATCTCTGAAAAAAATCCATCTGTCCTATAAATGTATTATTCCATGTACAACTTACCACACTTGTATAGGTAAAGTGGTGGGACTCCAAAATGCTCAAGTTTAAAACAATTTTAACATTGTGCCTCCCAAATCACGTCACATGACTCATATTATACCTTATACGTGTGGGGCTTTACATGTTTCTTTGTAATGGAGGGTTTTATCATTTCAACTAGGATATCTTAATGTCGGCCAAACTATATGTTTTGCCATCATCAAATCCAATTGCTTATAATATTAAGTAAGCCGATCAACATAAGATTATCTATGACATACACTTCCCATCCATCAACTTACTCGTGGTTCTCCATCTAACCATTTTGGTCACATATTAACTCTGAAAGCTAGGAAGTACTCATAAATTCATGCTACAATTAAAACATATAGCTTGTTAAATTCTAAAAAATTAAAAGTTGAAAGATACATAAAGCAAGCAATAATATTACACATTATTATTTTAAGCAAAAAAGTATATTCACTAAGTTGTTGTACTTCTATCTAAGATGCCTTCTCTAGCTTTTTATACAAACACACTAATGTAGGTATATCTCATGCATAACTTTCAACTCAACAAATATCATGTGCCAATAGATTCACGAGTGTTATTGGCACCCTATCTCTAGACTTATCATAATATAATGTACACCCTAACTAATACAATAAATAACATAAGCCTTATTTTTGCTGCTCGCTCTCCTTGAAAAATTAGTTTGGATCACCTCAAACTTAACAATTGTATATTTCTTCTCATATATGACTTCGTCAATGATCACGCCCAACATATCACTCAAGATATCTTCCTTTCTTCTAACCATTATCTCGTGTGTCAAGGCAACAAGTTGGCCCTCCATTGGAAGATAAAGTATCTCAAGGACATCATGAAGCGTGAGTCCTCTCACCCCATAACATGTATAAGTTGTTTGTGTCTGATTGTCAACGCTCCATAAAAGCAATCAACAATACATGGTTTATCACTTCGTATAACACATCTACATGCCCAAACAACACACTCTTAACCTAATTATCTAAACTCATATCCATCCTCTTCACTAGCCAGGCACTCCCAACAATATAGCATGTGGGTTGTTATCACTTTTCATATCATTCGCAAATATACATTTATATAGTCATTTATAATAGAGAGTATTGATATCGAATACAAAATTATACTGAAGTTAGAAATTATCTATTTCTCCTAGGTGTTATAGGCAATGTGACCTTCTCCTTGGAGTAATCCCATATGAGGGGATCCTTCAATCTCATTGTATACAATATCAATCCTAGTATCTAAAGTTAATGTATCCTCCTCGTAACGTGAAAGATTAGCTCCTTCTTCTCATTATCATCTATGGAGTGTTCTACATAAATTTTCTTTTTGTTATGCAGATATGGTTGATAAAGAATAAATAAAAGGTTTATCGCATATTGATAGATGTGTCTCAAGTGAGTCTACCAAACATGAGAGATATGCCCTAGAAGCATCTCCCTTACATGACAAAACTAGTGAAATCTAGTGAAAAATGCATGACAACATGAAAATTACTTGAAAATGAAAAATAGATCCAAATAACAACATACCTTGATAAATTGAAGAATATTGCTTCGAATCAGCCCAAGAAATCCTATTTTTCTTCTTTTCTCTTTTTTTCTTCTATGTTCTTCTCTTTTCTCATGTTTCGGCTCTTTTCAATGGATTTCAATATGTTCTTTTGCAAGAAAGGATTGTAGATCAAGTACTATGTGGTTGGAATTAGGCGAAAAGCGAAAAATGGATAGAAGAATGGGTGAAAATGGGAGTCGGAAGAGGTTCACATAGGAAGAGAGAAAAGGTCTTGTTTTAAGCATAAAGAATAATTTTATAATTACTGAAAATGACTAGGGGTATTTTTAAATAAAGCAACAAAAAAGGGGTGTGTGTATGGTAAAATGGGTGTGCACGTATCAATCCTATTTTGATCCACATCTGGAACAAGTTACATCATTTCCTAGTATGTTGATTTGATATTTCATCACCTTCGAATTTTATACTCCAATAAGAATGTTTCTTTTAAACCAATTACTTCAATCTCTTCCATGTAAAGTATAAAATCTATGTCTTTCTATTTATAATCCTTATTTGCGAGAAAAAGAAAAGGATGTGCATTGATCTTTTAAATGTTGGATCCACCTCAGACTCAGATTTGGTTCCAGTCATATTTTACTTTAATTTTGAAAGTAAGCATAATCTCTATATGCACACCCCATTTTTCCTATATTTCCAAAATTCTCCCTAATATTTTTCAAAAATGACTACAATACTCCTGTCACTAGTATGAACACACTCTCGCATTTTCTTTGGGTGAACCACCTTCAGCTACTTCCTATCATCCCACGTAGTTTTACTCTGGTGGCTCACATATCAAAGTTCGATTATGGCATACGTATTGTCTTTTCCCGTAGCCAAGCAATGATTTAGGTTCAACCAGAAAGAAAGAAGATGAAAAAATAAAAAAGAAGAGGAAGAAAAAAAGATAGAAAGGGATTGATTCGAAAAAGATGTCGGTACTCTAATAAAGAGATACTCCCATTGCCACTAAAAAATATTGTATTGAATTAGAATAGCATATGTACTAATAATCCTCATAAGTAGTTGCTCATCATTCGATACTAATAACGAAAATGTCATTGTCCCTATCGTAGAGAGTAGTATCAATGCTACACTTCATTAATTAGCAATGACCGAACTCATGTTCTGACATGAATATCCAATAATCAGGAGAACACGAATCATTTTTCATTTAAGCAATACAACAAATAACAACATCAATACCACCCATTTATTTAAAAAATTCATGAGTGTTGGTTACACAAACATGTTACTTTCTTGAAGCACTCCTTATGTGTAACACCACCATATCATAATCATTATAAGATTCAAAACCCATAAACGATATACATATGTCTTAATAAGAAACTATGCATATATATTAGTTGAGTGAGTACTATAATGAATTATCATATTTGTCCATTATGAAAGGATTTTCTCCTTTTATGGATTCAAGTACTGTTATTTAACATAAGAGAGCAAGGTAAGGAATTTTTTTTATTTTAGTTTCATTACCTTCACTATCTCATTATAGTTGTTCTCATCACTTGATGAGCGAACGACCTTTCTCCAACTTGTACCAAACACACTATTATTCCTTGTCAACTTTATAATAAATCTTTCAATATTTTTCCCAATATGTACTATTTACACAAGAAATTTGCCACATCTGAAAATACGAATTGAACAACATTCACTAAAGCAAGGTCATGATCAATGCAAGTTACACATGGAAAATTATTGAAGTACATAACTCTCTAATGTATCTCAATACTCAAACATAGTTTTCTTTCTTCTGTGTACTCATGATAGCAAAGGCTAAAGAAAAATTCTTTTTAATTAGCATAAACTAAACAACTTCGAGAAAAGATATTTTATACCTACAAATTATAGAGTATATACATGTGTTACTTAATGTATGAAACAACATTAAACACATGAAAAAAACTTGTGCGTATTTGTTTTATATGTGTTATTAAACTCAAATAACATGTAATAGTTACAATAAACAAGGATGAGAAAACACAATATCGTTGAAAATAATTGTATCAAGTATCTTATGATGCCATATGTGATACAGTGAGAGTTTAAATCATATAATAGTTATTGACAAACAATTTGACACCCGTATGTTCATTCCTAATTTTCACCCTTTCATTATAAATCTTGTTACTTTGTCCTTACTAGATCAAGAAGATACTCCACTATAACAAATATTTTGATGAGTTTTCGCATTTTCATAATTTTGACACTTCATATCTTTACCATTCGATAATACATTATAATAGAGATATAAGGTGTCAATCATTTATACACACACATATATATACATATATATATATATATATATATATATATATATAACGTGACACATCTTGAGAGACACAACATAGTTACATTCTTTCTAGTAAGGGTGATGCAGTTATTTACCTTTCTCCCTATGGGGAGATGTGGCCTACCTGTGTTTCTCATTATGGAGAGATGTGATCCAACTGCATCTTTGAAAGAGGAGATATAGTTGTGTCGTATCTCCACTAAAAAAAAAACTGATAACTTAAGTCATCGGCCCAATTTGGTGAAACATTTAAAATATGACAAAGAAACCAAAATCTAACACAAACCTACAACCCCAAAATCTCTATATGAATCAAGCTCTTTCTACTTCCTTTTAATTTCCCTCCTCTTCCTTTTATCATTTTCTTTCTTTTTCTCCAACGAGGCTTGAAGAGTTTACTCATGCTTTGTCCGGTCATGGGAGAAGGCAATGATGGTCAAACACGAATAAAATGTTGATCTCTGGAGTAGGGAGAAGGGAATGATGTAAAACGGTTTGAAGAGGAGAGAGTATCTTGCGGGGTAATTTTAGTATTTTAAAAAGAAAATATGTGGGGACAGTAAAAAGGATGTGGAGATAGTAACTCCTAAAGGAAATTCTGGTTCAACTATATATCTGCTTTGATGCCTATTTAAATGTAGCCCATTCTCTCTAGCTGCTCGTTCTAGGTAACTTATAATCAAATATGACTTTTAAAGCATTCAATTATACTTGTTTTCACATGATAATGGTCATTTTCTTAAGAAAAAACAAGAAAGAATTTAAGACATGTTTTCCGAGATGACTATCTATCACAAAAGTTCAAATTATACTTTTGTGCTCGCTTTCTTGAGCACCATTATTTTGATTTTATGAAAAAATAAGATATGGGTAGCCTACATTTTTGAAATCTTTATTTATTTAACTATAGAGTTAATATTTTGACAAATAATTAGAGATGTCTAAGATTTGGATTTTGGTTTCATCATCTCTTAATTTTGACCAAGAGCTCTATCTACAATTTCTTTTTGACGGCGTTTGATTATGAGGACTAAGCCAAGGAATTGAAACTTTAGTTTTAGCTTTTGTTGTAGTCAAACACGAGCCTTGGTGTACGTAAAAAAAAATATGATCATACAATCCTACTTTTCTATAATAAAACACGAACCTTGTGAACAATTAAAAGTGAGATGTTCTGACCTAGGTTGTACCCGAAGCCCACTTCATGAGATGGTGTTTTAGAACTAAAAAAATTCCAGTTCCATATTTCTAGCCTGAAAATAAAACACCCCTCCAGTGACCCATCCCTTCTGGTGGATCTCGCTCAAATTGGAATTGGAGTTCTAGTTTTAGTAGTCCTGGCCTTACAATCAAACACCCCCAAGGACTGAACAGGTAGCTGACGGGAGTGATCTTGGTCATGCGAAGAATAGCCCATTGGTACCTCCTGGCTTTTGTTGCATACACGTCCCATAGAAAGGCATGATGGGCCGGACTGAAGCGGAAGCAAGTTAAACGGGTCCGGATTCGGCCCGGCCGACTAGATCTGTGGAGAGACTTTTGGTGAAATTAAGCGGGCTCCTGATATCAAGGGACCTGATAGGAATTCTTGAAAAGTTAAAGCTAAGCTGTAAAAAACAAAAGATCTGTCTCTCTCTTCGTTGGACACAGCTGTAAACCGCGATGCCCGAGCCCATAGGTGGCTTCCCTGATTGGCTCACTGAGTGACACGTGTCATCAAATGGCCAGGTATCCCTAAAACTTCCAAACACACCCTGTCAGTTGGGAAAATTAATTTACCTATAATCATGCCCCTTTCTATTGCATTTATCTCCCACGTATCACTTGAAACTTTTGTATAAAAGGATTCACCAGAAAAGGGCATTTCCTTATGAGATTGCATGGTGGTCTTACTGGATATGAACCGCTTTGGGGTTTGACTTCATGATGAAGAAACAAAAAAGAAAAGGATATTTTGATCTTAGTTTATTTTACCATCGCCGTTAACAATATAACCGCGGCGCGGGCGCGGGCGCGGGCCCGGGAGAAGGGTGGGAGATCTCGATGGCGGTCACCAAATTTAGCGGGAAAAGAAGATTTCGGACTCACTTAATACGAAATAACGGACATGCTCCCGCCTTCCCTTCCTTTGCTTATTTTCCAAGAGATAACTTCGATGACAATGATGCCCTTTCCTGATACGCCCGCTTGGAGAAAACCACCCCCGGAGTGGGATCGCCTAAATGTTTAAAACATTCATGTATCTCTTTTCTTCATTTCTACCATTTTCCAATCTACATAATAAATTCATATAAATATTTATCTAATCTATGGACATGTGTGAGTATATAAAGTATATACTAAGTTCGTGTATTTTGAAATCTTCATTGGCATCTCGATCATTCTTAATGCAATTACTCCTCATTACCATATATTTATGCCAAATATTGCTAATAAAGACTCCAAATATAGGATGAAGAGGTAAAGATAAAAGACACTAATTACCTCCAATAGATGATTACCAATAATAAATAATAAAGTACAGTGATCAACCATCATCAAGAAAAAAAAGCTACAATGATGAACCAGAGCATCTCATCTGAAAAAGAGATTAAAACCATATCGCTAAAGACGGAGGGTGAATTTGTCATTTCAGAAAATCCTTCCACTCATTCTCCGGCGAATTAGGGGTGTTAAGTCATTTATCTCACCCACCCCGCAGATAAAAAGGCCAGTGTTGTAGGGACGGAGTGGCTCTGCAGCCATAATGACGGCGAGGAAACAGTTTTCTGGCAGCCGAAAAGACTGTCGATTGCATCGGGGTTTTCCTTGTCCATAGAGGAACCGCACCATCGCAGTAGTTCTTACGGGCCGCATGGCGGCGTTTTGCTCGCTGGGAAACCGAAGAGCATGAGGGAGTGGGAGGAGGGAGGGCAGTCTTGATGTCATGTCTCTTCAGAATCTCTTGTGCAAAGAGGACGCGAGTTTCGTTGAATCGGATGACTATGGCCTTATCTCGCCTGAAGCCGATTTTCCGGAGGCTGAGAATGACGACGTAGAAGACGAATCGATAGCGGTTTTCCTTGGGTTTGAGGGTGAGTTCCTGCCAGTGATCGGTTTCCCGGCGAGCATGAGGACGCGCCCAGTAGAGAACTTCGCTCGCCGGGATGCGGTCGATTGGATCCTTGAGGTAACAACTGTAACTGGCTTCATTTCTTCCGATCTGATGCCGTCCGATGAACCTTGCGCCGTTAGGATAACCGGAGCCATCGGATTGCAGGTTTGTTCGTACTACGGATTCCAGGGACTAACGGCGTACCTGGCAGTTAACTACATGGATCGCTTCCTGTCCGTACGTTGCGTGCCGGTAATTATCTCGCTTTCTGATGTAGCAGACTACGCTAAAAAACCAGCATATCGAAACTGTATTCTTCTTCATATCGTTCCTTTTCTCAACATAACACCCCGTTCTTCTTCGTCTTTTCTTTTGACGCCCCCCTCGCCGTCATTTCGGCATAAGTTTCCGATCATCCATTTTGGGAAAGACTGCATTCATTTCTTTCTTGTTACTTTTAAGCTTTTCGTCGTCATTTTCATAGAGGATAACATAGGATGGGCGTCAGATCAACAACGTCGGCTTCTCGCAATCGGTTTTGTTTGTATAAGCGTCCCTTCTTCCACTCATCCGCATGGCTTCGGCAATACCAGATCGAGGAGTTCGTCAAAAGATCGGGGCCGTACTGGGTTCCTTTTTGTCTGTTTTAAATTGTTATCGTAGGTGATGTGGAATCCGCGTCTCGACTCAAAAAAATCGGCGTTCTTTCTAGGTAAAAAAAATCGGCGTCTTGCTTCGTATTTGCTGTCTTCCACCATCATCCCATTTAGTTTCATAGTTTCTTGAACGAGAAAATCGGCGACGTTTTTCTGAAGGCCTCGTCTTTTAGATTAGCAAATTATTCTGGACATATCGCATTTTCTTTGCTGCCTCTTGAGGCAAGTTATTGAGAATACTTTGGACTTTCTCAATTTAAATTTTACCCCTATATTTTGTGGAAATTCCGTGTCATCAATTGAACAGTATTTTTCCAAAAATGGGGAGTGGGTATCACTTGGTGCCACTTTTCCGGTTTTCTTTAAGATTTAACTTTTCCGGGTTTTGTTGTTTCTCAAGAGAACGATGGAAACGTCCCGTCACAAGCAATGCAAGTGGAAAAACATGATGTAAGCTAGTGTTTCGTAAGAAAATAATGCGCTTGTCGTTTGTAAGAAACTTTCGAGATTATAAACGTGTCGGGAATAAGAGTAGAATAGGTGGACTCGGGTCACTGTTGTGTGTTGCAGATATGCAGTCTGCTGCATGCAATGGTTGAAAAATGTCTTTAACTTGTTTGCATCGAGTCGTATCATCGCTTTATATGGAGTCATTCGTGACTCGTTTCGAAATGGTATCTGTGTAATTTGCTATAGAAAATTTTGTATTGAAGGGGATGATGGGGTTTGTGGTACTCTGCGATTCTGCCGCAGGTCTGCAAAGACTACCCTGCAGGTTGATTACGCTTTGACTAAAAGCACTCGCAAATTTTCTCCCTCTTTCTCTCTCTCTCTCTCTCTCTCTCTCGACTTTCCCCATTCTTGAATCTTTGTAAATTCATTTGGGTCGTTCTTTATTTGCATCAACTTGGAAACTTACCACTTTTGCCATCCCCTTTGTATATGACTGCCTTTTCTAAAACCATGTGGTGGAAAACGATGCTCTTATTGATAATAAAGTCATCTGATAATGGTGGTGGCTTTGTAAAATAGAGGAAGCTTTGTGAGAGGGGCATATAAAACGGAATTTAGTTTTATGTGGTTTGTGATCTCTACATGTGTGAAATGAAATAAATAAGCATTTACATTCTGCAGTACAGATGATGGGATCTTGAGACGAGGTATATGACGTACTTACTTGTTCGGCTTTATTTGGTTTAATTGCTCTTCAATGTTAAATGAGTATCTTTCCGCAGTTTGGTAATTCTCAAATGCCATTTATGTTTTGAATGCTCGCTCTCTGTCAAACTACAGCCGGCTCTTTTGCACAACGAGCAATAGCTCACCTAGGTAGATTGTTGACTCACAAGTTCAAGGTCATTAGTTCGACACACTGGGGCATGCATCTGACTTAGTCCTCCCCCATAACGGAAAAGGAAAGAAGCACTGCCCTTTTTGTTGAATAAACTCATGTATTAACCAAGACGTATGTGTGAGATAGACTTGTTGATTATATAAATTGGTGGGGTATATCATGTTTGATTATCCTTGCAATTTGATACCAACACATGGAATAGTCACGTTTTTCTTCATGATTGTTTTATTATATTTAAAATAGTTTAGTGGGGAGTATCCTACGTGGAAGATTTGTTTTGTTGGACCCACCACCCACGAACCGTTTTAGGTATAGTCACTGAGTAGCGCTACGCACCTGGACTACACACCGCTTTCTTTACAGTTGGGAAAGTGTAGGAGTAAAACTTTCAAACCTAAAAGTTCTTAGCAGGAAATCTTTGCCCTTTTTTTTCCATAGAAAAAACTAGAGAAGGTATTTTCCTTAATAGATGAAATTGAAGCTGAGCTTTTGCCTGGAATGTTGAATATATAACTTCATATTCTTTAGTTGATGATCTTAGATTTTTTTTCTCACGTACAATTTCTCTATTCTTGGTTCTCAGCAAGCCAATCGGTGGCCAATTCAGCTCTTATCTGTAGCGTGCTTGTCTCTGGCTGCTAAAATGGAGGAAACGCTAGTCCCTTCTCTAGTAGAATTGCAGGCAATTTCTTCATCGTTTTACTAACGGTTTACTCCCTCGTTCGTTGAGTTAATTCTGCCGTTTCTCACAGGTGGGCAGTGCGAAATTCATCTTTGAACCACGCACTATTTTCAGAATGGAGCTCCTCGTCCTGACCAAGCTGAACTGGAAATTGCGCTCAGTTATACCCTTCACTTTCATTGATTCATTCGCTCGCAAGCTCGATTCGAGCAGGTTGTTCACTAGATTCCTTGCATCTCAAGCGAACCAGCTAGTTCTCGATACAATTCGAGGTAATTCTCACATGCCAAGTGGTATTTAAGTATTTCTGCGACTCTTAACCGTCTATTGAAATGTAAGTTTGCTGATTTAATTGTTGGGCAATCACAAGTGGTTGATTTCGGGGATTTCCGGCCATCGTTGATTGCTGCCGCAGCTGTACTTTGTGCTGCTGATCAGATCCCAGACCTTGCTAAGATTGATCATGGAAGTGCTGAATCTTGGTGCACTGGGATCGACACGGTAAGTTTATGGACTTACCATGCCTTGTGGCGTTATCATTGGGGCTAAGACAAGGAATTCACCTTTGCAATATGAAATAACAAATTTATGTATAATCCAAAAATGTGTATCTGTACAATGAAGAAAATAAAACAAAAAATAATGCTGACAGATGCAAGCGGTTTCACCTTGATCATTCCTGCAGGAAACTATAAGCAGCTGCTGCCGATTGATGCAGCACACGTTGGCTGCAAATGACCCGCGAAGGACGGCAAGAACTCCTCCGAAATTTAGAGTTTCAATGCCTCACAGTCCTGTAACGGTTCTGGAGCGCAATGAGGGATCCTCTGGAGCCTCTTCTTCACCTTCATCTTCCTCATCCAATAAAAGGAGAAGATTGAATTAAGATCAGTAGATGAGGTGTTGGCTGTTAATAGTAACCAGAAAAAGAAAAAAGGAGAAGAAAGCAATGTAAATGTCGAGTTTTGCGGAACCCACGTATTTTTTTTCAGGGTTCTGAGATTTGAGAACCAAAGAAAAAGAAAATCCTAGGTACTGATTCGATCCGTTCTGGGTGGCTCTGTTTTTTTAGTTATAAAGGTTGAATTCCTCTGGGCTTGGATTTTTATTATTTGTATGTAGTTTTTTTTTTGTCTCCGTTCTTGAGGAGTTGAAGGGTACTAGCGAGTGAGATCTGATGAAGTCAAGAATGGGATTTAATTATCTGAGGAAGAAAGAGGGTGGCGTGGGGTCCACCATGCTGGGGTTGCAAAAACAGACGCAAGAAGGATGCTTTTTATTGGGTCATCATGGGCGGGCAGGTTTCCCCACCAACCTACCATCAATGCTTTATGGGCTTTTGTTGATTGAGTGAGAGTTTGTGTGGTTGATTTTTCATTCATTTTTTGGATTTTCTGTTGTTTTCTCCATAATATCAATCAGTGAAATCTATTGTTTCTCCAACTTTCAAGTTATTGTAAAATTTCAAAATGATCGGTTCCATGGTGTAACTTTATTCATTCATTTAGGTGGATATTATATATGTATATATATAGAGAGAGAGAATTTACAACTGGTTCTTACAAGCTTGTCCACAGACTTGAGGTTTTGATTTACTTAAACACTACAAAGAAGCCCCAAACTCATTTCCAAAAGACGATCCAATGGATAAGCTGAAAGGAAGTGGGGGCGCAGAAACTAAAATATCTGTTTCTGTCTTAAACCTCCTGTAATGCGTTATTGTCCCACATTCCACCATCATCGATCCCTTTATTAGGTTAGATTATGTTTTCAGCTAAAGGGTATACTGTCGCAATTACAAGCTCTAGCGATCATTTGTGAGCTCCAACATCGGCCTAGTAAGATGACTTTCTAAAATAGAAAGGTATTGGTATCAAAATTCTAAAGTTTCACGAAAATATGCGAGTTATTTAAAAGTAAGTCATTTTCTTGGGATGTTGTTTTACATTTTGGTGGTTGACAACTGTTGAGAAAAGCTTATTGTGCTGATTCTTTCAACGGGGTGAGTTCAATCAAGACAAAAAAAAAAGAACTGTCAAAGTTTCCGCTTCTGATATTTTATAACCATCGGCCATTTGTGGTTGCCAACCATTCCTTTTTTTTCCTGGTAGCAGCGAAGAAAAGAGAGAATGAAGTGAGCAATGTAAGCTTGTCCTATAGAGGGTATATTAATAATTCTACTGAAGTGAAAGTTGCAAGGAAAATGTACATAAACCTCTCTCTCTCTTGACTGGGTCATACACCACATAAATAACAAATGACACAGTAATCTCAGCTGCGTGGACATCTCCATAAAATAAACGTAAAGCTCACTTTTTACTCCCTACTGACCGTCTTTTATGTTAGAAAAGAGCCTTGTGGTGTCAGGAGCATTATTTTCTCCTCCTACCGAAGTTTGGCAGCCTATTCTTTTTGAAAATTGTTTCAATGCAAAGCAATGTGCAACTGGAAATGTGTAAGCATTATGATAATTCATATAAAGACAAATCTGATGCTTTGTCTGAGTGGGAACTAACTCCTTTATACACCCTCCCATTGCCGAAGGGGATGTCAGGGGTGGCAGAGGATCCAAGGCTCCACTGAGTAAGGTGGTTGGATAACTCAGAAGCAGTGGAAGTTCTACAAAATTTCTTAGGGAGAGCCAAACAGCCCGCCTTCATGAATACAACACGAGTAAAGCGAATAAAGCAGTCGCTTTCGGTCCCGGAAATTTTTAAGCCTCGAAATTTAAGGTACACTTCTAAGTCCTAGGCCCTACTCTAATATTTAGCTTTAGGCCGCAACTTGTGTCCATCAACTCCTACAATAGATCGTCTAGTAAGGGAATTTGGGCCCCGGGGCACGCATTTACGTGGCTCCGGCTTCTGAAAGGAAACCTATGGTTATGTGCCTGGACTCAAATTGTGAGCTACAAAATTGTTTAGGGTGGGGGTGAACTCTGCATTATAGCCGACTGATTCAATGGTGACCTATACATTTTCATAATTTTCCTCATTTTCGATGGAGCACGGAGATGCCGTACCTATGCTACATGTAGATGCACCAGTTATAGTGAGAACTTTGGAGATGAATATCACAAGTTTGATTTCCTAGAAGAATATGCATGTCTGGCATGGGTCTGTCTAACCCTAACTGACCAATCTAAAAGGAATGGATGCCTCGGGTTTGAGATAAACGAAACCCCTTCAATAAGATTTGGTAATTAAAACCCACATCCAACTAAAAAGGGTTCAAGTGCCATTGTATTTGCAATGGAACCTAAAGTAATTGCATAATTACACATAAAATATAATCCTATTAAACCTGCTTTTGAAAAACCCAATTAGTTTTGATAGGGTCTAATGCCTTCACTACCTAACATCCTCACCATACTGCCTGTCCTTCAAAGTAGGGAGTAGGGATGGCAATCCCTACACGCCCCGTGGGTACCCACCATGTCTTGCTCCTATGTGGGTGGGCTCTCAACTTGAAAAACCCATCCCACCTCGTGTTACAGCACCAGGAGCACCAGTTTACAATGCGTATGCAAAGGATGACTCGGCAGGCATGCGGAACGCGGATGACTTCGATAGTAGGGAGGTTTAGCCTAGCATTTGGGAGGTTTTGTGTTTAGGATGTTTTTGTAATAAGCAGTCCATATGAAAGGAGGTTCGCTATACACGTTAATCAAACAGGCAATGAGCAGGATCACTAGGTGCAGGGAGGCTCACTAGTAGGCAAACCCGACTTAGTTTGGGGAGGTTTACAGGCCAACTCTAAGAAGGTTTTATACGAAAGAGGTGCACCCAAATGATACCAGCAATTGAGTGTCGGGTTTATCTAAGAGTGTTGAGTTTGAATGTGTGTTTGTTTATGCATGGGTTAAGCCATGTTAGAGTCTTTTAGGTGTCTTGGATCTAAAGTAGGAGGAGTTTAGTACCGAATCAAGATCTATATCATATTCCTCATTAGGATTCATATAACTGGTCTCTTGGTCTATAAAAAGGAGCCAGGATGCTTTAGGTAGGGGTTTTGATTTGTTAATAGCTACTAATAGTTGAGAGAGAGAGAGTGCTTCCCTCTCTTTGGAGTGGGAGTTGGGAGGATGGAGGTGGGAGTTATGGTTTGGGACACAACTCGTTGGCTATCCAACTCCCTATGGTCACCATGGATGAATCGAGTTACCAGGGTATGGAGCATTCAGCATGTCCTTTTGGTTGTACTGTGGCTTCCTCTTGGTGGTTGTAATAACCCGATCCCACCTACAAAAAATACCTCTCCTGGGAGTTCCAAGAGATTTTGTAAGTATAGGTGGCCGAGAAGAGGCTGACACAATTTTAAGTTTTCAAGTTACACGTTTGGAGTTGTTTCGAGCAATCATAACATCACAACTAGGTTCCATTTGTTGATATTGGTCCGTGGATATCCTTAGATCACATATTACAGAGAAAAGTTGTCGTTCATGGCATAATCTGCCAAACATGAAAAGTGGGTGGTAGATCTGTCCCATATTTGAGGATGATTTTGCAAGAATTACGATGGATTGGTAAATGCAACTTTTTTGGTGAAGTTTTAGAGGGAGTTGAAGAGTTTTTCATGGAGCCATAGAAAACATTTGAGTAAAATTAGATTTTCTTTCAACGGGAAATCATAATTTTGTCGGACTCTGTTAGGCCATGCCGAGAGTTGGTAGAATTGTACCAACTTTGGCTCTATTGGTTTCGTGGAAAACCAACCCTTTGGACCCACATTTGGGACCCTTAAAGGTATGATCAAATTTGTGGCAGCCACATTTTGTAACATTTGGCAGACATTTGATGGTGGCGCATTACTCATAGCCACTTAGGTAATTGCCTTTGCTATTGACATGTTGTGGAACCTGACGGGTCAAACGCTACCAATACTAGTGGGGCAGTTGATGATAGCCTATCATGTGGGACATGGTCTAGGCTTGGTTGCTACCAGTACATATTATGGAAGGATGAGCTAGAGTGATTGTTGCTGATCATGTTAGGCTAGTCAAAGACCTCATCGTGAGATTATTTTTCTTCTAGAATCTAATCCATCTTTTGCTAAGAGTAGTAGATTGTGGGCAGTCAGAGACAAAAGTTGTCGCTATTGAAGCTTACTACTATCCCATATCACATTATAGTATGACTATCATTATTGTGGAGTCGATGATGTTGTAAGAGACATGCTTGTTCGGGTGTGATCGAACATGGATTGGTGGAGAATAATTCAAGTTGGAGGTATTAGTGTTGTGCCATTAGGAGGTGCATGTGGATTTTGACACTGGTGTTCTAGGATAAATAGTGGTGTTACTACTTGCTTGATGTTGCCTATTGAACACAAGATAGGTGCAAGAGAGTTCGTGTGGGATCAAGCTACCACTGAACTAGAGGAGTTGAATGGTGTTGCTGTTGTTGAGAAATGCAACCAAGTTGTGCCGTTGTTGGCCGATGAAGGTAGATTCTTGTTCTTGTATAGGAGAACAATTGGTACTTGAATAGGGTGAGATAGGTACCACAGTAACATGGTTGATCGTGTGTGATCGGATAAGGCTGGGTGGTGACAGTTTTGTGCTTGATGGTTGTGTTTCTACTGGTCGCTACAAGCGATTGGAGTAGTTCCTATGAGCGAATACTACAAAAGAGTCACTATCAGTACTGGTTTTGGTATTTGTGAGATGTTGCAAGGGAGACGACTCATTTCCATCGTTACTACACCGGGTGTAGTACCCTACAGGAAATGGCAAATGTTGTTAATTTGGGAGGTTCAGTTCGGGACATGCTTGGTGATGGGGACAATGCATAGGAGACTACCACAATGGGATCCAATTGATATTATGTTATTGAGGAGTAAGACTGATGCCAGAGGAACTGAAACTCGGGATGCAAAGGGGTCCATGTGTGATCGAGCAATCGTTAGTCTTGGAGGACATACGTTGGTCCTATATGCTGTAAAGGAGAGCAAACAATAAGGGTGTTATTTCAACTACTAGAGGAGACCCACTGATTCTTGCCATTATGGCACCGAGTGTTGTAGACTATTGGAAACAACCGATGAAAGATCAGTATAGTTGGTGAGGTTTCAAGTGAAAACCTCCAGTATAGGAGACGCTCGACACACATGTAGAATGCGAATGACTCTGGCAGTAGGAAGGCTTTGTGTTTAGGATGCTTTTGCAATAAGCAATCTATATGAATGCCACATTAGTTAGTTATGTTAAGGAGGTTCACTATACATGCCGATCAAACACGTAACGAGTAGGATCACTAGGTGTAGTGAGGCTTACAGGCCAACCCTAAGAAGGCTTTTTGCCATAAAGGTGCACCCAACTGATACTGGCAGTTGAGTATCAGGTTTATTTGAGAGTGTTGAGTTCGAATGTGTGTGTCTTTTTATGCATGAATTGAGTCATGTTAGAGTTCTTTGGGTATCTTAGTTCTAAAGTAGGAGGACTTTAGTATGAGATCAAGATACATATCCTCTTCCTCATTAGGATGCACATAATCAGTTTCCTCATCTATAAAAAGGAGTCAGGTAGCTCTACGTAGGGTTTTCGATTTGTTTATAAATGCTAATAGTTGAGAGAGAGAGTCCCCCCTCTATTTGAAGTGAGAGTTGGGAGGATGGAGGTAGGAGTTATGGTTTAGGATACAACTTGTTAGCTAGCCATCTCCCATGTTCACCATGGGTGAACCAAGCGACCAGGGTATGGAGCAGTCAGTTTGCCCTCTTGGTTGTTGTGTGGTCTCCTCTTGGTGGTTATAAAAACCGGATTTGACCTACAAAAATAACCTCTTCGGTGTTCCAAGAGACTCATATTTTGATTTAAGTGTAGGTGTATGTGCATTCAACAAAAAATTGAAAGCCACCAGATGGCACGAGCTATCATTGAGAGTTACCATCATCTAACATATTGGTATAAGAGGATATAACCACCAAAAGAGGTGGTTTTGTTGGTGGTCTTGGTGAAAAACTATTGAAAGGTGGTCAAAGAGAGGCCAACATAATTTCAAGTTTCAAGTTTTACTTTTGGAGTTGTTTCGAGAAATCTTGACATCACAACTGGGTTCCATTTGTTGATATTGGTTTGTAGATGTCTTTAGATACTTGAAAAAGCTATAAGAACCCATATATTGCAAAGAAAAGTTGTCGTTCATGGCATAATCTGCCAAACATGAAGAGTGGGTGGTGGATGTATCCCATATTTGAGGATGATTTTGTAAGAATCATCACAGATTGGTAAATGCAACTTTTTTGGTGAAGTTTTAGAAGGAGTTGAAGAGTTTTTCATTGAGCCACAGAAAACATTTGAGTAAAATTAGACTTCCTTTCAACGAGAAATCATGATTTTGTCGGAATGTCTTAGTCCATGCTGAGAGTTGGCAGAATTGTACCAAAGCTCTATTGGTTTCATGAAAAAACACCCCTTTGGACCCACATTTGAGACCCTTAAAGGTATGATCAAATTTGTGGTAGCCACATTTTGTAATATTTGGTAGACATTTGATGGTGGTGCATTACTCATAGCCACTTAGGTAATTCGACAAGCTAAATAGGTGTAAAAGGATGTTGTGGCGTACCATGGAGAAGCATAACTTAGCAAGTTGTTGAGCCATTGCAGTTGAGGTTGTGTGGAACCTAACGGGTCGCATGCTACCAATACTAGTGGGGCAGTTGATGATAGCCCATCATGTGGGACATGCTCTAGGCTTGGTTGCTACCAGTACATATTATGGAAGGATGAGCTAGAGTGATTGTTGCTGATCATGTTAGACTAGTCATGGACCTCGTCGTGAGACATTATTTTTCTTCTAGAATCTGATCCATCTTTCACTAGGACTTATGAATTGGGCGGCAATCGGAGACAAAAGTTGTCGCTATTGGAGCTTACTACTATTGCATATCATGTTACAGTAGGAGTATCGTTGTTATTGTGGAGCCGATGATGTTGTAGGAGACAAGCTTATTCAGGTGTGATTGAACATGGATTGGTGGAGAGTCATTCAAGTTGGAGGTACTAGTGTTGTTGTGCCATTAGGAGGTGTAGGTGGATTTTGATACCGGTGTACTAGGGAGACGACTCATTTCCGTCGTTACTATACTGAGTGTAGTACCCTAGAAGATATGATAAATATTGTTGCCAGTTTGAGAGGATCAGTTTGGGACATGCTTGATGATGGGCCCAATGCATAGGAGACTACCACAATGTGATGCAATTGATATTATGTTGTTGAGGAGCAAGATTGGTGCCAGAGGAATTGATACTCGTACTAGGATGCAAAGGGGTCCATGTGTGATCGGGCAACTGTTGGTCTTGGAGGACATACGCTGGTCCTATACGCTGTAGAGAAGAGCAAACAATAAGGGTGCTATTTCAACTACTAGAGTAGACAGATTGATTCTTGCCATTATGGCACCGAGTGTTGTAGACTATTAGGGGAGGTTCAGTTCTAGACATGCTTGGTGATGGGGCAATTGCATATGAGACTGCCATGGTGTGATCCAATTGATGTTGTGTTGTTGAGGAGTAGGACTAGTGCGAGAGGAACTAATACTTGTACTGGGGATGCAAAAGGGTCCATGTTTGATTGGGCAACCATTGGTCTTGGAGGACATACGCTAGGCCTATATGATGTAGAGGAGAGCAAACAACAAGGGTGTTATTTCTACTACAAGAGACTGTCCGATTCTTGCCATTATGGCACTGAGTGTTGTAGGCTATTGGAGATAACCGATGAAAGATTAGTATAGTTGGTGAGCTTTCAAGTAAAAACCTCCCATGTAAAACACGATCTACATGGTGTAGATACCATCACTCTAGATGGACAAGGAGGAGTCATAACAGTTAATGTGGAGCCATTGGAGGTGTTGGCCGAAGATAAACTAGATTGTGGTGTAGATCATGCACTCGGTTGGAGTGTAGCATATACTAAGAGACAGTGTTGGGAGCCAGGTTCCTGCATGAACTTGGTAGACTACCTGGTGGATAGGATGAAGTACCTCACAAGACGTTTACAGCAAGGCTGACTAATGGCTTACTGAGGAGAGCACACAACCACATTTCAACAAACATCCGAGGACCTCAAGGGCGAGGTCCCATTCAGTTGGGGAGAACTATTACAACACCAAGACCGTCGGTGCATGGTGCATGTGCAAAGGATGATTCAATACGAAAGAGGGGCGCAAATGACTCCAAAGCTAGGGAAGCTTAGCCTAGCACTCAGGAAAGTTTTGTGTTTAGGATGCTTTTGTAATAAGTGAGTTATACGAGTGCTGCATTAGTTAGCTCCGTTAGAAAGGTGCGCCACATACACTGATCGGATTGCATGGGAGCAGGTGCACTAGGTTTAGGGAGGCTCACCGATAGGCAAACTAGGTTCAGTTTGAGGAGGTTTACAGGCCAACCCTAGAAAAGTTTTTTGCAGTAGAGGTGCACTCGATCAGTACTGGCAGTTGGGCATCAGGTTTATCCAAGAATGATGAGTCTCAATGTGTGTGTTTACTTATGCAAGTGGTTGAGTCATGTTAGAGTTTTTTGGGTGTCTGGGGTCTGATGTAGGAGAAGTTTAGTACGAGATCAGGGTCCATATTATGTTTCTAATTAGGATATACGTAATTGGTCCTTTGGTCTATAAAAGGGAGTCATATAGCTCTAGGTAGAAGATTTGATCTGTTGAGAGTTGAGAGAGAGTCCCCCCTTTGGGGTGGGTGTTGGGATGATGGAGGCAAGAGTTGTTGTTTGAGAGACGACTACCTTGCTATGTTCACTATGGGTGAGCCGAGCGACTAGGGGATGGAACAACCGAGTTGTCCTCTTGGTTGTCGTGTAGCTTTCCCTTAGTGGCTGTAATAACCGGATCCCACGTGTAGAAATAAACCTCTCTGAAGTGTTCCAAGAGATTTGTATATTGGTGTAAGGGTAGATGTGCATGCATTCAACGAAAAACCAAAAGCTGGCTAAGCAGTGTGAAGCATCATGGTCAATTACCGGAATCGACCCCGTAATACCCTGCCCCACCGACAAGGTGTGCACGTAAGACTTGGTATATATGTTGTTTTTGTAGGGTAAATTACTTGAATTATAACTTGTACACGTAAGACTTGTGTTGTGTTTGAAAAGAATGATTTATCGGGAAACAAAGAAACGAACATCTCATTGAAGCAATCTTTACATCAACTTCGGATTTTATAAATCATGGAAATCGGACACACTGTAGACAGCTCACTTAATGTGGGGTGAGATTTGGTATTAGTTGCATTGACCATTTGAGAATTGAAACTGTCCGAAGAATTACTCATGTAAGGAAATGAATTAATCTATAGGATGATCTTTTAACTAAATAAACCATAAAAGTGACATTCTTATACTTTGATTTGAGAAAAAAGTGAAAAAAAAATGAAAATATGAGTCTCTTGAACTAGGGGCTGTTACGCGAATTAGTAAATTGTCAAAAATAATTTCTATTCATAAAAAATCTATTGCTCTCTTCTACATAATTTCCGTGTGAGTTAGAATATAAAGATAAACATGACCCACCCGATGTTCTCCCTTGAGAAAGTTCATCATTGGGGGACCTACAAATCTACACCATCCATCCTTCCAGTGGATGATATAGATTTGGTTTGATTCTCCCATTAAAGGGGATGCGAACAAGGGAATAAGGAGATCTAGGCTGTGCAATGTTAGGCGTATTTGATATAAGACACGCGAAAAAGCTCGCAAGCCAGCACGAAAAGAGACTTGTGGTCTCACTGTTGCATGCCATGGCAACTGGGTTTCGCTACTTCTTGTTCTTTTGCTTTTAGGACTATGCAAGGTGCCTCACTAAGCTATAGTAGCTGTTTAGATGTAAACACATCAATTTTTTTTTAAAATCCTTTGTTAGCAATGACCTCAAGGCTGCACAAGGAGCTAGAGCTCTCCTGCTGGCTAGGGGGTCAAATGAAAAGGAACCTTCAAGTTGAAGGTTTCATGATCGGATGCCCCGGGTGTGGGTATACGGTAGCAGGTCTGCCGTCTACCTAACCGCAGCTTGCCCATGAAAAGGAAAGACTTCAAGGCTTCTTGCTACATAAGTTGTGCAATATTTATGTAATTAATTTGTTTTGTGTGTAGTGATAGGTTCATCGGGAGTATTTCAAAATCTAGACCATTCATTGCATGAGATGTCATCCAACAGTTGAGAGGAAACTATCAAAGATCTTTTACAATATTTGCATGAGTACATTTAGGAAGTTCCTCTTTGCTAAATGTTTGCTTTTTCATGCCTCTAATCAATTTAGTTATGACAACAGAGCACAAAGCTTATTTGCCTCATCTAATTCTTTGAATTAAATCTTATTCAACCATTTAGGCATGTGGGTGCTCTTGGAGCAACCCCGTTGGTAATTCTCTCTCTCCACACACACGTATGTGTTACACGTGGTTGGTGTCTTTTTTGGGGTTAGAAGTATATGCTACTGCTAGAAATTTTTTGACTAAAATATGGGTATATTGATTCTTACTCTATCCCTCTTAAAACATACATATGTTTTCGAACGGAAATATGAGTATCTAAATTCTACGGTTATAGTGAAAAGTGTGAGCATCTCGGTCCTATTTAAGGGCATTGGTAAATGATGGCAAGTTAATTAAAGCTTTATCTTTTTAGTAAAGAAGCTCGCCACTGTTTATTGAAAAGACACGCCAAAAGTTGAGATACTCATTAATCATTTAATCTTCTCCCAAATGTTATTATTATCTTAACAATATTTTTGTTTTTGAATCTCAACTTGAAGCATTTTCTAGATTTGGGTTCAATCAATTTGGCCATTTACCAGCCCTTGGTTCAATCGACAGTGAACAACATGTCAGGGAACATGATTAAGGGAATCCTGCAAGACAATCTTTTATGTCAGTATCATCAATAATAGATACCCAATAAACGTAGCTAGAATTGGTTTCTAAATCACATAATTTTGAAGATCCAGAGAATCGATTGGATCAAATAGAGTCGCAGTAAATTATAAATTAAAAATTCAAACATACACACACACACACACATATATATATATATATATATATCACCATAAGCAACCCAAAGCTAAGTCTGATCCCACACAATGTTGGATCACTAAGCTGAAACCCTTTCATGGTTGTGCTTTGTCTTGTGGATATTAGCATTTAAAACAGAAAAGCAAGATCATGTTGCATATTTTTCTTGTGTCTTCCTCTCCCTTAAAAGTGTTCATCTTATACTTCCTATCATAGTTCTATTTGGCCACCTCACCAAATGTCCCGACCATATTAAGTCTGTTGCTTATATTATTGGTACATCACCAACTTATTTTCGTAATAATCTGATAAAAGAGTATAGTTGTAAAGTTCCCAAATTTGTCATTTCAATCTTGAATTAGTTTGATTATGGTCAATGTACTTGAATGAAAATGGATAGATTCTTGTCATCCAACCAGCTGTATCAAGTCTCGGGTCAGGTTGTGACCGTCTGCACCGTGGTGGGTCATTTCCCTGGAGTGGAGGTTGTGACGGTGAATCTAGGCAAGTTCAAGTCGGTTCTGACAATTACAGTAATCCTGATGCTGTGATCTTGACAAAGGAAACAGCTTTCTTTAAATGCAGTTACACATTGAATTTCAAAGTAATGTAATGGTCAGCCTATCAAGTAAAACATTAGTATTAGCAATTCAGAACCTGACCCAGAAAGTAAAAGAGAAATACACGTTGCCAGTGAGTGGCTGGTTGCAGTTAATGTGCAGAAAGTTTAACCATACTCTCACTTTTCTCATGGGCCAGCCGTTTAGTGGCAGCCACCTTCTCCTCATAATTCCTCATAATCCGGTAACACTTGGATTGCACATGTTGGAAGAAAAGCAGCATCCTTGTCATTTTCCTACAAAGGTTAAAGAAAGCGCGGTTACAAGTCTTGAATTTGTCTTGACACAAAAGTGGCCCGACTCCAGAAGCTCGCAGTGTGACACGAAATAAGTGATTTATACTAATTTTGGGGGCATGGGCTGATAGGTCCATGCCCAAAACCCCAACACAGACCTCTAGGTGGTGCAGGGGGCATAGGTCCCTGTGGGATTCAGTCTTCGTGTTATTGTAAACTCAATATTATGAAGAAAGTTTCTTCTTTTAGTTGTCTCTTATTGTTATTAGCAGACGGGCTATGGAAGGGATGAAGCATGGGGGTTAGGGTTTGGAGAAAACCAAGAAGGATTGTGAGGTCATTCATCATATGTTGTTCTTATTCATTATACATACCCCTAGAGTAGGAATATCTTGCCAAACCACGTAAATCTTCGTGTTTTCTTCTTTTCATTTATCTTTTTTCATTTTCTGTAAATGGTGTGCAATTGTATGTGTGCTTTTGGGTCGGTTCGTAGGTATCACGTAACAATCCGTACCAAAGCGAGCTAGGTTCAGTCTAAGATCAGTGCCTTTACCTTCGATGAGGAATGTGGTGGAATGTTCGATGCTGGAACGAATTTTAGTTGAAGAACTTTCCAGGAAATAGAGATAAGATAATGGAAAATTTGGTGAGTAGGAGAAAAGCTTTAGATGGAAGATGGCTCTTTTGGCAGGAAGTTGGATGCATTCAATTCTAAAGTAAAGAAAATCAAGTGTTTTGAGTACAAGGAATTGGATCATTATAGGAGAGACCATCGACGGTTAAAAGAAATGAAAGAAAGAAAAGAGCTCAACAAATATTGCATAAACCTCGATGAACTTTGACATAATGGTAGTGAAATTTTGTGAGTATTATCATAGACAGATTCTGGTGCGACCTTTTATATATGTTCATATAAGCATTAATTCGTGACATATGAATAGTTGAGTGAAATAGTATATCTCGGTAATGATTTTTTATTATCAATAAGAGAGAAATGTAAAATCAAGTTGAAAATTGTTAGTGCCGTTAGAACCTTAAGGTGTTGACATGTTTGAAACTCGAGAAATCTTATTCCTCTTTAGACTCTTGATTTTCATGGTTTGTGATATCACAGAGAAGATAGAGTTCATATAACAAACAAATTAAAATATAAAATTATGTTTTTCAAAGAAGTATAGTTTCAGGAGCAACTACAGTTGCATATGAAAGCAACGACTAGAATTAGTTGTGGCATTTATGACTTAGTTGTACGAGTGAGAGAGAATTGTCTATTCAGAGCAAGCATAACGGGTATAAGAATGTAGCCACGAACTTTTGTAAGCATTGTATCTTTAAGGAAACGGCAAACAAGAAGGTGACGCATAAGACCAAAGGTAGACTGAATTATATTCATTCAGATTGATGAAGTATGAAAGGAGTTCCTTCTAAAAGTGTTGCTAAGTATTTTATGTCTCTAATTGATGATTGCTTTATTATGGTTTGAGTGCATTTTCTGAAATACAAAGAGGAAGTGTTTTCAACTTTTATCAAGTAGAAGATGATGATTGAGAAGACTGAAAGAAAGGTGGGGTTTAATTTTGGATTCTCAATGGGTTGAAATTTTTCAATAGAGGCAATGATTTATGCAATAGCTATGGCGTAATTAGAGAACACATTTATGCAAGAATGCCAAAACAAAATAGTATTGTAGAAATGATGAATTAGATATATGTGATGAGGCACGAAGCATGCTATGACATTCTAATTTGAGTAAGGATTTGTCGGTTGAAGCTATTAACAAGGTTTGTTACTTATTATATAAATCTCAATCAACAACTATTAATGATAAAACTTTTGAACAATAGTATGGCTTATTTGTTGATTACTCTAATTTGAAAGTGTTCAGATTGTGTCTTGCATATATTCATTTAAGAGATGATAAACTTGAGTTGAGGGGAAGGAAGTGCATAATTTTATAATTTTATGGTATGTATCTAGAGTGAAATGATACAAGCTATGGTGTGTCGATCAAAAGTCTCTAGGATTACTTATGATTACAGATGTGACATTTAACAACTCAACTTTATTAGATGGTTAGAGGAAAAACACAATAGCGAATCATGATTATGGTGTCAGAGTTCGAAGTTGAGACTACAACTATTCAACCTAATAATTCTACAAAGGTGGCGCATAATGTAACAAAAAAAATGACAATGATGATTTACTTGAAGGGCAAAAGTTATATAACATAGCAAGAGGTAAGGAGAGGAATAGATTAGGCCACCTCAGAGTATGTGAATTTGGTTGCATATGCCCTATTTGTTGTAGAATCTATTGATGTCTAGGAACCTAAAAATTAGAAAGGAGCTATCTCTAGTTCATATGTCGATCAATGGATTGGTGCTATGAATGAAGAGATTGAGTCCCTCTACAATAGTGTAACTGAGAAGCTTGTTCCTTTGTGAAAATGACAAAAGTTGGATGAAAATGAAATTTCAAGAAGAGTGTACTCTAGGAGTTGAAAAACCTAGGCATAAGGCTTGATTAGAGAGAAAGTATCGACTTCAATGAAGTTTTATCTTCACTTGTTGAGAAAACCTTTATTAAAGTCTTGCTTACTATGGTGGCTCTTCATTATCTTGTGCTTGACCAACTAGATATAAAGACTGTATTTTTACATAGTGAGTTGGAGGAGTAGATTTATAGGAGTTAACCCAAACGATTTGTTGTTGCATGTATGAAAATCTATGTATACTTACTTACTTATGAAGTCTTTATATAGTTTGAAGCAAATTCTTAGACAATTATATAAGAGTTCTGGTACATTCACAATTCATAATGGCTTTACTTGTAATGCATATGATAGTTGTGTACTTTACAAAAAGCTCTTGAATGATTCTTTTATGTACTTGTTATATTTGGATGATATGCTTATTGATGCTAAGAGCATTTTTTGAATCAATCAATACTTTCAATACGTAATTGATTAGGAGTTTGAGATGAAGGGTTTAGGTATAGCTAACAAGAGATCGTAGATAGAGATTACACGGGATAAAAGTGTGGGCAAGTTTTTCTCTCTCAATATACTTATGTTGAGAAAGTGCCTTAGTGATTCAACATGACTAGTGTCAAGCATGTGATTGTTCCACTTACTGCTCATTTCAAGTTGTCCACCAATGTGTCACTAAAGACAATTGGGGAGATGAAGCATACGTTAGATGTTACATAGTAGAGTGCAGTTTGTAGGGTACCATAGTTTTCTCATCTTGACATTTCATTGGTAGTTAGTCTTATGACTACATACATCGCATGTCCTGGTAAAGAGTATTGGCAGGCAGTGAAATGGATTTTGAGATACTTGAATCATATAGTAGACATTAGTATGACTTTATGAAACCAAGATGATTAATGCAGTTGTTGGCTATGTTGATTCCAACTGTGCACGGGACTTGGACAAGAGGAGATATTTTGATAGGTTATGTATTGAACTTAGTGAGTAGTGTCATCCGTTGGAAGGGAATATTACATGCTATTGGTGCATTCTCTACTATGAAGGTTGAGTACATGATGCTAACAAAAGTGACAAAAGTAATAAAGGAGGCTATTCGATTACATGGTTTGGCAAGTGATCTTGGGTTGAGTTAGAAGAAGCCATCAATTTTATGTGATAGCAAGAGCACGATTTATCTCACGAGAAATCCGATGTACCATGAGCACACCAATTATATTAATGTTAGATATCACTTCCCTCGATTGAATCACAGGGAATGGTAATGGTGTAGAAGGCATCTACATATGATAACGTAACAAATACAATGACCAAGATAGTTCTAGTTAGAAAGTTTAGACATTGCGTAGTCTTGATAGGTATTAGCAATATTTCTTAGTGCCCTTGCAAAGGGATGGATGATGAGATAGAGTGAAAAATTATTCTTTTTATTGATGATATTGAGGGAATTCAACTCACAAGGAAGATTTGTTGTTGACAAGAAAGCTACCTGACTCAAAAAGCTCACCTGCGATATAATAGAGACACAAAAGTAAGAGATGTGTTGGTTGTGGAGGGCACGAGCTCTTTGTGTTATTGTAAACCTAGTGTTATTAGGAAAGTTTCCTTCTGAACTTGTCTCTCATTGTTATATGTTCTTTCCTTGTGTCATTTGTTGTTTTTTCAAATTTGTTTGTGATTATTTGTGTGCTTCTGCATTAGTTTGAGTTTTGCTTAACAACGTGAGTGCGTACACCTATCTACATCCCTTAAATTAAGTCAAAATTTTTGTCTTTTGTTGAACATAACCCACTCAAGGCCAAAACTTTGTCGTATCTCACATATGGTGCTCATTACTTGGACTCTTTGCTGCCATTATGCTCAATCATGTGATGTTAGCATTTAACTCTAGGAAAGCAAGAGTAATTGTTCTCTTCTTATATATGAGGCCTTATTCTATTATTTTGAAGCATTCACAATCTAATTTCTTGAACTTTATGCCTCTTCATATATATGTTTATGTTGCCTTTGCATGTCTCTCTCATTTTACCATTTATTGGAGCCACAAATTTTTGCTTATACCTTTGTCACAGTTTTGGTGATACATAGCCACACACTAATCAGCATCTTCTCATTTATATTCGGATATTTATTACACATGTTGATTGCTCTGAGTCCAAAACTTGATACTACACAACATTATTGGTCATGTTCTTCGTTTTTTATAAAGTTTTAATTTCAATGATGTTTTCATGTATAAAACATTATGTACCTCTCCATTTTAGTTTGCATTAGTTTTTCATCTGATATCTCCATTTCTTCGTACCTTTGGAAGCTAATCCGCAATACGAATTTTTTTTTATTGAAAAATGGAACCTATATCAAATTTGTATGATCTCTTATATTTAAAATATTAAACTTATATTTCCTATATTTTGCTTTGATTTATTTATTAAGTCTAAAACAACATTGATTCTAAGGCTTCATTTCAAACTTTAAGTTTAATGCTAACTCCTTTCATCTATCAACCAATCCACAGTCTTCTAAAAGATGCGCACCAAAGGCACTTCTTGCAGAATATGCCGTCATTTCTTCCATGACTTTACTATCAAGATATGGGCTTAGTGATGATCCTTGGTAAAATTCAAAAGTAGCATCAACGAAATTGGTTGTTGCCTTATTATTTTCTGATACAATTAAATAAATAATCAATTATCATGTTGTTCTATATTATTTTAAAATGTTTAATATGAAATACTCTTAGTTTGATTTTATACGATGAACACAAATAAGTTAGTAAATTCTTGTCATTTTTCAAGAATCAACTACGCAAACATGTTCCTAAGAGATTATTTAATGCAAATTGACTTCCGAAGAATAAAATGATCTGTTCCATCCTTATAATGATGATACTCCGAAATTTAAATCTTTGTACAGAGACTTTTTGTCCATAGAATAAACAAAAAGGGATCTGATATCCGGTGGTGATTTTATGGATTTGAAGTCTATGAATATTTTTTTATTATCAATTTTTAAACGTCATGAAAATCTTTGATCGACATTACAATGGGATTATCTATGGGTTAATTCTAGTGAAATAAAGGGTATAAAGTCTACACAACTAAAGAAAGAGGACTAGTTCTGCCTAAAACTCGGCAAACTTTTCCGCATCAAAAGATATTAGAATGACACATTAGTTAATTTATACCAATCCGTTACTATTCAGAACCACTCGGGACCAGCTCTTTTTGACAATGCAATTGAATGTATGATGCCCTTGTTAGTCTGCAACAAACTTAGATTTAGAAATAACGAAAGTTAGAGTCATGCTATCGTTGCATAAAATTATTGAAGTACAAACATGATGGTTAATCCGATCGCTTGTACACAGCAGAAGACCTAGAGGACCTAGAGGAATTAGTGTTTCAGTTCGCTTGGGATAGGATGGATTTTTGTGAGAATCTAAAACCCAAGAGCTGTTTCAGATTAGCCCCACCAAGCACAGACGCATCACTCTGGTTCCCACTTAGCCTTTCTTCCTTTTCTTTTTCTTCTCTCAGCATTACAACATGAGTGCTCCAAAGAGGCAGCTCAAGCCGGCCACTTACTGCTCCTACATGAAGATGCTAAATTTTGGTTTTCTGTGGGACACTGATGCCCATCAATCCTCTACACTTTAAATGCTTTTCTGCACAAAAGGTTGCTTTGGGCTGCAAAGTCATCTGTAGTTTACTATTTGCTAAGTATATGAACTTGCTATTTATATGAATCACTGTCTTGTAAACGTGCAAACGCGCACGCATATGCACACACACAACTTTACCTTGTATAAAATGTATAGTATGAGAGGATATATTATCATGTTTAATGGGTGGACAACATCAATAACCACTGCAATTGAATTTTTGCAGGTACGTTACTAATTGTGCCAAGTCAACTTTGAGGGACCGTCTCGGTCTAATGATTCAATCAGTGTCCTGAACCCACTGAGATTTGATCAAACAAATGTTTCAGACTTGTGGTTCGTATGATTTTGCATCTGCAAAAGTGTCTTCCACGCAACCAAGTATGAACCAGCAGAGAAACAGACTGATTATCTCAATCTTGATGATTTTCAGATGAAGGCTGCTTGATCAAGTACCATGTCCGTCCAACTCCAGATGGACGGTTGATAAGAGATACCATATCAAGAGTCCATGAACACCATTGTCTTACAATGATAATGGATAGAAGGTTAAGCATAATGCACATGAATCCTAGGCCAGACAATGACTGGCAACCACGTCCAATTGAGATCATCACCATACCTAAAGTCTATTCCTTTCGTGTTTGCCATTTACTAGAGAAATTGCAAAGATATATTGGGTTATCCAGGCTAAAATTGCAAGGAAAAAGAAGGCAGAACTTTAATTTCCCCCCCCCCCCCCCCCCCTCATGTTCTATGACATGTTCACTAATGAATGAGAGGAATCCTATGAATGAATACCTAAAAGCCAAACCCTCCTTTGTCCCATAGAAAAAGATGAGTGCACGAGGAATTTCCTTTTTCCTCACTTTTGCTTACTTTTCAAAGATAGGTTTGAGCTTTTGGGCACCGAGTTTATGTCATGTAATTTCCTGAGAGCAGCAGTAGGACCCTTTTCATTGTGGTTATCTAACTTGCCAATGACATCTCTGATGGATATCCATCTAACGGGAGATTTCCCTTTACACGAGTTTGAAGATTTTGCATGAACAGGAATTAATGTCCTAGAGATTCACATGAAACCCAAGAATTCATTCGGCGACTCATGCCGTACGAGAAGGCCAAGAGCGTTCTTGCATTAAGTGCCCATGACTCAACTACGCAAAGACAATACATTTTTAGTCTGGCAAGAAATTCTACACTCGACACAAGAGCCTCTTGTTCACCAAGTATTTTTATAACATATTTTCTACTAAGCACCACAATATGTAAGTTTCTTTAACCCTAAATTTCGGTTTTCTAGAAAAAGAATGCGTTGTGTCCTAATTTGAAGGACAATATTTTCTATACTACTTGGTGTATCTGGAGCGGTGGAGGAAGACTGTTAGAAAAGTAGGTTTCCATGTGTTCAACAGCCAGCCTTGATCTTCTTACCAATATGAGCTTAAAAACTTTAATATGGCAACAATCAAATCCCATTTTGTATAAGCAGGCATAACGAATATCTATTAACATTGTCTTTAACCCAACAAGTAGTATTTGTCGGTATTTAGATACACACTGTTTTGTTTTCACGATTTAAGAGAGAAATTTGTTGGTGTAGAGATGACATGACTCTTCAATAATACGCACCCGAGAGATCAAATTTAACATCCTAAAAATAGTTAAGATAATGTTATTTTTTGAAGTGTGATAAATAGTAACTTTTAGGTTTATTTACGGTCATTGGTATCAAATAACCAAATGCAATGGATCCTAACAAACACTCTCAAGATACAACGAAGTCCCTCGATTCATCTTCCATAATGCAACTGAGTCTTAGACAAATCAATAAAGCAAGGAAGATGATTTTGCACATCCAATTAATACTATAATAGAACTTACAACCTCTTTTCATAAACTAAGTAGAAAATGACTTACACAATGAGAGCAAAAGTTAGATGAATCTTGTTTATAATACCACTATATAGATATGATAAAGATGTAACTTATATTCTATTAATGAGCATAATTGTCACTCAAGAAGGTGACTTTTAATGCCATGTTTGCTAAATGCTCTTGAGTTACAACCACTACATGTTCTACTAATAAGCACAATTATCACTTAAGTATCCCTTAATGCTAAAACATGACTAGAAATACTTATGAATTACAACCACTACATGTGCTACTAATCAGCACAATTATCACTTAAGCAAGTGACAATACCAAAACATGACTAAAAATACTCATGAATTACAACTAATATATGTGTTACTAATGAGCATAATTATCACTTAAGTGGGTCTTAATGCCACAACATACGAGCAACCATAACCTTCACCAAATATATTTTAGTATTTTGAAAATCACTCAATAATCGCTCGTTATTTTCAAAATACATTTTAAAAATCATTACTTTTGAAAATCTTATAGTTTTTATAAAGGTATCTCATTCTTTGAATCTTTACTTAGCAAAAATATGGGTTTTACTCATCCGAATTGAATAGTAGACAAACTTTGAACTATCCAATCCACATTGAACAAGTGTGTATGTTTTACATATAAGATTATGATGTTGATATGTTCATCTTCAATTGTGCATGTTTTACATATAAGATTATAATGTTGGTATATGTTCGGTTTCAATTGACACATTTTTTGGGTCTTGTGTCTAGTATTCTTTCTCATGCCAAGCTCAACACTCTAAAAAGTAGTCCTACTCCACATTCACATAGGTAGACTCTATAAAAAATCCCTCCATTTAAGTACTTTAGTATATATATATATATTTGCTATAAGTCTATTAGGAGCAAGGCTCAACCTATTCTTTTGCTTTATGGGACTAAGCATCTTTTCTTTGGAATATTTATTTAGTTAGTACTTTCAATCACTCAAATAATATAATTTAACTCATTAAACTCAAGAATTGGTGATACTCAAAATTTGAGTCGAGGTTCTAACATTTATGATTTTGTAATTCGGGCTTAGACCCCTCTCGATTGATGCCTTTTGCATCAAATCCCTTGTCAGACCTTTCATCAAAGGATTTGCAAGATTTAGTTATGATCTTATATAAATAATATAAATTACTCCACTCTTTATAAGGTCTTTAACATAGCTATGTCTTATTCAATCTGTCTAGATTTTTTATTATATGTTTGACAATAATTCTTTGATAATGTACTTTGGTTATCATTCATCGATATAGGTGTCATGGAATTTGGTTATATCAAAATCTCATGAACTAGATTCTTAATCATTCTACATATTTACTTGTTGAAGCTACAACTATAAACTCGACAACCATGGTGGAATCATGCTTGTTTCTTAGAACTCTAGGAAATGACACTCCCACCAATAGTAAAGATCAACCATTTATAGATGTATGATCTTTTGAGTAGTTTACCCAACTAACATATAAGTATCCTTTTAAAACTAAAGGACTTCTACTAAATACTAAGTTATAGTTAATTATTCATTTTAAGTATTTTAATACTCAATGAACACCATGCTAGTGATCCTTATGTGGATTGCTTATATATTGACTTAATTTATCTATTACATATGCAATGTTAGGTCGAGTACATGTTATTGAATAAATAAAACATCCAATGATTTTAAGATACTCTAACTGTACCATGGGGCATCCTTTGTTTGATACTAATTTAATGAGATTGAGTAAGTCGTATATTGTTTCCTTATTTTGTTACTACTACTCTAATGTCTTTTATGTCAAAATTGTTACACAAAATCTTTTTGTTATTTTGAACTTCTTTTAAATAAGTACAAAAAATGAGCATGTCATCAACATATAAACAAATCAAACAACCTTTTCTATGATAAAATTTGTTATAAATACATTTGTCTGATTCATTTATTTTAAAACCATTTATAAGAACAACTTGATCAAATTTATGATACCATTGCTTAGGGCTTGCTTTAAACTATATAAGAACTTGATTAATTTACGAACTTTATATTCTTGTCTAGGTACAATAAAACCTTCAAGCTATTCTATATACACCCCATCCTCTAAATCATTTAAAAATCCATTTGGTGAATAATAAGTTTATATAAAGTATTAAAAGAACTCTAATTATAGCTATTTTAGCTACCAGTGTATATGTATGAAAATAATCAATTCCTTCTTTTTAGAACCCCCCCTAGGAATAAGAGTAGCTTTAAATTTATCAATTGTTTCATTAACTTCTTTTATTTTTAAAAATTTATTTATAAACAATTGCTTTATAACTGGGAGGAAGATCTACTAATTTTCACATTTTGTTACTCATTATTGAGTTAATCTCATCTTAAATGCCTTCCTTTCAAAATGTTGAATCAAGAGACTTCATATCCTTCTCATAAGTCTCGAGATCATTTTCTATGTTACAATAAAATAACATATGACTTAAAATTTAGTCACAAGTTCCTTCAACTGAGACCATATAGAAATTTGGTCCAAAGGTCTTTACCTTTTGCTTCGTATATGCACTAAACTCTCTATATTGTCACTACTAAGTCCAATATTCCTAGATCATGTATCTAGGAATAAGATAAATCTATCTTCTTTAAAAATAACATCTCTTTACTCTATCACCGTATTAAGAGGATACGAGTCATTTGATTCAATTACAATTAATTGATATGCCCTATTATGTTTGGTATATCTGAAGAAGATAAATTCAATTTTTCTTCCACTTAACTTTTTTCTTTTGGATTACAGAACTTTGATAATAGCCCTACAACCCCAAACTTTGAGAAAGTTTAGGTTATGACTTCTTTTATTCCAAAGTTCATATGGGGTAATTTAGTTTATTTTATTTAAAATTTTATTTAAAATGAAACAAGCAATTAATAATGCTTCACTCCAATAACCATTTAATAAACAAGAAAATGACAACATAGAATTTATTTTTCTGTTAACACTCTATTTTTCCTTTCTTCCACACCATTTTGTTGTGGAAAATAAGAAATCGTAGTTTGATATATGATTCCTATAGATTCAAAATAACTAGAATTATAGTATCTTCCTACTCTATCTATTCTCAAACACTTAACAAAAGTTTAATGTTGAAGTTTTACTTGAGTTGAAAATCCTAAAATTTTGTAAAATTTCATCCTTTATATAGATCAAATATATAATAAAATTTAGTACAATCATCAATAAAAGTTATAAAATCCTTTTCTCTCCTATTGTTGGCCAACCATGAAAATCACAAACATTTAAATGAATTAAATCCAAATTTTGAACATTTTTCAATTCTTAGAAATGGAAGTATAGTGATTTTGATACGCATGCAAGTATAATATGAATGCATTGACTTATCCTTTTTTGGAATTAACCATTTCATATAATTTTCTGAAGTTCACATGCCCCAAACAAAAATACTACTAATTTGTAAGCCAACAATATAAGAAAAACAACACTCTTATTATTGATATTTAACTTCAATATAAACTCATATAGATAACCCATCCCAACAAACATGCCTATCTAAGACAAAATGAACTTGTAACCCTTAAATACACTTTTAAACCCATACTCATTAAACAAGAGAACCAACTAAATTTTTTCGCACACATGGTGAATAATACAGGAGTCCACCCACCAAGATCAAATATCTTCTTTCATATTTACTTTCAATGTGATGTCAACAAGATTGTCTTAGAAGAGTTCGCACTCTTGTCTTCGTTCAACTTTTCCAAGAAATGATTGGGCTTCCCACAATGATATCAACCTATCTTTTTCTTAGGCTTAGTGTTCCTACCATTGTTTTCATGAGATTTTTGAAATCTTTATTTCTTTTCTTTGACGGCTCTATAGACTTTGTTTCCTCCATAACATGTACTATTTCTTGAGTATATTGGTCTTTACAATTATCTTGCTTTTGGTACTCTTCTTCGAACCTAAGATTATTAGTCAATTGCTAAAGAAAAATGACTTCCTTCTTTTGTTTTAAAGTTTTTTTAAAATCTTTTGAAAGAGAAAATTTAACCATAATAGAGGAGATAATGATGGTTTCATCGATACTTATCTTATATTATTTGAAATTATTTAAGTTCCTTGCAAGCTCATGCAATTACTCTATAATGGTTCTTCTATCTACTATCTTATAATAGAGGAGATAATGATGGTTTTATCAATACTCTTATATTATTTGAAATTATTTAAGTTCCTTTCAAGCTCATCACTATGACCTTTAAAGTGGTAAAAAGGATGTCATCTCTTGAAGAGAAATAACCATCTTTACAAAATAAATCTAAAGATTATTGGTGTAAAACTTCTTATAGATGATATAATTCTTCAGTGGTGGACACCCGAGGGATTGACTTTAACACCCTAAAAAGAAGGTTAGGATAATGTTATTTTTAAGGCATGATACTTTAACCTTTAGGTTTATTTACCGTCATCGGTATCAAATAATTGAATGCAATGAACCCTAACAAATACCCTCAAGATACAACAAACACCCTTGATTCATCTTGCATGAACGCAACCAAGTCTTAGACAAACTGACAAAGAAAAGAGATGATTTGCAAATTCAATTAGCGCTACAATAGGACTTACAAACTCTCTTCATAAATTAAGTAGAAAAGAACTTACACAATGAGAGTAAAAATTGGATGAATGTTGTTTATAATACCGCTATATAGACATGATTAAGATGTAACTCATGATATACATTACATGAATGCTAAATGCTCATGAGTTACAACCACTACATATGTTAGTAATAAGCACAATTATGATTCAAGTATCTCTAAATGATAAAACATGACTAAAAAATGCTCATGAGTTACAACTATTACATGCGCTACTAATAAGCACAATTATCACTTAAGCAAGTCATAGTTAATGCCAAAACATACCTGAAAAATGCTCTTGAATTACAACTACTATATGTGCTACTAATGAGCATAATTAAGTGACTCTTAATGCCACAACATATGAGCAATCATAACCTTCACCAAATATATTTTGGTATTTTTAAAATCACCCAACAAAAATTATAGTTAAATTAAGTTTAGTTTTGGATGGTGATAAGAAGAAACAAAATCTTCTTCCCTAATCTTATATGCACATTTCCTACTCACATGAAGCACCTTCTTTCTAGGCCTCCTATGTAGCTCAACCATCTTTACTTTCTTGATCTTTTATTCATTTCTTCTTAATGCTTATAGAGAACCAAATATCCCATTTCATCATTCGGCTCATTAGAATCAGATTGTTTGAGAAACGACCACCATTTTCTGTGAACATATATGGAAAAACAAGGTGGCATACAATTTATTGTAGTTGTACGTGAACGTCATGTAGCTTGTGGGTGGCACACACACACACACACACATATATATATATATATATGTGTGTGTGTGTGTGTGTGTGTGTGTGTGTGTGCAAACCATGCAGATGGATGAAGGGCTATGAGCAATAGGATATTAGTATATATATCCATGTATAGTTAGTGTGTGTCATCTTTTGAGCATATTAGTATGTGTAGCAGCAAGTGAAGCTGATAGAAGTTTTTAAAGGAAGCATACAACTGTTACAATTCTTGGTATAAGAGAAATTTAGGCAATAACATTTTGCAATTAAGGTAGACAAGTGCACTTCTTTGCAACTAGAGACTGGGCAATATAGCCTAAGGGTTTAGACAATCCATAACTAGTTTTGCATAAAACTTTCATCTCCATGGGAATATTTTGCTTGCAATTATGAGTCAATTAATGTATATATTGATTGATCCATTTCACAAAATCGCAATGATATTTTGATTAAAGGGTTGCATGATTCGCTCTTCTGAATGGATGTACATTGAAATGGAAATTCGGATTGGCCAAGGTTAGTAATTATCAGAACATTTAAAATGGTGAGAGATATCAACCCGAAAGAGAATTGAAAATGATTGTATTAGGAGATCCAGAAAGACAAGAAAGAATAGAGGAAGTTATCATCAAATTGTATGGCCAAGGAAGACAACATTATGAAGTCATAGATACCACACTACGTCTAGTATGGGAAAAGGCTTAGTTGTTGTTGTTGTTGTTGTAGATACCACACTACATCCAAAGATGATTTTTTGGTCCCTAACCCTATCTACCTAATCAATGTATAGTTGATTGGTCATGGGTTAAGTGTGGATCAATTTTTGACAATTAGACATTATAAAGTCATCCTAAGTCAATGACAACTCATCAATATATAAATCAGTGATAACAAGAGTCGATTATGTAGTGAGAGGTATAACAATATCTCAAGAATTAGCCTTGAAATTAAGGAGGAGGAATAATCTTGAAAGGGTTTCAAAAAGAATATGAAGAAGCATGAGAAGTGAGAAGGGGTTATTGCCCTTATATATTCCAAAGGTATATAAACAAAATCTTAAGAATTGTGCTAAAGAAGCAAGTGTGTTAGTATCCTTTTGGTGTGAAATTAATTTGGATATGACTCATACTATCGATGACTAGGGACATGGAGTTATAGGGGCATGTGTTTATGGTAAAAAAATGCAAGAGGACATGTGATAGAAGATCATGGGTCTCAAAGAGAGAGGGACACTTGGCTCTTGAGGGGTCAAGACCTCAAATGTGTAATTCGGGCACTATCCTAAACTTATCCTAAAGTATGAAGGAATCATGGGGTCATTTAGTATGTCCCAATCGATGTGGCAGTGGCGTGAAATCAATTTAGATATGACTCATAGCGTTGATGACTGTGGACATGGAGTCATAGGACCATGTATTGATGATAAAAAATACAAGAGACAATGCAACAAAAGATCACGAGTCTCGAAGAGAGAGTGACACCTAGCTCTCGAGGAGTCAAGACTTCAAACATGTAAATCGGGCTTACTTTCCTAAACTGATCTTAAAGTACCAAGGGGTTATGGGGTTATTTATAATGTCCCAATTGATGTGGTGGCAAAAAGAATAGCATAAATACATAAATGGGGAGTTATTGATAGTCACACTCGAGAAGATTGACATGTATTCTATTGTTTTAATGAAAGTCTATAAATAACACTTGTAACTAAAGAAAAAAGCATCAACTACAATCACAATTTTCGTTCCTTTACTTTTTATTTGTTTTGTTTCCATAAGAATAACAATAACTTAGCTTTCTCAAGCACCGAGTGCTCCACCATCCTACGCAACCCCATCAACAATCATGATACAATAAAATTACTTGAGACCCATTCCACCACCTAAAGCCTTATTCATATTCTCTTCCTCGAGAATGAGGGTTAGAGTTCTCTCGCATACCCCTACACTCCATTTCACTTCTGGGATACTATATATTTTACCATTAGAGTTGAGTCGTCATTCTTCACAACAACAGACCTACAAAAGTTAAAGTAGACTTGAGCTGAAATACTTACATTGATGCCTCAAGAGTATGATCTTAACTAAGAATTGAGATGAGGTTCCTTTTATATAATCTCCATAATGTCCTTTACATAGGTCCTCCTACAACCTCCTTATCTCTATAATAATAAAGATTAATCTCGACATGTAGAAAAACAAGTGGATATTAGTACCATTAGGGGAGTTCAAGCTGATAGGTATTCTTGCTTATGACTTGTTGTAAAAGAAACTTTTTAAAAAAGTAAAAATAATTTGGAAATTCATAAAAAGGGCCAAGAATCTATTCTTAAACTAAAATATTTAAATTGATGCCTGAAGAGTATGATCTTAACTAATAATTGAGATGAGGGTTCCTTTGAGGTAATGTGGAAAGTTGGTTGTATCATTGCCATGATGTTTTTCTCTAGGTCATCCTACAATCTCCTTGTCTCCATAACAATAAGGATTAATCTCGACGAGTAGAAAAACAAGTGGATATTGGTATCGCTAGTGGAGTTTAAGCCTATAAGAATTCTTGCTTATGACTTGTGTAAAGGAAATTTCCTCAAAAAGTCAAAATAATTTGGAAATTCATGAAAAGTGCCAAGTATCTATTCTTAAATTAAAATATTTAAATCAATGCCTCAAGTGTATGATGTTAACTATTAGTTGAGATGAGGATCCCTTCGAGGTATGGTGGAAGGTTTTGTTGTATCTTCTCCCTGATGCTTCCATTATGTTGGCCCTCGTACAACCTCCTTGTATTAATAATAATAAGGATTAAGGATTAATCTCGACTAGTAGAAAAACAAGTGGATATTGGTATTTGGGAAGTTTAAGCCTATAAGAATTCTTGCTTACAACTTGTAAGCACTTCAAGTTTTTCTTTGAAAATTTTAAAGTTAAAAGAAATTTTTAGAAAAGTAAAAAAAAATCAAAATTCATGAAAAGTGTCAAGTACTGAACTCTAATGAGAAAGAGAGGATCAAAGAAATCAAATTGGGGCCCAAGTTGATCTTGGAAGATCCAATTTGAAGACGAAATCCAAGATGTCAAGAAGTGTCATGGATGTTGACTTTCACATGCATGTCCAGGGCAATACAGTTCAAGTAAAATCAAAGGCAAGTCCGGTTCTTCTCCAATTTGATCATATACAAGTCAAGGTGTTCAACAAGCATGGAAAGAAGCAAATAGAGTCAACCTTGGTTTACTTTACCCAAATCAGGAAGATTCTCATATGGCTAACATGGCTCAACACCCACCCACAGCTAGTTGTTTCATTCATATTTGTAGGCTCAAGCAACTAGTCGGTTCACCCATTTGGAAGGTTGATCAGGTCTAAGAAGCCAGTCGACTATGTCCATGTATATTTCATAAACATACAAATACATATATACATATACATATATGTCTCTATAGAGATTCAAAGTTGAACATTTATGGAAATATACATATATATATATATATATATATGTATATATATATATGTATATATATATATATATATATCACAATACATATTATATAAATTTGGATGTGATATTTCATTCATGAAAATTGTACATAATATTATATATATAAGTACAATATATATATATATATATATGCGTGTGTAGGTAGGTATATTTTATGTGGCATATTGTATACTTCGTACGTGCATAAAATGTACATTATCACCACCTCTCTAAGGAAGAGCAGGAAACTTGGAGCTCAAGTTTCTTAAATTGAAGAACTCAAGATAAGTCCCACCAAATGGGTTTTCCGCTGTAAATTGAAGAAGGAAGCTCCCCAACTCTAGTCCTTCTCTCGAATTCCAACTAGAAGTCATTTTAGAAACGCAAGGACCCTAGCATTTGAACTCTTCAAGGATTCCTAGAAGACCAAGGAAGTGACCAACCGCCTTCATTTGAAGTATCTACATAAAGGGCCATTTGAAGTGTCTCTATAAAAGGCCAATAGCAGCCAATGTGAAAGCCAAGCTCTCCTATGCAATCAACGTCTTGGTCTTACCTCAAGAGAGCCAAGCTCTCCCCTTGCACCATCTACTTACCTGTTGGAAGACCCTAGCCAGCCTGGATCCCCTCCCTTGCATTGCCTGCACACTTTTTTAGAGAGAAATGAGAAGTTCATAATCACACACAAGCACACACCATGCACAACTCATTCACCTTCACAATAACATCATCATCACAAGATTGCAGAAGTCATCTGACCCTCCTCACCGGCCTTAGCCTGTTTGGCACGGCGATGCTGGCTTTCACGACAAAGCACCTGCAACATGCACCCTGTAATTAATCCAGTCTCGAACGTCTTTGCGCATACAAGTTTTTAGAGACCCCATACAATAATCCACAATTGCCAATATATTCACAATATTAAGCTTCAATCATCGTTAACCATCTTACTAATTAACATGTCATATATATGTGTTTTCTATAAAAGCAACTCATCAGCAAGCGCACATACACAATTATAATTTGAATGTACCTACATATTATAAATGAATTCTCAACATATATCATAAATAACTTGGCATCATCAAAAGCATTAGAAAATCATATTAATAAATCATGCATGACCTAAATTTTAAAAAAGGATTACCCTTAACATGTTAATATTAGGAGAAACACCCACATATCTCAAACAAACTTAGAGTCTACCTCTTATTACTAAGATACAATATCATTATCTCCACGTATACTTGATTTAATTATTAAACAATCATAAAAATAATATCTTATTATAGCCTACTCAATCACACGACATGGTTCAAGCTGCACATTAATGGGAGAGCAAATGTCTCTATAATCACGAAAATACTAAAACTGATTCTAAGTAAGGATCCCTAATCCAATCTCCCAAAACAAACTCACCCTAATCTAACAAACAATTTAGCATAAAAAGCATGAAACTGTGACCTACTCAACTGTCAGTTCAACAACCCAAACCATATGTAAAACATAGCCAAACAGTTCCTAAATGACGAGATTACTTAAAATGTATCTTACTTATACCCTACATCTTACCAACCCGAACTTAGACACAAGACCGAACCAGTTAGTTTAGTTGTGGTCATTGTGGATCTGGTTCTTAAACACCAGTTTCATGGTTCGAGGTAAGAGATGGAGGTGGAGTAAAAAGTGAAGTTGCTCACTGTTCTAAGCTATAACTAGATGGTGTTAGAAGAAACTGTAGGGCTACATTCATAAACAAGTAGTATGCAATAAATAAAAACATGTTGACATCAACAAATGTCAAAGATCCATGGAAATCCATAAGAAAACAGAGCATAGACCAAGCAAAGTAAAACGTAAATCAATAATCAACTGATCTAATTGAGTCGCCCCCACAAACTTGCTTTAGAGAAATCAACACCTCGCAACCAAGTATGCATAGGTACCAATGCCTTTCTCCCAAGATAAAACGATCACCATGGACAAGAGCATGCACTTGGACTCAAGTCACCTTCAACCACACCTAAATTACCTAGTTGAATGGAAAGCACGGACACAAACAACAAACTTCGTAAAGGGATTCATTTGGCTATTAGAATAAAACTTTTTCATGTAAAAAGAATATTGAAGATCAAAGACAAATCCTAAGTCCAGTTCAACCAAGCCTGACAAGCATATGTGGTCATTCAGGTCCTCCCCAAGCTCTTTAAATTATGGTTCATGAGCTATTATCTATATAACAAGACAAATGAGATTCTTTCAATCATCAATATGGTACCAAAAATTGCCCAATGGTATTCATAGGCACAAGTCCCTCACTCACATGTGACTTTCACGTATAACCAAAGATATATCAAATAAGCATTTGGAGATATTTAACATGAACTAAATGCAATTAATTTTATGAGCTTAATTAACCTAACCATCATTAATTAGACATTAAGTCGAACAATCTCTCACGAAGTCTAATATGTAAAGTGCTCTACCAAATCAACCATCATATTATACATTCAATAATGGTACCTTTTGGTTTGAACCGTTACCTAAGTTATCCAATATTACCCTTACAAGAACTAGGTGAACATGAATCTTGAACCTTAATCTTGGGTATACAGATATTTGTTAGTAACAATATAATAAAGTCTATGGCAATGATATGTAAGATTAATGCATTAATGGTCATGCATCCATATACTGTATCATGATTGATTTTAAGAAAAAACTCAATTCTCCTATTGTAGCCTCAGAATATCAATCACTTAGTTGATCATCTCAAAAGATGTGTCCTAATACTTGATCTCACTCATACAAAAAACTTTTATTGACTTCTAGTTATAATACTTTAGGTTTATAGGGAACAAATGATACTCAAAGTATCACTTTATTATTAAGTATCATTTTATTCATTCAACAACTTGTTATTACCACATTGAACCTACTTTGTGGGATCTCCTCTCAAGTAGGTTGGGGCATTGCTTGTAAATAACTGATTGGTTTCAATCCCATCCTCAACCTATATTTTCAACTAGGGCTACTACTAAACCCTTAGTCAAAGGATCAACTGATCTTTGGATCTAATAAAATCTACAACTATAATCCCATCAGACACAAGTGCCCTTATAGATTTAAGTCTAACTTGGATGTATCTTCTTTGCTTTTGGTTATACTTAAACTACTAATTTTGACAATGGTAGTCATACGTTTAAATCATAGGAGACGGCTAAACATAAGGCCCTTAAGCCATTTTGTTCCATTACAGTTTCATCCAAAGCACAAAGTTCTACCTCAAAGGTAAAACATACAAAATGGTTTATTTCTTACATTTTCAGGTGACAACACTACCACCAAAGAGAAACACATATCTTGAAACCCCATTACTCCTAGAGTTATTGGTAATCTACCATGCATCACTATATCCATCAAGAACAAAATGATGTTTCCTTTAATATAGCCTAAGGAAAATGGTTCCTTTCAAATATCAAAGTATTCTATTTTAATACTTTTCAATGGGTTTTATTAGGAAGACTAGTGTATCTACTCAACTTGCACATAATAAAAGTAATATTTGATTATATACAGTTAGTTAGATACATCAAACTTATTATAATCTGAGAGTATCTTAATTGAAATATAAGAATATCACTCTCATTCTTTTACAATGCTCTTGAGAAATTATATAGTCTTAACCACTCTACATTTTGTATATTCAAATCTCTTTAAAAAAACATTTAACACAATAAGACTAAGAGATTATTATTCTATCAGTAAACCTTATTATTTTAAGCCTTAAAATCATATCTGCAAAACACATATCTTTTATCTCAAACTTACTACATAAGAATGATTTTTTCTCATTAATAATTCTCATATTAGAACCAAATGATAGAATATCATTGAAAGATTTTTAATAGATACACTTCAAATTTATTAGAAATAAATCCAAAAGATCATATGATACAATCAAACTTTTCATACCATCGTTTAGGAGTTTATTTAAATTCTTATAATAATTTAGCAAGTTCACACACTTTAGATTCATTCCCAAGGGCCATGAAACCCTCTAGATGTTTCATATAAAGTTATTTATGGATGTTACCATATAGTAAAGTAGTTTTCAAATCCATTTGATAGATTGTAAGATTATATACAAAAGTGGTAGCTATAAGCACTCAAATTGTCATATTGGAAATAGAAGAATAAGTATCAAAATAGTCTACTTTTTGTTTATACCCCTTGACAACTAACCTAGCTTTATATTTATTGATGGTACCATTTGCATTCAATTTTTTTTGAAGGTCTATTTGTAACCTACTATAGAACAACTAGGAGGTAAATCAACCAATTCTCAAGTACCATTTGAGAGAATCGATTGAATTTCTCATTAATGACTTCCTTCTAAAATTTAACCTCTAATGAGGTTATAGCATGCTAGAATGTGACATGATCATTCTCAACATTGAAAATAACAATGTTACTTCCAAAGCCTGTAGATATCCTATCTCGTTTACTCCTCTTTGGTTTAGTTATTTTCATAAAATCCTCTAATCTAGAAATAATATATTTAGGATTACCACTACATTTATCGTCATTTTCACATGATCGATAATGAAACTAATAGTAGAGTTAGAATCTCTAGAAGACACACTTTGGGGCACAACAGTTTGCATGAGAAAGACATTCTTGAATAATGTAGCATAACGAAACTCTATAATCATATTGATATATATACCAAATACATCATATTTAATAACCAAAAATCTATACGCATAGTTATTCACGTAATCCAAAAATATGACATCCATAATTTTAGGTCCCAATTTCTCTCTTATGTTAAAGGATAAGTACTTTTATAAGATACTCAACACTTTGAGATATTTGACACTAGTTTTTCAACCCTTCCAAAGTTCAAAAGAACTACTTTATTTATACTTGTAGGAAACTCTATTTAGCATATGGCAAGTCGTATTCAAAGTTTCTCCCACATTTACGTAGGTGGCCTATAACTTTGTAATAAAGCATTAATCATATCACACATGATTTTGTTTTTCTATTGACCTATCCCAATAGATTGAGGTCAATAAGGAGTAGTAACCAAATATAAAATACAAGTATTTCAATAGTATTTTTGGAAAAGATTTGAGCTATATTCTCCTCCCGTACTAGATCTTAATCGTTTAAGTACCATAACATGTTGAGTTGTGTCCTTATTCTTAAAAATTCAAAAAATTTCAAAACTTTATTTTTACTTTAAACAACTAAACATAATAGTATCTACTATAATCATCAATGAACCGAATTATCCCTAGTTATCATTCCATTGAATTAACAAATATCAGAATGCACTAAATCCAAGATTTTATATTTTCGATCAACCGTATCAAAAGGTTTCTTAGGTTGCTTCGCTTGTACATATATTTTACATTTGTAATTTTTATGTATGACAATCTTAAGAATAATATTCAAATTCATCATATGTTTCATGAAATCAAATTAACATGACTCAACCTTTCATGTCTTACATCATATGACTAAATATTAAAAGTAACAAAAGAAAAAGAACAAGAGACTTTAATATCATTAAAATTCATAGAAAAATCAATTATAGGTTCCACATGAATCTTAAATAAATTCTTTACATTACACAAATAATTGTTTTCAAAGAAACATCCAATACTAAGTTGTGTATTTACGACTTTATTACACTTACAATTTAACTTTAAATCCTCCTTAACTATGACTAGACCACTTAAGATATTTTGACGAATTGTAAAAATATGTCTAACTCTTTGAAGTGTCAGAACATTTTCTAAAGAAACTTTCAAATCCACATTCCTTTTGCCCTTAACTTCAGTAGTTAAATGATTCTTAAGATCACGATTTTGCCACAAATAGATTAGTAAGGCACAAAAAGAGACCAGTCACCACACACATGCACATTAGCACCAATCTCTATAATCCAATAATATGACTAATAAATAAAAAGAATTTTACATTTAAGAGAAAGATATGTCACTAACTGGAGGTACAATAGTCACCATGTTGACCATAGCTCCCTTAGCGGCCGTATGTTTCTTTGCTTTCTTAGTAGGACACTACTTAGTCCAATATCTATTCTGATCACAAATCTAACACGGTTTGTCTTTTAGTTTCTTCTAGATCTTAGTTTTTGGTTTATATTTTTCTTGTTTTCCCTTAAGATCGACAGGTTGTGTCTTTCTAACTATCATGTTGAGTTTAGGGGTACTATCAATATGCATAAATGGTTTCTAACTGCTATGCTCTTCTTCTATTATTATATTTATCATGAAATTATCTAGGGTCATCTTATTCTTTTTATACTTGTGATCTAGACAAAGCCCTCGTAAGACTTGGAAAACTTCTCAATAATAGATATAACAATAAATTTATCAAGAGGCTCTATCTCAACTTCCTTGAGACCATGACATAGAAATTGAAACTCATATACCTACTTAGTCATAGATTTTCTTTCTACCATTTGATATTTCAAAAACTTTGCCACATAATACTTTTCTAGACTATGGTCTTTAGTATTGTATTTTCAGTCCAAGGTAACCTACAAATATTTTGTAGTCATAGAAGGGGAGAAATTGTATACGTTGAATAAAATATTCGACAGTGCTGACAAAATATGACGATGGCATAAAGTGTCCTACTTCTACTCGACAATTTTATTTGAGCTTTTGAGGTCAAAATCATCATGGTGGGGACAATCCAACTGAACAAATGCAAACAACCCTAATATAGTCAGTCAGATTTTTAGACATTGTTACCAATGTTTAAAGTGAGGACTGTCAAAATTTTTTGACAATGTCAACCTTAGGTCGGAGAGTAGTAGATGAAGACATGTTTATGGTTATAAACTTCTCTAAGATGTTTGAAAGAAACCATAAAGTTACATGCATAAACAAGTAGTATGCAACAAGCATAAACATGCTAACATTAGAAAAACCAAAGATCCATGGAAATCCATAAGCAAATAGAGCATAGAATAAGCAAAACAAAATAGAAATCAGTAATCAACATATCTAATTGAGTCGCTCTTATGGGCTTGCCTTAGAGAAATCAACTACCCACTATCAGATACACACGTTACCAACACCTTTCTCGGGATAAAATAATCACCATGAGTAAGAACACATACCTAGACTCAAGTTGCCTTCGATCATGCCTTAATCGCCTAGTCAGTTAGAGAGCACGAACACAAGCAACAAAACATAGCAGAAGAATAGAGAAGAGAGAGAGAGACATTTCATTAGCCGTATTGACTTGGGGGCTCTAATCAAGCTTTATAATAAAGCTAACGAATCTAGGATCCATTCCAACAATTGCACCTCTTCGGGTCCGCCCTTCATCCAAGTCTATTTGTAAAGGGATCAATTTTCCCATTAGGTCAAAACATTTTTATGTAAAAAGAATAATGAAGATCAAAGACAATTTTCGAGCTCGAACCCGACCTGGTGCACGTGTGTATATGTGGTCATCAATGTCTTCTTTAAGCTCTCTTAGTTAAGGTTTATGAACTACCATCTATATAAAAGAACATTTGAAATTCTTCCAATGATGAATATGATACAAAAAAATGTCCAATAGTATTCACATGAACAAGTCTCTCACTCACATGTGACTTTCACACTTTTAGACTTCATATATAACCAAAGATAAAGCATTTGAAGATACTTAATATGAACTAAATACAATTAATGTCACATGGATTAATTAGCCCAAATGTTGTTGGTGGGTGACCAAGTTGCCAGAGAGGTGGAACGATAGTGTGGACAGTGGCAGTTGAGTCTTGTAGAGGCCCTTTCAGGCTTGGTTCTAGCCACCATAGATGGTGGTCGCTACCAAGAACAAAAGTAAAGGTCTTCATCTCTATGAGATCTACGAAATAGTTTTTGTCATGCTATTGGGTGGTTAGATGGCTGGCAAAACTATCAAAAAACCAAAGGAGATGGCGGCAAGTAGGGTTTTCAGACTTCCTCGATAGATCCTGGCCTATTTTGTCCACAACAATGCCCAATCATTATTCCGATCGATTCTTCTCGGGTGAGCTATACGTAGATACCCAATTTCACCTCGTTCAATCGCAGGATGGCCGAATTTTTCAATGGAAAAGGCAAGTAGGTATGTGACTAGGATTCAGGTCGAGTTCTAGGAGGCTTTTCTAGATGATTCCTACCAACTCAGGCCACGTTAGGGGTTGATCAGTACTCGCTGGACATGTTTTAAGTTTAGATCTGCATGTAGTTACTTCAGCAAACAGAATATGTGGCGAATGGCAACAGGCTTCTCCTAATAGTATTTATGTCTCGAAGAGTGCTTATGGATGATGGACAGGAAGGGGCGGGGGGGAATCTCTTTGAAATCTTTAGATGGCAGGCACATGGATCAATAACAGGTGATAAACAACGCAAAGGAAGAGAAAATGAACTACTGATGGTTTCTAAAATGTTGAAAATAATGGAGAAGGCATCATAGAGGTGGATGGAAAGGTTTAGGCAAATAGAATGTCAGAAAAATAAAGTGAAAAGTTCAGTTCAAGTTCCATGCAAATCAAACATGAAAATGGTGGGAACACCGAACTGATTGTTAAATTTGAGTTCGAGTCAAACACATAACTATGATCTCTCATATCATGATTCCCAGCCCTATGCGGGTTTAGGCTTGCATTCTAGTACCAAGTGCCTGGTACTACGAATCAAACACACACCAAATGACAAATGCATAGTTTTAGCCGGCAAAAGGTTTCACTCCCAAGTGTTCCAAGAATTTAAAATTAGAGTCCTAAACAATGTATAGTTTTTTCAAGTAAAAACTTAAACTTTAAACATAAAATATTTACAATAACACATCAAAATTATGAGCTTAACTACAGATAATACGCATGGTCTATGGTTGGACTGCATTAGCTTGTAAAAAGCAAACTCCACCTCAAAATCGCATCACAAAATAGATTATAACGTGGTTCTGTGAGCCAGAATTGGATACAGCTAGTAATCCGTGTCAACTTTACTGTGATAATAAAAGAACCATGCTCTTGATAGCTAAAGAGTAAACAGCAGTGATGACTTCTTGCATCCAAAGCAAGAACTATGCAACTATGCCAAACACACATTTTATTATTACTTTGAAAAAATATGGTAAAGAGTTAAGCAATGAGGCAGGGAAAGGGAGTGGATAAGATCAACGCCCAAAAAGAAAGGAGACTTTTATGGATAGATTTGGGTACGAAAAACGCTTCCCGCTGCTGTCAACGAGTTCCTTCCCAACGTCTCTCTTGGCAGAGAATTGTCCTTCTTACCTCCTAGATTTGGGTAAAATAACATATCGACGTTAGCTCAACTAGCAGGGCTCTCTCCCTTCTTTCTGCAAAGTGGGGAGTTCGACTCCCACGGATGCACGTCTGTCTGTGTGTGTTTATTAGGCTTCTGCCCGTTTAACTACTCTCTTATATATATATATATAAAGAGAAACTGAGAGTTGGTAGACACTTTCTCATGCCAAACTCTCTTAAACTATTTATATTTTACGTGAGATCGCATGAACGATACACATCGAACTACTAATGATCAAGCAATATTTAGTAATGTTTAGCATAAAAGACTCTCTAACATCTCTCAACTCTCTCTCTCTCTCTCTCTCTCTCACACACACACACATATATATATATATATATAGTCTTCTCTCTAGATTTCCACATGTATAGTGTTGACAACATGACCTACCTCTAGATTTTCATTGACATTTATGACCGTGTGTGTATGTGTGTGGTGTGGGGGAGGGAGAGGGGAGGTTACTAAGGAAATGTAAAGGCTTGTAAGGTATCGTTTTGATGGTCACCATCAAAATTAACTGAAGCGCTTGACGACGTTGATGCATAAAGTTTGAAGACGACTCAATGAAAATACATTGAGTCACAGTAAAAAGGAAAAGAAATATACTGCTTCAGTACATGTAGGCAGGCCGCGTCGTTTTTCACGAAGAGTACATTTTTATTAATTTCGTAAAAATTGAATCTCTTTCTCCCATCGCGATGACATATGCATAGGTATTCGAGGGCATCTTTCTGCTGAAACAGCTCAATTAAATGCAACCCAATCTTTCTAAGTTACTTTGTGTGTACGCGAAAATGGATGATGTAACTATACGTTTTTAGTTTCCATGTCAAAAACAGGTCATCTTTTTCCTTGGATGGACACCACACCGACGGCTTTCTCTTGAGGTCGTGTCTATATGCACGTGTTGTGCTTTCTGAATCCTAATGTTGTAGCAGAAGTTGTATGGATGGTAGACGAAATAGGAAAAGAAAGAGAGAGAAGAGGGACAAGGTTACCGTACTGGGTTTTCTTAAGAATAAGATAATATGTAAAAGTCACTTATCATTTTTTATATTTTATTACATATATACATGACTTTTTTCTTCTTTCGAGTTTTTATCTTTGGGCTTCGTGTTAAAAGTCATTTCATGTTCATCCGAGAGATGCATAAGACTTTTTCAAAAGCAAAAATGGTTTTCGAATAAAGTTTATCTTTTTCGAAAAAATAACTCATGAAATCCGAAAATAGGGTCCTCCTTCCCATATTTCATGATTGACATTAGTATTGGAGCCGATAGTGTCCACCAACTACTTATATCTCTCACTTGGTCACTTGAGTCAATCTACGATACACTCGTTTTTTCTCTCATTATTTTAGAGTTTAGCAAGTTAAATCATTTATTTAGTTGCAAGTAAATTGCAACTTTTATCTGTTATGCAGTTTTTCACAATCAATGTGTTTTCCTTCGTAACACTCAACAAAGTGTATTTTGTACACTTATATTTTAAGCATATCTCAAACCCATGGAGGTTACATGTTTAGTAAAAAGTTCTTCTGAGATGCCTTTTTTTAAGGGGTCAACTAATATATCACCAGTTGGCATATAACATATAGTTATTTTATTTTTTTGAGAATATCATGAACATAGTAATATTTAACCATTATATGCTTACTTCTTGAGCTACCAGCTCAACTCTTAATATGAGTAATTGTTGTATTGTTGTCACAATAAATGACAACTGGTTCGTTGGTTATGTCCAACTTCAAATTATGTATGAAACGACTTATCCAAACGACACTTGTAGCAGTTATACTGTAAGCAACATACTCAGCTTCTTGTATATGCAATGCTATACAACCTTGTTTCTTGCAAGCTCAAGAAACTACACCACCTCCAAATAAAAATATTTGACTAGAGGTTATTTGCTATTATCTTTGCTCTCAACAAAGTCAGCATCTGAGCATCCTATCACTTTCAATTTATTTGCTTGAAAGCAAAGTTTCAAGTCTTTGTTCTTTGAGATATCTTTGAATCTTTTTTACAGCTATCCAATGTTATTATCAAGGATTACTTTGATATCTACTTACAAGACCAACAACAAAGTTGATACCAGGTCTTGCACACAACATAGCATACATCAAGCTACGAACAACTTATGCATAAGGAACATTAGGCTTATCGTCTCTTTCACCAAGATAATCAGTCTAACTCAATTTGACCCCTTTCATAACATGTATAGATGCAGACTTGCACTAAACCACTTTAAACTTCTTGAGGATATAATCAATATATCTCTCTTGATTTAGTTATAAGAGTTTAGATTTTCTATCTAGAGAAATCTTTATACCTAGGATATAGGTGCTTCTTCCATATCCTTCATTTCAAACCTTGAGTTTAACCCTGACATGGTTTTGACAATCATCTCATTGTCATTCATAATCAACAATATACCATCTATACATAATGATAAGAGATGAAGTGACTCCCACTATTCCTAACATATACATAGTGGTCAAGTTCATTAGCCACAAACCCAAGTTCAATAATGGTATTTTGAAAAGTCAAATATCATTGACGAGATAATTATTTAAGGCTATATAGAATTTTTTTTAGCCTATACACTTTATTTTCTTGGCCTTTAACAACACACCCTTCTCACTATTGCATATATATGATTTCCTCTAAATCTCTATTTAGAAAAACTATTTTTACATCTCACTGATGTAAACCCAAATCATAATATGTTGATATTGTCAATATTAATCTTATGGATAAAAATTTTACAACAGGAGAATATGTCTCAACATAATCTATTCTCTTTTTTTGCAAAAATCTCTTTGCAGCCAACCTCGTCTTAAACTTATCGATAGTCCCATCAACTTTATATTTCTTTTTCACAACCCATTTCAGTCTATGATTTTTATTTCTTTTGGCAAATCAGTCAACTCCTAGACTTGGTCTTTTTTAATGGATTTAATTTTTTCATCCATGACTTTTTCTCAGTTTGTATTTTCAGATGAGTCAATAGCTACTTGCTTTGTTAAGTTATCAATGAGTTTATCTAAATCTATTGAATTACACACTTCTTATGCAAGGTAAGTTTGATAATCCTTTAAGTAAGACGGTGTGACCGTAGGTCATTTGTGTCACTTAAAAGTTTTGGTTTGATTGAGAAGATTATTTTTAGGTTTAAGATTGATTTAGATCTACTAGATTATCAACATACTCATCATCATTTTCAAGGATGTCATTCTTAGTGTCCTCTAATAATTCAACATCTCTACTTTCTTTTAGTCCATGGTCCTTATGATAAAACTATTATCGTTTATATCCTTTAGGATATCTAATAAATATACATCTCAACCTACTGCCTAGTTTGTTTCTAGACTAATCAAGGATCTTCACATGAGTGATAGATATCTACCTCTTGAGATGACCTACGTTTGGTTTTCTTCTAAACCATATCTCATATGTTGTAGACAATACAGTTTTACAAGATATTGTATTGAGTATATATGCAATCGTACTTGTCAGTTTTCCCAAAAATACCTTGATAGATAAGTATCTATTAACATAGACCTTATCATATTCAACAAGGTCCTTTTATATCTCTCTACTACATCATTCTGTTGAGGTGTCTTTAGCATTGTATTTTGCTTTACAATACCAAAGTCTTTACAAAACTCTAAAATTCTATAGAGGTGTACTATCTAACTTTATCCAATCTTAAGACTTTGATTGTATGTTGCAGTTGGTTCTTAACTTCCTACTTATATTCTTTGAACCCTTTAAATGCCTTAGATTTAGGTACTAAGAGATATATGTATATATATCTCGAGTAATCATCGATAAATGTTATAAAATAAACTTTTTTTCGATGTGATCTCACTATAAAGATCCACATAAATTAGTGTGAATAATCTTTAGTAGGGTTGTTGCCATAATTATTTCTTTAAAAAATAATTTTCTAGTCATTTTTTCTTATATGTAGGCTACACACTTATTAAAAGTATTTTAATGAAAGTTAGGCAATAAGTTAAAGTTAGTTAATTTTCTCAACTTCTTTAAACTTATATGACATAAGTGTTTGTGTCATACATTCACATCAATTACATGGACACTATCAATATAAGCAGAAGAAAAACTTCTTTCATTTACATTGAGTTTGAACAATTCATGCTCAACATCAACTAAACTCCAAAAGCTATCATTTCATGCTTTTCTATTATGACTTTACTAGAGATAAACTTGACCTAAAACCCTTTCTTTATCAATGCAGGGACCGATATAAGATTGCACCTAATAGTGGACACAATTAATACATTAGTAAGTACAATCGGTATGCCTTGTACAAAAACTTTGAATGACCCAACCCGAAGAACATTAGAAAAAATATTATTTCTCATATAAAACCGATGTTTACAAAGTTTATATTCCTTCAGATCCATTGCTCCCTCTTTGCTCTTTGAGATATGTTGGTTCGTTCCTCAATCGATTCACCAACCAGTCACTAAGCGATCCATGTAGAGGCACTGAGAAATGATGCAAAGTATGTCTTGCTTTTTTGTTGAGTCATGTCACTAATTGTTTCCAACATTGTTCTTATTTCGACAGTCCCTTTTATAGTGCCTCATCTTGCCACGGTTCAAACACTTTACCCAATAAGTGGATTCATGTGATTTCTTAAAGTTTTGACTGCTTTATTTGTTATTTTTACCAAATTTCTTATTTGGTTTTTTCTTATTGTAGTTATTTTTGGAGGTAGACCATAAATCATCTTTAATAACTAGCAATTTTTTTTTCTTTTTTTTAATATGTTTTTGTAAATTACTAGTTTTAATGAGAGTTCAAAATGGGTAAAATCTAGTTGAAGTCTAAGCATTGTGGTTAGCATATTTCAAGAAGGGAGAAGACTGTTTAGAATTGTAGAAATTTGTATTATTTCAGGGATGACTGATTTTGCTACAGCTAAGTCCTTAGCCATTACCATCATTTGGTTAACATATTTAACTATATTATCACCTTCTTTCATTTTATAAGAATTGTATTTTTAAAGGTATAGTTGAACATGCAACTTAGTTGTAGTATCGTATTTAGTGGTCAAAAAATCAAATAATTCTTTAGCAATTAAAGACACTAATCAGGTCATCTTTCATGTTTGCTAACATTATGATCCTGACTATGGTATTATCCCTTAGAAATATCTTATACTTGTCTTTTTTTTCATCTGTTGTTTTCTTAAGTACATAATTAACTCCCTCTAAAGTTAAGGCTAGTAGGATTTTTCTCTTCCATGTTTAGAAATTTATGCAATTTAATTTTTCAATCTTTGCCAATTCAAACACAAATTTTGAAAGTCATTTTCTTTAATGATTTGGTAGATAACAAGTAGAGGGTCTATTTTAGATAAAAAATATAAAACATAGATCAGATGAATAAACATAAGACATTTTTTAAAGAATCAATAGCAAAAGATAGCCAAGCACTAAAATTTAATATCCATAAATTCTAAGTACTAAACTATACATATTTTTAAATATTGTACTGCAATTTATTTAACATATAGACACCTTTATGAAAATATTATAAAACTAGAGATAAAACAGTACTATAGAGAGAACATATACATATAGACACCTTTATCTAAAATTTAAGCAATTTATTTAACATATAGCCAAGCACTGAAAGATTCTTACAATATTTTTCAAAAAGTGTAAGGGCAAACATGTACTTTTTTTCGAGGGTTATTTCAATAAAATCACTTAAATATGAAGTTCTTTAAATCTAAATATTGACCAAGAACAAAATAGTAAAACTATAGAGGTATTTCGTAATTTTATAAACTATTAAAGGCAAAAAAGACTTTTCACTTATATAAGGGTAAATCAGTCTTTTCTATCAAAATATGTAGATATTTTTGTAATTTTTTCCCGTGATATTTCATAATTTTGATTTTCGTACAAGAGTAAAATGGTCATTTTAGTCAAAAACTTGGGTATTTAAATGGAGGAGAGAGGGAGAGAGAGGCCTGTAGAGAGAGAGTGAGAATGAGAGAGAGAGCGGAAGACTGTCGATGGTTATATTCTCACTGGCCTGACCTCCGCTCCTCCTCTTCTTCTCCGGCTATTACAGAGAGGGAGAAACATAGTGAGAGGAGGTCGTTAGGGTGATTTTGTCACCAATGGCCTGACCTTCGTTCCTCTTCTTCTTCCTCTTGCCTAACCTTCATTCCTCCTCTTCTTTATCTTCGTCTATTACAGAGAGGGAGAGAAATAGAGAGAGAGGAGGTCGCTAGAGCAGTTCTGTCACCGTTGGCCTTGCCTCCATTCCTCTTCTTCGAGGTTCTTGCCGACTACTCGACCCACCCCTCTCTCATCACCATCTTTATTTTCCTCAATGATGTTCATATCGTTTGTGTTGTTTCAAGCCAGCCACTGCCTAAGACCGCCTTCGATGGGCGGCTTTCGGCTGTCGTTTGCCTCAACCCCAAAGATTGAAACCCTTCTCTTGTTTCATTTCTCCTATTATTTACTCTTTATAAAAAGAACTTATGCTAGAAAATTTTTCTAATATAATTTTAACACTTCTTATTTTTCTACACGGTTGGCGTACCTTTAAATAATCACATACAACTTCAATAGGCTCTGATACCAGTATTGAAGTCGCGTCTCTATACACGTATATACTTCTAGGATCCTAATGTTGCAGCTAAAGTTGTATGCCTATAAACGAGATAGGGAAAGAAAGAGAGAGAAGGGAGACAAGGTTACCCGTAAAGGGTTTTCTCAAAAAAAGGTAATGTGTAAAAGTCACTTATCATTTTTATATTTTATTGTATATATACCTAACTTTTTTCTTTTTTTGAGTTTTTCTATCTCGGCTTCCAGTTAAAAGTCATTCCATGTTCATCCGAGAGATGCTTAAGTCTTTTTCAAAAACAAAAACGATTTTTGAATAAAATTTATATTTTTCAAAAAAGTAACTCATGAAATTCAAGAAAGTGGCTCTTCTTTTGCATTTCATGATTGTCGTTAGTATTGGGACTGATAGTGGCTACCAACTACTTAGACTTTCATGCTACTGAGGAGTTGTTCAACACGAGTTGTGGCCTAAAGCCAAAGTGAGAGACTATATGTGACTTAATAATTTTGATGCCTAAAAGTTATAGGAGTCTGAAAATTTTGAGACCTACAAAATCAATATTAAGTTTAAGATTCGTTGGTTTAAGGTAGTCCCCTCAGTGGTCTTCTTACTCACACGTCACCCTTGATGTTAGTTTGGACATTTAAGCTTTAAAAGAATAAGTAAGGTGCGATCATACCAGCACTAAGTTACCGAATTCTATCAGAACTCTGAAGTTAAGCATGCTTGGGTGAGAGTAGTATTGGGATGGGTGACTTCCTGGGAAGTCCTCATGTTACACTAAAATTAAACTCTACCCATGTAAGGAATCACCTTTGCATGGCTGGTCTCAATTCTAGATAAAGGAAGAGGGTTGTGTGAGGCTTTTGACGGCCAGCATAAAACTTTGTTGGATTTTTATACCATGGATTACACAAATTATGAGCATTGCTTTAGGGCGTCCCCACCTAGCGATGCGCTGCAGAGCCCGAATGTAGTGAAAAGTAAGTAAGGGTCACTACATTTTTGCCTTGATGTAGTGAATCAATTGTAGAGAGAGTTCTGACATCATGGACGGGTGTGGGTAAAGAAGTTAGTCCCGCTACATTATGCTTTAAGTTAGTCTTTGTGTCATACCTCTTTTCTTTGGCATTCTACTCGATTTTCACTTGAAAAATTTGGAGGTTTTGCATATTCTATGATTCTTAATCTCTAGAAAATCTTTTCCTTCTTTTCATTGTCCACTCTTGTCATAATGGCTTCCGATCGAGTTAATCCGACTTGAAAATATTGTACTCTGGTATATGAAGGCAATAGGTTTATGAACAAGTACATGTTTTGCAATGTTGTAAAATATGGTGATATTTCTCGTATAAAATACTACCTTGTGGGAACGAAGAAGGATGATAGTGCATGTCTTCGGGTTCTTGAAGCAGTGAAGTACGAGATTGAGCAGGTATTGAAAGCTTCAAAGGAGTCAAAGGAGGTAGTAGCCATAGTGGGATGCATTCATTTTTCCCCCCACGTACAACTCTTGTAGGACAACAAGGCATTAGAATAGTTATGCCTTCAAAGGAGATAATTGAGAAAGTAGATTTGAAGTGTGCTAAATTTTTTTATAAAAATTGTCTGTCTTTAAATGTTGCAAACTCATTTTCTTTTCAAAGTATAGCGAATGTTATTGTTAGTGTGGGATCAGGTTATAGAGTCCCTACTTATGCTTTGAGGGGCACATTATTGCAAAAATAGGTTGATATTGTTAATGCATGGAGTTCTGAACTTAGGGAGTCATGGAAAGATACGAGATATTCTATTATGACTGATGGTTGGACAGATGGTTAGCGTAGGTTTTTGATAAACTTCTTAGTCTATTATCCCAAAGGCACGTTATTTTTGAAATTATATGACTTGTCCCATATTAATAAAAATACAGATAATTTACTCCCTATTTTCGAGGAAGGTGTTGAGGAAGTAGGTGTTTAAAATGTTGTTTAATTCATTACTGATAATGCTGCAAATTTTAGAGCAACTAGTAAGATACTTAAGGCAAACCATCCATCCTTAGTATGGACTCCATGTGTTGCATATTGCACAGACTTAATGTTTGAAGATTTGAGTGCAATGGATGAAATAAGAGGGACTATAGATACATGCAGAAATATTACAAAGTTTATTTATAATCATTCTTCTGTATTGCATTTGATGTGAATTCATATGCTGGAAGGGAATTGATTAGGCCTTCATTGTTAAGATTTGCTACAAATGTCATTACTGTGTAAAGTCTTGTCATACACAAAAATGCATTGAAAAAATATTTGTATCTGATCAATGGGACTCTATTAGTTGGTCTAGAAAGAGGAAGGGGATTGATGTGGCAGATGTTGTTTTCAATGCTGATTTTTGGGAAAGTTACAACAAATTTTTTAGGATGATTGTACCTTTAGTTAAGGTAATGAGGATGGTGGTCAGTAAAAATGGACATGCTATGCCTTATATATATGATGCCATGGATAAGGCCAAATTAGAAAATACAAGCAAACCTTGATCGCAAGCGGTCACCTCTAAAGAAAGTTTACAAGATAATTGATGCATATTGGAACCGCCAAATGCATCATGATTTACATGCTGTTGCATATTTCCTTAACCCTTCTATTCGATTTTCTCCTAACTTTATAGAGGATGAAGAAGTGAAAAAGGGTATCTTAAATGCAATTGATTTTGTTGAAGATTCATCTAGTCATTGTAATATTCATTTAGAGTTTAGCAAGTATATATAGAGTGTTAGAGGCCAATTGCAATCCAACTCTGCTCCCAAATGTGACCAGGTATTGTGTTTTTATTTATATTCATTTAAGTTATTAATTGATTGACTCCATTTGTTTCTTATTAATCATTATCATGTTTTATTTCAGATGAATGGTGGACTCGTTTTAGTGTAGATGCACCAAATTTGGCAAGTTTTGCTAAACATATATTGAGTCAAACATGTAGTTCAAGTGGGTGTGAGAGGAATTGGAGCTTTTTCGATTGCATTCACACGAAAAAGAAGCGAAATAGACTGGAGCATGCTAGACTACGTGATTTGGCATACGTTGTCTATAACATGAGGTTAAGGCAAAGGTAATAATTAGAAAATCTATATTGTTTGTTGTTGCCTAGTCTTAACTTATTTCTTAATCTTATTAATAATGAATGCTTGATGTTGCTATATTGCATTTGATATTCTTTATAATTTGAATATTCTTTCTTTACAAGCAAATGCAAAAAGATGCAAGAAGGATAAAGAAGGTGCCATATGACCCGTTGAGTTATGAAAATGTTGATATTCTTGACGATTGGGTCGAAGAGGAGGAACTCCTATCATTTTAGAGGATGAAAACTGGAGGACACTCTAAGCCGAAGCAAAACTTGGAGTTGGAGACAATGAAAATGAAGCTTAAGGTGTTGGAATGGCAAATCCTATTATGGAGGAAGAAGAGGGAGGAGATGATGATGATGATGATGGTGATGGTGGTGATCCTGATTACGTTGATTATAATGCTTTTGTTGATTATGATATACGTTGTAGATGATTGTAATTTGCTTTTTTATTTGTAACTTTGTAACGTTCTCATATTTGATGATTGTAAGTTGTATTTGTAACTTTGTTGTTTATTAAGTTAAACCCCTTCAGTATTCACTATTCATTATTCTGTTCATGTTACCTAATAGTTAATGCCTAATGGTATGGATTCTATGGAATATGGAATTATGAATCCTTAGCCTTGTTCATAACTTCATTAGAAAATGTTTTTGTTATAGTATGGATGCTTCTTCATTGTGTTATACATGTTTTGTTCATTAATTTTAATTTTTATATTTTTTGAATTTTTTAAAATTTTTTAATAAAAAAAAAAGTGTGTATCGTACCATACCGTATGATATGGTACGATACAGCCGTATCTATGCCCAGTGCGATACGGGCACCAATACGGTTTTTACAACAATGAAATATGATATTGTCTTCGAGTTGAAACTTTCTCTTTTCATAATAGGAACCACTTTAGCTTAATAAGTAGTTCATTAACAAGTTTGATACGAGTATTTAACTTAGAAAACTGAATGGTCCAATGAATCCCTTTCTCTATCAGCAGCCTCGTTACCCGAGAAATTTCGTTCTCGTGATACGGATCGGATCAAATCGATTCGGAATTTCGCGTACCAAATTATGACCTTGACCGAATGCCCACCATACAGGTCCACCAACGCTATTTTTTCCCTTTTGTTATAACAATGGGAAGGCCTAGACATGACCGATTTCATACTAGCTCTAGGATTTCAATCGGACCTGGAACTGAATGGTTTAGGCATGAAATTGGAACTAGAGTCGAAATCACTCGATCTTGATCCTAGGTTTCGAGTAAACTGGAACTGAAGGTTTTGTAACCACTGGTTCTCATTTACCCAGAACCAACCATGTACAGGGACGCCAAAACAAGGTATGCAAAACGAAGGAATGAAAACATTACCTGTGCCTTGATGAGATAATTTTCAAAATAGAGAGAGTAGGTGGAATACAAGTGAGTCTTGGTTCATTGGGTAAGTTGAAAGTGCCTTCACGTGGGGTTACGCATTGAAGAGAGAGTTACCCAATGTGAAGGCACGTTATGGGGTAACTCTCTCTTTAATACGTAAACTGAATGGTCTCTCACATCGTTGCACCTGATTGAGTCTCTCAAGAGCCAATCCGCAGTCACTTGGTTGGCCTTGTCCTGTTGAGACATAAAGAGCTCTTCAAGTGGGTTGAAGACCACGTTATTTAACCGGATGACGAGACCATAACAATTACGTGAATGGCTGAAAAATCATGGTTTAATATGATGATAAAACTGAATGCATTTCATTGGTAATTGGTACACTTGAATAGGGTCAACAGTTTCTTTTTTCTTTTTTTTTTGTTACAAAAGGAGGTCAAAGTGGAACACCCAACCACATTACTGGAGTGCTCCTGCCGTTGAGTAATTTGACAATAATGATGTCAAATAAATCCAAAACTTAATATTTATCTTGTGCCTTGAAAATTGTGCAACTTTATGTTGAGGAAATTGATTCTTATCTCTGAGGAGCTAATATCTCAAGAGGCAAGAGTTTACACCAACCGTTTAATGAGTGGAGAGACTTGTCAGGTGAACTACCGCTTTGAATATGAGGTCGGCTTTCTTTTATAATAGGCTAAGTATGTATTTACTTACCTTTAGGGATGGCAATTTCTATGTGCCCCTTAGCTACCAACCCGGCCCGGCTCCTACATGGGGTGGGCTCTCAAGGCAAAGAATGATGTAATCCACCGAAGTCCGACCGTTCATCCCTGCAATGTCGTTACCAGATGTTTTCCACGCAGCTCTTGACGGCTTCCAGTTGCACAGATCTGATGACCTCTGTATGATGAAGATGAAGAGAAGAAGAAAGAGGTATATGATTTTATGGTTTTCATACAACTAATTTTTCAGGGAGGTTCTTTGTTTTTCACCGTATTTTTCTATGTTTTACTTTGTGTGTTGCACTCTATTTATAGAGCAGCACCTGACTTCACTTCCTAGATATCCTAGATGGGCTTTCCATTCTGGAGCCCTTATCCGGCTGTTACAGAACTCATCCATAACAGTTTAGTTACTATAGATTTGTTCTGTAACCGCCTCCACAGGAAACACCTAGATGACCGATCTAGCCATTCCCGTGACATTGTCAAGAATGACCAGTTTCTCGGCTTAACATCTCCCACTTGGCCATTCGAGACAAATGTTTTGACATACTAGTTTTCCTCACACTTTTACGGGGTTTTTCTATTGCAATCGTTACGTGTTGTGTGGTTTTTTACCTACACAACAATCAAACATATCTCAAACCCATGTTTGTAACATGTTTTGAGAAAAGATCCTCTGTTATACCTTTAGTGAAGGGGTCTACCAACATATCTTTAATTGGCATGTATGAGATGAATATTTCCTTTCTCATAACCATATAATGAATGTAGTGGTATTAAACCATTACACGCTTGCTTTTGTTGTTGTCAGCTCCACTCTTGATTAGAGTAATTGTTGCATTGTTATCACAATAAATGACAACTAGCTCGTCAACTATGTCCAACTTCAAATCTCGTATAAAGCGGCTGATCCAGACGACACTTGTTGCAGCTATATAGCAAGTCACATACTAAGCTTCCTATGTATGCAACACTACACAACCCTGTTTCTTACATGCCCAAGAAACAACTCCACCTCCAAATAAAAATAGTTGTCCTGAGGTTGATCATCTTTGCTTTCAGCAAAGTTAGCATATGAGTATCCTACCACTTTTAGTTCATATGCTTGAAAACATAATTTCAAATCTTTTGTTCCTTTAAGATATCTTAGAATCATTTTCACAACTATCCAATGTTATCATCTAGGATTACTTTGATATCTGCTCATAAGACCAACAATAAAGATGATATCAGGTCTTGTACAGAACATAACATACATCAACCTACCCACAACTTATGTATAAGGAACGTTAGGTTTATCGTCTCCGGGACAATCACCCATTTTAAACTTTTTGAGTTTAACCATGACTTGGTTTTGACAATCATCTCATTGTCATTCCTAGTTAATAATATGTCATCTACATACAATGATAAGATCACAAATTGGCTTTCACTGTTCCAGACATATACAAAGTGGTCAAGCTCATTTGCCACAAATCCAAGTTCAATAATAGTATTTTGAAAAGTCAAATACCATTAATGAGGTGATTGTTTAAGGCCATATAGGGATTTTTTCAACTTATATATTTTATCTTCTTAGCTTTCAACTTTGTATCCTTCGAGCTAATGTATATATGATTTCATGTAAATCTCAATTTAGAAAAGCAGTTTTTACATCTAACTGATGTAAATCCAAATCATAATATGCTAATATCGCCATGATTATTTTTATGGATGCAAATTTCACAAGAGGGGAATATGTCTCACCATAATCTATTCCCTTCTCTTATGAGAATCTCTTTGCAACCAACTTCACTTTAAACTTGTCAATTGATCCATTAACTTTATAATTCTTTTTCAGAATCTACTTACAGCCTATGGCTTTTCTTCCTCTTTGTAAATTAGTCAACTTCTAGACTTAATTTTTCTCAATAGATTCAATTTTCTCATTCATGACTTTCTCCCAATTTATTGATTCAGATGAGTCAATAGCCTGCCAATAAGTCAAGTTATCAATGAGCTCATCTAAATCTACCGAATTGTACACTTCCTCTATAAGGTAAGTGTGATAAACCTTTAAGTAGAACGATGCGACCATAGGACTTTTATGTCAACTTAAAGTTTTGGTTGATTGAGGAAAATCTTCTGTGGGTTCAAATGATAATTGATGTAGATTTACTAGATCGTCAACATAGTCATCATTATTCTCAAGGATGTCATTTTTAGTATCTTCTAAAAGTTCAACATCTTTGCTCTCTATCAATCCATAGTCCTTATGATAAAATCGATATCCCTTTTACCCTTTAGGATATCCGATGAATATACATCTCAAGCACCTATTATCTAGCTTGTCTCTAAAATGATTAAAAATCTTCAAATGAGCGATAAATCCCCACCTCCTGAGATGACCTAAGTTTGATTTTCTTGCAAACCACATCTTATATGATGTAGTAAATACAACTTTACATGATACTCTATTGAGTATGTATATTATTGTACTTACTGTTTTTTTCAAAATATCCTTGCTAAAGAGGTATCTATTAACATTAACCTTATCATATTTAGTAAGGTCTTGTTGTATCTTTCAACTATACCATTTTGTTGAAGTGTACTAAGTATTATATTTTGCTTTGAAATACTAAAGTCTTTACATAATTCTAAAAATTTTGTAGAGGTGTACTCACCACCTTTATAAGATATCAAGACTTTGATTGTATGCCCTAATTGATTTTCAACTTTCTGCTTATATTATTTAAATACTTCAAGTGCCTCAAATTTATGTACTAATATATATGTATATCTCGAGTAATCATCAATAAAGGTTATGAAATAGACCTTTTCTCGATGTGATCTTACTCTAAAGGGTCTACATAAAACAGTGTGAATAACTTCCAACAGGGTTGTTGCCCTTGTCGATTCTTTAGAAAAAAAAATTCTTATCATTTTTCATTGTATACAGGCTTCATACTTACTAAAAGTATTTTCCTCAAACCTTGGCAGTAAGTCAAAGTTGGATAATTTCCTTAACTTTTCCAGACTAATATGCCCTAGGTGTTTATACCATATATTGACATCAACATTAAAGGCATAATCAATATAAACAAAACTTTCAATTTCATTGATATTTAATTTGAACAATCCATATTCTACATTAAATTTTTTAGAGAAAAACATTCTCCCATACTTCCCCACAATCAATTTGCTACGAATAAACCTCACCTCAAAACCCTTCTTAATTAAGTCAAGGACATAAACCAGATTGTACCTTATAGATGGCACAATCAATACATCAATTAGTACAATCGGTGTGCCTTGTACATTAATTCTAAAGGATCCAGTTCAAAGAACATCTGACAAAGTACTATTTCTCATGTATATCTGATATTCTCCTAGTTTATATTTCTTTAGATCCATTGTCCCTTCCTTCCTCTTTGAGATGTGTCTCATCGCTCCTAAGTCAATCTACCAACCACTCACGAGGCGGTTCATGTATAATCATTATGATATCACTTATATTATACCCTGCTTCTTTGATCACTCACATTGTTGGTTGTTTCTACCATTTTTCTTGTTGCAGCAATCCCTTATGTAGTGTCTCATTTTTCCATAGCTAAAACACTTGACCCGAAAAGTAGTTTCTTGTGTTTTCTTAAAAGATTGACTGTCTTTTTATTATTTTTGCCAAACTTTTTATTTGGTTTATTTCTTCTCTAGTTGGCTTTTAAGCTAGACCCTATCTCGTCTTGCACCACTAGTAATTTCTCTTTTCTATTTTTGTTCATGTATTCTTGTTCAAATGCCAGTTTGAGGGGCAATTTAGAAAGGATTGTTTCAGGCCCTAGTCTAAGAGTAGTAGTGACTATGTTCTAGGATGGGGAAGACGGTTCAGTATTATGGATATTTGCATCAGTTCTGTGATGACTTATTTAACTATAACTAAATCTCTTGTCATTACCATCATATGGTTCACATGCATTGTCCCATTCTTTCATCTTATATGAGTTATACTTTGTAGTAGTAATGGAACATGTAGTTTAATTGTAGTGTCATACTTAGCTATTATTAAGTCAAACAACTCTTTTGCAGTCTCATATTCTTCAAATATCCTAATCAGATATTCTTTCATGTATGATAACATGACAATTCTTACTATCATATCATATCTTAGAAATATTTTATATATTTCTTTTTGTTGCTCTTTGGCGTCAGGAGGTAGTGGACACAATGTTTCTTTTAATACATACTCTACACCTTCTAGTGTAAGAGCCAACGAGGTTCTCCTCTTCCATTTTTAAAAATTTAGATCATTTAATTTTTCTATTTTTACCAGTTCAATTACACATATTCTTTAGTTTATTTTTATTTGTTTGGCAAAATTAACAATTACACGGTCTAAAAGTAAAACATATATCAAGCAACAAGTAATAGATAACAAATATTTAACTAACAGAATGCATAATATCCAACTACTGAATTGAAAATAACTCATGCTACTTACAACCAATTTTATACAAATTTTAAGTGTCATTATTGAGTTTTTATTAACTTGATTTTGTTATAAAATCAAACTGGGAACAAATCTGTAATTTTTTTCAAAAAATTCTGACATTGATAATTTTCCCAAACAATAGGACAAACCAATAATTTTACATGTTTATCCATTTTTGTAATTTTTCAAAAGACTAGGAGCAAAACAATAAACTTGATATCTGGGTTTTCTATAAAATTCGTTATTGATCAAGGTTAAATTTATAATTTTCTCCCTTAGTCTGAATTTATAAATTTTCAAAAAGATAGGAGCAAACTTATCTTTTAACATAGTGGCAGAACTATGAACCTTTTATCGAGTAAGGGTATGAACGTAACTCAATCTCTAGGTATTTCATAATTTCAATAAATAATAAGAGAACAAGACCGCCTTTTCACCTATTTGAGGGTGAAACTGTCTTTTTACTTAAAAATATCTGGATATTTTCATAATTTTATCCTGTGGTAATTTGTAATTTCCAAAAATGGCCAAGAGCATAACGAACTTTTCAATCCGTTGCTCGAGACAATTTTCCAAAACCTTGGGCGATTTAAGGAAACCACCAGTTTTCGCCCACTATTTTCTTAAACCGATGGGTTGTTTCCCACGGCATATAAAAGAGAAGAGAGAGCATAGTGAGAGAGGGGGAGGCTCCTTGTCGACATCCACTGGACTTTGGAGCCTCCCTCCATCGTCTGAGACCTACCGACGCCTACCGAACAGTGGCCTGGGCTCTCTTTAGCTATGGTCTGATGGCTGTCATTGGCTTCCTCTATTTTCTTGCTTTTGGCAGGTCTCAACTTTAACTACTGTCGTGACCGTTTGGCCTTTAGCAGAACCTAGTTGTTCTTTTCCTAGGTTGGATCTGGTTGATATTATGTTTCGCTCATCTAACCTTTGGTAGAGCCTGACTGATCTGTTTTGTTGGTTGCGTTAGGCCACAAATTGTGGTTTTCGACGATCGGTATTCTTTTTTTGGCAAAAGAGGGTGTTCTCCTTTTAGGCTTCTTTTCTATTTTTCTCTAAATATTTTTTCTTTCTTTTTACTAAAAACTACCTGCGTACCTTTTTGCACGTTGTCATCGGATATTTTCTATGTAGCTCATGACGGCTTCGAGTTGCGCAACTGTGATCACCTTTGTGTAATGAAGATGAAGAGAAGAAGAAAGAGGTATGTGATTTTATGGTTTTCACTCAACCGATTTCCTAGGGAGGTTCTATGTTTTTTACTATATTTTTCTATGTTTCACTTTGTGCATTGCTCTGTATTTATAGAGTAGTGCCTGGCTCCACCTCCCTGATATCCTAGTTGGGCTTTCCGTTCTAGAGCCCTTATCCAACAATTATAGAACTCATCTGTAACAGTTTGGTTGTTACAGATTTGTTTTGTAACCTCCTCCACAGGAAACGGCTAGATGGCCGATCTAGCCGTTCCCATGAGACTATCGAGAATGGTCAATTTTTTAGCTTAACATTCTGATGTAATCCGTAAAAGTCCGGTCATTGATCCCTGCAATGACATCACCGGATATTTTCCATGCAGCTCTTCACGACTTCAAGTTGCGCAACTTTGATGACCTCTATGTGATGAAGACAAAGAGAAGAAAAAAGAGGTATGTGATTTTACGGTTTCCACACAGCCGGTTTTTCAGGGAGGTTCTTTTTTTTTCATTGTATTTTTTTATGTTTTGCTTTGTGTGTTGCTCTGTATTTATAGAACAGCTCCTGACTCCACCTCTTAGATATCCTGCCTGGGCTTTCCGTTTTGGGGTCCTTATCCAACCATTACATAACTCATCCGTAACAGTTTGACTATTATAGATTTGTTACGTAACCACTTGTATAGGAAACGACTAGATGACCGATCTAGCCATTCCCATGAGACTGCCGAGAATGACCAGTTTCTCGGCTTAACAAAGAAGTGGTACGAAACAGAAAATTTAAGGTGAACCTAGTCTATATATATCTAGAGAGAGAGAAAGAGATAGTGGTATATACTCAAATCTATCCATACTTAAGTGGATATTTGAATTTAAAAAGTAAATTATATCATTGTATAGTAAATGCAAAGTACAAAAGTATAAAAGTATAATTAACTTTTTAAATTCAAATCTTTATTGGTGATTGTTTAATCCAACAATAGAGATGTTTGAATAAATTTAATCATCAATAGGTTTGAGCGTGGACCCCTCTCTCTCTATATATATATATACACATACTTGGCTATTGTGAGCTTTTTATAATAAATATATGTATCAAGTATATATGTTAAGTATATACTTTAGATGTATATTCACTTCTAAGTAATCCCACGCCACCTCATTGCCTTCCCTTGTTGCGTCCGTAGGGTTGCAAACGCATGTGAATATTGACCAACCGGAAAACAATGGCCGTAAATGGATGGCTGTGATTGCATAATACTTGTGTGTTACATGACTTATTAATTTGTTCTACTTAGTCGCTGATGTGGAAGATGCTTCCTGCACTTCCCGTTCACTTTTCCTTGAGAAGAACGAGATACCTTAAAAGTATAGCTTAGTCACCTATGGGGAAATTTTTTCCTCCCGTTCAACAAGATTACTCTGAGGAAGAACTTTTTCTTGAGAAGAACAAGACGTTTTAAAAGATTAGCTTAGTCACCTATGTGGAAGATTTTCCCTGCACGGTACTCTCAACAAGACTATTCTAATGGAGAACTTTTTCTTTGAGAAGAACGAGATGTTTTAAAAGTTTAGCCATCTAACTTGCACTACATAGGTGAGAGGCCAAATTAAGGCCAGGAATCTCTGTGATAATATGAAGATGCATCCTCTTCAGTTCCTATCCTTAGCTTGATTCAGATCGGCTCCCCTTTGACAGTGGATCCAATTTCCTATCAAACCCATGAAGAGAACCTTCCCACTTGATTTACAGTTGGACCAGCAATGTAGTAATTTAGGTCAGCGATTACTACGTGCATACCCTTTTCACCATTTGCACATTCTTTTTTTTTCAAAAAATACCAAAATTACCTCAATGTAAGTACTCTTTCCTCTCACACCCAATTCCAGCATTTCTCTCTCCTCTCCCACTCAATCTCTCTTCACTCATCCAATTCCAACTCGTAGGATCTCGTGGTTGTCTTCTTCAAAGTAAAAGATACATATTCTTACGAATCTAATCAAAGTAAAAAAAAAAGAGAGAAGAAGAAAGTAGAACAAAAAGAACAAGAAAAAGAAGAACAAAAAGAATTGAAGAAAAAGAGAATCAATAAACATACAAAAAAAGGACAAGAAAATCAAGATTCATATGAGGGAGACGCGCCTCAACCATGTGTCTCGTCAAGAACTTGTCCTCATTTTTTTTTTTCATTCCAACCAAAACTAAAATCAATACATCAAATAAATAATAATAAATACATTAAATAAACAAAATACCCCACTAATCATTGTAACCTCTTTGAATCAACACTCTTCTCCCTTTTTCTCTTCTTATTCTTTTTTTTTTTTTTGATCGGATTCAAAGCACTATAAGATATGGTAGATAGTTCGATATCATGTATTGGATCGAGCTAAGTCATAGATCACAGAAAAATAGTATGGAATGGTCGACAATAAGAGAAAACCCGGAGAGAGAGGAGAGAGATTTTCAGACCTCAAGGATATCAAGGTAATTTTTAGATTTTAGCATAGAAAAAATCGGAATCATAATAAAAAGGGTTGTGTGGATAGTAAAAAGGGTGTGTATCAATTCTATTTAGTTGCATTTAAATTTCATGATTAGGGATTCTTAATTGGTTGGAAACTATCTCAGTAAACTTCACATACAAATTGATTTTCAATAAAGGGTTCTCATCTATAAAGGATTCGTCGACTACAAATAGGAGTATGTTATGATGAATAAATATGTTTTATCTTTTTTAAGATTCTTCCTGTAGCTTGATGCTTCATCCCCTTTCTGTTCTTCTATTTCCTCAACCTCTTCTTCCTTGCCATCATAATTGGTTTATGCAGCATAACCTCGGTGGAATCAATATTTTCTTCTGTGGCATAAATCGAGGTGTGTTCATGGCCGAAAAGGCAGCATCCATCGTTTTGTTTGAGGACAGAGAATCGTATAAATCAGTTAAATCAAAAGTATAGATCCCAACTAACTAATCAAGTGATTTCTCTGCATGGGGAAAATTTTAAAACAAATGTTTTAGACGTTATTCCTCCAAATGGTTAGGTCGTGGCATATAATCAACCGGGTAAGGATGTCAAAGGGATCTGATTGACGTTGGATTTTAACAAAACTGAATCCAACATAACCGGTTTCTGCATAGTGTTCAGTTTCCAGTGACAAATCTCAATACTGGATCCATCCCAAATAACCACCAATTAGATTGTATTTCATGTGCAAATAATGCAATCTGATCATTTATCATGACAAAAAAGGAAACGGATTCATAAGCAGATTTAGGTTAAACACACGAATTCTGAATACTGCAAAATTGAACTCGAGTCCAATTGTTATCTAGATCCTGGTTAGGATAAACCACTTGAACAGGTTTAGATTAATTGACGTCCGAGTTCAAATTTCATAAGATTGACATACCTAAAATCTTAAGGTGCCTAGAGAATCCTTAGCTAATTCATGGAATTCGTTTTCAATGATCTGCCTCAGCTAATTCATAGGATACATTTGTAATAATCTGCCATATCACCAACACGCCCTGACTAGTGTCAGCATCTTATCATTGAGCTAGATGACCAAATACAAGTTTGCATTGCATCACAAAGAAGAACCATACTTCACTTACATGCCATTTTCGGAAAGTTCAAGAGATTTCTGTCAGTCAACTTCAACTAGGTTCGTGATGCACAACAGATAAGATGTTCATACAAGAAGTCCCTCTCTAAAACAAGAATAAAATGTGATTTTTAAAGGAAAACCTGTGAATTTCTGAGTGATCTGAAGCTCCCTACATGAAAAACCACACGGAGTCACAGTGGTACAATGGAGTGAAGAAGGGTTCGTTTTGTACCCTCCAGTGAGCTTTGCTTCCAAGAAACAAGCGGCAAATGCTGTGCAATACTGAACTACTAGAAAAACCGAACAGCATTTCTGGGAGATCCTGCTGGAACTTTGTTTCCTTGGTCAGGATGGCACAGACACGGTGTTGGACAGAGAAATTGCATCGTCAACTCTTTTGAGAAACTGAATGGTTAGACTGGTGACTGCTCTTCCATCTCAATACGTTCCCTCTGGTCTATAGAAGCAATACACAAGCCATGTGGGAGGAAGAAATAGACACCAAGAAACACAAAGACTCCGAGATCTGCCTCTTCCCCTATAGCTGGTTGAGGAGGATTTCTCCAGTATAATTGCCTAGTGCACCACAAACAGTAAATAAGTGCAATGACCATGATAAGTTTTACCGATTGACCAACATTGGCTCCCAAGGATTTCCCAGCACTTTGTCTGCTACAAACAACAAAAGCAACACATTAGATGGAAGTAACCTCACAAACTAATTAAATAGTAAAGCAATCTACATAATGCCTTCCTATGCCTCTTGAATGCAGGGTGGAATATGAATACCTACCATCATTTCCACAACGGATTTTCATTTTTACTTGAACTAATGAACAACTTTGATATCAAGAATATTGCAGCACAGATATATCCAACTATATTAATCATAAGGTGAGAAGCAAGAGAATTTTAAATTGCATGAAACAAAAGCTTCCTCTGTAGGTAACCTTTTCTTATAACAAAGAAGCCATGAATGATATGTTAAAACATGCAAAAAGGAATAGCACAAGCTGATGATATGAAAAGACAGGTATAGCATGCATTTAAGAGATTAGTTCCAACAATATTTCTTGGCAATAACAAATAGTTGAAACCATATTAGATGAGCATCACATATAATTATCACGATAATGAATTTATCACATGATGAAAATGGAGAAAGAAAATCATGAACATAAATTAGTTAGCACATTGGACACAAGAACCCATGCACAAACACACGTACTGTCTATGCATCTATGCATCTTGATGTCTTGCTTACTAAAATTCAGCCATGTAAAAGAGCCACGTACCTAGTCTATCCTGAAGAATAAGCATGGATTATAAAACATAGCTATAATGTACCTAATGCAATTTTTATTTTCATTAGTCTCCCTGTCTAGGGAAGTACTAGCTCCCTGCATGTGTGACAGTATTCTCGCTTTTATCGAGACTCTTTCTGAACTTGAAGCATTAGTACATAGAATCCGGTTCAACTTGCTCAACCCTTCAAAGCAGTTTCATGGTGCAAATGTGCAATAATGAATAAGTACAATAAGAGAAAAGGAAGCATTCTACCCAAAAAACAACAAAAGAAAAATCAACAAGAAGAAAAAAATAGCACCTGTTAACGTAAACAAAGCCTGCCAGCAAGCAAATCGACAAAATTCCAACTACAGCAATGGCATCAGGATTATTAGGAGCATGACCTGCCCACGAACCTGTGCTCAGTACCCATAAATATGTTGCAGAATGCCCGTTTTCCTGTCAGGTTAAGCAACTATCATCAGAAAGAAAAGCACATTAATGATATACCTAAGTGTTTATACATCATTATATTTTCTTTTTCTAAGGAAAATACAAGTCAGAGTCCTTCATTCCATTCCGTTAATAAACGCATATATTTTCACATCAATAATTATGATGCCTGGCAGAATATTGAGGCTTTCTTTCCCACCTTGAGAAGGTCATGTTCCTGATGGAAACCATCAGGAATCCACTCGATGACATTGATACATGATAACCATTATCTAATATTTGTGGCCTTTTACTATCTTCCAGATCACCTATTCCTTGTTCAGGGGATATAACAGTAAAGAGAACTTGCGTAACTGTGATGGATGGATCCCATATGTACTGACAGATACACAAATTGTTCATCACACTAAGTTGGGAAAAGGCACGGAAAACTGTGATTGATTGAAATCATAGTTTTGCTTCCTGTCTGTGAGATAGTCATAATCAACTGCGCTGAGATGTTTGTCTGATTGTTCAATCATTGGGTAGCTGTATGCTGTTCTTACCCTAAAAATACATAGGTTCTAACTTGTGACGCCATGTTGCTGTTTTTTCCTTTAGCTAAATTCTCCTTTAAGTTTTAACTGGAACATGAGTTTTTAGTGGTTTTCATGTCCTCCAACATCAAACATCAGTTTAACACAACCTTCCCATGTTACCGAACTGATGTACTCCATTTCTTAGATCAATGCGTTCCTCAAGTGAACTAGAATAGACACATGTATCCATCAGTCTGGAGACAGATGGTGGATGCACAAACCTAAAGGCAGTTAATGATGCATCAGGATTAGCATCCTTGTAACTGTCATCAGGTCGTGATTCCACCATCTACAGTGTCCTCCTCTATTTAGAACTACCATCACAGAATCAAAAAAGAAAGAAAGAAAAGTTGAAAACAATTTGATGAACAGAGTTCAATCTCATCAGTTAACCCAATGTTCCCAAGCAATTCCCAGAGAAAGGATCCAAAAGACAACCATGCAAGGACCTCAAGAACCAACAGAATTGCACACCTCGAATAAGTGATCCAAGAAAAAGTGCGATAATGACCCTGCAGACACCAAAAGTAAACACTGACTTCTTCTGAGAGGCACCTGCAATCACATAAAGCAGAAAGTAAATGCCAAAAGCAATGATAAACGTGTTCTAGATTGAAGGCTCCCATTACTTATGAAGCTAAATATTAGGAGAAAGAACGAGGATAAAAAATCGTTCCTACCGGACAACCTCTGAAGTTTTGCCAAGAAACTAACAAAAGAAAGTCTCCCACAAGATTTAAAAGAACAGTCACCACATTACGTATGTGCCAACAATTAATTATTACAAGTTAATTATAACCTTTTTGACTACCAAAGATACACAATTGCCATATATCACAAGAAAATTTTGTCTCTGTCTAAAAGAAGACGTATTACGAAACGTATCTGAGCTTCTATATACGGTTTGTAAAAAATCAGGAGCCTGCCCGCGCGACTTATTGGCAAGGACAAAGTGATGGGACTTAAATATGTGAATTTCATAATATCAAATACCATTGAAGGGAAAAAAATTGTAATCACACACAGCCTGAAACATAATTCACCCTTGATCTTATTCATGCCCCAATAGACTTTGTATCTATTATCTTCAAAGATGCAACAAAAACAAGTTCTACGTTGCTTTCTAACTAAGGATAAAGATGATAACCGGATGTGGACATAAAGAAGACGAATCAAATCCTAATCTTCCTAAAACACGCAGACGAATTTCAAAAATTTTGCCTGCTTCTACAATAAGAGAAAGAACCAGAGCACTTGAAAACCATGTCGCTTTCGCAGAAAAGAATCCAACCCCTATATACGACCCACAAACCTAACTACATTTGCGAAATTTCCATCTGATCCCTTCACTTTTCGCATCACCATCAAAACCGAACTGCTCTGGGTTCAGTCAAACTCAAAATGAAGACCAAAACGGAATACACAAATCCTGAACTCTCACATAGCAACAACAGAAGGTCCGCACCGAAAAGCCTCACAAATTGTACAAAATACGATACACCCAATTAAGAATTCGATCAAAATCGTGTTCCCCAGTCAGAATTCTAGATAAAACCGATAAAAATAGAAACACACGATTCAGAATGCTCCCAAACTAGATCAAGATTGAAACACCGATTTCAGAACTTCCCCAGACTCTACTTAAATCAGGACACGACGTCCGAATTCCACCGATTTCCTAACTCCCATCGGCTCAAACTCACCCCGGAAACTGTGTCAAGTATGCCTCTTTGGAGAGCGAGTCTGGAGAGCCAGCTGTAGAGAAGCGAGAAGGGGAAGCCGAGGAGGAGGATGTAGTAGAAGGGGTGATGAAGGAAGTCCATAAGGCTCGACCCGAGGACCTCCCCGATACCAAGCGTAGAAGAGAGCCACTCTGAGAAGGAACCGACGTCGGGGCCAAGGAAGGCGTTGAGGGCGTAGACGAGACAATGGTGAGGACCGAAACCCCCGCCGGTGAGGTGCATGAGGCCCGTGCCCACCCCGAGACTGTACACCAAGTGGGGCCCGGGTCCCGGCATCTTCCTGGAGAGAGAGAGAGAGAGAGAGGCTTTAGGGTTCAGCAGTTTGTACTGTGAGAGGTGTACTCTGAAGCAGCGACTCCATTGGAGGGTGTTTCCCAATGCCAGCAGAGGTTAGACTTTTCTTTTCTCGGAGAGGAAATGTCAAAGGGGGAGAGATCTTCAGTTCGGATGTCATATAACTGTGGGTCCAGACCCAATCGAACGTCGAGCGGGGCTCGGACTGGGATCAGATGGTCAAGATCCAGTAAGATGAATGACTGGGCAGTAGATCGGGATGCCCCGTTTCATGGACGAAATGTCAAGAGTGCGAGGTGATTGGATCGTATATCGGATAGGTTTAGATCTAGGTCCAATAAAATGGATCATTGAGCAGTAGGTCGGGTACCGTGAAAATGTCAGGGAAGATATTCGGGTCGGATGTCATATAGGTTCGAATCCAGATACAATAAAACCAATGATTTAAATGCAGATCGGTTGCCCCAATTATGTAGTTTTGCCTTCTCGGCTAATAATCTGGCAGTGTTAATTAGGGATGTGCATCGCTCATTTCGGTTAAAAAATCGAACAACACCAAAATAACCGAATCTTTTGATTCTAAAAAACGAACTTGAACCGTAGGTACCTAAACGGAATTATTTTGGTTCGGTTTATCCTCTACTAAATTTTCTCTCTTTATAGATGTACGTATGCATATATATATATATATATAAACACTATATACATAATTTATATGTACATGTATATATATAACATTTTCTTAATGCATCTTTTCAGATTTCATGGATAACCATTTCAAAATGAAAATATTATTTGTTAACCATTTTATTAATATATTTATCAAATATGTTACACCTCTCACCAATAACGATAAGGTTTATAACGGAAAGCCTAGAATGATAAGATAGAAAAGATGAAATTGGATTGTAATGAAAGTTTTTTTATTATAAATATGATAGTAACGGAAGATAGAACAATACAAAAAAAAGTGAAAAACTTCTTCCTTTAAAAGCCTTTTGTGTGTAAACGTAAATAGACTCTCTTCTTCCTCCTTTAGCATCGATCTAAAGTATCCTTTTGCCCCTTCTTCTTCTTCTGCTATGCAACTCCTTTAGAAACTTCGGTGAGGATCTTACACAAAAACTCAATAGTAGTATTAGGATGAGGTTGACTCGAATGTACAAAAGCAAACAGGTACACAGTTAAGTTAAAAAAAAGGATAGTAGAGAGGAAAGATGCTAAAAAAAACTTTTTCCATACAAAATTTTTACAAAAGACAATAGAAGGACAAACACTCCTTTGTTTTTGAAAAAGAAAAGCTAGAAGCAATCCCTTGATCGGGTTGGCCTAAGGAAACTGGAGGACAAGCCATTGTAGGAAGGCAAGGCCCGTCAAATTTTAGAGTCGGAAAAGAGAAAAACCCATCTCCAACAAATAGAAAATATTCATGTCAACGATTGAAAATAGATAATGGAAACTGTGAGGAGAGGTCTCCGCAACAGAGGATATTGCAACCCCCACCTCCGCTTTATTCTCTCTCTCTCTCTCTCCCTCAGGATTGTTTTCTCCAAAGAGAAAACAAGCTATGACACCGCAAGTTTTCTTCAAAACCGCTTTTGGCAAATGACTAAAAAGTTTGTTATACCCTCAGCTATTCTTTAAAATAACAAACTACTACAGAATAAAATGTTTCATAAAATGTCTTCTTTTATGAGACATAAAATGTGAAAGTCTTCTTTTTTTCTCTAAAATGTTTCATAAAATGTCTCAATAGGTGAATCACTTGAATAGTAGATCTGTCTGACATGAATCTAAACTAATTCTATGTTGTACTCAATACTTGTCTTAACCTATATTCAATAATTCTTTCTCATAATTTCATAGTATAGCTTATTAACTTGATACCCAGATAATTCGTACAATTTTGAATGTCTCCATTCCTCGGGCATTTTAGTTTCTCAATATTTCATTAAATAGTCTTGTGAGACAAGTAATTCACGTGTCTCCTAGGATTTTTCAAACTTCTATAGGAATATTGTTTGGTCATACAAATTTATTACCTTTCATATGTTTAAGAGCCTCTTTGATTTCATTCTTTTGAATACGTCGGTAGAAATTGTGGTTTATATACTTTTCTGATTTGGCTAACTCTCATAAGCTAATATTAACATCTTTATTTTCATTAAAAAGCTTATAAAATATTTTTTAATCTATTTTTATATCATCATTTACCACTAGAATTTTTTCATCATCGTCTTTGATGCTTCTAACAAAATTAAGATCTTTAGTTTTCTTATATCTAGCCCTAACTATCCTAAAAATATCTCTTTCACCCTCTTTTCATTTGAGGTTTTTATATAAATCCTCCCAAAATTTAGCTTTTTCTTAACTGACAATATTTTTTGCTTCTTTATTTACTTTCTTATAAACCTCTAAAGTTTCGCTAATCTTCTTAGCATAATATAATTTGTAACATGCCCTCTTTGCTTTTATTTTATCTTACACTACTTCACTTCACCATCAAGCTTCTTTTTGTGCCGGTACACCTCTCTTAGATTCACCTAACACATCTTTCGCCACTTTTCTAATATGTATAATCATATTGTTCTACATATCATAAGGTGTACCAACATAATTCCACGCATCTCCTTGAAGGACTTTCTGTTTAAATATACCTTCTTTCTTGCTTTAGATGTTCCACCATTTAGTCTAAATAGCTCGATGCACTCTTTTCTTCTTTATCCACTTTTTTACCAGTAAATTCATAACTCAAAGTCGATGTTTGGTGGTTAAGCTTTCTCCTAGAATTACCTTTAAATCTTTACAATATGATCTATCTTTTTTCCTACAAACAAAATAATCAATTTGTGTTTGTGATAAGCCACTCTTATAAGTAATTAAATGTTCATCTCATTTTTGAAGATTGTATTGACTATAAAGATATCAAATGTTATAGCAAAATTTAAAATCTTCTTACCTTCCTCATTTATATACCCAAAACCAAAGTTTTCATAAATACCTTGATATCCTAATGCCTTTTTACCAACATATCCATTTAAGTCTCCTCTTAAACAAATCATCTCCCTTTATGGAGCCGTCTTTATACTATCTTTTAGTCATACTTGGGGTGCGTAAGCACAAACTATATTCAAAACCTCAACTCCTAGCATTAATTTTAACATCATGATTCGGTCACCATATCATTGTATATCTACTACACTGTCCATTAAATCTTTATTTATGATAATACCAACTCCGTTTAGAGCATTTTTCTTTCTTGAGTAGCATAATTTAAAGCCTTTATCCTTAATCTCTTTTGCTTTTTTTCCAACCCACTTTGTCTCTCATAAACATAGGATATGAATATTTTTTTGAATCATAGTATCTACCACCTACATTAGCTTATCGGACAATGTTTCGATATTCCAAGAACCAATATGAATCTTATTAACTATGACTAGCTTCCTTACCCTGCACATTTGTCCATGCTGAAAATGCGAAGACCCTCTCTACAATTTGTTCACTACATTCGGGCGACAATGTAGTGGGACTAACTTCTTTATCCACACCCGTTCATAATGTGGGAACACTCTCTACAATTGATTCACAACATCTGGGCAAAAATGTAAAGGGCCTTACTTACTTTTCACTACATTCGGGCTCTGTAGTGCGCCGTTAAGAAGGAACACCCTAAGGCAATATTCATAATTTGTATAATCCATGGTATAAAAAAAAAAAGTTTTATGTTGACTGTTGGAAGCCTAATACAACCCTCCTCCTTTATTCGAGCTTAGAACGGCCATGCAAGGGTGATTCCTTACATGGCAGAGTTGTTTGATAATTTTCAAAATAATAGACAATTTTTCAATATTTATCAAAGGGTTGTGACTCTTTAAAATGACACAAATATCAAGGTACCCATATAACAAGCTTTGTACACATATCAAGAAGGTGACCTATATAACAATGAGCCATTAGTATACTTAATGAAGATTAATAAATATCAAGGTACCCATATAACAAACTTTGTACACATATCAAGAAGGTGACATATATAACAATGAGCATTGTGGAGAAGTATACTTAATGAGCCATTAGTATACTTGTCCACTATCTATAAATAGATGGATGCTTGAGATAAGAGGGTGTTCTATTATATGCAATCAAATCATGCTAAGGATGAAGCATATAGGTCATCAACTTTTATAGTATCAAGATAAGTCAAAATTCATCTCTATTTTTGTTTGATGTGTAGTAAGTCTTAAAGAATTATTATTTTGTTAACTTTGTCGATGTTTAGGGATTGGTGAAGGCTAGCCAAGTGGTGTTCCATGTCTTCAATGAGAAATTCACTATTAGGAAAGTTAGTTGAATCGGACAGTGGTGAATTAAGCCTTAAGAAAAGTATGATATATAGAACACCTTGAACAAACTCCGCAAAATATTTGGATGTTTGTTGTTTGATTTTTATGTGGATATTTTTATTAAATCAAGAATGATGGAATAATTTAACTCTATTGGCATCGGTGATCTCTCTCTGTCTCAACCGAGTCCAACAAGCCTATCCTCAGCCTTGTCAACAACCTTGACGCATTTGGTAAGGCGTAGTCTGTAAAATGGGCACAGGATGCTGGCGCCAACATCTCAGCCACAGCCTACACGCATTTCTCCCACGTGCCAATCTGGTCCCTACTCTAAGAATTATGTCAAGGTAAACTCTCAACAGCTAAGTACACGATTGATTTTTCATATTTTTAGTACTTCATTTCAGCTTCTGCGGGCGCATTTTTAGTGTTAGAATCAACCTCATGGTTTTCTTATTCTAAATTGTAGGGTATATATCTACATGTTTTGAGTCTATAAATTTTCTGTGGAACGTGGAGTTCATGTATTGTTTCTTGGTAATGAGTCATATTGGTGTGGTACATATCTTATATTTGAAATGCAAAGGCTTTGTGCTGAACTAATTCTAGGATGTTGAAGCACTTTGTAAGGAAATAACTGAGTTTGAGCTCAACTACAAGCTTTTCTTCCTCAAGCCCACCCCACCATTATTGACACTAGTTGGGTTAAGGCTTAGTTGTGTTAAAACAGAAATTTTTACGTGGAAATCTGTGAAAACGGAGAATACTAGACCCAGTCAGCACAACACGCTGAGCCTGGTCACACTACACCAGGGTTCTGTTTACACTAAGCCTTCCTAGAATGTAACCGGATTCCACATACACCCGGTCTCCAACACTCCCATTGCCCCCCGTCATGGTGAAATGGCCCAACCAAATCTTCTGGGAAAAGAACACTTACGTGATTCCAACTAACTCAGATGAGTGTACACCAGTTGCTGCCTCCTAATTGAAAGAGACGCCAAAGGCTTAAATAATTTATGAGGAAGTTCTCTTCTATGTGTCATTTTCGTTGAAAACAATTACTTAAGGAGCCCATGTTTCTAGTTTCAATTGTCAATCAAGTTGGTAGTGTTTATAATTTGCGAGCATGATATTCCATCATATGGATACTGAAGGGTCTTTTTCTGTTTCTCTCTCTCTTTATATATATATATATATATATATATATATATATATATATATATATATATATATATATATATATATATATATATATATATATATATTATGATACTAATAATGATGACAGTGGTGGTGGTGTTAACAAAGAAAGACTTCGATCAAGGATTGGGATAAATCTTGTGGGAGAGGTTCTCATTTAAGCCATTCCGCAAGTCAATGCAGTCCTTTCAGTTCATGGAGCATCTAAAATAATATGCTCGATCCATCATAGAATGATTCTTTAATATCTTTCCATAATTTGAGAATCCTATTTCATGACCTTAGCTTATTCCAATGGGCATATTAAAGTTCAACTATTAGATAACAATAAAAGATGGAGAATGACACTTCTTTTATAAAATATTCTCATCGTATTTAAATAAACAACCTCTTAGATATGTGTGTGTCTGCACACGTGTGTAGCTCTAATGAAGACTTCCTTCTTGAGCTCTGTTGAAGCCACATGAATCCGAACATGGCCTTCAAAGGATCGTAAGATGTTAAAGATCTAAAAAGGACTTTACCAACCATGCTAATAAGAAAGAAGATTGAGGGTGCATCTGTCCCTCGATCAGTTTCTTCTCATTATTAAAGAATGTCTTCAATTGTTTCTTTTGAAGAACTCATGAACCTTTGCACCATAACTGAACAGACCGTGTGAGTGACCACACTGATGATGTCCAAGTCTGAGATCACAATTTGATCACTCCCGCCCTCCCTCCCGCTCTTCTCTCTCCCCATCAACATTTGGAGCCTGTTGGTTGCTCCCTCCATCGACTAGTAAACGTTCCACAAGTTGTTCTCCTTGAAAGAATAATTTAAGATCTACAGTTTTCTAAAGGAGTAGATTTCATCTACCCAACCAAGGGAACTGAAGCCTGGGTTTCCTATTGAAACCTAGCATTCTATTGGATCCTTAGAGCCGAGCACTTTGTAAGAAACCTTGATTCATGTTTCTATGTAACTTTTTCTCAGTGTATTATCAATTAATGTTCATAATGACTTCCCATTATCAACATTGCATGTTATCGGTTTCATGACTAATACAAACCTTATATGGCTTCTATAGGTTCCTGTGGATCAGCCTTCCATGGTGATAAAAATCAAGTTGCAAAAGAAAATCGGTTAGTCGTGCATGGAGACATTGTTGGTAAGAACTGTAGACATAATAACATAATATGCAACCAATGTAAAGATGCCCCAATCATAAAAAACAATTATAGATCCAAAATAAGTCATAATCAAGCCGTACGGAAAACAAAAGAAGAAGCAAAATAAGAAACTTATCTATGCGAGTCGCCCTTGCAGACTTGCCTTACATAAATCAACGCCCCGCTATGAGCACGTACGAGTACCTGTGCCTTCCTCGCAAAATAAAATGCACACACAACTCGTAGAGCACATACTTGGCTTCGAGTTGACCTCGAACACACCTCATTGCCTATTGCTAGAGCACAAAGAGGGACCTCCCACGGGCACAAGGACAGAACCACATGGAGAGAGGCAGGACCACGGGAAGAGAGAGAAAGAAGAGAGGCAAGACCACATGCATGGAGACTGAGGTGTGTTCGAGGTCTACAAATCCAAAATAAGTCATAATCAAGTAGTATGAAAAATAGAAGCAGAAGCAAAATCAGAAACTTATCTGTGCGAGTTACCCTTGCGAACTTGCCTTATAGAAATCAACGCCCCACTATGAGCACATACGAGTACCTCTGCCTTCCTTCCAAGATAAAACACACACACAACTCGAAGAGCACGTACTTGACTTCAAGTCGACCTCGAACATCACCTATTTATAGGTGCGTGTTTGGATTACAGATCGTGGATCTGATCCAAATGACGTACCGCTTTATCCTCAATCGTCCCGTCTTATTTGGAATTGCCCCACCTTATTCAGAATTGTATCATCTTATCCCTATCCGTGACCATGAAAACTCTTGACCGTTAAATCAAAAGTTTTTTGTGCAAAAAGATAGATCAAGACCCAAATAGAGAGCCCAAGCCTAGCCATACCTGACCCAACATGCGTGTTTGGTATAACATGTCCTCCCTAATCTCTTTGAATTAAGGTTCATGTGCTACCAAATATATAAAATGACGTGTGAATTTGTCATATCCATCCATATGAAACTAAACTTTGTCTCCTCTTGATCATCTTTTGCAGAAGTCCCTCATATGCTACTTTTTACACTTTAGGACTTTCATACATATATTATTTATTTATTAGGGATACCAACATTTATTAAATGTACATTAAATGTAACAATCCCCACAAAGTCCTTTAGTGTAAAAGTGTCCTCCTAATGCAACCGTCATATTATGCTTTCAGTAATGATACCTTTCGGTTTGAACTGTTAACTGAGTTATCCAATATTATTCTTACATAAACTAGGTAAACATATGTCTGCAGGGTGTAAAGGTGTCTATTGGTAACAACATAATAAAAGGTTATGACGTAATCTATAGGGGTGATGCATTAACAGTCATGCATCCATATCCTATATCATAATTGACTTTAGAGAACAATCCAATTCTCCTATTATGGCCATACAATATCAATCACTTAGTTGAACATCTCTAAGGATATACTGCTAGCATCTTATCCTAGGACTCAGTCCTATTTAGAGAATAATCTCTTACTAAACTTGCAGTCATGTCACTTTAGGTTTATAGGGGACAGACACACAAATACTAAAAGTATTACATAATACAAAGTGTCATCCTATTCATCCAACAACTTGTTATTATCATATTGAACCTACTTTATTTGATCTCCACTCAATTAGGTTGGATTGCCACTACTTGTTAATAAATCATAGGTTTCAGTCTCATCCCCAACATTGATTTCTCAACTATGGCTACTCTTAGACCCTTAGTTAAAGAATCAATTTTGTTATCTTTTGATCAAATAAAATCTATAACCAAGACCCCATTAGAGACAATAGCTCTTACAAACTTCAGTTTAACTTGGATGTGTCTCGTTGCTTTTAGTTGTACTTGGAACTACTGATCTTAATAATTGTAGTCATACTATCACAATGTACTGAAATTACAAGAAGTGACTTTTTTACCATAGGTAAACTGGACATAAGTCCCTTAAGTTATTCAACTTCCAATTCTGTCTCATCCAAAGCACATATTCTGCCTGAAAGGTAGAACGAGTCAAAATAGTTTGTTTCTTGGATTTCTATATGATAGTGCTATCACCGACAATAAACACATATCTAATGACCCCATTATGCCCATAATTCTTTGTGATACAACTAACATCACTAAATCCTTCATGAACCAAAGGATGACACCATAATATAGTTTAAGAAAAATTGTTCCCTTCAAGTAGCGAAACACTCTGTCTAAAGCTTTTCAATGGGTTCTATTTGGACAACTAGTGTATCTACTCAACTTATACACAACAAATGCAATATCTGGTCATGTAAAGTTTGTTAGATACATCAAACTACTGATAATCTAAAAATATCATAGTTGAGACATAAGAATACCACTTTCATTCTTGTATAAAACCTTAAATGAATCATTTAGGGTCTTAACTTGTCTACAGTTTGTATATCTAAATCTCTCTAAAACATTCTTAATATAATGAGACTAAGAAATTACTATACCATTAGTAGACCTTGTGATTTTAAGTCCTAAAATCACATTAGTGACACCCATATCCTTCATATCAAACTTACTACATAAGAATGACTTAGTCTCATTTATTATTCTCATATAAGATCAAAACAACAATATAGCATCTACGTATAGGCAAATAATGATGAAAGCATTATTAATTGACTTGTAGTAGACACACTAATCATAATCTTTAGAAACGAAGCCAAAAGATGATATCACATAATCAAACTTTTCATGCCATTGTTTAGGAGCTTGTTTCAAACCATATAATGATTTAACAAGCTTACACGATTTAGACTCATTCCCACGAGCCACAAATCCCTCTGCTTGATCCATATAAATTTCCTCTTTGAGGTCACTTTGTACGAAAATAGTCTTCACATCCATCTTATGGATTGTGAGATCATATATGGAGGTCAGTGCTATAAGAACTCGGATGATGGTCATTCGGAAAACTGGGAAATATGTATCAAAGTAATATATTCCTTTCTTTTATGTATCTCTTGACAACTAACCTAGCCTTGTACTTATTGATTGTTCTGTCTATATTCAGTTTCTTTTTAAAAAATCACTTGCAGTGCACAGTAAAACAACGAAAAGGTAAATCCATCAATTCACAAGTACTATTGGAAAGAATTGACTAGATTTATCGTTAACAACTTTCTTCCAAAAATTAACCCACTGAAAGGTGATAGGACCATTCTCGACATTGAAAGTAACAAAGTCACTTTCAAAGTCCTTTGATATCCTAGGTCGTTTACTTCTCCTTGGTTAAGTTATTTCCTCACAATCATTTGATCTGCAAACAACGCAATCAAGGTCACCCTAATATTTGTCATTCTTTTCACATGATCGGGATAAAACCAATAGTAGGATCAAAATCTCTAAAAGATATACTTTAAGGAACTCCAGTCTTTATATTATAGTATATCGGAATCGGTCCCTACAGTAGAACACTAAACATAGTAGGCACCCACACACACTACAGACCCGATTGCAGTAAACCTCCCTGGTCCAAACCCGGTCAGCACAAGATGTTGAGCCTGGTCACACTACACCAGGGTTCTGTTTACACTAAGCCTCCCTAGAATGTAACCGGATTCCATATACACCCGGTCTCCAGCACTCCCATTGCCCCCCGTCATGGTGAAATGGCCCAACCAAATCTTCTGGGAAAAGAACACTTACGTGATTCCAACTAACTCAGATGAGTGTACACCAGTTGTTGCCTCCTAATTGAAAGAGATGCCAAAGGCTTAATTAATTTATGAGGAAGTTCTCTTCTATGTGTCATTTTCGTTGAAAACAATTACTTAAGGAGCCCATGTTTCTAGTTTCAATTGTCAATCAAGTTGGTAGTGTTTATAATTTGCGAGCATGATATTCCATCATATGGATACTGAAGGGTCTTTTTCTGTTTCTCTCTCTCTTTATATATATATATATTATGATGCTAATAATGATGACAGTGGTGGTGGTGTTAACAAAGAAAGACTTCGATCAAGGATTGGGATAAATCTTGTGAGAGAGGTTCTCATTTAAGCCATTCCGCAAGTCAATGCAGTCCTTTCAGTTCATGGAGCATCTAAAATAATATGCTCGATCCATCATAGAATGATTCTTTAATATCTTTCCATAATTTGAGAATCCTATTTCTTGACCTTAGCTTATTCCAATGGGCATATTAAAGTTCAACTATTAGATAACAATAAAAGATGGAGAATGACACTTCTTTTATAAAATATTCTCATCGTATTTAAATAAACAACCTCTTAGATGTGTGTGTGTCTGCGCGCGTGTGTAGCTCTAATGAAGACTTCCTTCTTGAGCTTTGTTGAAGCCACATGAATCCGAACATGGCCTTCAAAGGATCGTAAGATGTTAAAGATCTAAAAAGGACTTTACCAACCATGCTAATAAGAAAGAAGATTGAGGGTGCATCTGTCCCTCGATCATTTTCTTCTCATTATTAAAGAATGTCTTCAATTGTTTCTTTTGAAGAACTCATGAACCTTTGCACCATAACTGAACAGACCGTGTGAGTGACCACACTGATGATGTCCAAGTCTGAGATCACAATTTGATCACTCCCCAACAAGACCATTCGATTACAATTTGATCACTCCCTCAGTTTCTTATAATCGTCTCAACAGAATGGACACCCCCCTACCATCTCTATCTGTGCCTTTCGTTGTGGGTGACCAACCCCCCTCCCTCCCGCCCTTCTCTCTCCCCATCAACATTTGGAGCCTGCTGGTTGCTCCCTCCATCGACTAGTAAACGTTCCACAGGTTGTTCTCCTTGAAAGAATAATTTAAGATCTACAGTTTTCTAAAATAGTAGATTTCATCTACCCAACCAAGGGAATTGAAGCCTGGGTTTCTTATTTAAACCTAGCATTCTATTGAATCCTCATAGCGGGGCACTTTGTAAGAAACCTTGATTCATGTTTCTATGTAACTTTTTCTCAACGTATTATCAATTAATGTTCATAATGACTTCCCATTATCAACATTGCCATGCTATCGGTTTCATGACTGATACAAACCTTGCAATGGCTTCTATAGGTTCCTGTGGATCAGCCTTCCATGGCGATAAAGATCAAGTTGCAAAAGCAAATCGATTAGCCATGCATAGAGACATTGTTGGTAAGAATTGTAGACATACATGTATAATAACATAATATTCAACAAATATAAACATGCCCCAATCATAAACAACAGTTGTAGATCCAAAATAAGTTATAATCAGGCCGTACCGAAAATAAAAGCAAAAGCAAAATCAGAAACTTATTTGTACAAGTACTTGCACCTTCCTCTTAGGATAAAACATACACAACTCGAAAAGCACGTACCTGGCTTCGAATCGACCTCGAACACACCTCAGTCGCCTATAACTAGAGTAGAAAGAGGGACCTTCCAAGAGCACAAGGATAGAACTATGAGTAGAGAGACAAGGTCACTAGAAGAGAGGGAGGAGAAGGAGCTCTCTATGTGTTTAGGGAGGTCTCCTAATAAGACAAGAACATGGATCCAATCAAAATGACGCACCGTTTTATCCTCAACCGTCTCGTATTATCTAGAACCTCCTCACCTTGTCTGAAATTGTCTCATCGTATCTCTATCTGTAACTGTGAAAACTCTTAACCATTAGATCAAAAGTTTTTTGTGCAAAAAGATAGATCAAGACCCAAACATAGATCCCAAGCTCGACTCAGCGTGCATGCGCGCATGTGTGGTATAGCATGTCCTCTCAAAACTCTTTAAACTAAGATTCATGAGCTACCAATTATATAAAAGGACATGTGGATTTGTTACAACAATCAATATGAGACAAAACTTTGTCTCATCTTGATCATTGCAAAAGTCCCTCATATTTTACTTTTTACATTTTAGAACTTTTACTTATATTAATCAAATATATAGGGATATTAACATGGATTTAATACACATTAAATGTACATCAAATCCAACAATCTCCTACAAAGTCCTTAAGTAAAAAAGTATCATTTTAATCCAACCATCATATTATGCTTTCAGTAAAGATACCTTCCGGTTTGAACCGTTACCTGAGTTATCCAATATTACCCTTAGAGGAACTAGGTGAACATACATCTTGAACCTGAACATTGGGTGTAAAGGTATCTATTGGTAACAACATAATAAAAGGCTATAGTGTTATCTATAGGGGTGATGCATTAATGGTCGTGCATCCATATCTTATAATATGATTGAGTTGAGGGAACAACTCAATTCTTCTATTACGGCCACACAATGTCAATTACTTAACTGAGCATCTCCAATGATATATTGCTAACATCCTGTCTTAAGACTCGATTACATTTAAACAATAATCTCTTGCTAAACTTTCAGTCATGACACTTTAGGTTTACAAAGGACAAATATATAAATATTAAAAGTATCACATAATACAAAGTGTCATCCTATTCATCCAATAACTTGTTACTATCACATTGAACCTACTTTTTGGGATCTCCACTCAATTAGGTTGGTTTGCTATTGCTTGTGAATAAATCATGGGTTTAAGTCACATCCCCAACCTCAATTTCTCAACTAAGGCTGGTAATAGACCTTTAGCAAAAGAATCAGCTATATTATCTTTAGATTCAACAAAATCTACAGTCATGGCCTCATTAAACACAAGAATCCTTAAAGACTTCAGTTTGACTTGGATGTGTCTTCATTACTTTTGGTTGTACTTAGAACTACTGATCTTAACAATTGTAGTCATGCTATCACAATGTACTCAAATTGTAGGAAACAACTTCTTTACCAAAGATAAACTCGACATAAGTTCCTTAAGTCATTCAACTTTCAATCCAGTCTCATCTAAAGTACAAAGTTCTGCCTCAAAAGCAGAACGAGACAATATAGTCTGTTTCTTGGATTTCCAAGTGACAGCGCCACCACCCAAAAGAAACACATATCTAGTGACCCCATTACTCTTAGAATTTTTTGTTATCCAACTAGCATCACTAAATCCTTAAAGAACCGGAGGATATTTACCGTAATATAGTCCATGGAAAATTATTCCCTTCACATGATGGAGTACTCTGTCTAGAGCTTCTCAATGGGTTCTATTTGGACAACTAGTATATTTACTCAACCTACAAATAACAAATGCAATATTTGGTCATATATAGTTGATTAGATATATTAAATTATCTATAATTTGAGAATATCGTAGTTGAGACACAGGAATACCACTTTCATTCTTATATAAAGCCTTTGATGAATCATATGAAGTCTTAACAGGTCTACAGTTTGTATATTCAAATTTCTCTAAAACTTTCTCAACGTAGTAAGACTAAGAGATTACTATACCATCAGTAGACTTTGTGATTTTAAGTCCTAAAATCACATCAGTAACACACATATCCTTCATCTCAAACTTACTACATAAAAATGACTTAGTCTCATTTACTATTCTCATATCAGATCGAAACAACAATATATCATCTAAGTATAGACAAAGAATGATGAAAGCATTATTGATCGACTTGTAGTAGACACACTTATCATAATCATTATAAATGAAGCCAAAAGATTATATCACATAATCAAACTTTTATGCCATTGTTTAAGGGCTTATTTCAAACCATATAATGATTTAACAAGCTTACACACCTTAGACTCATTCTCACGAGCCACAAATCCCTCTAGCTGATCTATATAAATTTTCTCATGAAGGTCACTATGTAAGAAAGCAGTCTTCACAAGCTTACACACTGAATTTATTCGTTAACGACTTCCTTCCAAATTCAAAGCTTCTACCCACAAGTAATTAGGTAACCCAGAACTTTGAAGTAAAACATTAACCATATCATAGAGGATTCTATTCTTCTGTTCAGTTATCTCATTATATTGAGGATAGTATGAAGTAGTAACCTCATGAAGAATACCATTGTTTTGACAGCATACTTGAAAAATATTTGAAGTATATTATCCTCCCCTATTAGACCTTAATCCTTTATGTACCTTACCTATTTGAGTTTGTGCTTCATTTCTAAATATTTAAATTTTTTTCTAAAGCTTTATCTTTATTTTTAAGTAAGTAAATGTAATATTATCTACTACAATCATTAATAAATGTGATAGAATATCTTTTGTTATCCCTTGTAGTCATCCCATTGAATTCACAAATATCACTATACACCAAATCCAAAATCTCGGATTTTCTTTCAACCGTATGGAAAGGTTTTCTAGGTTAATTCGCTTACACACATATACTACATTTGTGTTTTCTATCAATGACAATTTTAGGGATAAGATTTAAATTTATCATTCTTTTCATGGAATCAAGATTTACGTGATCCTACCTAGCATGCCATATATCAGATGATTCAACATTTTACAGAGAAGAAGAAGAGTATAAAGTAGAAGTAGAGGCTTTATTATCATTAAAATTTATACAAGAATCAACAATTGGTTCTACATGAATTTTAAACATATCATCTACATCACACAAATAACCCTTTCCAAAGAAACACCCAATATTAAGTCATGTATTGACGACTTTATTATATTTATAATCTAACCTTAATCCCTCCCTAACTAAATCAGGACCACTTAATATATTCCGACGAATCATTGGAATATGTCCAACTCCTTCAAAAGTTAGAACCTTTCTCGATGAAAACTTTAAGTCCACTCGCTCTTTGCCCTTGACTTTAGAACCCAAATGATCTCCTAAGGTCATTGTTCGCCTATAGACGGCCTGATAAGACACAAACAGAGACTACTCAACACATATGTGCACATTAGCCCTAGTGTCTACTATTTAATACTATGACTCATAAATAAAAAGAAGATGGGGTTTAAGGGATAGATACCTGTTACTATCAAGTGCAACGATCACCACCATATTGACTATAACTCCTTCAACAATTGTTGGTTTCATAGATTTCTTGGAGGGACAATCCCTCGCCCAATGTCCAACCTGACCACAAAGCCAACACAATTTATTTTTGAGTTTTTTTTGGATATTGACTTTTGGTTTATGCTTAACTTGTTTTCCCTTAGGATCACTAGGTTGTTTTTTTCCGACTATTTAGTTAACCCTAGAGGTGTTGTCTACATGCATAATGGGTTTCTGATTTCTATGTTGTTCCTCTATTGCTATGTCTACCATAAGATGACCAAGGGTTATCTTACTCTTCTCATGCTTGAGATCTAGGCCGAAACCCTTCCAAGACTTAGGAAATTTCTCTATATTAGACATAACAATAAATTTGTCAAGAAATTTTATTTCGGCTTCCTTCATACCATGGTATAAAAACTGAAACTCGTGGGTCTGTTCGGTTACAGATTTTTCCTCTACCATTTGATACTTAAGAAACTTGATAATAAAATATTTTTCAAGATCGAGGTCTTTAATATTGTATTTCCGATCTAAGGCAACTCACATATCTTTCGTTGTCGTGAAAGGGGAAGAACTATATAAACCAAAAAAAATATTTAAAAGTGCCGCTAAAATACAATAGTGACACAAAGTATCCTTCTCCTTCCACTCGGCGATTATATCCGACCTTCTAGGGTTAATATCATCGGGTTGGAGACAATCTGACTCAATATACAGATGTAATCCTAACATGGTTAACCAAATTTTTATATGATGTTGCCAACGTTTAAAATGTGGACTGACAAACTTTTTCAGGATCAAGGTTACGTCGACCTTAGGTCGGAGAGTAGCAGTCATAGACATGTTCACTATAGTAAAATTTGAATTCTCTAAGACTATTTGTAAGAACTGTAGACGTACATGCATAATAACATAATATGCAACAAATGTAAACATGTCTCAATCATAAACAACAGTTGCAGTTCCAAAATAAGTCATAATCATGTCATATGAAAAACAAAAACATAAGCAAAATAAAAAATTTATGTGCAAGTCGCCCTTGCAGACTTGCCTTAGAGAAGTCATTGCCCCGCTATAAGTATGTACGGGTACCTTTGCCTTACTCGCAAGATAAAACATACACAACTCGAAGAGCACACACTTAGGTTCGAGTCAACCTTGAATACACCTTAGTCGCTTATAACTAGAGCAAAAAGAGGGACATCCCATGGGCACAGAGACAAAACCATGGGCAAAGAGGTAGCATTGCAGAAAGAGAGAGAGAGAGAGAGAGGAGAAGGAGCAAACTGAGTGTTTAGGGAGGACCCCTAATCACCTATTAATAGGTGCGTGTTTGAATCACGGATCGTAAATTTGATCCAAGTGCACCGCTTTATCCTAAATCATCCCGTCTTATCTTCAATTGCCCCACCTTATTCGGAACCATCTCATCTTATCCATATCTGTGATCGTGAAAATATTAGTCGTTGGATCTGACCATTAGATTAAAAGTTTTTCGTGTAAAAAGATAGATCAAGACCCAAACCCATGCCATAAGCCCAACCTAGCATGCATGTGCGTGTGTGATATAACATGTCCTCTCAAAACTCTTTGAACTAAGGTTAATAAGGTTACCAACTATACAAAAGGACATGCAGGTTTGTCATATCCATCAATATGGAACTAAACTTTGTCTCATCTTAATCATCTATCGTAAAAATCTCTCATATTTTACTTTTTACACTTAAGGACTTTTACAAATATATAGGAATACTAACGTGCATTTAATGATCAAATCCAATAGACATCACTCGGCTAAACTTTCTAATTCACCCAGAAAGTATCAACTACAAGCATCATTAATTTGCCACAATATTGAATTTTGAACATAAAGCCCACAAACCTTTTGAATCAATGAACAAGCAGTTGCTAGGCTAAAACAGGGATACCACGAAATGCTATTTGTTCTTAATGCACAGCATAAGTCGCAAAGCATGAAGTTGGCCCCGTGCCAGTGAAAGTGCATTTGGAGGATGTGAAGTCCAAATTGTTGTGTGACTACTACAGAGGAAGAGAACAGGAAATGATTATGTGCCATCACTTTATTGGATATCTAAATCATTTTCAGCAAGTGGATGAAGAAGGACCACCACTATGTACCCTCAAATATACCACTGTTAAGTTTATTGGCTCCGATCATCTCTATTAACACATCCACCAAGCACCTGCTGCATGCTGCTAATGTAATCGGCTCTTTCCCCCCTCTCTTTGAGTGTCTTGTTTAACGCAAGACGAAAAAATGTTACAAGTAGAGAATGAACATACTCTCATATATGAGAGAGGCAACCAACGACGACCGGAAGAGAGAGAGAGAGAGAGAGAGAGAGAGAGAGAGAGGGGGTCGCACACAAGAGGGCACCAACAAACTTGGAGGCGGGCGTCCTTCCTATTGAAGAGGAGAGAGAGGTGTATTTTAGTCAATATAATGGAAAAAGTAAAGCAAACGTTTAAAGGACAAATTTGAGCAACTTATGTTCGGTAAGTATGTCTGGGTTTAAACCTCATGCAGAGATTTTCACCTTACCCGAAAAAATGCACAATAATCTCCTTCTGGAAGTAACTTACCGACAGGGGTTGCTGCAATCTACACATCATATCCGTCACCCCGTGCTCATAATTGGGCCTGCCAGAAGAATATCTGTACAACTTATACTTCCATTGATCACAACACACACCGAGAGAGAGAGGGAGAGAGAGAGAGAGAGATTGCAAGGAGGGATTCATGGAGTTCCCATTTGATGGTCATCAAACCAGGCACAATCGCAGGAACGAGGAAGAAAGAGAGGAATACCGTCGGCATGCAGACTATCCCCGTGAGGAATTCTATGACGGGCCTCCTCCTCCTCCTCGTTCAGTAGACCCTGAATTCTTTCCCCCACAAAGGCCTCCTTCTTATGACTACGGTTATCCTGCTCCTCCTCCTCCTTCAGTAGACTCTGAATTCTTTCCCCCACAAAGGCCTCCTTCTTATGACTACGGCTATCCTGCTCCTCCACCTCCTCCTTATGAATCATCGCCTTACGCGAGCGTGCAGCATGTTGCTCACGACGAAAGGCCTCCCCCAACTGAATCTTACCCTTCGTCTGTCCGCCATGAGAGCCATCAGAGATTCCCCATATTCCATCGCAAAGAAGATCAGAAAGTTGATCCTGAGATCTCCCAGGGGCAGACTATGAGGATCTTCTGCCAAGCTGAGACTGAGTATTCAATGACCATAAGAGATGGTTCGGTGGTTCTTGCACCAACAAACCCTAGTAATCCTTACCAGGCATGGTTTCTACAATTCTTTTTGTTTGTTACTTTTTTATTATGATTGATGATATTTGTTGTAACTTTGATGTTTGGTTTATGTAATGAGATCATGACTGAGATGTGTTAATTTACATATCTGCTTTAGTCTTTCAGTCAAAAACATTTGTTGGTGCGTAAAATCTTGTATGTTAATGGGAAGGATTATGGCGGATGTGTTTGTGCAGCACTGGATCAAGGATGAGAAGTACAGCACGAGGGTGAAGGATCAGGACGGGTATCCCAGCTTTGCGCTTGTCAATAAAGCTACTCGGCAGGCTTTGCAGCACGCTGTTTCAGAGACACAGCCGGTCTGTGTGTGTGTGTGTGCGCGCGCGCGCACTATGCGCCTATCACCATATTCAGTCTCTTATGCTTTTGACCGCTGTTTGTGCTCAAGAAATTCCTGAACTTTCACATTACAGAGTTGCACTTCTTATCGAGAAAATGAGTTGGTCGATCATCAATGTTGTTATTTGCTTGTAGGTTCGATTAACTCGATACAATCCCAATGAGCTGGATCAATCGGTGCTTTGGACATTAAGCAAGGATTTGGGTCAAGGGTTCAGAACAATCAGGATGGTGAATAACATAAAGCTGAATTTGGATGCATTCCATGGAGACAAGGACCATGGAGGAGTAAAGGATGGCACGACCCTTGTACTGTGGACTTGGGCGAAAGGAGATAATCAGAGGTGGAAGATCACCCCGTACTGTAAGTTTCTAATTTCTTATCTGATTTTATAGTACTCAGTGTGATTGAAGGTTCATATTTTCTCCCTACATCATACAATTATTAAAGCAGATTTATATCTGTCAAAGACATAGTTAATTCTCTTGCAACTCTTTGGCCATTGCATGTGTGTGAAAAGGGGATTGCATATGTGAAATCAAATGCTTTCGCATTATTATTTTCTCTTTTGATAGGAAAGATGGGGTTTAGGCAAACCCCTACCAGTCACGCACCAAGGTATTGAATTCGTGATCTCTTGTCTGAGAGTGCAACCCCCTAGCCAGTGAGCTACGCCCCTTTGGGTCTAAATGCTTACGCATAGATACAAGCATAGGTATTCACCGTGATCTCGATCAATAGGTTGGCTTTGTTCTCATGGTTTGTCAATTCATTGCAGGAGTGGCGATGCCTACCAGATGTCTATACGGAAGTACCTCTCATGGCCTACCATGGAGGAGATGCAATTTCACCCTTTACTCTGTGTTGCATACTTCGGTATTTGCTTTGTCTTTGGAAATTGAAGCTTGCTATTTTTTAATGGACACTCCTACAATCTTTACCATGTCCACTGGCTGTTGTTCTGTTGCCTGTATGTGATCTTGTCTCCCTTTGCTTGGCCATATGGGTTTGCTGCTGATTGTGTAAAAGTGTTGGCCTTCTCGTGAGTTTGGACTTTATACTGTTGGCAAATATCAATAAAATCATGCACGGTTTTCTGCTTTGTAGAAATTCCTGCTACAACTACTATGTTCTCTTGGGGATTGTGTTTTCTATGTCTTTTTTCACCCATTTTATTGGCTATTCGGTTTTGTTTCTGTTCCGTTCTTACCCTTCTCATGAGATTGTGAACTTCATACTATTGGAAATAATAATTAAAATTAACAATCGTTGTAGTAACCAGAACTGTTCTGATTGTTGGGTTTGAACTGCAGAAAAAATAACTATAATGATAATGATACTTATACAGCTTGAATAATTTCTGTATTTAGCAGAGTGGAATTGACTTCAATGCTATTAAGAACATCATCTGAGTGTGCTTCACTTGATGAGAATGCACAATATCAGTCATATTGCTATTACGGTTTGTGTCTTCCTGTGAAATATAGCACTTATTTGTACCATTCCTGTAGCACAAACAAACTTGTGGGTTAGCGAACTAACATTTTGCAGGAAAGCCAATTTTCACTTCTTTTTCTTAATTTTTTTCCTTCCGTTAGGTTGTCATGGTATTGACTGAATGTGTTGTGTAAGGATTGTTTTGTTGACTTCTGGGATTTCCTTATGGCCATTTAATTTACTTATGGTGTTAATTATGGTGTTAATTATGGTGTTTAAGACAGTGAAGTTCACTAATTAGTTGGATTAATATCTCATTTTGGGCGCTCTGTTCTCGTGTTTCTATCAGGCGTGAGGAGGCAATTTTACTGTTTTACATGCAAGTTTGAAAAGTAGTTGTTACTAAGTTTTGGTTCGTGGATAGTTGATCTGATGTAAAATGCTGTGTGAGCTAGAACAAGAAGTGTCCGATTGGGGGAATCCATTCATCAGTTGAGCCCACTTGGTGTGGGTCTTTCTATGTCATACCTCAATGAATCCAGTATCTAGATATATGGTTATTTCATATAGAACATTCCAAGAGGTAGAGAGCTTTCGATTAGCAGACTTGGTTGATGGCTAATGCGGCCCATATGATTCTACATTGACCTGATGGAAATAAAGACTGCAAGCAGGTGTCTTAGCCCACATCTGAATAATTTATTCCATTTATTTCAGAAGTGTAGTTACCATGTGCACAAGCATCGATGGATTGTCTAGGAGACAAACATTTATGGAGAATGAATGAAATTATCCTTGTGGTTTAACTGAGAGAAATTTGAGTTGTAGTAGTAGGATCAAGAGCTGGTTTGGTCAAGAAGTTCAGAGTTCTGTGTTGATGGTGAATCTTTTCAAGACCAAATAACAGAGGTCAAAGAGTTGAGCTAGTATCGTTTACTGTGATGTAGCCCATATTCTTGAGGAGCTAGCAGTTGGTTCCGTTTGGTCAAGAAGTCTGGAGTTCTGTGTGGATGGTGAATCTTTTCAAGACCATCTAATAGAGGTCAAAGAACTAAGCTAGTATGGTCTGCTGCCGTTTATCTCATATTCTTGAGGCACTAGCAGTTGAGTTTGTGAGCTGGTGTTATGTCATAAAGTGATGATCTGGGTTTTGTTGGATGACTTGCAGCTTTCAGGGTGGGTCTCTGGAGTTGCATATATGCTAGCCGGTGTTAGATTTTGTTCTAGCTGAAATTTTTGAGAATTGTACATTCTGGTAAAATCCCACGGAAGTATGAAATATCTTCATAAAAATACAAGTTTAAACATAAATTATAATGGTTATTTGACATGCATCATCATCATCATGCCGTTTAATCATACAGTGATGATATTGAAAATATGGTCTCCCAATTCAGTCATCTCCTGATCTTTGCTATTCAATACGCAAGTACTTTCTGTTTGGTTCTTGTAATTGTAGGGCCAATGTTGGGAAGCCCTGTCATGTTATTAAGGGCGTATTGATGGTACAGAGATCCATCACAAAGTTGTTGAACTGGTAGATTTATCCTAGAGTTGTGTCATCTGTCTTAGAATGATAATTTTGGTTGAACTGTTGGTGGGTTGAAGATGGTAATGACTTTTATGTGATTTAACCTTCATCTATGATGATCTCGCATGCACTAGTGTGCTTGTTTGGAAGCAGTTTCATACATAGAGTACGAAGTAACAGTTGTTGAGGTTCTTATGATGCTCTGTGTGTGTATGTTGGTTCTCTAGGTGTCTTAAGCTAGTGAAACCACCAATGTACTTTTCAGGCACTAGTTACACATGCATTATAACTTCATATTGTCTGTCAGTGGAGAGGTTGTTGGTTTTGGTTATATATATGGTCTTCATTATGTGTCGTCTCTGCTAAGGCTGCATTTACACAAATAATTGAGATCTTAGTAGGAAATTATTTTCCTCATCCCTTTACCAGGTCAACTTATTTTGTGGCCACGTTGATCCATGTCAATGGATCGTCAGTTCACTGTAAGGAACACATACGCGAGCAATGTGCTCCGAATGGCATGCAGATATTAGTTGTCAATCCTGTAAATAAACTATCTTAATGTAGATCCATCGTGGTCTTGGAATTACCTTACTCTTAAGCCTTACTCAAATGGAAACTCTATTTCTCATCTCCATATCTATTTTACTTTTAAGTGGGTGCCTTGTATACCACCTTCTGGCAGCCCTCTCATCAACTAGGAGATCCGTTTGAGGAACATGCGGACTAACTGAAATGATGGGAGGGTCATCATTGAAATTAAGATATTGAAGAACTCTATCTTGATGGGAGTATCCTTAGTTATGGAATCTCTTTTATCAGTTTGCGCCCAAGTTCACCAGATAATGGTGTTGAAATCTTCAATCTTGTGGTGCCAAGACCGTGCCCTTGCACTGTTTATGCAATTACTCTTCCCCCAAAACAACAGAAACTTTCTCCAATGTGATGGCACATGACTGAAACTTCTGTGTGGCCTGGAATTAAAAAATAGTAATTCACCTCACGTCAGAGAACTCATTTTGTGAACGTCCAGTTTGTGATTAAGCTTGATTTTCTTGCCTTGTTTTAGTTCAGATATAGCCGGTGTAAAAAGAATGAAAGGAAAGCGCCATCAACAATGATGAGTCACTTGGAAATCTTACCCAGAATTCTTCCTATTGAATATGTACTTTCCATGATTCAGATGTATCTTCCATTAGCAAAACCAAAATATCTGATGCATCGACAGTTAAATGTGGTGACTTCATGATCAGATATCTATATCTTATATAGCATGGCAGAACCGGCTGATGTCTTTCACAATGGGGTGATAAAGTTATTTCACATAAGATTGGTCCCTCTCCTACTGTGGTATCAAGGAGTTCAAATCTTGCTATTTGAATAGTGCTTATAATAATGTAATTCAATAGTTGAGGAACAAAACAGAGTTATAGTGGAAGCAACTCGAAGACTCCGATTGACCATTGAGAGAGAGCCAAGAAGAAAATACGATCACTGTTTAGACCATTAATGAGCTTAGCCTAGGTAACCATAAATGCTCTCGGAATGATCTATTTTACAGATACCCCTCGGTGAAGGCGGTACTCCTCAATGGCTAGGGATTGTGCTAGGTCAGGAGTTTGATTCCGGCCGGGCTCTGTGTTTGTTGTGTCCTGCCTAACCCACCTTGCCTATCCAAATGAAATTCACCAAATAAGCTATAGAAATGCATTCTACGGTATTTTAACACTTAATCCTGTGCTGACTTTCCAGATACTTAGTTTGTCAACTCGGGGCCATTACTATGCACCCACAGTTGGATCCTCATTATTGAAGAAGTTGCTTCTAAATGTTGTTCTTGACGAGTTTGATTCTCGACTTCCCTGTTATTATCAAATATCAGCTATTGGGATATTAGTAACTAGCTTGTTGTCGCCTCTCTTTCTCTCAACATCTCTATTCCTCTTTTCGGGCCGGTCTAACATACCATCTGTAATGATCTTCAATAAAATTTTCAATCGCTACGAATCCTTGATCAGGTTTCCATTCCGATCGAGAATCTTCTCTTTTTTAGTTCATCAAGTGGTTAGTTTGATGTTGTCGACTTTCAGGCCTCGACGGGAGTCAACGTCCTGCCCTTCCTGCTTGTAAAGAAGTTGGTAGGCTTTGCCTTGTCTTGAAAGGACTCGTGTGCCATTTGACTAGCTGGGGAGTTGCGGAAATTTTAAGTTTACCACTTCCCCTGAACTACCTAAACCCGTTGTTGCGATGCCATGAGATGTGGAAGCACATATGTAATCGAAAAATACGGTTCGCGTAAAACATAAAACATGATGTCAAGAGAAAGAAGAGAAGAAAGAACAAAGCTTTACTTGGTCTGACCAGAAATGCTTACTTCACGGACAAGACCAAGAGAAGGTTTTGACTATGATGAATAATGGCATACTGTCAAATGATTTTATAAGATTCTAACTCCTGGGTATACTCCTTTTATATATGTTCTCTATCAACAATATTGGTAAGAGATAAAAGAGTAAAGAACAAGGTTCCCAATTCGGATCACATATGAGCTTCATAGTTCTCGTCCATCAGAAATTCATGCCATATCAACACTAAGCTAGCTTATTTTATGTCACAGGTCTAACTTAGAAAGAATCACAGATCCAAGGTTTGGTTTCTCTCATTAGGGTCATTATCTTAATTAGTGGCATGGTTTGGCCCAAATTAGAGTGCTAATTTCGTCTGGCAGATCTTCTCTAACTATACATTCTCCTTTGATACAACATACATAATTCAAGCTATGCAGTTCTTATAATTCCTATAGAAGATAATAAGTCGTTAAAACAATTACTAAATTTGTGTATAGAGTTCTATTCAGATTATATACAAATAGTTGCATGTTTCCTATACTTGGTTCAGATGTCAAATGCGCTCCCTTTTCCTTTCAATGATGAGGAACCATTCAAGATTGAACCTTTGTTTCCTAACATAAATATAGCATGAAGATATTCATGTCTAAATGATTCAGCTGACCAATAATATTTGTGAATAATCTTCCTATATAGAATCTTCAATTTCTACTTGCACTACATATATAAAAAATACATAAAGAACAGAAAATCTTTGACAAACTAATGCAACATTTGATCATTCAAGGGAGAAGAACGGTTATGAACCGGAAATGTGGAGCCTACACTTAGTTATGGAGTTGCATAGGCATAGAAAAGGATAACAACACAGCAAACGCCATGAATTGAGACTAGAATGGAGTTGCATTATCTATATATGAGAGAAAGAGAGTTTGTGGAATATGAGCACAAGCAATTGTGCTAAATCATTCTTAGTGATTTTAATTTAAGAGAGTAAAAAAATGATTGAGATGAAAAAGCAAACAATAAAATATTGTTTTAATCAAGTACAACTATAAAAAGTAAAAGTATACTTTTGTATTTTAATAAACAATCAATTTTTTTTTTATTGAATGATTGGAAATCATTGAGGATAATTTAGTAGGATTACTTGTGTGCATATTCCACAATCTCTCTCTTTGTGTGCGTGTGTATATATGTATGTATATATATTCAAAACTCACCTTATCAATATCCTTTAATATCCTTTGGGAGTATACCTTGTGTGTATTACAAATCCAATAATCAATTCTGCAGGAGCAACCTTATCAAGGGACAAGGTGACCGACCCCTTACAGATAATGCCCAGAGCCTTAATGGAAAAGGTAAATAAATGGTCACAATGTATTGTCCTATGGAGGGACCTGCCGTGTGGATGATAATCATTGTTCTCTGGCCATATTAGTTCACTCACATGAGGTGACCTTTGTTGCCACTGTGTATGAATCTATAAAGAGTTGAGCAAAATATCTTGAGCTAAAAATTCCTAAGTAAATGTCAGAACCTTGCCATCATTCACATGGCGGGCCATTGATGTAGAACGTCAAGAGCTCATATGGTTTAGTCTGAACCATACATAGGATGAGTAATGTCAAATGAGTCGGACCCGATTTAGGTTCAGACTCCTATGCTGGATTGCTAGTACAAGACCCGTATGAGGCTGTCCTGTTGGGTCAACCATGAGAAAAAAATTTCTTATTTGCCTTATACTTGTTCCTTTGAGAAAGCAGCAAAGCATTACGCTGAGAGTCATGATAACTAGTGGTAGTAGCTACTAGCACATGCCACCAGTACTGGTCTCAAAGACTGATGACTTTCTAATGCCGGCAGCAGTGGCTAATACAGATTTCTGTATGGGGGGGGGGCGAATATGCCATGAGGCTGTTTAAGGTGGGGCGAACTATACAGGTCACAGATTCAACCCCGAGATATGACGTTTTTCATTCATTTTTTGAATTTTGGGTGGCTACCTTGGCTCCATGTAAATTTGCCATTGGCCTGCAGTGTCTCCATGCCAAGGATGCTGTGTTAGGGTGGCAGCCACTCAAGGTTTCAGCATTGATAGAAAAGTGATGTTGGGATTCGGAAGACGTTTTTTAAGATGTCTCGAGTTTGAATTGGCACATCTTAAGTCTATAAAAGATATGTAATAATCATAGATAAAGCAGGTGCAGTCAGATCTTACGAATCCCAAAAATTAATTCTTCACCCTGTTCGATTCAGGCTGGCTTCATTTTCACTGAATTCGATTCACACAATACTCGCTCGAAAGGATCCACGGGGTAGGTGAGAAGCCGTAGATTTCATTCTTAGATAAATACGTCTCAGAAGGTAATAAATATGATGTCCACAGTCAGTGGCGGATCCAGAAACTATTTTGGGGTGGGGCGAATAGCCCCTTGAATGATTGAGTGCGGTGAACTATGTATTGTACCCCATTGAATCGCACCATAGGCTATAGAATTTTTGTTCATTTTCAAAATTTCAGGTGTTCTTCTCGGCTCCATGTAGATGCGTCACTATCCAGAGTGCACAAATAATGTGTGCATGATGAGACTGTTTATTCTTTCACACGTAAAGCCAAGGTTGCAGGATGAATATCATGTTGCTTGCACCATGATGAGAGTGTGTGTGCCTTCGCAAGTGATGGAGTAGGTCGCACCGTGATCAGATAATTTATTAATAGATTTACAGACTTTTATTTTCAGATAATTTCTTTTAGTTGATTAGATGATGAATCAGAAGGCGTGCAAGTTCTTGGGAATACCAATATGTTCCATCATCCAAGAAAATTACTAGATTTATGGACTTTTATTTTCAAATAATTTCTTTTAGTTGATTCGAAGGTGAATCAAAAGATGTACAAGTTCTTGGGAATACCAGGATGTTCGAGCATCCAAGGAATTTACTTTATACATATATATGTGTATGTATATAGATAGATAGATAAGAACTTGTGTTGAGGGCCCATTGATCAATTGGGAAGTGATATTCTTGGATCATAACGGGTGCGCCATGCAGAAGAAAAGGCTTTTCTAGGTCCCAAGGACATGACAACTATGGTATTAAAGCGAGTTGTAATAGTAAAAGGGGTTATAAGATTAATATTTTGGTACTCACCGAGTCAACGAAGAGAACGTTAACAATCTTCTAAATAAAAGATTCTTTTGAGAAAGGTGTGATACCACCTCCTACCCATCCCAATCAGTTGTTCATTGATTTGAATCCATATTTGCCTAGTCCATGCATGTGTGTTTGTGAGTAGATGGTCACGATCACAAACTCATATAAGATACATGAGCCAACATCTCATAATATCATAGCTGGAGGCCAATCATACGGCTTATCAAGATGAACTCTCATCGTCTCCCACAATAGCCAAAGTGCCAAAGAAATAATTAATGACAACATTCAGGGCCTAGGAAAAACTCTATTGTTTTGCTGTTAAAGATATATTTAGGGTAATTTTGGGTCTTTTAGTCTACTTTTATTGGCATATATGGATACCGTTGTTGCAGTTTCAAGTCTTTCTACATCACTCTTTGAATGCATGATGATGATTTCTGAGGTCACACAAAGTGATAGTGGCATAAGCTGATTTGCACTAATCAAAGGCCAGCATCTGACACACTCAAATTTTAGAAAATAAAAAATTATTGACCAATCGTGCGCTATGAGAAACCCCAATTATCCGGGTCATTCTCTATACACATAAAATTCTTCGCTATAACCATACGATATATAATATAAAAAGCCCGCGCCATCCATTCACCCCCAAAAATCATGTTATATCTACCACTACCTATAGATCAATAATGTTCCCGGAGTGTCCATTAAGGAACCTCATATAAGATTTAGGATTCTGAAGATGATAAAACAATAATTAAACCGAATATCTACTCATATTCATCATATTCCTCCACGAATCTCTCCCTCTCACTACATGATTTGTATCTTAAAATAAGAATTCCTGTTCAGATGATTGAAGGGAATCTTGATAAAGTGTCTAAGAATCTCAGTAGCTAATCCCACTTAATGTGCAACAAGGCCTACTTTTGTTTTTCATTATCGGTTGATCAAAAATAATTTTGATAACCAACGAGATCAAGAAGATAGCAGATGTCATTTCCTGTTTATTGGTTTTTCTTTTTGTCCCTTAAGAATTAGATCAAATGTTGTGAAGCATAGAAGATCCTCATTAGAGCTAGCGACATCATAATCAGGGTTACCCAGTTAGATTAATACAAATCGCACAATTAATCAAGCATAGAGAAGAGATTGGTAGACTTGCAACTCTATACTAACGATCCATCAATTCTATTTTCACATCAATGCTCCAACGTTTCAAAATGCAACACATAATTCTTAAATAGCCAAGGAGAACAAAACATTAAGATTATAGTATTGTTATGATCTCATACTTAAAAAGAGATTAATTTTATTAACAAAATAGCTGAAAAAGATATTCCTGATGAGCCATGTGAAACTTATAGCGGCCATGACATGCACGGTAGATCCATGGCCATGTATAACTTGTCCCAAGACTTGGGCCATTTTCATATAATCATTGCTAACAAAGAAATGACAACTATCTATCTATAGATTTCATAGCTTTTTAGATAATTAAATTAAAAGAAAAGGTTAACAGTTTCATGTGTAGTTACATCATAAAACATGCTAACTATATGTTCAAATCTTTTGCATATGGGTGATGATTCACTCTCTATTCCTTTGACAAGAACAGAACTTTCATATCGAATTTGCATTGTCATGTTGGGTGGATATATATAATATATATTTGTGTGTGAAACCAGTATAATCATCTTGGTTACTCATTTCATTCCACTCTTAACTCACTAACGTCATATCTCAAGCAATGTTGTAATTATTTTATTGGTTCCAATATCATACAACGCTCTAGTACACAATAATGATACAAGTTTTAATAGGGTATGATACAATGGAAATTACAGATTTTATGAGACAAAATTAAAAATCCTAAAAACATAGAAAATGAAGAAAATTAAAATTAAAGCATATTGCTACAAAATCAAGATAAACTAATAAGCAATGACTAAGAACAAGCTAATAAGTATTGATATTTTACAATTTATAGCAGCTACAATATTACAAATAAGAACTTAAAAGAGTAAGCCTATATAACTTGAAATAAGGTGATTAACTTAAAACTGAAACTATCATATCAGTTCAATTGCTCAAGTGCTAAACCAAAAGATGACAAATACAAATAAAAACATTACACTTATTAGACAAACTTCAAAGTTCAATTTCAATCTACAAAACATGGATCATAATCAACAAAAGCATCATAAGTAGAGTAAATCATGCTGCAATCACCATCACCATCATCTCCCTCCTCGTTCATAATACTCATCCAGTCTAATGCCTTCAACATCATCAATCTCCAATCTATGTTTCTGCCTCTATTTCTCCCTAATTTTAATTCTCTAGAAAGGTCTCTTCTTCTTCAACCTACTCGCACTTGAAATAAGGTGATTAACTTAAAACTGAAACTATCATATCAGTTCAATTGCTCAAGTGCTAAACCAAAAGATGACAAATACAAATAAAAACATTACACTTATTAGACAAACTTCAAAGTTCAATTTCAATCTACAAAACATGGATCATAATCAACAAAAGCATCATAAGTAGAGTAAATCATGCTGCAATCACCATCACCATCATCTCCCTCCTCGTTCATAATACTCATCCAGTCTAATGACTTCAACATCATCAATCTCCAATCTATGTTTCTGCCTCTATTTCTCCCTAATTTTAATTCTCTAGAAAGGTCTCTTCTTCTTCAACCTACTCGCACTTGAAATAAGGTGATTAACTTAAAACTGAAACTATCATATCAGTTCAATTGCTCAAGTGCTAAACCAAAAGATGACAAATACAAATAAAAACATTACACTTATTAGACAAACTTCAAAGTTCAATTTCAATCTACAAAACATGGATCATAATCAACAAAAGCATCATAAGTAGAGTAAATCATGCTGCAATCACCATCACCATCATCTCCCTCCTCGTTCATAATACTCATCCAGTCTAATGCCTTCAACATCATCAATCTCCAATCTATGTTTCTGCCTCTATTTCTCCCTAATTTTAATTCTCTAGAAAGGTCTCTTCTTCTTCAACCTACTCGCACTTGAAATAAGGTGATTAACTTAAAACTGAAACTATCATATCAGTTCAATTGCTCAAGTGCTAAACCAAAAGATGACAAATACAAATAAAAACATTACACTTATTAGACAAACTTCAAAGTTCAATTTCAATCTACAAAACATGGATCATAATCAACAAAAGCATCATAAGTAGAGTAAATCATGCTGCAATCACCATCACCATCATCTCCCTCCTCGTTCATAATACTCATCCAGTCTAATGCCTTCAACATCATCAATCTCCAATCTATGTTTCTGTCTCTATTTCTCCCTAATTTTAATTCTCTAGAAAGGTCTCTTCTTCTTCAACCTACTCGTCTAAAATACATTTTCATAACTAATTGAGTTATATTGTACAATTCTTGTCCTTCTTACAACTCTTTGCATTTGTCTATAAAAGAAACCAAAAGAAAGAATATAAGAATGATACAAATATACAATTATACATACCAGTAATTAAGTTTGTAAAATTTGATACCTAGAAAATTATAATTCAGGTAGATATGAATCATGTGAGTAGCTAATAAATTACCTTTTCCTTAGTTTCATGTTATATGTAATGAATACCAAATTGTATAAGGAAGAATGCTCTAAAATGTTTCTTTTTCTTATATAAATATATCTTAAAAACTTTGATTTTGTTCATATCCACCACAACTAGAGCTTGATTCAATATACGTTAAGCAAATATTGACAAGTAAGGTACATCCACACCAAAGAGAGCCCACCATTCATATAAATAAAAAAAAGAAAGAAGCAATTGAATCAAATTAAAATCAAAGACTTCATATAACCAATTAATAAACCAAATCATACCTAAGTACATCTAGGAGTAGACTTATACCGGAATCAGTCTGCCAAAATTTTCAATACTATGTATATACTTATTAAGCTCCAAATGGATGATGTACCAAGTAGATTAATCTTATACAAGTTCAATTACTTTCAAGATCCTCCTTTTAATGTCATCTTCTAAAAGGATGGGAGACAATTCAATGAAGGAATTAAGAAAATATGCAGCAATATGCATATCATATTGTGTTTGTTGGTACTATCATGCATCAATTGTCTGTCAAACCTTATTCAAAAGTGACATTTTTCTCATTCAAGGTTTACTTGTGTTTTATACATATAAAGAATATGAGACTTATATTCATTATCTATCACTCTCATTACTTTAACAAATTACACAATCGTCATAAAAAAATATGATGTATTGATCCAAAAAATTAACATTGAACTACAACAATCCCCTCTATTTCCTGACTAACTTATGGAGCTCCATCTATCACAAACAAATATCTTTTTCAATATATTTTATGTATGACAAGACATAAAATAATAATAATATTTTACTTCATATCCAAACCGAAAGGCAATTTGTTCATAATAGACTTGTGACTATAGTCCTAGTCAATTCCCTTCCATTAGTGTGTTCTTATCAAATGCAGTATAAATGAGTTATTATAATAAACTTTGTGACATTTGCACATGTACCAAGATTTCTCTTAATTTAATTCTTCCTACTCAAATCCTCAAGCATTAAGTCTATGCAATGCAAAACACATGGGTCTCTACTTGTTGATGCCAAAAAATATATGAGGATACATGGTAAGTGAAGAGTTTTGAAAGAGAAATGGGCATGTGACTCATGAAGGATTATAACTTCAAGCGTGAGAGATGGGCCTCTTGTCCTGAGCCGATTGTGTGGATCATGGGGTTAGAACATGCCTTAATCGGCATGGCAACAAAAAGAGTGACATGAATAGAGAAGTGAGAAATTATCGAAAAACACGCCCAAAAAGCTTAACACAATATCTGTCCTTTCCGTGAAGTCTATGAATAGGCATGTGTAATCAAAGATGACATCCAAAAATCATTGATATCAGTATAGTTTTCTTTCTTCTTTTACTTTATCTAGGAGTAGATGTAACATAATCCTTTCATCTTCCTAAGCACATTAAGTGCCTATGCAACCCCTATCGACAATTGAGATACGCACAGTCAGATTCTCGAAAACCCATTCCATCACATGATTCCTTATCCAATCTTGTTTCTCCCTTGAAAACAAGGATCAAAGTTCTCTGGTACGGCCTTCATCTTCTACACAATAACACATATTTGACATACCTAGTGGGACATACATGCTTACTTGTGAGATTAACTAATTTATATAAACTCAATATGATTGAATTTATTTCATGGTATCATCCAATATAGATGTTGATCATTCATCCCCGATGCATATCAATCAACCTCTAGTCTCAAACGATCTAGTGGGACATCCTTGCACAAACAAAAAGAGATTGTGTCAGCTATGCCTTATGTACAATTGAATGAATATGACCTAATCGAACGTCATCGACCATTAGTTAATCATTGGTTATAGGGGATGTTTGGGGACCTTCAACTAGTATTGTTCTGCTAGATGGTAAAAATGATGTCTAATATGATCACTAAGCAACTATCTATCATTTGGGATTAGGATTTACTTGTTGATAAATGAAGGCAAGTTATAGAGCTACTGCTCAAATGTCATACCAGTGAGCGCCAATGTTCGATACCTATATAAGGAGCTAGAACATCCCAGGACTGTCCGCAACTTAAGGACTTGACTTGTACTATAGAAGAGTCAATATTACTCAGCGGTCACCTTAGTTTTTGATCCAAGTTTTATCATTTCAAATAGTTGTTACTACTCAACCTTTTATTACCTCAACACAACCTAAAATGTTAGGGAGTGCATACCAAATGTTGGGAGAAACATATCTAGGACCTTATCCCTCAGTTCCTTTAGGAACTTCAAGCTTTATGGCAGTCTAAACGAGGATGGGTATTCCACACTGCTATAACCCCTAGAATTTAGGCATTTGATTCCCCATCTTATATGCTATACTAACCCGAGGGAGTGTCGTTTGAGCCTCATCATACACTATTTTCAATAGCAATCCATTGGTTTGCGTTCAACAATCAAATGCCAAATCAATCTCTAGAGGTAGAAGATACCCCAATGAATGGGGTTATCGACTTGGTTCCAAACACTTTTGGAATAGAATTACATACTCTTAATATTGAAGTAGATCATAAGCCATATCCCGACTAGGTCGACAGGCTCGCACCAATTTTAAGGGGTTTCAAAACTAAATATCACTTTTTCAGTATAAGACAGTAAATATCCAAATGAACATTTGACTCATTTTACTCTTGAGTGTGGAGAGATAGATTACAATGAGATGCACAAGCTTCAACTTTTTGTATCTTTTCTTACTGACCAAGTTTATGCTTGGTACACTTCCTTGAAACCTGCGTTCGTCCAAACTTGGGATGAGATGCAAAAGATATTTCTCAAGCGCTATAACAAGATTATCCTTAGCCAATACCTATAGATTTAACAAATCTTTACAAAAAAGCTGGAGAAATTATAGAAGTCTTCTTCTAGAAATTCTATGACTTGGTTACAAATTACAAGATGCAGTCCACTAAGGCCCAATATGTGGCCTTAGCATAAAACTTCTTTTGCACATAGATTAGGAAAGGATTAGCTCGGCATTTCTACCGAACTCTAGTTCAATTAGCTAACTGGTAGGAGTTGAATACATTCTCAACACCTTGAATGCATCATGCAATAAGCTAGAAGTCCCGAGGCGTAACTATCAACAAACTTTAATTTCTTGCTTAAAAGATATGATGTAAGATATTGATGGTGAATTTGACTTGGTCAAAGTTATGGTTGCCGAGTTGACACAAAGACTTCCTTATGCTTGTAATGCTCTTCAGGCCCCAAAAGGAAAAGAGAAAGAAGTCAATGAGAAAAAAAATTGTTTTTTGATATCTTGAAAGCCGATCAAATCTTCAATCTGCTTTTAAAAGATCAACAAATTCATTTATCGAAAGCACATTCAATATCATCCTGAGACAACCTTAAGAAAATGCCACTATACTGCAAGTGGCACAACCTAGCCTCACATAGTATAAACTGATGTGTAAAGTTTTGCTCAATCATACAACAACTCGATGAATATTTGCAATCATTGATGATGAAACTATATTTGGTGGATAAAGACCTCTTGATGGTATTTGACAATTTACTTATCTATAAACGAAAAGCTGCTCAAGCATAAAATAAACATGTTTGAGTAAAACAGTTCTAAGAAGGAGGATTTAGCTTAGAAGACTATCCTATCTATAGCCCCAAAAGCCTATAATTAAAAATCGAAGGGGAAGAGCATATGAGAAGGATAAATGATATACTTAAAAATACTATCCTTTCATATGGGAGGGATAAATTATTTAAAAAATTCAATGAATGTGAGTATATAATTATTAAAAGAATTACAAAGAATAAGAGAAAATTATTCATCCTGGGGTGAATGTCTCATGAAAGGAAAATAAGGTCCTTGACTAGGCCAATTCACCTTGGACAACAACCATCTGGCATTCCTCATATTGCCATGAGGATCCTTGAGATTTTCAACCGCCAATGGATCTTCTTGTGCTTGGTTGCTCGAGAGGGCTCCAAGTATCCTTCCTCCATTTCTCATAGATTTTGTCACTCTTCCTCTTAAGCTCTAGTTATGGCTATCAATTCTTGATAGCAAAGGGCCAAGCGATTATTGAGAGAGGTTAGTTGTGATGGTAAGGGACACAACTTCCCGAGAGAGAGAAAGTTGCATTCGAGACATTCAATATGTGCATGAGCTTTTCAACTAAAAGTTGTTAGGAGATATTCTTATTTGAGCTCGTTATAGTGCAAAGTGATTCAATCAAGAACATAAATCTAATAACCGTTGATAATTCACAGAGAGCCTCAACAACTGATAATTGATGACTCTCCTGCGATTGATGCAGATTTATCGAACTTAAAGAGGTACATCTCGATTGGTGGCTAGCATGTAAGGGGAAAAAGAAAGAGTACCTTAGAGTTTTCTCTCTTTCTCGGAGTTCTTCTTGAGAATGCCTAGAACAAACTCCACATCTATCTCGATTCTTGTGGGTGATGGAGACACTACTTCTCTTGTGAGCATAATGTCATTGTTTGACATATTTATATTGATTGAAGTCTCCTTTGGAGAAATATCGATGGTACCCTCCATAGGAGTTGCTCATTATTAAGAGTTGCCTCGATGGGAGCATTCGAGACTTGGGTTGTAGCAGTTGCTACTCGAGAAGGAATGGAAACTCAGGTTTGTTCCTAGTATAGTGTATCGATGGTTGTAGTTACTATAGTTTGTTCGGGGAGATGTGTATTACCTCTTGACAATATGTAGTAGCTACCATGGTTGAGGTGGAAGTTTGAGGTTCTTCTTGATGATTTGTGATGGTCCTAACCAAATTAGAGGTCATTAAAAGGGGACCTCTATTCAAACTCATTTTGCAAGAAGGAGATTTGGCAATCTGCAAGCAATATCATGGTATTTAATGAGAAATAAAGAAATGAACAAAGGAGTTGGCAACTAAGAAAAGCTTATCCTTTTAAGACATTGGCAAGAAAATAGGAAACCTTTCTTAAGATCTTTTGTAGTTGCCTCTAAAGCAGATTCCTATAGCGAAGGGGCCAGAGTGTTGGAGTGAGGATGTTTCTTGGGCAACATGACCTAGTCAATCAGGGTGCGTTTGGTACTTGGTTCAGCAGGCGCTAGGCTGGTGAATTGATTGATAAAGTTCTTTGGTTCTGTTTCAAAGATGACATAAATGACCGAATACTACCACTCTTCATATTCTAGGGTGGCTCCTGGGTGGGCCATAATTCCATTAAAAGGGAAACTCTACTTCTTGGGAGATTGGTTTTTGTCACCCCTTCGATTGCCGAATTCGACGTTGCTATGCCACATGCTAACATCTCAACTAGATAAATCGGACCACAAATTCTCTGGACAAGCCCAAATTTATGGGCTAAACATTAAGAAAAACATCTCTTGATAATTTTTGGTTAGTGGAGGAGGAGGATCACAAACCTGTTTAGTAAATCTCGAGAGCATAGAAATCATTGTCACTTTGTGATGGAAATCTGAGCGAGGTTGAAAACCTTTTCCAATATCTATTGAGTCCGGTATTTCTCATGACTCAATGGGTAAAAATTAGAACTATTCTCAAACTCCAGATAATTTATTAAGCCAGATTAATGGTGCCTCAATCTAACAATGGAGTTTCAATAAAACTTCACCTAGAAAGAATTCCTCTCATTTATGGTTAGCAAGATCAAAAGAAGTGCTGAGTATTTTTTCATTAACAAGTTGAGAAATGAAGGACAAATAATTTGAATAAAGGATATTGAAGAAAAAGGAACAAAGATCGAAAGGATGATCAAAAAGTAGGGCATCAACAACGACACATTATTCTTTGGCAATTACTATGCCATTAGAGAAGACAACAAACTTGCATAGCTAGAACAAAAGAAAGTTGGCATGTTCATCTTGAGTTACCTCGCCTAAATCTTGCGTATTGGCTTTTAAAAAAAAATTGTATGAAATATTTTTGGAAATGAAGGAAAAATAGTTGAAGAATAACCTAAAGAGTTGAGTTCGAAACCATCAGAGTGGAGTCTAGCGATGGCATGAAACATCTAAGAGGATAGTGTCTATCAAACCTGCTTTGAGAATAAAATGGTTGAGTTTGGTAGACCCAAAACCTAATAAGCTAAAGAGAAGATTCAATTGTATAAGTTAAAATTTCTTGCTTACATCAGTTGTTGGTATACATGACACTCACTCGGTCAACCCACTAGATGTATTCTCTGAAAAATCTCGATTAGGTACGAAGACATTTGAGAAAATTATCATACTGAAACTACTTTGTATAGAGCGAAGTGATTTTTGAGATGATCATCTCTTCAACAACTTTAAGGCCTTTTATAAAAGACATGATAGGACCGAGAAGGAAATAATCAAAGTTGGCATGTTGGGATACGTGGTAACCTAAAGTCGGGATCCTAGATGGAGTTGGGTTCATGGAAGCTATCGGAATATAGGATGTTGTTTAAGGAATAGGCTCAAAATGTTCTTCGTAGGAGAACTTGAATGCATAGAACAGGTGCACAATTTTTCGTAAGAAAAGGTTGAGGAGTAGCACCCTTGCTTGCATTTTATAGTTATTGCAAATGTATAATATTAAATAATGTTTTAGCTAGCCCTCATGGATTCCTTGGAGGAATGAAAAGTAAAGGGATAAAACATAGAAGAGCAAATTACACATACATAAAAGATTGAACATATTATATTAGTCATTAATAGTCAAAAATAATCACAAGATCATCATTATGATATCCTCAATTCACATATGTAGCCTACATAACCTAACCCAATATTTGTTACAGAACAACCCTCAAATTTTCTTAGCATTTGGCGAAGTCATTATGATCAAGAGTATTGGATTGAGCATCCCTCTCTAGAGTTTCTCGATTGGAAAGCAAAGATGCAACTCCTATGATTCTCGAGTGAGCTCCCAAGAAGCTGAAACCTCCATATATCAAGCAATGACTATTATATTATAGAGTTGAGGTCACATTGCACCCAAGAAACTTTTACTAGTAATTGTCAATAAAAAATCTCGAATTGTTCCTCAAGGAATGAAATTTCAGCTTGGGGAATCGAGCTTTTATTTTCAAGGTCGGCTACACATAAAAAATTGGCTATCATTTGAATAGTCAAATATATGCTTTTATTTTGCAACCTACCGAAAGAAGGAACATATGCATTCTTGAGGCTTGCTAATAGTACCAATTTGGGTTTGGGTTGTAAGTCAATGCTTCTGATTGACATCAAAAGTTTCATGGATTTGGACAAATATATCAAAAGCTTCTTTAACTAATTTTTCTAGCTCAAGAGGAAGGTCGATGTCTCCCTAAAGGGTTTGTATAATATATACACCATATCATGACCTACTTCATTAAGAACATAGTGGAAAGAAAAGGACCTTGTGTTAAGTTGCTTGATCATGGAGGTTATAATCTCCTATAAAGCAATGAAAAAGACTCGTCCAATATGATAGAAGTATAACAAGAATCTATTGCTTCTTACTCAAGATGCTTTGGAGTCGAGTTGTTACATGGTTCAAAAGAAAATGTAGGCCCCTCATTGATTGCTACATATGTGGAGTCCAGAAATTATCAGTCAAATCCTCTTGTACAATAAGCTTCAATGGTAGATTCTTCATCTTGGGTTGAGTTCTAATCCTAGTAATTTTAGTGGAAGGGATGTGTTCTCTTTTTCTTGATGAGGAAGAGTTGATGAGTTGGAAGGACCTGTTGAAGGAGTTGGAGAATGTACTGATGGATGCATACGCCCGGATTTGGGATTATTGTTAGTAGCTATGTCCATCTTGTAATCAACGAGCCATGATTGATAGTCACCAATGAGATCTTGATCATTTTTGTACGAGTGGTTGTCCATCAAGAAGAAAATTCTAGGGTTTCACTAGATCAAGGATGAGTAGGAAAGTGTGAGAATGAGTTATTGATAGTTCTCGAGAGAGAAGTCTCTGGTAGTTGGTAACCCTTGATGAAAACCAAATTGGTGGGCTAGGCACTATGGATAGCATGGTTGAATAGTGATTGAATTAAATTGAGATGAAAAAACTGAGGTCAAAAGATCCTCGATAACTCGGTTATGTAGAGGTCCTCTTTGAGTTTGACAATCAAGCTGGAACTAGGAGTAAAGAAATATGAAGGAAAGATATCTCGGTAGGGATAATGGGTCATAGCCGAGTAATGACCTCAAATAGTGAGTCGAGATTGGAAGAATAAGACTTAAGGTAGGTCCTAACATATCAACAATGATTTGTTGGAGATGAAGTTTTGAGAATCCAAACTTAAGGTAGTATAAATGAATCCAAAATTTAAGAAACCATAATAGGCCCCCTTGATTGTCATCCCAAAGAGCTTCAAAAGAGGAATTGGTTGAGTGGTAGACCATAGCTAAAAAAGAAGCAAATGATAGTCCCATACTAGATATCATGACATAAATGTACCATGCATACTTTCTGTTCACTTTGGTTTCACGAACATAGGTGATGTAGCAGTAGGACAATAACAAGAATGTGTGGTATTTATCATTGGTCATGGTTTGGTACTTGACGGGTGATAGATAATGTTGTTCCAAAAAAGTTGTAAGGAGAGTTTGGGATATTAAAATTATGATATGCTAAAGGGATAAAATCAAAACCATTGGTTTGAAGACTTATAATCACTTCAACATAAAAAATGGCGGGACATCCTTTCAAAAGGAAATTGGAAATGGTTGTCGGAAGATCCAAAAAGATAAGATGGAATAGAAGTGGTTGTCATCAAATTATATGGTCAAACAAGATAGTATGAGGAGGTCATAAATGCCTCTATTGCACCCATAGATGACAAACACTTCTCATCCCTAACTTTATCCACCCAATCAACATATAGTTGATTGGTTGTAGGTCATAGATGGAGGAAATTTGGGCATTTTGATATCAATAATTTGCTCAGAATCAAAAGCAATTTCCTGTATGAAAGTCAGAGAGGCTAAGAGTTAATTAAGTGGTCAAAAGAAAAACAACATTTAACATCTGAAGGAGAAGCCATGAGAACAAGAAGACGAGAAATTGGTTTCTCAAGTTTTCAGAAAGCAAGAAAACTAAGAAAGAGGTTGTTGCATTGTAAATCCTACAATGATTGAAATGAATCCCAAGAATCATGCTAGAGAAACAAATGTGTTAGTTTTTCTTGTGTGAAATTAACTTGGGTATAACTCATATCCTTAATAACATCGGATATAGAGTCATAGGGGCATGTGTTGACAGAAGAAAGTGTATTAGTATATGTGGGAGGTAGTGGAGAGTTTCAAAAGAGAAAGGGATATGTGTCTCATTAAGGGTTATGACTTCAAGCGTGCGAGATAGGCTTATTATCCTGAGCTGATTATAGGATCAGGGGGTCAGTTAACATGCCTCAATCAGTGTGGTGGTGACAAGAGTGATATAAACAGAGAAGTGGAAAGTTATCGAAAGCACACACAAAAAGCTTGGTACGATATTTGTCATTTTTGTGAAAGTCTATAAATAGGCATGTGTAATCAAAGATGGTATCCAAAAATCAAAGACAACACTACCACTAAAGATGAATGGTTCGATTCAAACATCTTACTAGCTGCTCCAAAATTTGTAGTGTTGTTAATAATAGATTAAACAACATTTTTTATACTTGCTTCATCAATTACTTCTTTAGAGAGTATATTTTGTATAGTCTTGTCAATGTGGGACAAATCATCATCAATTGCTTAAGAAATATAGCACTCTTGGATAATAAACTAAGAAGTTTATTAAAGATTTACATTGGTTATCTGTCCACCCATCAATCATAATAGAACAACTAATAGCCTTCCATAACTCCCTAAATTCAAAAGTTCATTAGTTGATAATGTTAACCCAATTTTTCAGCAATCTTCCTTTCAAAGCATGATAAAACATGATAGGTGCCTTTGCCTAATCTTATACTAGTTATGACATTTGTCATGCTTTTGAATGGAAAATGAATTTATAACATTAAAAGATATATAAAAAATCTCTACATACTTTAGACCAACCTTCTCAATTACCTTCTTTGATGCCATAATAGCCAATGTCATGTCTAGTTGAGTTCTAAGGGTTATATGTGGTAGAAAAAGAAATGTATTGTCCATTGCTTATGCTTCCTCTACCACCCCTCACAATAACTAGGTGAGCAGAGGCTTTTACAGCAGAAAAAGAACTAACTATGTTGCTATTGTCATTAGAACCAACATTACCCTTCCTAATATACTCAGTTGTCTCCTCTAGTTCCTTTGCATCCATTTAATGTGCTTTGTCTTTATATATCTCTAAACAAATATCTTCAAAATATTGATACATGTTCCAACCACCTAGTTTTGTTATCTATGTCTTAATCTTTTTCTCTCTTTTATATCATCAAAAAGTTGTTGCATTTCATACTTTACGGCTTTGTGTGCACGACTATAAGTACTTACATCTCCTTTGGTTCTCCTCAAGTTGGTGTTTCATGTGACAAATACCTTTATACTTTATCTCATTACAAAAAATGTACTTATTTGCAAGCATATTACTTTCATATACTTGAGTCAATACTTACAAGATGGATGGAACCTATCGGATGCCATCAAGTCAAATAGATGAACTAAAACAAGAAAAGAACTAAGAGAAAGTGAGCACGCTCGCAATTTATGAAACCTCCAAATTTTTCTAGTGAAAAAGGATTGAGAATCCAATACACTACACATTTTACAAAAAACCTAGAGATTTGTATAAGTTTGGGAGAAAGTCTTGTGACTTCTTTAAGAAATCAAGCAAAGGAGAGCTAGACATAGGGTTTGAGAGCAAACATAGTTGTTTGGAAACCCTTAAAACAAACAAAAAAGTTCAAAATCCACCCATTTCAGGGTTTTTGCAATTAAAAAGTTAACATTGTCTCATACAATGTAGGTTGTATCATATGACAAATATGTTGTGATAAAACACACTATAACATATACATCGATTCAGGTACCGATATGCGATAAACTCATATTATATTATATAATACTATAAGAGTTTCGCAACCTTGGTCTCAAGAGATTGAAAAGCCAACTATCTATGCTCGTCTTAAGAGACTATATTCGGTGTCAATCAACTCGTGCATGCTACTAATCAGGGTCAAACACTGACCACCCATGTATCTGAGGACCTTGCTACTAGGGTGGTGATTTCAGACATTGAAAGAAACCCATCATGACCGCAACCCGAATGGTCCATGTTCTCCTATCCACACAAAGTGGCATGAAAACGTTGGGTTATGTAGAAGTTAACGGGTGAAATGACACAAGGAGATGAACTAAAACATGAAATTCTCGGTATGCCATGAGAACCTGACATGAAACACGATTAAACTCTTAAACTCTGTGCTTGGGTGACCCAAAGTGACCCGAATGGTTGTGTTCTGGTTGACTTACTTCCTGTTATGCCAACCCCTTATTGAGGTTGTTTGCAAATTAAATTACTCTCACCTTCTACCGTAGACATTATCCCTCGACCTAGGCATAGCCGGTTTCGGCTCCCTGAAACCTAGAACAGTTACGGTTCTCGGATAATTTCGGTTTGAGTTAGGAACTGCTTATAACTGTTAAAATTTATTAAAAAAATTAAAATTTAAAATTTAAAGAAAATTTTTAAAAATACCTGAATCAGTAGTTTAGAATTGTTGGTTCTTGTTTTTAGCCGGTTCCGATTTTATAAAAGGTGAATCGGAACTGAACCAAGTGATACTCAATTCCGATTTCAACATGTTTGACTTCATTCAGTTCTCGTTGGAACCGTCGGACCATTTTGAAACCGAACATGTCTACCTCAACCAATGAAAGACTTATCTCTAACCAACGTAAAGATGTTTGATAAAGTAACTATTTAAATATACGTTGTTGTTTTTTCTGCTGATGATGAGCAAATAATTGTCGATAGATAGAAACGATAAGATTTGGTGGTGTTGGGAGAGGTTGCTTGCCGATGGTGAAAAAAATAATGACTTTGCTTTTGAAGACTCATGATTGTCCTGTTCAGAGTAGGTGTGGTTGCAGACCCAACATAAAATTGATGCTGGATGTCTCTCTCAGGTCATTTTCTTGCCTTGGATCCAGACAAGCAATAAAAATTACAATCGGAAAAGCAAGAAAATTATTTTAAAGAAAAGCAAAGAAAGTCAGGAAAAAGTGAAACCTTTATAAGGCAAGCTTTTGGAATAGGAGTCAAATAAATAAATTTAACGCGATACACCTAATGAACCACCCTCATATTCTTCCTTCTCTGGGCAATATTCACGCACATGGAGAAGATTGAAGAATTCTAAGGATGGGTCAAGTGTAAAAAACCAAGTAGAATGGTAATTCATTAAATGAATAACAAAAATAAACAGCTAATTAATTGTTTGCATTTGAGAACTTAAATAGATAGCCACCCTCCATTTTAAGCATGCGACAGACATCTTATTTTGTTAATGCATAACAACAATTAAAATCAAGTTAAGAACAAAAATCAAGTACGACATACCACAATTAGATGTATGGATTATTATTTTTTATTCTGCCATATCTTGTACTATATTTGCATTTAACTCTCAAAAAGCAAGTTACATTAAATGATCACACACCCTTTTTACTATTCACACACCCATCTTTAAGGTCATGAGATGCTTTATATGGCAAACATAGTACAAAGGTTTAGACTACCTTAATGCATACTCTCATTTTATTTTTATGGACACCACACTAACTTTATTTCTAATAACCTTGTTTTGGTCTTCTCTTAATTAGCTCAAATTCTACTCAATTTAGTATTTATTTCTGTAATAATCTGAATTGGATTAGATTTGGATCCACATAGATCCAGATCCATCCAAGTTGCAGCACAATAACGCACGATGTGTTACTGTCTATTTTGAAAAAAAAAAGGAAAGGAGGGAATGACAACCCTTTCTTACCTTATTTAACACTGATTAGTGGTCGATCATCCTTATATACAGATGTATGGGTGATTGCAACTTTGAGAAGGATCGATCGAGCTCCAACATTGAAGAAAATGGATGAGGAAAGAGGTATTTTTCTTCATCTTTTTCATTTTTTCATTTTCTTTAGTTTGATAGAGAAATGCTTGCATTCAATCATTGTTTTGGGCTTGGGTTAACAAAGTGATGTAGCATGAAAGTTTTAACGGATTAAGATGTATAATGAGTGTCATTTTTGCCGACAAACAATTCTAATTCATCGATTTTTCTCCATTTTCTGCTACTCTTTTTTTTGTTTGATTTTTCTGGTCAAAACACTTCCACTGATACCCAATGTTGGGCTAGATCGGAAGGGGGAGGCTGACGGTTGGTTGGGGACCACTATCGACCTTGGTTGTTGCTAGAAACTGGTGAAATCAATGACAAAAACTAAGGGAATCGGCCCCTTTTTGGGTGTATCCCAGTTCTTGTGTCTTGTCGTGTCTAATACACGTTGAAACGACATTGTATCGTGTCGTGTGCCATATTAATAGTTATGTGTCAAAAATGGGTCATAATAAGGTTATGGGTCACGAGTATAATGTTAGAAATATTAGGTTCAAGACGGGTCTTGTAACAAGTTATGTGTTAGAAACAGTACTCGTTTCAGTAGTTCCAGGTTTTGTATTGACATAGGGACACAGACTACCTATTGTGTCACCCATCTTAGATTGAATATGGATCCAAGTGATAGTTCGGATCCATGACAACTTAAATGGATATAGCTTGGGTTTTGGGTGATTTTAGAGTCATTTGAGATATGATTTGCATATGGTGTGTTGGGTTAGATTGCAGTTGAATGAATTTTAATATTATCATTATTTGTAATTGTTTAGAGATTAAAATTTGAGGATTTAATGATGATAAGAGTAACCCAACGGTTTGGAGATTGGACCTTAGTGCTCCTTCAAGTAGGGGGTTGTGCATTTTTTTATAGAATTATGCTAGAAGTTATTTTCTTGTTTTAGATGAATTTAAATGTGTATGTTTGATAAATATTTTAGTGATAATTATGAAATAATGTTTGCAATTATGGGTTATTTGATATACTTTTGAAGTAGAACTTGTTTATGGCTTGGTTGATAAAAAATATGTTTTGATATGCATATATTGGTGTGAACCTGGTATTTAAATATTGTGTAGATATGGATTTGGATATAGGTGGATCTAGATATGATTTATGAATATGATGAATTGGAATTAGTTTTGAAATGTAATAATGTGTGAATATATGAGTTGTACTTATGTGGGGTCTCTAGAGACTTGCAGGTCCTTCAGGCATTTCGGCTTGGGGCAAATATAGAGTGTGTTCTCGAATATTCTGTCGTGAGAGTTGGCATAGTTACCATCATGAACAGGGTTACTAAGGTCACAATAGGGAGGGTCAAACAACTCCTGCTCCCTTTGGGCAAATATAGTATGAGTTGTAATTATCGTAATTGAGTGTATGTGTGAGTATGAATTTGCGATCATGAGTTAGAAATGAAACTGTGATTTGTTATGAAATGATTGTGAAAATATGCATGCTTTATTATGAATTATGTTTAAAGGTGTTTAACCTTCCTACTAAGCTATACGTCATAGCTCACCCTATTATTTTACAATTCGTCTTGAAGCTAGTACTTCCAAGTCACACGGAGCAGAGTAACAGTTGAATAGAGCTACACGTTTTCATTTAGATGTTATGATGAGCATTAGATGGTTTAGAAAATCTTATTATTCGGGGTTATGTTTGGTGGGGCCTACACTATTTTTAGATCATGGATATTGATATATTTAAATTAGATATTTCATTTGAGTTAAATTTAATTAGTATTGTCTTTAGTTGCCGCTCATGATCATGCCCGCGTGAGAAGCGGCCACGTGGCATCGGCTCGGGCTGGGTCGTGGTCGTGACTCGTACGGGTGTGACAATTTCAATTCTAGATATTACCTTATTTCACAAAACACGGGATGTATTCCTCTATTTTGACCAACCTGTATTCGTTCAAAGTTCAATATCTACAAATACCACTTATCATTGTTTTAGAATATTGACGTATGTAAGTTATATTCTTTTGAGATGTAATATACCTACATATGTTCGCACGCACACACAAATATACAAGAAAGACCACGAACAGTCACTACTCCCATGGCTAGGGTTCAATTCGAGGAAACCTTAAGTCATGGTCATGAGTTCGAAACCCGGAGACCTGCATCTGCGAAGGTTTGCCTAACCCCAGCCTTCGTACATTGAAAAATACAAATTAAAGGTAAGAATAATTTGCCAAAAGGTCAAGTTAAATCTTTACCAATTTCAAAGAATCTGGAAACCATGAACTTGGAGAAACGTGTGGAAAGCTTACCTCCATGGTTCCATCCACTAACCTTTTGAACCAAAAGCATGCTAGAAAACATTTTTCACAACTGTGGAAAGCTTACCATCACTATTATATATATATATATATATATATATATATATATATATGTGTGTGTGTGTGTGTGTGTGTGTGTGTGTGTGTGTGTGTGTGGATTAATAAGTTTTTCTGAAAGTATATACTCCCGAAGAACATTTTACAATCACTCTTCATATGTATATATATATATATATATCTATATATATATGTATATATATATATATATATATATATATATATGTATATATATATGTATATATATATATAAGTAGTTTTTTTTAAGTTACCTATTAGGTACTAGCATGACATACAATCGAGTTTTATAGAAAAAAAAGTATAAACAGTCTAGTATGAAAAAAAAGCTTAATTATTGTTGATATATATATGTATATATGGGCTCCACAAGAATAATGATTTCAGAAGCAAAGAAAAAGCAGAGTAGGCACGGTTGGTATGAAAGTAGAGAATGAATCAACTTTAAGTGGTGAATCTCGCAACTACTTTAGGGTTTGGCGGATAGCCCACATAACTGTTTAGGGTGGGTAAAGCATGTATTAGAAACCACAGAATCATTCGTGCGCTGTAGCCTTTCAGTTAGATTAGCCGCTGGCCTTATAATGTCAATATCCTCTAAACGAGCACTGAGAGCATTAACTCAACCGCAGGGCGCTCTAGCACCGTTGCTGCTGATGGGGAGTTCGACTCCCAAAGGGTGCATGTGTGGGTGTACGTGTTAGCCTTCGGCCTCCTCTTGGAAGGCAAAAACTGTAGTGATGGTAAATGAACCAAGCTGCTCATAGTTGAGCTCAATTCGGCTCGTCCTTTGTTGTTTGTGTTTGGCTCGTTAAACCGTATTAGCTCAAGATGAACATGGTATGTTTAGCTCATGAAAGGGCGTCAGCTCAGCTCGGCTCGTCCCTTGTCTTATAAGGCTTTGGTTTTGGCTGGTCCAACGGTTTGACTTAAAACGCATTGTTTATATGCATCCAGTTCAATTCCAGGAGACAAAAGTAGGTATTTTTGTTCCAATTCGTCTGCCCTTTTTCTTAAAGAAATTTAATAAATGTGGCTCTTCTTTTGCTGAATGTAAGATATATCATTGGCATCTTTCAACATGCTATACATATTTATATCACATATATATGACACTCGCATAAATCATGGTCATGGTGAGTAGCAGATGTAGAAAATCTTTTAGATTGAGGTGAATAGCCTACGGTTTGGCCATTTGCTGTGCTCTATAACCGATGGTTAAAACCGTGAACCATAGTAAGCATGAGCTGAAAAGTTCATGTTTGCATTAGCTGAACTCATGACCTTCATCTTGTGAGTCGACCCGCTAGCCTGGTGAGTTGTTGCTGTTGTACAAATTGTGAATTTTTAACGAATGGCAGGTGAGATCATGTTTCTGTATTTGACAAGACCCGTATGCCACCAAGTGGAACAACCATTATCTGAACTCTGAATGTGATCCAGATCCACGTACACCGAATCCTAATTTTGCATGTATCTGAATTGGATCCATAAACAGGATTTGAGAGAATACGGCTAGCTTATTGCTTGCCATAATTACCATTAGACAAGCTACTCAGAGACGGGAAACCCAAAGGCCCTCACAAGATAATAATCTACAGTTTGGGGCGGGTCCCTGACAAATAAAATCCAAACACCAATTGCGTCGTTTCTTTGGAATGATTATGTATGCATGTTACATGTCAGATCCGAGTTCAAATAAGATCCTGACATCGAGTTCAATTGGGATTCAAATTTTTTACGGTAATATTGAGGTCAAGGTAAAATGAAATAAATTTAAGCAAGCACAAAGAGGTCGAGTCGCAGTTGAAAATCACGAGTTTGAATCCCCAGGTGTGAAGCTGGCTTCGGCCTCCCCATTGTACTAGCCAACAAAAAGAATTGGAAAAAGTTGTTTTCTATCAAAAATAACAACTAATTAAGCTAGCCTGGTAATATTTGTCAACCCGATATCTTCTTCAGCTCATTAGTATGTTTCAGCCAGCCCAAAATACTGGCCAGAGTTAAATGAGGCGAAAACGAGCACCACATTAAAGTTAAAATTTCTCACACATAATTTTGAGCAAAAATTTCGACTTCTTGGTAAAAAATTAAGTTCAATTTTTTTCCATAGAATTTCCTAATAAAATCGAAAGTTTTCATCATGTAGTAGTCATATTATACAACTCAATTAGTTGGGCTAAAGTGGTTTTCTAACATATATGTGCATTTAATGTTTTGTTTATTAAACTAAGTGAGTTAATACCAGTCAAGCCAAACCAAAGACGTAGACTCCTGTTTAATTAGATCAAAAGCTGAACATGAAGCGAGGTCATCACCAGTCGAGCCAAGTCAAACCACCAGCTGCTCGTTTTGCATTTATTTAGATCATAGAAAATTATATATATTCCAAGCGCAAAAGAACAGCACATGGAGCCGGGCTCTCCCGGCAAAGGGGTCAACTCAAGAGAACCTTCAAGCTGAATTTCAAGAGTTCGATGCCAGGGGGTGGCGTTCCTATCTGGTCGGGATATGCCTCTTGCTAATAAGAAAAATTATTTTTAAAATTAGAAAAAGGAAATAAGGTTCAGTTGGGCGAGAAGACATAATCTAAGCTCATGGGACTCGACAATTGTGTCAAAAAGTTTCATTACGTTGTAATTACAATTGTAGATTTGGGCAAAACATCGGGCCGACACAATGTGTTGATGGTACAAATTGTGGGTCGGAGAACTGAAAGACCCAAATCCATGTGGTGGGTTTGGTAAGAATATTCACAGATCCACTTATAAACTGCAGGACATATGGGTCTGACAAAGGTATCATAGGCCTTCATATATTTCACATGTGATCCAATCTGGACACACTAAATTGGATCCGGGTCCTACGATGACGTTGAAGCAACCGGACGTAATGATGTCACGCTGTTCATTTCTGACCTAAGAACTCGAATGCAATAATAAACTCAAGTTTTTTATTCAAGCTGCAGCACTAAATTATAGCAAACGAGTGTGCACGTCTCTCTCTCTCTCTCTCTCTCTCTCTCTCTCTCTCTCTCTCATATCAAGGTTAAAAGAAGGAAAATAAGCTCGAATGACTTCGAGAGAATTTTCTTCTTATAAGCGAGAGCACTCTTGGCTGCTTTCGACCATGCTCAAGTCATCTAACCGGTTGGAGTATGGGAGCAATCACACAAAGGAAGAAGAAGAGAACGCAAAGTGCGAACAGGGAAGAAAGTGTGTGTGGTTGTGTAACTGAGTCCTGATCAAGCTTTATACTAAAGGCAACGAATCTAGATATTGAATCTGATTCAACGGTCATACCTCCTTTGGATCCGTTCCGTAATTATTCCGTGTCTCTTTGTGTGTGTAAGAATCCATTTGGCCATTGTCAAAACTTTTTTGTGTAAAAGAATACTGAAGACTCGAGCCCGAAGTTGGTTAGGGCAAACAAGCACATGTGAGGTCTAGCATGTCTTCCCCAAGCTCTTTGAACTAAGGATCATGAGTTACTATCTATATAAAAGAGGACATGTGAGATTCTTTTCACAATCAATATGAGAGTAAAGAATGCTCAATGATATTCACATGTATAAGACCCTTACAACATGCGACTTTCACACTTTTGGATTTTCACCTTAATCAAAGGTATATCAAATAAATACTAGGATATTTAATATGAACTAAATACAATTAACATCATGTGAGTTTAATTAACTCAATCACCGTTAATTAACCACTAAGTCTAATAACATATACTCAGGGGTGGATGTAGGATGAACGACTTCAAAACAGGCTCCTTCATTCATTAGATAGAGAAGATCGCCGAGATTTCGTAATCAGTTGCCGGAATGCCAAACCTATTTCAATAGCTTGGATTCGGATCGTGGGATCGCCGGAATACTTCCTATCAACGATTAGATCCTAGATATGTTATTGAATGAGCATTCTCCATATGATGCCTTGAAGAGGACTCAAACCTATGTGCTCTTTAGCACAAGATTTTGAGTATGATGTGTCTTATCATTTCACCGTCAAGGCATCTTGAAAATTGAAAGAGAATCATATTCTATAAATATGATATCTAAATCATATTCTATAAATAAATATGATATATATCTAATATGATATTTGGAATATATGACAAAGATGGAGTGTTGAAGTATTCCTATCAATCGACCATGTCATATAGGGTTGAGGCATACATCAAATTACTTTGGCTTGAATGATGTGGAGTATCCCTTATATATATCAAAAAGATGTAAAATGAAACTTATTTTTCAAATCAATAGAAGCCCAAAAAAGTGAATATGGTATCCAAATAATGATAGATATGTAAAAAAATATGTTCAATTATGCCTCTTCTCTTTCTAATCCTAAATAGAATATAATGATAGAGGAATCAATATCTTTATTTATTTACATACGTTAGCACACTTAAGTTAGTTTCGGCATTAGGGCCAAGCAGTGACAATAAGATGTGAGAAGCTAGATGAACGCTTCAAAAGAGCCAAATATTCAAATTGTTGAAAGAAAGCCATAGCATTTGATCTTTTTCTTGAGTAAAATACTAACGTGACACAATATTGAACTCAGTGATAAATAAGAATTTATGTGGCAAATCCAATTTTGTTTGAGTAAAAGCTGCACGAAAATAAAATAAAGTTAGACAAGAATATGAAAAGATCAATGATAGATGAACTAACCTGATATATGATGTTGGCATTTTTATTCAGAGTCTATGTGATGATGAATAAAGAAAATATTAAGTACCGCAAAATAATCAATATTTTACAAAAAAGTACAAAGAGTTATGGAAAATGTTGATGTCTTAGTCAAATCCAAACTATTATGTATATACATATATAAATTCAAGTAGTTGTTCGAGTTTATTAGTACATTAAATAAGGAGTCGGAATAAGGATAGAAGGCTAGGAAGAACACATGCATGAACATAGGAGGAAAACGGCTGTCAGTGGTGATTTATAACAGGCGGACAGTAGAGTTGATAACGTGGAGGTGGTGGAAGAAGAGAGTAGGAGGTATGGAAAGAAAGAGAAACTACAGAAAACAATTTCGAGATTTTTAAAAAACAATATATGTTTAATAAAATAGATGTATGAATAGCAATTATGTTTTATAAGAGTCAATTTAACACAAAAGTATAGTCAAATTTGTATGGTTAGCAGTTTTTACTAAGGGCTAAGAGGCACTAGCTCTAGAATCTGTAATCAACCAATTGGCACATTAGGTGAGCGCTTTCTCTTTCTTCTAGTCTTGATGCTTTCGAGGAAGAACTGCCAACCAAATATGGAACTCAGATGGGCAGCATGGAGCAATATCGAGCTCAGGGCATTTGATTCTATGTGCAGGTCATATGCCAAGGGTTGCAATTACTATTCTTGTCCATTAAGAAAAGCTACTAACATGAAGCTACTAGTGCCAGGAACAATCGTAAGACCTTCTTTAGGGAGTCAGGAACCTCTCATCAATAAGGTTAGAGGTCTCTAGGTAGCTGAAGCGCAAACCTCCAGTCTAAAGTAATAGTGAACCATACAATTTATGCATGGTCTAAACAATTCAGTACAGAGAAGGAAATTAGAATGGTATTGGTGGTATCCTTTCAGTTGATCCCTCGTTTTCCTATAGGAACAATGCAATAGAATGATTTTTGAAACTAGAAGCTTAAATCAAGGGGAACTCATTAGATTCAGATTTAATTTTGTAGGAGATTATATTCTGGTGACATTGATGATGAAGATAGATAATCATATAAACTATTGAATTTCCTCTGCCAACTAAAATAGTCAAGGTATCTGTGTAAATACAGGCCAACCAGTCTATGTATCAACAACAACTAAGTTTTTTCCATACTAGATGGGGTCAACTACATGGATTCTTTGTTTTCATATAGCTTGATCATATGTTATAATAATAGTTATCTCAACATAAGCTAGTTCATTCATTATTATTTTCTTCCAACACTTTTGTGGTCTTTTTTTTCCTCTTTTAATATTTTCACCATCTAGTTTCTTGTACTTGCATATCAGAGTTTCCTTTGGTAATATTTCTATATGCTCAAACCATCTTAAACGATTTTCTCTCATTTTATATCTATTTGTGCCACTCTCAATTTGTTTCTAAGAACCTCATTACATATGTAGTCTTTCCTTATGTGGTCACTCATCCATCTCAGTATCTTCATTTTTGCCATGAACATCTTTTGTATATGTTGATGATTGTGATTAATTGATCAATACTCAGAACCATATAACATAGCATGTCTAATTATTACTATATAATATTTATCTTTCAACTTTAATGGTATCTTCTTGTCACATAGAATACATGATGTCTGTCTTCATTTAAACCAACGTACATTAATTTTATGTGTATCATCTTCATCAATTTTTCTATTGATGTGAAAACCTAATCCTGAGTATTCAAAAATTTTCTTATGAGAGATGCAATGCATGCCAATCTTAACATTTGTGTCACCTAAAGTAACCAAATGATTAAACTTATATTCCGCATATCTTGTTTTTATTCTACTAAGTCAAAAACCTTTACCTTCTAATGTTTCTCTCTATAGTTGTAATTTTCTATTAACTTTTTTCTTACTCATCCATTAACACAATGTAATCGTAAATAACATACACTAAAGTACTTCATCTTGAATATGTTTTGTTAACTCTTCAATAACCAATAAAATAAATATATAGTTAAAGTTGATCCTTAATATAATCTAATATTAACTTCAAAGAAATATGTCATTCTTTTATGGGTTCTCATACATATTTGTACACCATGATACATGTCTCTTATAAGATTGATGTATGTCAATGAGATACTTATTTTTTTCAAGATTCTCATTTTATGTTTTTCTCATATCAATAAATACCATGTGAAGGTTCTTATTTTTTGATATAAAATATTTTATAAGACATTTCAATAGGTGAATAGTTCACTAGTAATTCTCCTTAGCATGAAACCAAATTAGTTCTCTATTGTGCTTGGTACTTGTCTCAGTCTATGTTAAATAATTTTTTTCCATAATTTTATAGTTTATATTTAAAAGAAATAAGATCTTTAGTTTTCTTATCTCTAACTTTAATTATCTTAAGAATATTTCTTTCACCTTTTTTTGAGTTGAGCTTTTTATATAAATCCTTTCAAATTTTAACTTTTGCTTTACTAATGGCCTTTTTCCCTTCTTTCTTTGTTTTCTTATAAGTATCTCAAGTTTAACTAATCTTCTTAGTTCTCTTCATTTTGATCTTATCTTACACCACTTCACTCTATTATCGAGCTTTCTTTTGTATTAGTATATCTCCCTTAAATTCACCCAATACATTTTTGCTACTTTCCTAATATGCTTAGTCATATTATTCCACGTATTAGAAGGTGTACATATATAATTTTAAGTATCTCCTTCAAGAATTTTCTATTTAAATATATTTTCTTTGTTTTTTTGAGGTGTTACCATTTAATCCGAGTAGTTTTATATACTTTGTCTTTTTTCACTTTTTTACTTGAAAATACATAACTAAGGCCGATGTTGGGTAGTTAAGTTTTTTCTCAGAATTATCTTCCAATCCTTATAACATGATCAATCTTTTCTCCTACATACAAATAATCAATTTGTATTTCTGACAAACCACTTTTATAAGTAATTAATGCTCATCTCATTTCTAAACATTGTATTGGCTAAAAAGAGATTATATGCCATTAACGAAATTTAAAATTTTCTTACCTTTTTCATTTAAATCTCTAAACCCATAGGTACCATGAATGCCTTATATCTTAATGCCTCTTTACTAACATGCTCATTTAAATCTCCTCCTAAACAAATTCTCTCTCATTGTGGAATATTTTGAATTACTTTATTTAACTCCTCCAAAAATGTTTTCTTTATGCTATCTTTTAGTCTTACTTGAGGTGTATAAGCACAAACTATATTTAAATACCTACTCTTAACAATAAAATTAGCCATCATAATTTAATTCCCATGTCATTGTGTGTCTACTACACTATCACTTAAATCTTTATTTATAATAATATCAATTTTATTTCAAACCTTTTGGTGACTTTAGTACCATAATTTAAAACATGTCTTTTTAATTTCCTTTGTTTTTTAACTCACTTTGTCTCTTATAAATATAGAATGTGAATCTTTCTCCTAGTCACATTATCTACTACCTCAATTAGCTTACTTGTCAATGTTATGATATTTTAAGTTCCAATACAAAATTTATTATCTAGGATTAGCTTCATTATCTCCGCACCCATTCATTTTGAAAATACAAAGATCATCTCTACAATTTGTTTATTACATTCATACGGCAATGCAATTGGACTAACTTCTTTATTTATACCTATACATGATATGGGAACCGTCTCTACAATTAATTCACTATATCTAGGCAAAGATGTAGAGGTCATTTCTTTCTTTTCACTGCATTTGGGCTCTACAGTATGTCGTTAAGATGGAACACTCCAATGCAATAATCATAATGTCTAGAATCCATGATAGATAAATTTGATAAAGTTTATGCCGATTGTTGGAAGTCTTAAGATACCCACTTCCTTTATCTGGGCTTGAGACTAGTCATAGAAGGGTGATCCCTTGTATAGGGAGAGTTAGTTAGTCCATATATGATGAATGAAAATTAATCGTAGAAGAATCTCATACAAAGGCCTTTAAATGTTTTCAATTTTTTTTTATTGTAAATAGGGGCCTAAACTAGTTAACCATATTCCATGTACTCTTCCTTAAATGCGCATGCCCTGGAATGTCAAGTTTATACCTTATTGGGGTTTGCTTGACTCATGGGCGCACAATATTACACTATCAATTTTGGGCACTCTACGTATGTGTGATGTGTACAATGCGAGAGGTATGTGCTTCCAAGTTTAGTTTTTGACATATTTTTAAGTAGTTTTGCTTAGAGTCTTTTGTATTTGTTTTAGTTGTGTAATAAGGAGTCATATGTGACCAACATTAAGGTGTTAAGAAATATTGCTTATTTGGATTCAGTTTGATGTAATATGGGTTTAGTTTAGGGTCATTTGCTTTGGTATTTAGTTTACCATTTGGTTTGCATTTGGGGTGACTCATTAGGGTTTGTTTCTATTGATTAGTGTTTTATTATTTAAGTTCTTATAGAGCTCTTATAATGAGAGCAACCATTAATAAAGATTCTATCTTATTTAGGTGAGTTCTTATTCCTCCTCTTGCTTTCAATAGAAAGTAAGTATGCATGTGTACAGTGTGAGAGAAGGGTGAGCCAAGAGGCCATATGTGGTAGATGATTGTAACTACATGCAGTGTCATGCCACGGTCTATTGGGAGGAAAAGAGACTAATTCACCCCAGTTTATTCTACTACGTATTGAGGAGAGACAAATTGAGACAATCAAGTGTGGTTGTTGTCATCGTCAAGCGCATTTGATGATTGTTTTCACAAATCCGATAGAAGGGCGGTGACATGTGGTACTCTTACCTTCTATCAACACCGGTACCTAGAACACCACATGGTTATCAGCCCTCTATGAACACCAGGCTAGTACCGGGAAGAATTGCCTTGGATATTTTGTAAGTAGTGGATGACCACTCTCGGCCCCGTTGCTAACAACGACCATGAAATGCGGAAAGAAGGGCCCTCTTCCCAGATTTCATGATATCATAATTTTCAAAACTTAAACATTAAAAACTGATTTCTGTTTTTCAAAAGTAAAACATATGCATCTCCCAGATAAAAGCAAATATGACTGTTAAAAGAAAAAGCCTAGAGTAGTAAATGCAGAAGACAAAAAGCCATGTATAAATACAAAGTTTACATAACTGAAAATATGAGAGATACTATGATTTTACGTCTTTTGAGAAAACCCTCTATGGGTAACCACAAAACCACATACAGTTTTCTATATCATTCTTTACAGGAAATATACAGAGAAAACAGAAAGCAAAATCAAAGCAGGCAGTCAGCATCCGCTGTGCACAACCGAACCGAGCAAATGCAAACGACTTCGTAGATCATCGACTACCTCAACATCTGATATCAGAGCTTGTTCAAGCTTTGTGGCAACTATAAATAGGTATGTAGTCCTGCATTAAAAAAAAAATGTTTGAGAGAGAAGCTGAAAAATGTTTTTTCGGTATAAATGAATCTTTTTTTGAATAAAAAATAGAGAGAAAAAGAGAAAGGTCACATGCAGATAGCCGAAAGCCACCCGATGAAGGTGTCCTAAGGCAAGCTGAGGTAGCTAGAGACCAAGCAGAGGCGGCCTGAGGCCAAGTGAAGATAGAAAAGGGCTAGAGGATTAAAATGCTGGAAGCTAAAAGGCCAGAGGCAAAAAAACGCTAGAGGTGAAAAAGGCCTGAGGTAGAAAGTCGGAGAAGAAAGGAATAGGGAAGGGTGATGGCCATAGTCAGGCGGCAGTAGGGGCCGCCCTCCACCCCCGACAGTCCTTCTCTCTCTCCCGCTCTCTCTCATTCTTTCTCTCTCTATATTTAAACCCACGAAAACCACGGTTTTACAAAACTTTGGTCAACAAAACAACCAATTTTACAAAACTGCCAAGGATAACGGTTTTGAGGTATGAAATAACTATTTTGCCCTTCACAAAAATGGAAATTATGAAATACCAAAGGGAAAATTTACCGAAAAATCTAGATATTTTGATGTGAAAAGACAACTATTGTTAGTATAAAAAGTCTTTTCTACCTCCTAACAGTCGGTGAAACTACAAAATACTAGGGTATCATTTTACTGTTTTACCCCTAGACATTTCAAGATATTACAAAACCTAGGTTTTTGGTGATTTTACATATATAAGCCTGGTTGTCTTACAAAATATCTGTTATACTACCTCAAAAAGTATGAAAATGACCTTGTACTTTCTGTGAAATGCCATGAACAGTGATTTTTCATACTTGGTGTTGGTTTTTATAGTTTTTCCATAACAGTACTTGGAGGTTAAATAAACTATAAAATGGCGCCTGAGAATATTAGCTCCTTGGTTTTTACTGTATTTTCAGAATGATACTTGTAAGTTAAATAAATTGCAGTATAGACTCATGTTATATTTATTGTTTAGTACTTAGAACTTGTGGATATTGTATTTAGGTGCCTAGTTAAATTTTTGTGGTTCTTTATGAAATATCCTATGTAAATCAATCTAATGCATGTTTTTATGTTTTGTCTTAAAATATATAGACTCTTTACTTATTCTCTCTCCCAAAAGTTTAAAAAGAAAAAATGACTTCAAGAATTTGCGTATCCGAATTAGCAAAGACAAAAAAGTTAAATGGCCTAAATTTCCAAACTTTGAAAAGAATAATACCACTGGCCTTAATTTTAGAAGGAATTGATTATATACTGAAGGAAACTATTTTATCTCCTACTCCAATTGCAACAGATGAGAAAAGAGAAAGATATAAGATATTTCTCAAGGATGACACAATAGTTAGGAACATTATGTTGACATATATGGAAGATGACTTAATTAAGATCTTTGAGGAATTTGAAACTGCAAAAGAACTACCTTCAAAAGTATAACTCTTATAGAATGAAAGAAGGTGACAATATAGTTGAATATGTTAACCAAATACTGGTAATGGCTAGAGATCTGGCTGTAGCTAAGTCAGTCATTCCTGAGCCGATGCAAATATCCACTATCCTAAACAGTCTTCCCCCTTCCTATAACATGGTAACCACAACCCTAAAACTTGGACCTGATGTTACCCTTTCTGAACTCCCATTGAAACTAGTAATTGAACAAGAATAAAAGAGAAAATTTGTTAGTTGCTTAAGATGATTTAGGGTCTAACTCCAAAAATAACCAGAGAAAAAGAAAACCAAATAAAAAATTTGGTAAGAACAAAAAGAAGAGTGGTCAAAATTTTAAGAAATCACAAGAATCCGCTTCTTGGTGAAATGCTTCAATTGTGGTAAGATAGGGCACTACAAAATAAAATGCCGCAACAAAAAGACCAATGGTGACAATAACCAACGACGTGGTGTAAAGGAGAAGCATGAAATAATCAGTGTAATTTTTTAGTGTCTTTACATGGACCGCCCAGTGATTGGTTGGTGGATCGTTTCTAGAGTTACCCGACACATATCGAAGAGCAAAGAGGTAGCGATGAACTTGAAGGAGTTCTAGCCTAGCGAGCATCAAGTATATATGGAGAACAATACTTTTTCTGATGTTCTTGGGGTTGGGTCCTTTAAGATTTTTGTACAAGACATACCAATTGTACTTACTGATTTATTAATTGTGCCCTCTATTAGGCACAATCTTGTATCGGTCCCTACCTTAGTAAAGAAAGGGTTTGAGGTCAGGTTTGTCCCTAGAAAAGTCACTGTGAGAAAGTACGGCAGGGTACCATTTTTTGGTTTATTTGATATTGAGCATGGGTTGTTTAAACTCAACATTAATGACAATAAAAGTTTTTCTTATGATTATATTGAAAGTGCGTATGTGATTGATGTGAATGTTTAGCATAAAAGATTGGGTCATATAAGTCTAAAAAAGTTAAAAAAATTAATCAACTTTGACTTATTGCCCAATTTTCATGATAACACTTTTAATAAGTATGAAGCCTGTATACAAGAGAAAATGACTAGAAAATCATTTTCCAAAGAGGTAACTAGGGCAACAACCCTATTAGAAATAATTCACACATATTTGTGTGGATTGTTTAGAATAAGAACACATCGAAGAAAGGTTTATTTCATAACTTTTATTGATGATTACTCGAGATATACTTATATAAATTTGAGGCACTTGAAATATTCAAAGAATATAAACAAGAAATAGAGAATCAATTGGAGCATACAATCAAAGTATTGAGATCATATAAAGGTGGAGAATATACCTCAACAAAAATTTTGAAATTCTATAAAAACTTTGGTATCACAAAATAAAATATGATGCCTAATACATCTCAATAAAATAGTATAGCAGAGAGATATAACAGGACCTTACTAAACATGACAAGGTCAATGTTAATCGATGCCTCTCTATCAAAAATATTTTGAAGAGAAGCAGTAAGTACAATTGTATATATACTCAATAGAGTACCATGTAAAGTTGTATTCTCTACACCATATGAGATGTGGTTTGAAAGAAAACCAAACCTAGGTCATCTCAGGAGGTGGGGATATGTTGCTCATGTAAAAATTCTTTATCAATCTAGAGATAAGCTAAACAGTAGGTCCTTAAGATGCATATTTATCGGATATCCAAAAAGATATAAAGGATATCAGTTTATCATAAGGACCATGGATTGATAGAAAACATATATCTAAATTCTTAGAAGAAACTAATAATAATATCCTTGAAAATGATGATGATTATGTTGATGATGTAGTAGGTCTAGATCAATCATCTTTTAAACCTATTGATAAGCCTCCTGAACAAACCGAATCTTTAAGTGAACTCAAAAGGCCTATGGTCGCAATGTCCTACTTGAAGGATTATCACAAATACCTTGTAGAGGAAGTGTATAATTCAGTAGATTTAGATTCGTTGACTGATAACTTAACTTATCAGCAAGCTATTGATTCATCTGAATCGTTAGATTGAGAAAAAGTTATGGATGAAAAAATTGTAGATGCCATATTGTTGACTGGAAATGACAATGAGATGATTGTCAAAACCAAGTCAAGGTTAAACTCAAGGTTCGAAATGAAGGATATGGGAGAAGTATCCTATATCCTTGGTATAAAGATTTATCGAGATAAAGAATCAAAACTTCTATGCTTAAGTCAGGAGAGAGATATTGATTATATCCTCAAGAAGTTCAAAATGGATGAATACAAGTTTGCATCTATACCTATTGCAAAAGGGGTTAAATTGAGTAAGGTTGACTGTCCCAGTGAAAGAGATGATAACTAAAAGTAAATGAACAGAAGTAAATGAACAAAAAACTTGAAACTTTGTTTTCAAGCAGATGAACTAAAAGTGATAGGATATTCAGATGCTGACTTTGCTGGGAGCAAAGATGACAACAAATCAATATCAAGACAAATATTCTTATTTGAAGGTTATACAGTTTCTTGGGCATGCAAGAAACAAGGTTATGTAGCATTGCATACGTAAGAGGCTAAGTATGTTGCTTGCAGTATGACTGCTACTAGTGTCGTTTGGATAAGCCATTTCATACGTGCTTTGAAATTGGATATAGCCAACAAACCGGTTATTATATATTGTGACAATAGTGCAACAATTACTCTTATTAAAAGTGAAGTTGATAACTCACAAAGCAAGCATATAATGGTTAAATATCACTATGTTTATGATATGATCAAAAGAAATGAAATAACAATATGTTATATGCCAACTATTGATATGTTGGTTGACCCCTTAATAAAAGGCATCTCAGAAGAATTGTTTACTAAACATGTAACCCATATGGGGTTGAGATATGCTAGTGTATAAGTGTAGAAAATAAACTTTGTTGAGAGTAATGCTGGAAAAACATATTGTTTGTGGAAAAACTACATAACAGATGTAAGTTACAATTTAGTTGCAACAAGGAAATATGATACAACTTGGTAAACCCCAAAGTAGTAGGAGGAAAACTAGTGTATCAAAAAGATTGCCTCTAGTGGCCAAGTGGGAGATGTGAGTAGTGGATGGCCACTCTTGGCCCTATTGTTAGCAATGACCATGAAATGCGGGAAGAAGGGCCCTCTTCCAAGATTTCATGAAATTGTATTTTTTGAAACTTAAACGTTCATAAAAATCAATTTTTGTTTTTCAAAAGTAAAACACACGCATCTCCATGATAAAAATAAATATGACTATTAAAAGAGAAAACCTAGAGCGGTAAACGCGAAAGACAAAAAGTCATATATAAATATAAAGTTTACATAACTCAAAATAGGAGAGATACTATGATTTTACGTCTTTTGAGAAAACCCTCTGCGGGCAACCCCAAAACCACATACAGTTTTCTATTTCATTCTCTATAGAAAACATACAGAGAAAGCAGAAAGCAAAACCAAAGCAGGCAGTCGGCATCCGTTGTGCACAACTGAACCGAGCAAAGGCAGACAACTTCGGAGAACATCGGCTGCCCCAACATATTCTAGGTCGACACACTCCCACTACCTCTTCTTTTAGTGTACATGGATATAAATGGGCTGATAAAAAAAAAAATGGGGTGTGGTGCTGCAAATTTTTCATTTGATTTTTCTTTCTCTTCGTCTCTCCCTTATTCTCTTTCTTCATCCCACTATTGTATTTAGTCTAAAGAGAGGTTTGTAATGATTCTCTTGAGAAAGAGATCCTGATTGTCACTGTTCTTTTTTTTTTGCAACAGAGAGACTTATGCTCAGCAATCAGTTGATTGTCACCATCGTTGTTCTTGTGTTTTGCTACAAACTCTCTCTATATATATATATTAATTAGATTATGTCTACTACTCATACTCGACGATTGCTTTTTTGAAAACATGAGTAAACGTAATAAGATTGTTATTCTTCCTTTTTTTAAAAACTCTTAAGTATTTACCACCGAAAAACAATAGACAAGCATAAATAAACATGTCAGAGTTTAGCATAATCCAGTTTTCATATATATATATATATTGACAACTAGACCTATGCGGTTCTAACCTATTCTGATGGGTTGACACAAAACCAAACTAGAACTCAAGAACCCAACAGCTCAGTTCCGGTTCCACTTAAAGGAGAACCAAAACGAAGACCTGTCCAATCCCAACCTGCCCCAACGGGTTGACCCAGAACCAAAACTAACTAAAAACGGAGTCTCACTGTTTGGTTCCGATTTTAATTACACTTAGAAGAGAACCAAATCGAAGACTTGTCTCGTTCCAACCCGCCCCGATGGGTTGACTAAGTACAAAAACCAAATTGGAACTAGTAAACTCCATGATTTGGTTAATGTTCACCTAGAGGAGAGCGAAACTGACGGATCCAAGGCCTTTTTATTAATGTTTTTAAAAAATTAATGTATGTTGTGCTTTTTTAGTCTAAAGTTGGAATCAGAGCCGAAACACACATTGAACTGGAACCAATAGAACCAGAACTCGAGGGAGCGATTCGGTTCAGGTGTGGAACCGGACAAGTCTAGTGGCACCTACTAGCACTTGTCGCTGATAATTCTTAGGAGCGCTGATTTGAGCGTTTGCAGCATCTCCCCCGCGTGAGGTGAGCCAAGTCACTGCTTGTGTATTATAAAAAGAACTTTTAATCTCCTCTAGAGAGAGAGAGAGAAAGAGAGTAGGTGAATCGAATGCGTGATGAGTGTGAAGCATCTTGGAAGGTGGAGGGTGCCGGTTTTTGTTTCTGCTCTAAAAGGGAGATGCGGTTTTATATTATTTGTGGACGGATGTGGAGACATCTGTAGGTTTTCACCGTCAAGTTTCCACTCTGTGCTTCTTATATGAAACCCACACTTTAAACTGTCGATGCATGACAAAAATTGCGTCAGTTCTTGGTAGCTGGTGCTGCCTTTTTAAGCCTAACACAAGCATAGACATCTGTGGGAATTATGAGCAGTTTCTATCTTTTTTATCTTCAATGGCAGTGCTATACAAGTTTTACCTTGTCTCGTCTTAATGACAGAGACCCATCATTTTCCTTACCTTGTTTAAATGCCTGCGTTTGATGTATGAGGCTGATCTTTAGCATGACTTACTACATCATAAAATCTCTTGTAAGCCAAACACGGTTTATTTAACATGCTCGTTCTCTCTCTCTCTCTCCACATATATACATATACATATATATATACATACATATATGTATGTATATATATATATATATATATATATATATATGTATATATACATATATATATACATATGTATATATATATATATATATATACATACATATATGTATGTATATATATATGTATATATATATATAAAGTGTTGGTTATACCCTATTTCCTAGAAACAAAGACTTTGCTCAACGGACTTCTCTTTCTAGTGATTTCAAGAGAAATTTTCCATTTAAAGCTTTTGTGAGATGTGAATAGCTCTACAAACAAATGCCTCATCTAAATCCAGCGTTAATCGAATTGACAAGAAAAGCAACTGCATATTTTCTTTTTAAGTAAAACTGGTACTTAGAATCCTAAGTAGACTCATAGAAAGGATGCATTTTAACAGCCAAAGTTTGGGCCCAGAGCTTCCTTGAATATGAACGGTTCTAAAATCATAATCGAGCCTTGTTCACATTATGTTGGGTCATACAGATTGCTTCTTGGTTGTTGTTGAGCTTGATCTTGTGTAGTATGAACTTTTCACTCAAAAAAGAAAGAAAAAAATTATGTTTTATTGTCTCCAACCTGCATTTTCAAGGTCTTCCTATCCTTCTTAACTTGAAGTGCCGAAAGAGATTGAGTTTGGTTAATACTTGAGCACGTAGTTTTGCTTCCAAAACCAGAACTGGGAGCAATTAAAATGCAATACAAGTTTTGTGGTGATTATTCTCTGTAACCTTGAGGTAAATTTTTACTTCAGCAGAATTACACATATATTTGAGAGAGAGAGAGAGAGAGGGATTTTCCTTTCACTTGTTATCCCACGTTCTGATGCTTGGTTGTATTATCGGGAAGCCTGTGAGGGTGGCCGCATTTTTACTCGCAGAAACGAAACATTCCACCAGACCACGAAATCTCTAGAATAATGTTTGGTGGAGATTTCATATGTCAAATAAATAAATGATGAAAACGAAAAGGTGGGCATCCTTTTTCTCTGACAAAAGTAAATGCCTTTGGTAGGAACCAAGTTTAATCTTCTATCGAATGGTGTGTGACGAACCCTGCTACTTCCATTAGTTAATATATATTTATCGGCTTGTTTGGTGTTTTCGGTTGGGCCTTCTTACGCACTTGTCTCGTCACCAGGACAGTTGAGCTACGTGGACTATTGAAAATAATCTCTCTCCCTCTCTCAGTATATAAATATATATTCTGGAGGTTTACTCAGGAGTCTACTATTTACAGGGTTTTCACCATCTAACCGATGCGCCTAAAGTTTCTTGGATGATTCTTATTTCGAGATGGCTCAAGTGGGGATTGAATATTAGGAAAAGTGAAGCTGGTGTTCCTTTTCAACTCTCTGAGGTGGACTGCATAGGCGGAGAATGCAGTGTAGTGGGTTCTTGTGTTTCCTCTTTCTTGTCCGGGAGGAACAGTCTTGGTTGGTTTTGGAGTGAATGTTGGTCTGGTTTTTCGAGTTTGCAAAGAAGATTATGGGCTAGTTGCAACTCTAGCTTCTCATTTCATGGATCTTGAAGGTGGGATTTACAGAAAACCTGTTAAGGTCTCTCTCTCTCTCTCTCTCTCTCTCTCTCTCTCTCTCTCTCTCTCTCTCTCTCTCTCTCTCTCTCTCTCTCTCTCTCTCTCTCTCTCTCTCTCTCTGTGTGTACTAAGAATACTGGATTCTTAGAATGTGTGGTTCTTGTAAATCCCCAGCCTGGCTAACTATATGAACACCAAAAACATTATTAGTTTTTTCTCAAAGTGAAATTTGCCTCGATTACTGGTGAGAAATGTTCTTTTTATTTTTCTGACTGGAAGGATGTTGAGTGCATAATTTAACTCAATATATACTTATTCTGCTGGTTCTGTTATGACTGTCAACAGAGAGAATCATGGCGGTCTGTTCTGACCCTGGCGTATCAAAGCTTGGGTGTGGTATATGGAGACCTAAGTACATCCCCTTTGTATGTCTACAAAAGCACCTTTGCTGAGGATATTCATCATTCTGAGACTAATGAAGAGATTTATGGAGTCCTCTCCTTTGTTTTTTGGACACTGACGTTAGTGCCTCTTCTTAAATATGTCTTTATAGTTTTGAGGGCTGATGATAATGGCGAAGGTATCAAACATCAAATTGTGATTTTGTTTGTGCATTTGAACGTTATGCATGTAATTGACTAAGGGTGATGTTATTATTTGTTAATTCAGGTGGAACTTTTGCTTTGTACTCCCTCCTCTGCAGGCATGCCAAGGTTGGCTTCTTGCCAAATGGTCAGCTTGCTGATGAAGCATTATCAACATATAAGAAAGACACGCCTTCTGATTATGGGATTGGATCAAGGGTAAAGATACTACTTGAGAAACACAGAGTACTGCAAAGCGTGTTACTGATATTAGCCTTGTTAGGAGCTTCCATGGTCATCGGTGATGGAGTTCTAACACCGGCAATTTCTGGTATTTCTTGTCTTGGTGTTCCCTCGGAGTTATTGCTTTTAGCTGTTTGATTCTGTATCAGAAGTCTTCAATGTTTGTGTTGGCTTTTGCAGTTTTCTCGGCTGTGTCAGGCCTTGAGCTCTCAATGTCAAAAAGGCAGCATGAATGTAAGTATTGCATGATCATATTTCTAGCAAATCTGTAATTCCGTTCTTGGAAAAAATATGCAACAAACGCATTTACACATCCATGCGAGGCACTTCAGAAAAAATTTAGCGTGTGTATGATACTTATTATCACATTTTCTTGTAACACAATTCAACCAGGATCGTTTAAGGGGATGCCAACTATCTTTGCAAATGACACATCTTTAACTTTTGTTCTTATTGGACGAATTTATGGCTTAATCTAGAGAGATTTTTGTTGTGGCATTTGAAATTTGGAAAGTTTTGGTACTTTTCTTTTCTGCAACTTCTTTTAAATCTGAAACAAGAAGAGCTTGAAGAGAAATGAACATTTGTAACTAGGCTTCCTTATTTTGATGACTGCAAATCAGTGCATGCTGTATTTAACTAATGTATGCAATACCTAGATTCTCCTTGCAGTCATAAGATACGAACAATATGATATTAATAGGAATCCATGACAAAAGATCCAATAAAGTCTTGCAACTACTTATCCTATCCTCCATTTGGCTTGAGATGAGCTATGTAAGCACAAACTCTCAATACTGCATGCATATCTCTGAGAACAAACACTAAAGGCTGAGGAAGTTTCAAATAGGGAGCCAAGATAGATAAAAGTCTTGTGAGAAGTTAGAAAGAGGCCTGAAAGAACCTTAAAAGTGTTGAAAGGAAACTATGAAACATGATCTTCCTATTTTGGATTTTAAAATGCAATTACGACCCAAGATAGGTCTGAACACTGACTGGAGATGCCTTGGAGAAGGCTTGGTTTTTGTTTTGGCTTATAAGCTCTTCACAAGTGCAACTCTGCTTCAAATTCGTTCATTTGTGTTGATAGAATTTTCTGATCCATTTTATGAGCCAGAAGCATTACATGTGTATCATGTTATGGTGCTTGTTTCCTCAAAGTTTGGCAGTTTTTCAGATGCAGAAGTTCCTATCGCCTGTACCATATTGGTGTTTCTTTTTGCTCTTCAACATTATGGCACCCATCGAGTAGCATTCCTCTTTGCACCAATCATCATAACCTGGCTGTTATGCATCAGCTTGATTGGTGTCTACAATATTGTTCATTGGAATCCTTATGTATACCAAGCACTGTCACCGTATTACATGTACAAATTCTTGAAGAAAACGCAAATGGGAGGATGGATGTCCTTGGGAGGAATCCTTCTCTGTATCACAGGTAGGGAGCTTTTAGATGTTGAATCATTTTTTGGTTGTGATATTACTGGTCTCAACAAATTGCTGTCTTGTTTGCAGGCTCTGAAGCCATGTTTGCAGATCTTGGACATTTCTCACAGTTATCGATCAAGGTATACCCCATAAATTAGTAAAGCCAACATCTACATGTAACCTCCAATTATACTAGTAGATTCTTGCTGTTTTGTTTTTGATTCGTAGACTCATGCCTGGCTGAACTTTACTAAGTTCACTCACACCTGCCCACGGTTTCATAAGTGCCATTTAATTATTAAAAGTAAAGCTTTGCTCAAACTTAACTAAAACTGGACCTAGCTCAAAAGGATGAACTCAAGTGCCTAGCGTTATTAGTAGAAGGATATAGTCACTAATGTTAATAACAACTTAGCATGTAAGGTAACAAAAATAAGGAAAAATAGGAAGGGAGCCAAAACTTTTAAACTATGTCACACGGGTGTGGGTGCGGGATATGACAAATGTCAAAAATATTGGGTGCGGGGACGTATTATATATAATATTCAAACTAGAGCAAGTGATACATTAATTAACATAAGTATATGACAATAGTAATTACACAACTTTATATTAAAGCAAAACAAGTAAACAACTACTAATTTTATCATAATTGTAAACATAAGTCAAGATGAAAGGAAATCTTAATGTTTGATGAATAAAATAAACCTTTACCTCATAAATCATAGATCTTCACTATCAACTGGAGGGACTAAGGATCAGTGAGTTTCATATTAAGGTATGCAAATCTTGATTGTCATCTAAATCATATTCCTCCGGATTTGTATCTCAATATTTTGATGCTCTTTCATTGCAATATATTCAATAAATAACAATAAAAAATGAAACTAAATCACCGTTATTAATAGAAAAGAAAACAATTTTGAAAGCAATAAAATACTAAGTTACTTATACTCAGCATTAGATCATGAAACCAATCTCAGATTTGAATAGACATAAACTAAGTCTTCATTACGAGTACTTGAGAGATTATTCCTTTTGATGTTGTGAATTTGAGAGTATGTACACCAATTCCTTTCACAATAAGATAAGTTGCAATAATAATTTTGATGCAAGCTTTTGAAGAAGAGGCATCTAAAATCCATTACATGTCCACCAATCTAGTGGATCTTGATAATCTCTTGCTTCTAGTGCTTCTAGTGAATCAAGTTTGGCACCAAAAAACTTTTCGTATTCAGAATTTACTTGCCTAATTAAGTATGACTCACGATAAATCCTTACCAAACACATTTGCCTAATCTTTGATATTTCAGGATCTTGATTAGGAGTTCGCCGACTTCTCTCATGCAACCATTTCTTCCTATAATATCTTGGATTTAAAGAATGTGCTAAACAATGCAAGGGAATGTTGCTTTTGTCCCATCTTGAAACTAATATAAATAAATATGATCATAAAACGATGATGTCTCCTATTGTTCTTTTTCCTCGTGCTTCAAAATTATTGACTTAACTTTTTCAATCATGATATCCCACATTTCATAAACTTTATGAAGCATCAATTCATTTTTATCAACTTCTCTCAACATCTCCTAAATAGGCCCTATGAATTCAAGAAAATATGATACCTTGTCCCACCATAAATCAGTAATCATCTGAATCAATGATGTCTTGATTGTCTTGAATTTTTTTACCACCACATGCAAAGAAGCAAAACGTGTCTCTGCAACTTTCAACAACCTTAAATAAGAATGTCTATTGAATATGATTGTAATTAAATGGTCATTCATTACAAAATTTCTTATCTTTATACAATGTGCTGCCATATCTTCAATCCATGAACACAAGTCATTTGCACGAGGATTATCCATATCTTTTGATAGCTTACGTATACGAAATTTAAGCTCGAGTACGTCAAGAAAGAATTGAAGGGTTCTGATGCAGAGAGGAAGCGATTTGAACTAGAGGAGCATGATGAGATTGAGTTAAAGAATTACCCTACATCGACTGCCAATGGGTGCAAGACGATGACTGGCCAAGAAACTGATGATCAGGAGCCAATTAGTCCAACAAAACCTATGGAATCAGTAAACAATAAGTGTTTAGTTGAACTCTCTGAAACTTCTAGTTCAATTTCAAGGTTGAACAGCTTTTACAAGTTAAGCACACAAGTAAAAGGTAGTGTTTCTTACCCGGGAAAGGGAACTCCTACTCACTGTTGAAGAGGTGGCATGGGAGGCTGCCGAAGAGCGTAGGAGGCGAAGAGGAAGGGTGGTGGCTGGCGTGGGAGGCCACCAAAGTGCATGGGAGGCAAAGAGGAAGGCTGGGATGCAAAGAGGAACAATTGGGATGGGATCCTTTTATACTAGATGACCTAAAGAGTTTGGACACATATGGACTCCAACACGTTGATCGAACCCAGAATCAGCTTCGGCATGTTGACCATGTTGGCATTTCATGACACCGTGTCAGTGCCGCACCCACACAGTGTCGGTGTCGCACCTGTGTCGGGGCCAACACTCCACCTCCTATAGGTTTCTGTGTGACATAGCTTTTAAGGGAACAGTATATGAGGACTTTCCAAGAGGTCCACAATTAGGCAAACCCTTTCCCACAGCTTAGCAAAGATGTCAAATTATTTCAAGCCATATGAAAGAGGCAGTTGGACTGACCATTTATCTCTTTTGCTGTTGTGTACATCTATCAAAGTGACTGCATTGAATTGTCATTTATTTCATTGTCACCATTTACAACTGGGAAACTTCAGAGAAGCGTTGCCTTATTGAATTTATATTTAATGTCTGTTAAAATCAACCAGTTGAACACATTCCGCATGGTGACATGGTTCATTTGATCATTTTTTTTTGTGGCTAATGCTTACTTAGCTTTCACTAGCTGTCTTTAGGTCTTGTAGCACTGATGATCAGTTGGAATGTACCTGATAAATTCTACCATTTGCAGCTTGGGAAACTTCAGAGAAGCTTTGCCTTATTGAATTTATATCTAATGTCTGTTTAAATCAATCAATTGAACACATTCCGCATGGTGACATGCTTCATTTGATCATTTTCTTTTGTGGCTAATGCTTACTTAGCTTTCACTAGCTGTCTTTTGGTCTTGTATCACTGAAGATCAGTTGGAACTTACCTGATAAATTGTACCATTTGCAGCTTGCTTTTACATTTGTAGTCTACCCTTCACTGATCCTTGCGTATATGGGCCAAGCAGCTTATTTATCACGCCATCATGTAGTTCGAACTGGATACCACATTGGATTCTATGTGTCTGTGCCAGGTACTGCTGGTATCTTTTGGATAGCTCAGTCACTATTTGGTTATTGAGTCTTATTTCATGATATCTCTTTCAGAGATATTAAGGTGGCCTGTACTAGCAATAGCTATACTCGCAGCAGTTGTTGGGAGCCAATCTATCATCACAGGGACTTTTTCTATCATTAAGCAATGCTCTGCACTAGGATGCTTTCCGAGAGTGAAGATTGTTCATACATCTGACAAGATACACGGTCAGATTTATATTCCAGAGATCAATTGGATTTTGATGATTCTATGCCTTGCTGTTACTGTTGGGTTTAGGGACACTAAGCGGCTTGGCAATGCCTCAGGTAACATATTAGGTGTCTCTCTTTTAGGTTTCTTTTCTGAAGGAACTTAGGTTGATTTTCATTTTCATTGTAGTTCGAAATGAGTCTTCTGGAGAGGCTTTTTCTTTATAAGCAAAAAATATTGGAGGGAATGAAAATGTTCCATGACAAAAACTATATTGAAAGGGAAAAGGATCGATGAAAAAACATGCATCGACTACAAACAACAACTAAGCCTTTTCCCATACTAGACGGGGTCGGCTACATCGACTAGCCCAACCAAAATTTTCTTGTTGATTAAATGATAGTCATTGTTTTCACTCATTGATCTGTGTGATCCTAGTATTTTCTTTGGAACTTGTATATTCGCAGAAACTAGTAAAAGGCTTCAGGTCTTGACATCCGTTCTCAGCAATTAGTAGAAAGTTTGTACGTAAGCAGCAATTTAGATTAGATTAAGCATTTGATTGTCTAGTTTTTTTTTAGTGTTACGAGAACTCCCAAGTCATAAGAATTTCCTCTCAAGCCTGTTGTATGGTTATGTGGGGATACGGGATAATAGTTGTCTTGAAGAATTGCCTCTCGATCTTGATGTACGGTTATGTGGGATATAGGATAGTAGCTGCCTTGCTGATGAAAATTATGCACCATTCTAGAAAATATTGTGGTTTCCAGACTTGTTCAACCTTTGCACTGATACTAGTTTAACCTGCTATGCTCCACTGAGGTCTTGCTTTTGTACAGAGGGCATTGCAGCATAAATAACTTCATTCAGCATGTAACATATTAATATTGTCATCCAAGTAAGATTCACCGCATTTTCTCTTCTGTTGATAAGCATTTTTTTCTCAAATCAAAGCTTCATAAAATCACCGATGACAAGTGAAAACTCTGATGTTGTAAGAGAGGAAAGAAATAAAAACCAAAATGAGTGCAAAAGTGGACATGATGACTAGTGGCAATTGCTATTTTCTATGGTAAGCTGGGATTTTGAAAGGAAAAGAAAAAAGTGAAACCAAGAATTTGAGGAATTAAACGAGTGGTCAATGCTAGAACTGATTGAATAACGAACATCAACTAAATTTCATCCATTTGTTTCATCACTTGCAATACTGATGGCCATGTGTCGATCCTGACATTATAAGGTTGTTTGTTGATGCAGGCTTGGCAGTCATAACTGTGATGCTCGTGACAACTTGCCTTATGTCTCTTGTAATTGTTCTATGCTGGCACAAGAATGTTGTCTTTGCCATTTGCTTCATCTTCTTTTTTGGATCGATTGAAGCACTTTATTTCTCAGCATCTCTCATCAAGTTCTTGGAAGGTGCTTGGGTTCCTATAGCTCTCGCGTTCATATTCATGCTAATCATGTATGTTTGGCACTATGGTACTCTCAAGAAGTATGAGTTTGATGTACAGAATAAGGTCTCAATGAAGTGGTTGCTTAGCCTTGGACCAAGTCTGGGTATTGTTCGGGTGCCTGGAATCGGACTTATACATGCTGAACTTGTTACTGGAATACCTGCAATGTTCTCGCACTTTGTCACTAATCTTCCAGCATTCCACCAGGTCCTAGTGTTTGTATGTGTAAAATCTGTTCCGGTCCCATATGTTCGGCCTGAAGAGCGGTTCCTTGTCGGCCGAATTGGGCCAAAGGAGTACCGGCTTTATAGATGCATAGCTCGATATGGATATCTAGACATGCACAAAGATGATCTAGAGTTTGAGCAGCAGCTGGCATACAGTATCGCGGAGTTTATCCGATCTGGGCAGCAATCTTCATGGTCAATGGATGACTCGGAGAAGGATGAGAAGATGACAGTTGTAGGAACACCAACAGCAGAATCTATCCACTCTCGTGTGGAAGAGGTAGAAGATGTACCAGGTACATCGAGCACATTGAATGAGCTAAGAACAAGCAACTCACCAGTGAATGTGAGGAGAAAGCAAGTCAGATTCGTGCTGCCAGAGAGTCCAGAAGTCGATGCCAGTGTGAGGGAAGAACTACAGGAATTGATGGAGGCCAGAGAGGCAGGCATGGCTTTCATACTGAGCCATTCGCATGTGAGAGCTAAGAGCGGGTCAAGTTTCTTGAAGAGATTGGTAATAGATGTCGGCTACGACTTCTTAAGGAGAAACTGCAGAGGTCCTGCTTCTGCTCTCAGCATTCCCCACACATCTACACTGGAAGTTGGGATGATTTACCATGTCTAAGGACGAGATGTATTTGCAGCAGCTTTTCCTTGTAAAATTTTTCTAATTTACTTGAGTTTGAAAGTTTTCTTGCTTGGAGAGGAATTTGTATAAATTCATGCTTTGATCTAGAAAAGATAAATGTTCCGATGCAGGGTGATAACGTATGCTCTAGATTGAAGCCCAGCTTGGTGAGGCTGCATCCCTCTGAAATTTCAATTTGTACTGCTGATGAACTTGATTAACATGAGTAAATTGTAATAAAGAAAGAAAAAAGGTTGCCTTCCTTTAAGCAGGTCTACAATCCATTTACTCTCACACTTTCAGACTATTTAACCCTCAAGCTTTTCTTATTAAATGCCTTAAGTTTATAATATCTACATGACAATCACTGCTATATGCACTAATTTACTTGTTACTGGTAGCTCTCACAAATTCTAGCTAGTGGAACTTGTTTGGTCATATTTTTACGACATATGCTCAAGTCTTCTGACTCTGTGAACCAAAAGAAAATGGAACAACTCACAATTTTGGTAACTACAAATGGGAAACTTATGGACTGTTTGCCAATTGGGCTATAGGTCAAAATCTGACTGCAAGTTGTGTTAGTTTTCTTCTATCTGTCAGAAGGGAAAAGGCTGCAATCGTTTACGTTTCATGAACAATGTTTGTCATAGCTTCATTCCTGTTGGGCGCCTTCTTCTGGACTTATCTCCCTATGACTAGAAATTCATTTGTGGTCCTGTGCCAATCAGAGAGACTGGATGAAGAATCTGGTAGTAATGGCTAGCTCTTTTTTTATTTTGATGTTCTATTTATTACTTGGAGAGACTACCGTTTGAGAGGTCTTGAATAGGGGCCACCTGGTATAGAAACTCCAAAGCCGGATGGCAATGGAGCAGGGTGGAACGGGTTTTCACCCCACCCGTCTCGCACTGAAAACTTAATATTAGACCCCATTCTGCCCATCTGATGGGTCCTGAGGATCAAACCCCGTACTCTCTTTGCTGTATAACCCACCTCTTCAAGCTATAAAAAATATTTTAAAAATAATTATATATACATATAATATATTATCGAGGCCAGGCAGCAGGTTTACCTTAAACCCTAACCCGCCCCGCTTGTGGGTCTAGATATTGCCTTCCCTTCTCCAAAGCTAGGACCTTCAATCCAACTTATCAGGCTTTGGCTTATGCAGCTGGACGCAGCAGGCTCATTCACTTATAGTGTTGATGGTGACTTTGTTCCTGTAATGCCGGAAGAGGCAAGTTGCAATTTTTTCTTTTGGATGGATGGTTGAGCACCGTGAGATTTGATTATGGGAAATGAATTCATCCGTGAGAGCGAAAATTGGCATCCTAAATCACATCTCATCGGTTTTACAAAAGCCACCAAAGCAGCACTCAGAGTGTTAGCTCAACGGCAGGGTGCTCTACCACTGTTGCTGCTGGTGGAGAGTTAGACTCCTAGAAGGTGCATGTGTGAATGTGTGTGAGGCCTCGGCCTCCTCTTATAACCACCAAAACGCCAAGGTTTTAAAGATTTACAAATTAACATTTATTATACTCACTGTGCTGAATCTGTCTGCTTTTTCGAAAGCAGGCAGGATTAGGCAGAACCCTACAAGGCATATTCATATGAAAAGAATAATACATAGATTATAAATATGTCGGAAACCAGTCAAGAGATGATCTTCCAGGATTTCCCCACCTCCAACTTAGTTAATTTTTCCAAATTCTCTCCCCACAACATTAGATCTATATGTAGCTTTTTCAATTGCATGCATTTACTGACCTAGCCATGCTAAATCCGTCTGCGTGATTGAACTGGATGCAATCTCTACCGCGTGTTGATTGGATTCTTACAAGAGAAGCAATTTCACAATCTAGAGGGCAACTACATGCATCCATTCTGGTGAGGGCAAGCAAATGTGTGGTTCTTAGTAAGAGTCTTTCTCATTAAGAGAAAAGCAAAATTACCTCAATTAACTAGGCTCCCTGCAATGTCCCGACACGGGAGGGTGTGTATACGAGTCACATACGAGACCCGGAACCCATTTCTTAAAGGAAGACGCAGAACACATTTCCAGGTATTTTGCTTATTAAGGCACTTTTGAAATTTTCACATGCAAAGACATTGTTAGTAACACCAAGTATCGGCATATCAAGCTGATGCCGGTAACCGTAGCATATAGATGATCATATGCGACTGAGACACTCCTAGTTGGTTTCTCCTACGCCCGCAGACGTTGAACATGGGCTGCTGATGCCCCCTTACTAACTTCTCATGGAGACGTTATTCCAATAGATAATAACTTTCTTTCCTCTTCGACATTTAGTGGCAAAGCTTGCAATCAGTCACCCTGAGATGGCTTTTGAGTCGGTCATGGCAGTAGTCATATGACCAGTGGCGTACCAAGAATTCTTGTGGGTGAAACACACTTGTATTTCAAGTTCATATAAATTATATTTTCCTATATATAATGGTAGCCCAGAAATTTTTCATATTTTGGGTGAGGTGTAGTTGTATTTCACGTTTACAAATAAATTGTATTTTCCTATATATAATGATAGACCCAAAAAGAAATCAGATTTCGAATGAGGTGCATATGCTTTCCATATAAACCGAGTGAGGTGCATCACATAACCTAATTAAGCACCTTCACCCACAAAGGCCATCCATATAAGAAAGTTGCATCAGACCCTTGACTAGTAAGTGACGAAATACTCACGCTCTATAGCCTGACCTTCTAGAGATGCTTTTGTTCAGGAGGTGCGTCCTTCATACGCACATATATCATTCTTTTCTGGTAGGGATCTGCCTAACCCCAGCTTGACAATTAAAAATAACAACTAGAAATGTCATAACGCGGGAACCATCATCCCCGATACAAGAACCAAAACCAGAATCGGGAAGAAAAAGGTATATTTGGATGCAAGAGACCGGGTTAGTCCTAGTTTGAGTACCCATGAGACCGGTTCTCATTTCGCTATGTTGTGAGTTGTTTGGGACAATTCCGACACACAGATCCAATATGTTCAAATATCCATTTGACTATGTAGTTCAACAGTTTACGCATCGGTCTGCAACCATGCATACTCGTGCCCACCCTTTAATCGATCAATACACTACAAGAGAGTATTGACCTGATTCCTGAACAACTTAGTCTATGTAAAGACAGAAAATCTATCTCCATCATGGTCGTTGCCTTTCTTTTCTTCACTGGAATTTTTTGTCTTATGAAGACAAACTAATGTCATCTATATAAGTAGTGTACAATGCCATACGGTCGAACCGCGATCAATGAATGTATAGACGAGGCTATACAAGGTCCTATTAGCAAAGATACAGCTCAAGATTGAACTCATGTGGTGTACAGTGGTGGATCTATATTGAGCCGAGGTGAAGGTTGGACTCATGGACTAGTACATTACATAGTTCGCCCCAACCCGAAGCTGTTCTAGCCTACCTAACATCGAACCCATGTATGTAACTGTTGGTTACTGGCTGCACCCTGAAAATTTTCATAGATCCTTCCACTGTCTTTGTGAATCACTTCAGTATATATGCAGCTTGATGTACAAGACTTGAAGAACCTTTCTACTTGAAGATGACATTTTTCGATAGTATGTTTAGCTGAGGAAGATTTCTGGGGTAAGGCGAACTTCACTTGGCAAAATTCATTGGAACCATGGTATAAAAGCCCATGTGTGCTCAGGCTTCGGTACCAGGAGCCTTGGCACCATGAATCAAACACACCCTAAAAAAAATTGTTCCAAGATTTCATCTAGATGGAGGCTCTAAACCATTGCAACCAGGATCTATCGCATTAGATCCGATGGACCCTGTGTGTTTGGATACAGTAAAATCAAGTTCCGGATCCACTCCACGGTGCGTGAGCCAGTTTAATTAGAGCCCAAACCCTTTTGAATTACTGATACCCGACTAGGTTCTTATAGCTGGATCTGGATATAAACCTATAAGGGTTGATCTGTCAAATGTGAGCTGTACAATTGTCCAACAAAATAGCAGGGCAGATCGACCCAATATTTGTGTCTGATGCTAAAAGTTACCATTACGACCAACAATGTAAGAGATGGCTTGTGAACCCACCAAAACCACGACCCAGAAAGCTCGTGTTCATGTCCAGGTGATCGATCTTGGTCAATTTGTTTTTTACACAAACATGACAAAATGACACGAACTCGACCTGAATGAAATTGCTGGCAATATTAACACCTGACATGAAATTTCACATTGGCAAAAAAAAAAGTGGGTCGTGTTCATCTCCACCTGAAACAACGCAAAAAAAATACTGGGTCGTGTTCGGGTTGACGAGTTTTGACATAAGCACACAACGACACGACTTGAACACGATGAGGATTACAAAATGGCTTCTATTCTTGAAGTTGGATCCCTGACCAACCCAAGAAACTAATTTCCAACGGAAGTGGGTCCGATCGACTTGTGAAGAAGAGACTGGAAACTGAAGAATGTTGATAATGCCATATCTGGCAGGACAGCTATCAATGGCGGATCTACATTGAACGGAAATTTCAAAAATCAGCTTAAAAGTCTATATAGCTCATGGTGGAATCCATGGGCCCCAACCCCAAAAGAGTTTCTAGGTCCGCCATTGACAGCTGTCCTACAAGAGTCACTGAATATAGATCTGGACCTGACCCAAATTGACTTCTTTGTAGCATGTATTAACGGGTTGGGTTTCTTGGTGATTGGGATCCATAACCACGTTAATCTTCTAACATGCTGCACTGCATGATAGACGGTAAGAGGTGCTCAAGCATGGAATATTGCTACCCAAAGGAATATCACATGTTTGAATGCGTGGGAAAATCTTAAGCTTTTCCGGCACCGAGAATACGAAGTGTTTCGACCGACCGGCTTTTCCCTTGGTAAGCTTTCATGGATGGGAAAGAGGCCAGCCATTCGGGTACAAGAGCCCTCAGAAAACACATTCACGCAATAATTTCCAAAAGTAATCAAAGAGGTCAACATAATAAAGATCCTTTACATACAAGCTAATGCCTTGGATTGTACTGTCAATCCTCTTTATCCTTAGTCACATTAAATTAATTTCTCAAGAAAGTCATATTTTAATAATTATAAGCCTAAGGGCAAAAGGATCACACCAACTCTGTGTTTCTTTTTTTCTTTAATTGCAAATAAGAGTGTTTCTAGAAATAGGCAGGCAGGCCGCCTTAGTATGAGATGCTTGTCTTGTCCTCGGATAAGAGTGTTTGGCCACTGTCCCAACTTGATAGAATATTGCAATTTGAACGATTTTCCCTCATGATTTGGTGAGGGGCTTTCCTTAATTTACAAACAAGATATGTTATTTAATCTTACCAGAGTAGGACGCGATGAATTTCAGCACTAATCAATGCTTAATTGAAGGAGATGAGCAACGGCTCACCTGGCTAGAGGGTTGGTCGATTCATGAATTGAAGGTCATGAGTTTGATACCCAGGGCATGCATCTTGTTTCCCTCTCCCATTGTAACCAAAAGAAAGCACTAATTCAACAGAAAAATGGTTTGTAAATTTCTTGTATGGTAGCATTCTTATGTTTCATTCTACTTTAGTAATTAAAATTTTACTGTTTTCTTTACAATTGGCAATGAAAGACAACTACATATAAGAAAGCAGCCATGTTTTCTTCCATTTTTTTTTAAAGGTAAGTAGTGGTTACGAGCGGACCCCTATCAGATGTGCACTTGCAAGGTATTGAACCCGTGACCTTCTTGAAGATTGCACTCACCTCCTACTTACCAGATTTATAGCTCTTAGGGCAAATGACGTCCGGATGTAGCAATTTCTTAGGGGTGTTACCAGGTCTGAGATTTCGGGATGTAATAAAGTGCAGGCTTAACGTAAGATCAGACGATCCTACTTTTTACCCATTTACAAGACAGACCATTGAAACTCGAAGTATAGTTTCAGTTCCATAGTTTTAACCTCATATTCAAACACCCTCTTATGGTTCGCTAGAAGATGTAAAAGAACATAAATAGTTGTTAATACGTTCAAAATGCACTTCTTTGCCACTCTCTCTCTCATGAACACACATGTACATTTATATATATAGAGAGAGAGAAATAGAGAATTGTTAGATACCCTTTCATATCGGACTATATTGGACGATTTGTACCATTCGTGCAATTGTGCATACGGTGCAAATCAAGTTAATGTTTAACATCAATAAAGGATCCGATGTCATTTAATGTAGATAAGTATATTAAATACATCATGAAATAGGTGTCTTGGTCACAATCATCAGATTGATAGTACGCATAATGAAAATGATAAAGTAATGTTTAGCATTGGGATTATCTAATCGCATGATGATCAAGCAATGGTTAACATGTGATGATCGAACATGCTTTTATATATATAGAAGAAGAGTCTTGTGAATACATACTATGGTTATATATTTGTGTATGTACAAGCATGAGCCATGAATACAGAGAAACGGCCCCGTGTCCTTGCCTTTGCCAGCGTCGAATAGGTTGGAGATGGGTGTTTTCCATCAGTTTGAATGTCAGAAAATGTCACGCACTAGGTGTTTGAATGGGGGCGAGGCGACCAACCAAGTTCCTCTTCAAATGGCCCACTGCGCTTGTTTGTAATAATAATGGGGAACGTCTCATTTTTTCTCGTTGAAATTTCTAGTCAAGTCATTGTGGATAAAGTTGAATCCTCATATTTTCCTGTAATGGCTATCAATCTTTTTCTGTATGTACTGGCCCGAAACTACAACCATATCCGAATCAGTGTGGATATGTTAAGAAAGGGAAATAAATGATAGCCATCCAACACTTTAGAGAGAGAGATGAGTTGTTCACAACAATGTAGGGCATTTATGGGCGTAGGGTTGTTGAAGGTTCAAAGCATTTAAGGAAAACAATGGGGTGGGGGGTGTTGACATGTGCTAGTGGTCCAGCACCATTCCTTGAATTTACTCACCATTCCTTCAACATGGTTCTATTCAAAGGTAAGCTTGGACTTTGGGAAATACGCATTTCTCTCAATAAAAAAAGAAGAAGAAAGTTATAGGAGTATATATATACTAGGGGTGTTCAAGAAACCGTCGGAACGGAACCAAACCAGCAGTTTGCTTCCGTTCTAAATGTCAAGTAGTTTGGTTCCGTCCGGTTGTATAAAAAAAAGGACATCAATAATAAGCGACTTTCTACGAAATCCGTATATTGCATCGTCTACCAAATCTAACCTAGTCTGAAGAAATGCTCAGTTTAAGCTTAATAAGACTTTGCGGTGTCCCTAAATCATCATAACTTTAGCGTGAATCATCACATATGTTGAAAAATGGAGGACACTAAACAATTCCAGTTGTGTATAGGACTTACTAATTAATACACACGGGTTTGATTGCCCCAATAAATGAAGAATTAACGTACCACCATTTATGCATGCACAAGGATTCACACATGGAGAAGATGCATACATTCACTATCACAGCTGGAGAGTCAGACATCCCTGCTAGTTGAGCTAACTAACCCTCTCGGTGCAACTTTTCGAGTATTTTGAGCTTGTTGGGGACCGATGTATGATCACCAAATTAAATAAGTTCGTAATATTTTATATAATCTTCCAAATTGCAAGCGAACCTGGTGTGGTATGTGCGTGGGAATATAGTCAATATTGTATTTAAGTGAATATTGTCATCTAAAACTTGTTCTAGCCAAGTCAAGTCCTACAGAGCAAGACCTTTGACCTTTGGAGAGAGAAAGTTGATAGCCACTAACAAGATAAAATAACATATTTTATATTTAAATTATTTTTACTAAGCAACTTCGTATTAGGCAGACCTTGAAGCAAAACGTAGTTGCCCACTCTACCAAAACGTTAAAACATAGTTGTTCATACTTAAAAACTTGATTTTCCTTTTGGAAAGTTTAAAAGAATTATGTTAAGGAGTATGAACCGGATTTGAATTCATATTACTGAAATTTCAATCTGTCATGCCTAATAGAGATTTTCAAAAGCATTACATAAAAAACCAAGTATTTTTATATTCCTCCATTGACCAAAAAAAGGCTGTATTTAAATGCTTATGGTGCACTTGCTAGAGGGTAGGAAAGGCAAAGGGTCAGGGTTTCCGGGTTGATATTCAGCCCACCAAAATCCAATTCGAACTCTAGAAATGATGTTAGAACCTTAAAGACTCATCCCACATAGAAGCAACCCTAATAGCAAACTCAGGATCTTTTGTTGGTGTTTCATATCTACAAAGCACTTGTATTTTTCTATATACAATAATCAACCAAAAAAAGTTTTCAAATTATGAGTATAGTTTATGCCACACTAAAGTGAGTCCGCCACTAAACAGGGCACAGTTGGGTCTCTTAGGGTGGATAGGGATTGCCATCCCTACTAGAGAGTTGGCTCTCTAGTCATCGAGTTAAAACAGCTAGCCTAGGCTAACATTGACGAACGGCACCCTATCTATCCTGAATACGTTCACAACTGCGGACTAGGCTTGGTTCATTGTTTTTATTCTTCATACTTTTCCCTGTCATATTAAGAAATTGTATTTCAAATAAATCTTTCTACTATTGTTTACAACACAAGGTATCCACTAACTAGGGCTTAAGAAAAGATCACATAAAAGGCAATTTTGGGCAACTTTCAAACTTGGAACTCTTTTAGGTGGAAAAAGGAGTTCTCGACCACAAAGGGCCCATACCCTGATACCCGAACCTCTATTTTGTGCTTTGTTCTTGTTCCTTACCCTATACAGGGCTTGAAACCCGTCAAATATCACACATACACAAAATCGTATGTGCATAAGAGAGAGAGAGAGTGCACACATATATAATATATATATAGATAGATATATAGAGAGAAAATAATAAGATTTTTTGAGATTGTATACTCAAATTAACAGTCCTATTATTATTATTGGACCCCTATATATTAAGAACACCACTTTTTGGCATTGTTTTTAGTCATCTATTATTAATGATGATGAGAAGGTTAGAGTCTCTCTCTCTCTCTCTCTCTCTCTCTCTCTATATATATATATATATATATATATATATATATATATATATATATATATATATATATATATATATATATGCGTGTGTGATTATGTGTACATAATTGTTACATATATCAGTTGGCACCTAGTCGAAAAAATTCGGGTTTTTCTTGGACCAGAACCTGAATTCAGTTATATCGAGTAATACCTGCCCTCATTCGAATACACATGGGTCAGGCCCAAAGGCGAAGCCGATACTGCCACCCTTTCTCCATAAAGACAATGACAGGGAAGGAACAGGGAGGTTCGGAAAGGATCATAGGGAAGGAAACGCTCATCAAATGAAATAAATTACAACCCGTAAAACGGGTTGGCGTTCGGGCCGTCGGGCGTACGTTTAGAACATTCCACGGTGGTATGGGCCCCACTGTCCCCTTCTCTATCTTTTTCTACTTCGAGAGTGGGTCCGTCCAGCGGCCATTTATAAAAGGGACCCTTTAATGGGTTTGGACTCAGATCCAATTCATGTATTCATCCTTTATCGCAAGCCTTGCCCTAGAGGATAAAGTGGGTCCCGCCTTCCACCGATCAAGCAGGGTCAGATTGATCGACGCGTGGCCAATCTTAGCAGTTGAAAGCGGCCACGTGGATGAACCTGCCGACTGCCGACGAGGAAACGTGGAGGCGGTGAGGAGTCAATCCGACGTGGCGGATAGAGAGGAAGAAATATTTTAATCGATTTTTCAGCGAAATTCACTTGGGAGTGTCATTTACAAAAATGGGTCGGTGAATCCAGTCAAGGGCGCGTCCGGTGCGAAGGCAAATGACGGAGATGTCCCTATGACTCGTGGAACGTGCTTGAAGACCCGTTTGGGTCCCACGGATCGGGTCCCGCAGCTTGTCTCGATCTCGCGTCCGTTCTTCCGTGTCGGAAGTGATTGCGGTGGACTTGGGTTTTCTCGGATTCTCAAGACGCGAGAATAAGGTCGCGATAAAAACAGAATGTGTGTTTGTTTTGATAGTCAACATATATTGGAAAAAGGCACCAAGAACCGTATTCCTCACCTTGCTAGCGACTCCCAAGTTGAAGGTCATGAGTTTGATACCCAGGGCATTATTATATATTTTAAGTTTTTGTAGATTTTTTATGATTTTAGTAGAAATAATTATAGAAATCTCGTATTCATGTCATAGAAAATACTAACAAATTTTCAAAGATGTAGACTTCAAGTAGGCTAGCCTAGTTAGTAGTGTAAAGTAGGGTTTAACTTTTGTTGTCTAATTAATATTCTTTTTAACATTTGGATTACTCACATCCAAGACAAATTTGTGCACATTCTAGTCTATGGTGTGTGCACATATCAAAGACAATGTTGACATTATGAAAAAAATATTGTGATTTTATAATAGCTTTTATGGTGTGATTTTATAACGCTATAAATTGAGCAGATCCACAAAATTAATGTGACAAAATACTCCTCATTTTGAACGTGCCATGATATTATAATCAATATCGGCAACATCAAACCAATTTAATGCTCTACATTGAATTCCTAAATTATATGCTAATAAAAACAAATATATCAACAATAATTTACTGGAAAAAAATCCCGACCCACTTCGAGATCTGTTTTGCTGACAATAATTTCCAGAACGAGGCAAATATGGATTACACAAGTTGTTGACTGATCCAAATCCAAATCCACTATTTCGTATTGGATTATCCTCAGTTTATAGATAAAACCCGAACCATAGGAAGCATAAAATATTTAAATTTACAGTCCATGGATCAACCATATCCATTATGATTTGGATAAGAACCAAACCAAATCAGCTTCCCCAGGACCCGGGACCCAATGTCAACTCTAGTTTCAAATTTTGACCTGCCAAATTTCTTCATTTGAAAGAGGGGAGGCGCCGAAATGGTAGGCCCAGGTCCAAGTTGGAAAGAAGAAGGTTAGTTTAGTAAATTGGATGCAATCAAAAGAGGCTAATATCGGTATCGGAGTAATGAAAGCTGGCGATTCGCGTGGGCGGGTAGCGTCGTGCAGGTCTCTTACAGCTGTCACTTCTAAACGAAAACTACCCTTATTTAGACCCGAAATTTACAGAAACACCACTCTACACTTCAAGCTGGTTTCTCCAACGCGTCGAACGATTCGGTTAACCGGGTCGAGACGCTAGACACGATGTTTTTCTTCTTTCCTGTTACAATAGGAGGACAAAGCTATCCCAGGCTCAAGTGCAACTTGTGAGTGGAGCCCAGGCATTACTCCGAGCTCACGTCGTTTATACATAAATGTGTTAGAGTATGCTTGACCACTTTTCTAAGGCTTTATCTTGAACCTTTCTAAATAAGATTCCTCTCTAAGCCATTCATTGTTTGTCATATCTTCATGCGAGCGTCGGTTACTTATATGACTTGGATATTTGTTATGAGCTTTATATGGTAAGAGACATCCAATGACACCCAATGTTCAATTTGAAAATAAATTGGAGAAGAGGAATTTGATACCGACTTACAATTTTCCTAAAATTAGTAGCTCACTTTAGCTTGGAATCTTCACTAAATGATTCGGTTCGTGGGAATGATTTCTTCGAGTGAAAATGCAAACCCCTTTGAGTGCCATTGTAATTCAGTTCAATCTCAAGTAAACTAATACTTGACCTACAAAACTGTATCGATGCAAGAGGACACGGCAAGGAAAGTCATGGAAAGAACCGATATGATAAAAGGAATCGTCGATTCGCTGGCCGGTTCGCTGGATAAGTTAGAGCGACATTTTTGGAATTAGTTGCATCACGGAGGTCAGTTAGGGACTAGGAGGATTTTTCCGGGAAAGGTGAAAGGGTCGTTGAACGCACGTAAACCCTAGGGTTAAGATGATTTAACCGTGGTTAAGTAACGGGCAGAAAGAAACAAGACGTATCCTGTATGATCCGATAAAATCCAGTTCACGGTTTCACGTCGTCATTCCTCTCTCTCTCTCTCTCTCTCTCAACAAGAGGCGCTTTCGATCGGAAACAGGAGTTTGGTTGCCATTACAACGAAAGCGAGAGCCCGTTATTTTCGTTCTCTGAAATTCTCTGTACCTGCCGGAGCATTCGCCGTTAATTTGGTGTGAAAGTTTCCCTGCAGCCATTTTCGGGGGATTCTGGCGTTTGCTGCTCTTATTCCTGGAGATTGTCGGTGCGTTTTTCTTTCATTGCTGTTTGGTTTGATTTTCCCTTTTGTGGGAGATTCTTTCGTCCGGAAAATTTTGTCTTCTTTTTTTCTTGGGTCGCGTTTGATTTTATGGATGGGTTCCCTTTGTGGGGTATTGGAATTTCCATGAAATTTGTTTTCTTTTCAGGTGCTCCTTTTACGATCTTGATGACGGTTTATGGTGGCGGTGATGCTGATATTGATGTACTCGAAATATTTATTTGTTCATAATTTTTTATTTTCATCTTATGGGTTGAGCCTTTGCCTTTTGGATTGCTGTCGGATGAACGTCGGTGCAAACTAAGCTTTTTAGGACTAAGGGGCGTTTTGTTGATTTTTGATACCCTATTAAAATCTGATGGTTTTTGTAATTTCTGGGCTATTGATTTCTGGCCTTTTGGATGAAATTTCCTTTGTTACTGGGTGTCTATTGTTAGGTTGCTTTGTGCTAGATGAGTAATGGAAAATATACACACTGGTTGCATATCATCTTAGTCTGTTATCCGAAGTATTTTATTCCTTTTTTATTCTTAAATACTGTGAATTGTTTTGGGCATCTTATATGCTATCATTTAGTTTATTATCTGGATTGTCGTATGCATTTTCTAGATGTATGCAATGAACTAGGTGAAGATGGATGATGTCGTACATTCTCAATTTGATGCTTGTCTTCTTGCTACTTCTTGCCCATTATGTTCTATTTATACCTCTTATTTAAATATAGTACTCTGTATGTTACAGCAACCACAATGCTGTATATGCTAATTGTTATATTCGGGACAGATATTATACGGAAGACGTTGCGGTCTTATGAGTACATGCAAATGTAGATGTAGATGCTGGTGTTCATATTATTCTATTTAGTTTTTCAAATCAAGATGATGCTTTAGATCTTTTGTCGTGTAATCATGACAATCAAGAAGCTTTTTCTTGTTAAGTGTTTTCTGTTAATTGGTTCCTCTCAATCTATCTGCCCAAACTATCCATAGGTATTCCCTTTCGTTTATATGCTGGAGATAACAAGATGGATAATTGATTAAGGGTTTGATCTCTTGTGCAGGTGAACGTCTTCCTGATATTGTTGTGTAGTTGAACAGAGAGGCATATTGCTTCTTCAAGTTTAAGAAACCCTCCTTTATTCGCAAGGCAGATTAGGGGCCTTATCTTTCTTGCTGTATGAGTGACTGAGCGTCATGGTTTCACAATCCTGCACGAACCTTTTGGGTTTGGTTACTGGTGATCTATTGAACTATTCTCAACCTATAAGGCGACTTCCCCGTGTCATGACTGTCCCAGGGATCATATCGGACTTTGATGGAGATGATCATGACAATGGTACTTCAGAAGCGCTGTCTTCTTCGTCTGTGGAAAGGAAAATCATTGTCGCAAATCATCTCCCGTTGCATGCTCAGTGGGATCTGACAAATAAAGCATGGAACTTCTGTTGGGATGAGGAGTCTATTCTTCTTCAGCTGAAGGATGGTTTCTCCTCAGATGTGGAGGTTATGTATGTCGGCTGTCTCAAGGTTGATATAGATCCTTGTGAACAAGAGGATATTGCACAAAGACTTCTTGATGATTTCAAATGTGTACCGACATTTCTGCCTTCTGATCTTCAGACAAAATTCTATCATGGCTTCTGCAAGCAGCAGCTGTGGCCTCTGTTCCATTACATGCTCCCATTGTGTCCAGACCATGGGGAACGCTTTGATCGATCTCTCTGGCAAGCTTATGTGTCTGCTTTGGGTTCATGACTATCACCTAATGGTGTTGCCTACATTCCTCAGGAAGCGGTATAATCGAGTTAAACTTGGATTCTTTCTTCACAGTCCTTTCCCTTCATCTGAAATTTACCGAACTTTGCCGGTAAGGGATGAAATTCTGAGGGGATTGTTGAATTCTGATTTAATCGGTTTTCATACATTTGATTATGCTCGTCACTTCCTCTCTTGCTGCAGTAGAATGCTAGGTCTGAACTATGAATCTAAGCGAGGACATATAGGACTTGATTACTTTGGCCGTACTATATTTATCAAAATTTTGCCTGTAGGCATTCACATGGGTAGGCTTGAATCTGTATTAAATCTTCATTCTACATCTGCTAAAGTGAAAGAGGTTCAGGAAGAGTTTAAGGGTAGGAAGGTGATTCTTGGTGTTGACGACATGGATATTTTTAAAGGCATCAGTCTGAAGTTTCTAGCTGTGGAGCAGCTGCTGCAGCAGAATCCAGATTTGCAGGGCAAAGTTGTCCTCGTTCAGATTGTGAATCCTGCAAGGGGTTCAGGGAAGGATGTTCAGGAAGCAAAGAAGGAAACATATTTAATTGCCAAGAGGATCAATGATACTTATGGTTCAAATCATTATCGGCCAGTTGTTCTCATTGACCGTCCTGTTCCTCGTTTTGAGAAGAGTGCTTATTATGCTGTAGCAGAATGTTGCATTGTAAACGCTGTGAGGGATGGTATGAACTTAGTCCCATACAAATATATTGTCTGTAGACAAGGTACTGAACAACTGGATAAAGCATTGGGTAGAAAAAGTGATTCTCCTCGTACGAGCATGCTTGTTGTGTCTGAGTTCATTGGTTGTTCTCCTTCTCTAAGTGGGGCAATCAGGGTCAATCCCTGGGACGTAGATGCTGTGGCTGATGCTCTGAATTCAGCCATTACAATGCATGATTCCGAGAAGCAGTTGAGGCATGAGAAACACTACCGATATGTCAGTTCTCATGATGTGGCATATTGGGCACGTAGCTTTATGCAGGATTTGGAGAGGGCATGCAAAGATCATTACACCAAAAGGTGCTGGGGAATTGGTTTGGGCCTAGGGTTTAGAGTTTTTCTCTTTCTCCTGGTTTTAGAAAGTTGTCAATTGACCATATTGTTTCAGCATACAAAAGAACCAGTAGAAGGGCCATATTTCTTGATTATGATGGTACTGTTGTACCACAATCTTCTATAAATAAAATCCCCAGCCCTGAAGTCATATCTGTGCTAAATGCTCTGTGTAATGATACCAAAAACGCCGTGTTCATTGTTAGTGGGAAGGGAAGAGATTCTCTTAGTGATTGGTTTTCTTCATGCAAAATGATGGGACTTGCAGCTGAACATGGATACTTTTTAAGGTGTGTATTTTAATGGTAGGAAGACTGGGCACCATATACTTTGTATCCCCCTTCCCTCACAACACACGACACACACACACACAAAAAAGAAGAAGCTAAGTATGCATTTTCTTTTTCTGGTTGCAGGTGGAGTAAAGATTCCAAATGGGAAACCAGTCACTTGTCTGCTGATCTTGATTGGAAAAACATTGTGGAACCTGTCATGCAGTTGTATACCGAAGCAACTGATGGATCTAATATTGAAATTAAGGAAAGTGCTTTGGTGTGGCGTCATCAAGATGCCGATCCTGACTTTGGCTCTTGCCAAGCCAAAGAATTGTTGAATCACTTGGAAAGTGTGCTTGCTAATGAACCCGCAGTTGTTAAGAGGCCAGCATATTGTTGAAGTCAAGCCACAGGTACAGTTCTTTTAATTCCTTCCTTTCGTCTTCCTATCTTTATATTCCCGTGAAAGCTCGTAAGCTGGAATGGACTTGTCAAAGTCTTGCTTTGTTCTCTGCAGGGAATAAGCAAGGGTTTGGTAGCTGAAAAGGTTCTTTCGACTATGGTTAATGGTGGTAATCCACCAGATTTTGTATTGTGCATTGGAGATGATCGATCAGATGAGGATATGTTCGAGAGCATTGCCACTGCTGTCCCTTCGACAACTGAAATTTTTGCCTGTACAGTTGGCCAGAAGCCAAGCAAAGCCAAATACTATCTTGATGACACGGTGCAAGTTATAAAGCTTCTTAATGGTCTTGCTGCTGCAGAAGGCCAATCACCAAAACGGCCGCCCGGTCAGGTTTCGTTCGAGAGCTTCGCCTGAAGTTTCAGCAGCAAGAATGGTGCACATAATAGAACTAACAGGGTAGATCCGGTTGGTGTATGGCGTTTTGCCATATTTAACTCCATTTTGGTATATCTCCAGGAGTTAGACTACAATAATCAAGGCAGCATATATCTGCTTTCGTTGAGGTTAGGGGCGCTTGGGAACTTTCATAAGGGTTGCACATGGTGGAGGAGGAGGAGGGGTATTCATATTCTGGCTGCTCCATTTTGGGTGTTTCCCTTGTAAAAAGTAAACTCAAGATATGTTTTCCAGGGTTGGGATCAGAAGAAAGCTATGGGATAAGAAGAGCTAGCACAACAGTCTTTTTCTTTCTTTCTTGTTTTTTAGTTACAGAAAGGTTTCATAAGTTTGTTCTTATGATTATCATTTCTCAGTTTGTTGATGGCTTCATTGATTTGTATAGACTTTTTTTTCCTTCAAACCTTTTTCTCATACCTCCTTTCTGTCCTTGGGGTCACACAGGCCCAAGCACTACTCTCACTATCTCCTATTAATTCCTGTAGGGAACTCTCTGTCCTTTGGGGTCGCATACCTGGCTAGGGGAATCGACCTGCAAGTTGGATGTCGTCGTGAGTTCGATAAATGGGCCATTATATATACCTGGCTTGGGCCTCTTCATTGCAACGAAAGATAACAAATATAATAGTTATACACTGTTTTCGGGTCGATAAGAATATCGATTATAAGAAAGATGGTTGCATATATGAATGATCATATGTGGTAGGTAGGTACCTGCTGTGAAACATCTTATTGTACGTTATAGTTCCATACGAACTGATATAACCATTCAAGTATGGGTCCAACTACGCTATGTATACACAGGATATGATTGTTAGATTATTGGGGTCTTACACAATCACCATTATCTTTGTGGGTCTTCGAGTATCCCATGAGTGTGGAGGTTCAATTACTTGGACCCCTGCCCATGTTTGTGGTGGGGTTGAAATGGTTTGCTGACACTGATTTGGATATCCACAATCAAACCAATGGACCCAGCCCAAGCTAGTTGGTGAATCATCATGCTGTAGGTTGTGTGATTGCCGTCCATTTTCTTACCATCATCGTCTTTCAAGAGTTGTTTTTCCTTCTGAGGTCGATTGTCTGAAGAACTTCTTCACTCTGATGAGCGTTTGCTCTTGCATGGTTGGGTCTGGCCTAGAGGTCGAGGGGGAGCTAGCTGGCTTCATTTGGTTGTGTACTGAAATATAACGTAGAACTTTGTCGAAGCTTTTAATGTGATCAATGAAATGTTATTAGTCCAAAGTTGAACATGTTTGGCTGACAATGGTGTTAAAATGAGAGAGTTTCCTCAAGGTGCCCTAGTTTTAGCTCCAGAGGTTGGGATCTCTGAGAAAAGGTCAGGAGTTCAATACTGAAGTGTGCATCCCGTAGGGGGACGTTCAACCGCAAGTCGCTATAAACAAAAAAAAGAAAAGAAAAGAAAAAGAGGTCCACTAGCTTTATGCTGAAAATGCAACTTGCTGTGTGTGTGTGTGCACGCGCACTGGTGTGATATGAGACGATGGTGGCTTTCGGAATGGAGTCAATGCAAATGGATAAGACCGAAGAAGATGCCCTGGATTCGCTAGGCTGGTCATTGATTGATCATCATTAATAAAAAGAAAAAGAAGGAAACGTACAGGAAAGTCAGGCAGCAAATCTTACAAGATCTTTGGGTGCGTGGAATGAAAACTAGACACCGTCAGAAACCGTGACATCCCTTTCCTCTTTCTTTTTTAATTAAACATTCCCACCTCCTTTTTTCTTCTTTCTCCTGAAATGTTTAATTAAGTCTATAATATATGGGAGCAGCAGTCACGCTTGGTTCTTCCCAACTCGGCACATTCTTCGGATTTTTTGCGAGACTTTTCCGGTTCTGTTTCAGTAATTTGAAAAGTTGTCTAAAGTTGAGTCATCATGATTATCATAGACGATGAGTTTCTGCCATTACCATCACATCGGACAGAATTATATGAGCCGCAGGATCCACTCCGAAAAAGCACCAAGAAACCGAAAGAGCCAATAAAAGGAGTGGCACTCGAAGTGCCTAAACCAAGATTTGGGGAGGATGCAAGAATCAAAAGACTTTATGGTGCACCTTTATTGTCCAAGAGATCCAGATACTAGGAGGATTAGTGGGTGAGGCTGAATGAGCAGGAAGTCGTGGAAGAAGATGGAGATGACTTTACAGCAATTGAAATCATAGATTCCCGAATTCATTGTTTCTTATACTGAATTTGCAAGACTCTGCTAACCTTTTCACAGAGCTCTCATAGTAAAGCTGTTGGGAGAAAAATGGATTAAAAGTGATTGAATCAAGACTTAAAAGCATGTGGGTGAAGGATGGAGTTATCACAATTGTAGTTATCGGTAATGAATTCTTTGTGGTTATCTTTATTAGCAAAGCTGATTTATCACAATTGTAGATATCGGAAATGAATTCTTTGTGGTTATCTTTACTAGCAAAGCTGATTATGACTTTGCATTAAAAGGAGGTCCCTGGATGATGTACGACCACTACCTAACGGTTAGAGAGTGGTCCGGACATTGATCCTGAAACAACAATGATTAATAATGTCTTTACATGTTTGCTGATAACTTGATGTTGTTTGGTGAAGCTACAGAAGAACAAATAAAAGTAACCATCGGTATATTAACAACCTTTTGTGCCTTTTCAGGTCACAATATCAATAAAGAAAAAACTCATATCGTGTTCTCAACTAATGCATCCAGCGCAATCAAGCTGACAATTATCCAGATATCGGAGTTCTGAGCTGTCGATTCTTTTGGGCACTACCTAGGAGTTCCGAGCTTACAAGGAAGGAGCACGAGATAAGATCATCAGTACATCATCGAGAGGTTCAAGAGGCGGCTCACAGGATGAAAGATTATGTCTTAGTTTTGCAGGGAGGGTAACGTTAGCCAAATCGGTACTAGCCTCCAATCTGATTTACCTGATGTTGGTGAACGAGCTTCCACAGGCCACATGTATCGAAATCGAATGAATTCGACGCCAATTTATTTGGGGCCATCAAGAGGGCACCCGAAAAGTGCATATCATCAACTGAGAGACCTTTTACAAGCCAAAAATGAGTGGTGGACTGGGGATCAAACATCTACAATCTATGAACTAGGCAACTAACCTATCACGAGCGATTGTAAAAGTGTGGCCGTATATTGAAAAAGGAACTTGTCGCAACCTTGGCATCAATACAGAAATCTCATTTTGGGAGGATAAAAGGTTGAACAAGAGTCGATCCCTATATGAAAAGTTACGACCTTCAATACCATAAAATGAGTTGAAGTGGAATGTCTGTAACTTTGTTAGGGATGAACAATGGAATTTGGACTAGATGGGGTTGAGCTCAGACTAGATGGCATCAACCCTTAGTGGATCTTTTTAGTAAAGAGTGCATATATTTTCATCAGGGGAGAAGATGGGGTTGACAGATCGCTGATATGGCGAAGCATTTGGGAATGGCTTGGACTGCATCGAATTCAAACCTTTCTTTGGTTGGTTGGACACAACAAACTACACATTGGCGAGATACGAGGAAGATGGAATGTATTTGCGATTGGGTGCCATTTCTGTAATGCTCACGAGGATGTCCTACATGCACTTCGTGATTATCCAAGGTTGGTGGTTATATGGTGTCGGTTAGTCCCTAAAGAGAAGCGATTAGAATTTTTGAGAACCCAAAGATATTCTTGGTTGTATAGTAATCTTACTAATGCTTCAAAAGTAAATGACCAAACTCGATGGAGATTAGTATTTGGGGTAGGCTGTTGGTTGTTAGGAAGTGGAGAAATGAGAAATTCACGAAGTAAGATCAAAATACCCATGATTTTCTGTATTAGCCATCCAGGTTGCAGAAGCAAATAATAATCTTCACCATCATCAAGATAGGAAGGTAAAGGGAGCTGAAAGAATATGGATGGCATCAATGGAGGGATGGATCAAACTAAACTGTGATGGGGCAAGCCGGGGAAATCCAGGAATCGCTGAATGTGGAGGGTGATTCTAATGGAAGATGGCTACTTGGTTTTACATTCCATATTGGTTGGTGCTCGGCATTGGACACTGAAGCATTGAGAGCATTAATGAGTCTTAAAGTAGCTTGGTCTAAAGGATACCATCTGATAATCCTCGTGATGGATTCTCTGAAACTAGTCCCATGGTTTAGGGAAGAGCAATCTGTCGGACGATGTGTATCCACTCTCCTTAAGAGGTAGGAAATAACGAAGAAACGGGACTAATTTGTTCAAGCTACAAATGTACATCACAAGAACAATAAGTTGGTCGACCTATTAGCTAGGAATAACTTACAAAGGCCAGAGGGGTTTCACACTTGGGAAGAGGTACCACCTTTGTTAGACAACTCACACATGCTCACAGGAGTGAAATTTGTGCACTAGTGGAGAATGTAGTATCATAGGCATTTGCCTCATTCGTATAAAAAAATGTCTATAATATATGGTGCTTACCAGTTTTGATACACTTTCACAGATGAACTTTTTTTTTCGCGTGAGAAGCAATACATAAAACATTTTAAAAGAAGAAGAAGAAGCCTACAAAAATATTGAAAAGAAACTATTAAACATGAAGATAACTATTGATAAAACACAAGATCTCAAGTTATGGTATCCAAGAATCTCGGCAGCTGACTCCACCTAGTGTGAGAAAAACACTTGGTTGTGTGTTGTGAAAGCTACATGTAAAGGAGGAAGGAGCAGCATGCAATTAGACATCAGTGGTCTAAGTTAAGGGCTAATTGAACTTGCCAAAATGTCATTAGGATCTCAAAAGCCGCATATTACTCATGAGAGTCACTTGTAAATGGACCCTCATGAGCCTCTAAAATCTCTTTCAAGTCATGACCAATACCCCGGTTGATCGAAAACATGTCGCAAGCAATCAATAAAAAGAACTGGAATAACCAAATGACATGGTATGTGATCTGGGTTAGCCATAAACTTCTCACTATTGAATCTAATACTCAACAAAAACTAACAAAATTTCACATATTTTTACCAACTCAAGGTAAAGAGATAAAAGTTGGATCCACCAATATGTTTGGGAATTTTGTTGATTGGTAAAGATATGTGAAATCTGATATTTGCAATGAAGTTCTGGTTGAAGTCGTGAATGAGCCACAAACGAGGCCTGATCCCCAGCTAATGCAATCGTGCTTTGTCCGCGAAGAAGCGGGTCCATCGTTCATACTGGATCAGATTACAGGCTTAATTTGTAGTGTTGGCTATATTCAAAATCAACAACTCCAATAAGGGAGGCACACAATCCGCCATTACACTTGATTGAAGTCAATGCAGACACAGCTCGTCCGGCAGGGTTCTCCGATTCCCACATCGCATGCGGTCACTCGGCCGTGCTTGTGTATTAGCTTTGGCCTCCCATTGTAACAAAGGGAAAAAACCAGTAGCTGAATTGGATCCAAAGAGGGAGGGGATTTGGTTTGGACAAGGTGCGATAACACTCGGCAACTAACCCTGTAGGAGTCGATTGAAAGGCTTCACCCAAAAGTTCTTAGAGAGCTACAATGTGATCTGCTCAAGATGATCTTTGAATGCCTGCAAGTGGCCAAATATGATAAAGAGATTTGGATGGGAGCCTCTATGTAGTTTTTCTTTTTTGGGGCCAATGAGGGGCCAAAGCCTGATATGTATGCCCAGGTAGTTGAACTCAGGGCCAACCTTATGCGAGTCAAGAGCCGTATCAGGTGATCTAATGCTCTGAGTGAGTCTCCGGGTAGGTTTTGACGTTGTTGGTTGGTTTCTATTCTAATTAATGAGTCGTTCCAATATCAATATACAATAGATTATACACAACGGTGATCTGAAAATGTTTTAGAGTGAGGGAAAGGGCCTACTTAGTTTCTATTGTGGGGTTGCGGAACCAACCGAGGATCTGTATCCTGTTCTTGTTTTTACAAGTTTTGGTGGGGCAGGTGCCCACCTCAGCTCCAACTAGATCCACTTCTGTTCACGATGGATGAGGCAGATGGTAGCAACCGGATTAGGTATATGCTAACAAGCTTGAATCTCTCTCTCTCTCTCTCTCTCTCTCTCTCTATATATATATATATATATATATATGAACAATATGAGTAATTTAAAAGATTTCAAAGGTTTTAAGAAAAGACGCTATCTCTGTATATTTTATGTCTACCCAAACTCTTCCAGTAATTAGGTTCACTGCACACACACACACACACACACAGAGAGAGAGAGAGAGCTGCTGCCAGCATATCCACTATTTCAGGATTTAGGTATGTAGAAACAACGTTCCAGCTTTCTCACCGAAAAATAAGCACCACGATGGCAATTCTTAAAACATGCATCAGTGAACCAATGACACGCCAACGTTCCAGCCTTTGCAGGGAGCCCCTTGCCAACACACTGACGGCCCAGGTTGTGACAGGGATCTAGCACGGAGCTGGCAGCTGAGAGTTACAAGGCCTAACCAACCGGCATTAGGCAATGGTGCCGTCCTAACGCAGACAGGCAACAGAAGTAGGTGGTCAAGTTGTCGAGATGAAGCTCCCGGCGCTGCAGGACAGCAGATGCGATAAAAAAGGCAAAGACAAGACAAAGGTTCACCGGGCGAGGAGGGTCAAGATGCGAGGAGTTATGACAATAAGTAGTAACCATTGGAGCTTACGTCGCTCTTTCCCAGTCAGCATCGTGCCGTAGGAATTCTGAGACAACAACTAGTCCGGAAGCAATTGGATAAATATTCTACTTTTCAACAAAGATTACATACCATTTAAACTTTTCAATTATTACCTTTTCGTTTCTCAATAAACTCTCATTTCTTGAGAAACTTTTATGATTCTCGAGATAATGGTACTTCAATAATAGGATACCACATTTATGGAATGTGTAGTATAAAGGGTGTTTCTACTTAAGGTTCACACAACTCTTTAAATTCTAATGAGAAATTTCTTCCATAAGAGCAGAGGTGATTGGTGTGGAATTGAAAAATAAAAGCACGCATATGATTCATTAAGTGCCATCAGAGTAGGTTCTTCTCGTTGATTTTAATGAATGTTTTCTTAAATTTTTCTATAAGATTTCTCGTTAATAAGGTCAATTTGTTTACGTATAAAATAAATTTTTGTATCATGACAGTAAACAACAACAACAACTAAGCCTTTTCCCATACTAGACGGGGTCGGCTACATGACAGGAAACAAAATGACTAAAAATTACTAGAAAAATAGAGAATTTCTAGATTTTATATTTAAATAAAACCTATTGTTTATTTTCATTTAGTCCTTAATATTATGCTTCAAAGTTAATTTGATTTAATGAATCATATTTTAAAGTAATTAAGTATATTTTTAAGGTAATATTATTTTTTTATTCATGTATTTTTTTTAGTATTTTGCTCAATGGATAAAATATTATGCAAAACTATATTTAAATATAAATTGGACATACATGTAGCAACACAATATGTTTGCTATAATAGACATGTATTGTTGATTTTATATATTATAAAGTGATTTTAGAATGTAATGAACTGTTAATTCGGATGATTTGATTTTCTTACCAATGTGACGCCAAGTAAGAAGAATTAATTATTTAATTACATAAAGTCTAGATCAAATTTAGTTAGAATTTGAATCTACTGAGTATGATATTTTCAATTGGGATTTAACTAAATTAGATTAACATCTATCCACTAACATGAACTATTATACTTATATCTAAATGGGAGAAATAGTTTTATTTATATACATAAAATGTGACATTTTAGTATCCAACAATACTATGTGACATAGTGTGCGTGCAAATAGAATTAGGTTCATGTTTTTTCTTTAACTATTAGCATGATATTTCATCTACCAACGTGGGGCTATAATGAAGTTGTTAAAGTTTAGACATATGTATTTTGTATGGTTACATGTTTATATGTGGTCCTCTTATGCGAATACCTTTTACAACTTTTGAAAAGAAACTTATTCGGGTACCTTTGGTGAATGGTATAAACTTCCTTAAGCAGAAGGAAGCTCTGATGTTTCAATTGGGCCTAATAGACTTAAAAATTTTCTTTTGGGTAGATGCTCCTGAAACACTCGCTGATAAAAGGAGTACAAATGCAAAGATTGAGTATATTAAATAGGAAAGATTGAATAGACTATCTCTTTCATATATGCTATAACATGTGCATAGGGATATTAGGGGTATTGTGACTCCTAACACTGAGGTGATTGTTTACATGGATACGATTGAGAAACATAGTCAATTAATGAACTTTTGACCACATGTGTGCTCGTGGAGAAGGAGAGATTGAAACACGAGACACCCGAAAGTTGTTCACATGGTGACTCATGATAAAGAAAATGGGAGAAGAGACAATGGTGATCCCGGAATCCGCAAAATTGTTCAAATGAAGTTTAGAATGAGAATAAGGGAAATTACTTTTCTCGCAAAAAGGTCAGATATATGAAGAAAATTGTCCTAAATACAAGAAATAGCTCAAAAAGAAAGATAATTTTGTCTTAACTTGTTTTGAATCAAATTTCATTGAAGCTCCTAGTAATACTTGGTGGATTGATTCAGTTCTACAATTCACATTGCTAATAATTTGTAGGGTTTTCTAAACCTACTAAACCAATAGGGGAAGTGAAAAAACATCTATACAAAAATCTGGATGAGTTCACATGTGGAAGCTATGGGGACTTATAAACTTGTTTTGAATTCCGGTTTTAATTTATGTTTGGAGAACACTTTTATGTTCTTCATTTACCAAAAATTTGGTTTATGTTTCTAGACTTACTCATCAGATCGGGTTTTCAATTCCATTTTTGTGATGTTTTCTCCGAACTATTGTATGATAATAAAGTTCATTAGTTTTGGTTATTTCGTTGAAAATTTATTTAAGCTTCAATTAGATCCTTTTTTTTGAAATAAGTCTCATAGCTTTACATACCACCAATGTTGGTACTAAGCCAAGTATTGTGAATGAGGATTCTCCATGCTTTGGCATAAGAGGTTATTAGGGTACATTTCTCTCTTGGAAAGACTTCGTGAGGAGAGTACTATGGTAGATACATGGAGAATGGACAAGCACCTGTCCATTTGCGAAGTTTCTTCAAGAACATGGGATTGTTGCCCAATACACTATGCCGTTCTCGGATCGATCGAATGGTGTGGCGATGAAAGAAGAAACCGAACTTTAATGGACATGGTGAGAAGTATGAGGAGTAACACAAAACTTCCTCAATTCTTGTGGATTGAAGCACTAAAGATGGCTGCGTATATATTAAACGAAGTTCCACCAAGTCTGTCTCAAAGACACCTTTTGAGTTATTCAAAGGTTGGAAACCAAGTTTACGACATATACGCATTTGGGGATGCCCGTCTGAAGTAAGAATTTATAACCCACAAGAGAAGAAACTAGACCCAAGGACTATTAGTGGGTATTTTCATTGGATATGCCAAAAAGTCCAAAGGGTATAGATTCTATTGTCCATCACACAGCACTAGGATTGTGGAATCAAGAAATGCCAAGTAAATTTGAGAATGACTTGATCAGTGGGAGCGATCGGCAGGAGACATTACTTCGGAAAAGGATCACTATGAAGGAAACCCTCCGGATCAAGTGACATTGATTGTCATTCACCCCTCAAGTACAAACGGGTGTTAGACGATTCAACCAGATAATTGAAGTTCCACACTATTGAAAATGATCCAAAATCAAATGATGTTGAATGAAGAATAATGTTGAACAACCTATTGTTGAACAACAAGTTCCTCAAGAAGATAATGAGGCAATATTAAGAAGATTTACTAGAGTCGAAAGTCGGCAAGAATTTCTAGTGATTATGTAGTGTATTTCAAGAATCGGACTATAACATTGGAGCCGAAAATGATCCGAAACATTTTTCAAAGCCATGAGTTCTAAGGAATCAAATTTGTGGTACATGCCATGAAAGATGAGATGGATTCTATGGCATCTAAAAATCAAGTCTGGGATCTCGTTGAGTTGCCTAATGGTGTAAAAGCCATTGGATGTAAATGGGTCTTTAAAACAAAGAAAGACTCACAAGGCAACATTGAGAGACATAAGGCAAGACTTGTAGCCAAAGGGTTCACTCAAAGAGAAGGAATCGACTACATGAGAGACATTTTCTCCTGTATCCAAGAAAGATTCCCTCCGAGTAATTATGGCATTAGTAGCTCATTTTGACTTTGAGTTACATCAAATGGATGTGAACTCAATAGGGTTCTTTGAGGAAGAAGTGTACATTGTCACAACCTATGGGCTTTGAAAGTAGCCAGGTAATCAACTTGTAGTTTGCAAGCTTAGAAGATCTATATATGGGCTAAAACAAGCATCCTTAGCTAATGGTATATAAGTTTCATAATGTCATTTCCAAATATGGATTTGAGGAAAATGTAGGTAGACCAATGCATATACCTCCAAGGTCGGTTAGAGTAAATTTATCTTTTTAGTCTATATGTAGATGACATTTTACTGGTAAGTAGTGATTTAGTCTCTTGCATGATACAAAACTTTTCCTATCACAAAACTTTGATATGAAAGATATGGGTGAAGCCAATTATGTTATTGACACAGAGATTCACGGTCTATGAGAATGCTTAAATTGTCCTAAAAGTCTTAAATATTGAGCATGTTAAAGAGGTTTTCAATGAAAAATTTTACTCTTGAAAATGCACTTATTGTTAAAAGGTGACAAACTAAGGAAATTGCAAGGTCCTCAAATAAATTAGGAAAGGCTTGCAATGAAGAATAAACCATATGATGAGTAGTTGGTTGTCTCAATTATGTACATAAATCTAGCTTTTGTCACTAGATATCTTTGTAGACATCAAAATGACCTTGGACTTTTCATTGACTAATTGCACAGAAGGCCTTGAGATATCTACAAGAAATTAAGGATCTCGTGCTCACATACATGTTTAGATAAACTAGAGATTATGAGATTTTTTGAATCAGACTCTCCTAGGTGTAATGATAGTAAAAAATTTACTTCTTATTATATTTTCCTACTAGTTGTGAGTAGTTTCTCATGGTCTAGTACCAAACATAAGACAATTGTTGCATTCACCATGGAAGTTGAATATATAATTTATTATATGATATCTTCATATGCTATTTGGTTATACAACTTCATTACATATTTGAGAGCTTTGAGCTCTATACAAAAACTCATATAGATATATTGTAATAATGAAATTGCAATCAAATTCTCTAACAACAAGAAGAGCTCTAGTGTCTAACACATTGAAGGTCAAATTCTTAATTGCGAAAGAGAGAATTAAAGATCATTTGGTGTCTATTGAGCATATTGTGAATAATTTCAAGGTAGTTGATCTTACTAAAACATTTCTGCTAAGTACCTATAATAGGCATGTGCTTAAGATGGATTTAGTCAGTCTTCTTTTGATGCTTTGCTGAGACAATTTAGACATTGATTTACTATGTGATATCACCCTTGTATTAATGATATCTATTGTGTAGTTCGTTCTGTGAACTATTTATCATTGGGTAAATTCAAGTGAATATATTATATTATTTTATCATAATATTTAGTTAGTTTATTCACAAAAATTTACATCCATATCAAACATTTGATTATAACTTCAATCTTAGATATCTCAATACATGAAAAAGACATACAAAACATTTTTATTACCACCATGACTAGTATTCATGAAAGTGGTTATTTTCAAAATAAGGTTAGTGAGTTTTATTAATAATTAGATAGCGGTCATTCCACAAAAAATATTTCTAATATAAGATAAAGTTAAATAAGTCAAGTGAAAGATTGTTGGTAAATATTCTAATTTCCAATATAAAGAAGATTTATATAACTTAAACTTTGAATTATCAAGATAACATTTTAATTTCTTAAGGAATTCTCTTATTTCTCAAAACCTTTTTCAATCATCAAGAAACTCTCAATTCTCAATAAGCTTTTTAGACTCTCGAGATAATAGTACTTTAAAAACACCCCATATGCATGAAATGTGTAGTATAAAAGTCTCTACCTAAGGTTTAAACAAACAATCATACAACTCCTAGAGTTCTCATCATAGAAGAAACTCCCTCCTAAAGAAAGAAAAGGGTGATTGATGTAATGGAGATTGGAAAAAGAAAATTTAGCATCAAACATAACGTCATGATGTATGAAGATATCCCATTTGGTTCATCAAAAGCATGGACCAAATAAAAAATCAAAAGTAAAAATTTAAATTCGCAACCTCAGCGATCAAGATTATAAGCCATGTAATAAGGTCTAGACCCTATATTCTGATATTCATACATAGGATCTCTATAATCTCGACTAACAGCTTGGTTCATAGAAAGTCTGCGCAACAGAAGATTGGTGACGCAGAGGATGAATTCTCTCTTGGCGGTGCTGCTTCTGCTGTTGAAGTTCCCGCTCCGTGTTGCTGTAATAATGCCGGTCACCCTCACAGCCATTTCGAAGATGGTGAGTCTTCTCAATGTCCTTAAACATGAAAGGATAGCTCTTCTTTGGGGTAGGTGTCCTCGAGTCCACTGAAGGCGGTTCATCACCCTCAGGGACGACAAAGCTCTCCTGCAATGGCCAAAGGCTAGACCGTCTGCACTGGTGCTGTTGGTGCTCATGACTATTTTGCTCACTTTGTAGCATATTTCTAGAAGTTGAACACAATCCTCCAATGGCTTCTGTTATCGAGGACAGAACATTCACAAAGAACTTCCAAAACGAACCCACTCTATCATCTTGCCGCAATTCTCCCTCCTCCGAGATCAATGGGGATCTTACAGTTGATTTTAGTGATGAATTTGAAGAGCGCTTAGGCACCTTTCCTGTCCTCATAGCGTCCTGCATTTCAATGACAATATTGAAGACCATATAGCAGACAAACTCCAGAAGCAAATTTACCATGCTTAAGACTTTCAGAGGTCGTTGGACAACATACCATCATCTTAAATACTAAAGTTCCACTTGGCATTATCAGCGAAAAAGAAGTTCCGATAGGTAAACACGAACTATTTACAACATAAAGGAACACAATCAGTAACTCACATTAAGCTTAAGTTTGACAATCTTCTTTAGTACATCCTTTTCTCATAATGAATTAATGAATTAATTTCTAAACATGTATCATGGTGCATAAACATGTGTGGATTTCTTTGAAGTTAAATTGGATTAGATCAAGAATCAGTTTCAAGTCCATCTTTATTTATATTATTGATGAGTTAACAAAACATATTCAAAATGAAGTGTATTGCTGTATGTTAGTGGATGAGTCAAAGAAAATATTTAATAGAAAATTGAAACTATTGAGAAAAACGTTGGAAGATAAATGCTTCTCACTTAATAAAACGGCAACAAAATATGTAGAATGAAACCAGTTTGATCATTTGGTTACCTGAGGTGACACAAAATTTAAGATTATTGAGAAGTTTTAAGAAAAGTTTTAAATAATTAGGAAAAGTTTTTTGGAGCGATAGAAAAATTGATGGAGGCATTACACATAGAATTAATGCACATTGATTAAAATTGAGAGGTATATCGAGAATTCTAAAATGGGGAGGTGCATCATTTCGTTACTTGAGATGACACATAAATTAAGATTGACACATATTGCATCCATAATAAAAAAAGTTAAAAAAAAAATTTAAATACTCATGGTCAGTTTTCAAAACAATACAAAAATTGATGGAGGCGTTAGAATTAATGTAGGTTGGTTAAAATGGAGAGGTGCATCAGAAATTCTGTGATAAAAAAATATCATTTAAATACTTAAGGTTAATTTTTTAGAGTGATAGAAAAATTGATCCAGACATTATACATTTAATGCAGGTTGATTAAAAATAGAAAGGTGCCTCAAGAATTCCATGTGATAGATAAATACCATTACAATTTAAAGGCAAATATTATAATACAACAAATTAACCCGCTATGTTATATGGTTAAGAATATTGGGCAGTTAATCATCAACATTAAAAAGATATGATGAAGAAGTTGAAATGGATGAGTGGCCATATAAGGAAAGGTCGTATATATAACAAGGTTATTAAAAATAAATTAAAAGTGATACAAATGGATGATAAAATAAGAGAAAATTGTTTAAGATGGTTTAACCACATAAAAAGATGACCAAAGGATGCTATGATAAGAAGGTATGAGAAACTAGATGTAAAATTATTAAAAGAGAAAGAAGAAGACAACAAAAGTGTTGGAGGAAAATAATGAATGATCTAGCTTATGCTGAGTAATTGTTAGCATGGTACACGATTGAACTCTACGAAAACTAGCATACCCCATCTAGTATGGGAAAACAATTAGTTGTTGTAATTAATTCCTAAACTTTGCTCGACATAAGTGAACCATTTAAAATGATGTCTTTTGGAATTTTATTGTTTTATATTATTATTATAGATACTATGATTCGATAAAAGATTCACATTTTATGTTTAGAAGAGACAGAGTGGGTGGAAGAAAAAGCAAAAGAGATTGAGAATATGGGTTTTAAATTATGGTACTGAAGAAAGGAAAAGGCTTGAAATGGAGTTGGTATTATTATAAATAAAGATTTAATGGATAGTGTGGCAAACATACAATGATATTATAGCCGAATTATGATGGTGAAATTAGTGTTAGGAGTAGAGGCTTTGAATATAATTCGTGCTTATGCTACTTTTTGGGAGGGAGTTAGATAAGGTAATTCAAAGAATTCCACAAAGGGAGATGATTTGTTTAGGAAGAGACTTAAATGGATATGTCGGTAAAGATGCATTAGGATATAAGGTATTCATGGAAACTATGGTTTTGGAGATATAAATGAGAAGGGTAGGGATATTTTATATTTTGCTATAGCTTTTGATCTCTTTATAGCCAACACCACAACAACAACTAAGCCTTTTATCGTACTAGATGGGGTCGGCTACATGATTTCTTTGTTTCCATAGAGCCCAATGCTCATAATATGTATAATCGAGGGTAGATAAGTCCAACAAAGTTTTATGTTGACTGTAAGAAGCCTAACACAACCCTCCTTTATCCGAACTTGAGATCGACTATGCAAGGGTGATCGCTTACATGGGCAAAGTTTTATAGCCAATACAATTTTTAACAAATGAGATGAACATTTAATCTAAGTCACACAGACACTTCTAAGGGGTGGAGTGTCAACCTCAACACTGGTGCAATACCGACATCGTGTCGGTGCGGCATGGTAAAAAAAATGCAATTTTTTTTTATAACTCACGGATAAATGGGTCCAGACAATGAAGATTGGTTTGTGTATTATGATGAAATTAGTAGTTGTTTACCATTTATGTGTTTTGCTTTAATATAAAGTCGTGTACTTGCTATTGTAGCTGTATACAATATTTGCTTGAATGATTTTGGGTGCGGACAATTGATTTCTTATTACTCAATCTGATTGGATTCTTGAGTCCATACTGTATGCCTTTGCACCGAATAATCTCTATCACCAAACATATTTGAAGACCAGGAACATTGCCAGATTAATAGAACAAAAGAGAATGACATCACTACTGGATCCTAGCACAAATACTAGTATATGTTATATCCTACAAAAGATCTGGAAACTCTTTGAATCCATAACTTGGATATTTTGCAGCTCGTAAAATCATTCTACGTTTCATATCATTATGAGGGAACTTGCTAATTGATACCTACGTGCACCCAAAATTAGCAAACACTAGTTGTATTATGATTGATTTGTGTAGCTTGAATATTATATATAATATATAATATTATATACCTTAGTCGTGTCGCTGCACCTAAAATTTTTGAAATTTGCCGTATCCCGCACCCGCGCCCACACCCGTGTGACATAACATTTAATTACTTATAAGAGTTTCTTGTCACAAACACAAATTGATTTTTAGAAAAAAAGATAGATCATGTTATAAAGATTGCAAGGTAATTCTACGAGAAAGCTTAACAACTCAACATCAACTTTTAGTAATACATTTGCAGGTAAAAATGTGGATAAAGAATAATAGAGTGCATAGTATTATTCGGACTAGATGATGGAACATCAAATATGAGAAAAAAGATATATTTAAACAAAAAGTTTTTAAAAAGATACTTGGAATTATGTAGGTACACATTCTGATATGTACAACAATATGGTTATACATATTAGGGAAGTGACAAAAGATATGTTAGGTGAATCTAAGGGAGGTATACCAGCACAAAAAGAAGCTTGGTAGTGGAGTGAAGTGGTGTAAGATAAAATCAAGGCAAAGAAGGCGTGTTACAAATTGTATTATACTAAGAAGACTAGTGAAACTTAGAGGCTTATAAGAAAACTAAAAAGCAAAAAAACCGTTAGTGAAGCAAAAGCTAAAATTAGGAAGAATTTATATAAAAAGCTTAACTCAAAAGAAGGTAAAAGAGATATTTTTAAGATAGCTAAGGCTAAAGATAAGAAAACTAAGGATCTTACTTTTGTTAGGTGCATGAAAGAGTGTTGGGCACTTAATCATCGTACAAAAGATGTCTGTAGTAGAAATAAAGATGTTGAGATGAATGAGTGGTCACACAAGGAAAGACCGTATACATAATAAGGTTATTAGAAACCCATTAGAACTAACACTAATAGAGGATAAAATGAGAAAAATCGTTTAAGATGGTTTGGATAGGTAGAAAGATGACTAAAGGACGCTTATGTAGGAAGATATGAAAATTAGATTGTGAAAATGTTAAAAGAGGAAGAAGACGGCTACAAAAGTGTTAGAAAGAAATAGGGCTCTCTGGAAACAAAGAATCCATGTAGTCGACCACATCCAGTATGGGAAAAGGCTTAGTAGTTGTTGTATATTATTATTATTATATTAATAGATCAAATCCTAGGAGAGACATTATTTAGTTAGTTTAGAAACATGTTTCACATAACAAGCAGTCGATTTGTAGCACTCTTTTGGAATTTCAAAATTCAAAGGCTCACAATGGATGACAATTTGATGATATATCAAATCATCATTTTCCCTCGTAATCACACTTCTTCCTAATAAATAGCATTCAAAACACGTTTCAGGTCCTTTGATAAAAGTCTCAATCTAAATGGCCAATGATTCTACCTAGAGGCACTGCACCATATAATGTCCTCAAAATCATGCAACTTACGTTACCGTAATATGTACATCATTAACAGGTCCATGCATATCGTTTTCACCCATTTACATGTATGTATCACACTATCATATAACAAATATAATCATTACTACAACTACAACTAAGCTATATGGATTCTTTGGTTTTTTGTAGAATCCATGGTAAGTCCTATCAAGTTTTCCGCTGGCTAGAAGCCTAACGCAACTCTCCTCTTTATCTGGGCTTGGGACCGACCATCCAAAGGTGAACCCTTACATGAGCAGAGTTATATAACAAATATAATCATTATTGTGGCAAATTGGCAATTACATAGTATTGTTGATTTCTATGTCTGTTTTCTTTTAATTACGATTTCTTTCATACAATGGAGAAATAGTATTAGTATCCAATGTCACACAGACACCTCTAGGAGGTGGGGTGTCGGCGTCGACACGAGTGCAACACCGACATTGACACCGTCAATGTGTCGAGGCTGAGAATGGGTGTGGTCAACGTGTCGATCGTCATTTTCATCTAATTATTTATGTTAGATGTATAAAAGGTTGGACTCGTTCAGACGCATGTTTTCTTGGCCTCCCCTTCATTCAGTTTAGACGTCGTTGCTCTAGTGCTGCCCCTCGGCCCTCACCGTCTTCTCTACGCCGTTGTCTCCCTTTTCTCCCTCACTGTCTCCCTTCTCTTCTTCTCTAATATGCGCGCCAACTGCTCCACCTCCGGGTCCTCCTTCTCGCCGGCCGCCGTCTTCATGCTGTCTTCTCTGCGCTCTTGCCGCTCGTCTCCGACGGCGGATTGAAGCGAACGCTCTGTTAGGTATTCTGTATGTTAGTGATGCATATTAATTCTTGCACATCTATTGTTCTTTCTAATTGCTCATGACAGATCGGCCGGATTGCTGCCCCTTTTATGCTAGCTCCAAAGGAATGAGTTAGTAATCAGTCATGACATGCCTGCCACATCTCTTCTTCGTTGGGTTTTCATTAGGTTTTCTTGCATAATCGTATGCATTAAATTTTCTTGCGTAGTCAATTACATTCAATATTCTTAAATATTGATCATATTAGGTATCATTGTATGTTAGATATTTATGCATATTAGAAATTATTGCACATGTGTACATGTTAATCTTGAACTTTAGATATTTCTGCAAATTAAAATTTATTACATAGATGTGCATGGTAATCTTACATAATCGTTCATACTAAATACTCTTGAGTCTTGACTCTTTATTTCTTGCACGATCCTATTGCATGACCAATTAATTTATGCATGCTTAGTTTTTGCCTGCTAATTTCCCGCAAATTAATTTATGCATACTAGTCTTAGATTATCTATTTTCAGCATATCAATTTTTGTTTATTTATTTGGTACATATTGATTGCCTCATTTCTTTCATATTTAGTTCTTGCATAATAATTTTGATCCATTGCATATTTTGTTTTTCGAATCAGATTGTGAAATTGTGAATTGAGTTAGATCCTAAAAATGGCCGACAATAGAAAAGGAAAAAGAGTATCAATTGGTATTGCCCCTACTAGGAGTTCTGGTGGAAGTGTTCCTTCAAGTTCAGGATCAACAACAAAAGTTTCAAAACCTTCAATACCTCGTGATGATGCACCATTGTAGATGTACGTACAAAAGGAAGAATTATACGAAGGTGGTGGAGGTAATACACATTTTATGTGTAAATTTTGTAACATGAGTTTTACAGGATCATATAGAGAGTGAAGGCACATCTTTTAAAATTATCAAAACATGGTATAAGAGCATGTCCGAATGTGGATGAGGATTTATGAAGACAATTAATGAAAAAGCAAGATGAGTATGAAAAAAAGAACGAAAGGAGTGAAAAAGGAACAAATATTCCATTATTTGGTGGATACAAAAAAAATGCAGGAAAGGAAAGAAAGTTAATGCAAAGTGAATTTAAAGGTTTTAGAAGAGGAGCAATTGAAAAATCGTTTAATGTAGTTGGAAGGGAGAAAATGGATAGAAAGGGTAGAAGATTTTTTTTTTAAGTTCACTTCCTTTTAGTGTAGCAAGAAATCCATACTGGAAAGATCTTGTCACTTCATTGGCTAATTGTAATTTACATGGTTATGTTCCTCGAAGTTCTGAAAAATTGCAAACTATTATTCTTAAAGAAGAAAAAACCAATATTGAAAGACTTTTAGAACATAAGAAGTTTTCATGGAAAACTAATGGTGTTTCTATTGTTTCTGATGGATGGAGTGATAATCAAAGGCGTCCACTCATTAATTTCATTGCCTATTCAATTAGTGGGCCAATATTTTTGAAATCGGTTGATGCATCTGGAGAAATTAAAATTGTAGGCTACTTGAAAAATTTATTTGTAGAAGTTATTAAGAGTGTTGGACCAGATAATGTTGTACAAATAATCACTGATAATGCAACTAATTGCAAAAGTACAGGGTTAAGTTTGGAAGGTGATTATCCACACATTTCTTGAACACCTTGATTAGCTCACAGTTTAAATTTGGCTCTTTCTCGTATATGTAAGCCATTAGAAGATAAAGATAATCTTCATGCATATGAATTGTATTCATGGATTGAAGATATGGCAATAGATTGTATAAATATAAAGAATTTTGTAATGAATCACTATTTAATTTCAACCATATTCAATAGACATTCTCATTTAAAGTTGTCAAGGTTGGAGAAACTCGTTTTGCTTCTTTGATTGTGATTGTAAAAAGATTCAACACAATCAAGACATGATTGGTTCAGATGGTTACTAATCCAAGCTGGGATGCATAACATGGTAACAAGGTTGAAGATCAAACAAGGGCCCAAGCAGTGAAGACTATTATTCTTAATGATTTATGGTGGGACAAGATATCATATTTTCTTGAATTCACAAAGCCTATGTGGGAGATGTTGAGAGAAGTTGATAAAAATGAACTAATGCTTCATAAAGTTTATGAAATGTGGGATACCATGATTGAAAAAGTTGAGTGAACAATTTTGAAGCATGAGAGAAAAGAACTTCATGAGACATCATCATTTTATGATCATATTCATTCTATATTAGTTTCAAGATGGGACAAAAGCAACACTCCCTTGCATTGTTTAGCACATTCTTTAAATCTAAGATATTATGAGAAGAAATGGTTGCATGAGAGCATTGGGCTTAGTTCTCCTAATCAAGATCTTGAAATAGCAAAGAATAGGCAAATGTGTTTGAGAAGGATTTATCATGACTCATACCTACTTAGGCAAGTAAATTCTGAATATGAAAAGTTTTCTTGTACCAGACTTGATTCACTAGAATCACTGAAAGCAAGGGATTATCAAGATCCACTAGATTGGTGGGCATGTTATGGATTTGAGATTTCTTAAAAAGCTTGCATCAAAATTATTATCTTAACCTGCTACTTCATCTTATCGTGAAAGAAATTGGAGTACATATTCTCAAATTCACAATATCAAAAGAAACAATCAATCAAGTAGTCGTGATGAAGACTTGGTTTATGTCCCCTCAAATCTGAGATTGGTTTCACGATCTAATACGGAGTACAAGTAAAAATTACTAACCTTTCAAAATTGTTTTCTTTTCTATTAATTATGATGATTATATTTGATTTTTTCTTCTTATTTATTTGAATATATTGCAGTGAAGGAGTATCAAAATATTGGGATGCAAATTCGGAGGAATATCACTTAGATGACAACCAAGATTTGCATACTCTTAATATGAAACTCACTGATCCAATAGTCCCTTCAATTGATAATATTGTTGACAGTGAAGATCTATAATTTATCAGATACATGTTCATTTCATTTATCAAACATTAATATTGTTCATAGTTGATAAATGATAATATTGTTGATATGCAAATCCTGATTTTCTTTTGATTGATTTGTGTATTATGATGAAATTAGTAGTTCTTTACTTGTTTTGCTTTAATATAAAGTTGTGTACTTACTGTTGTCGTCATATACTTATGTTAATTGATGTCTCACTTGTTCTAGGCTTCTAACTTGAATTAGTTGAATATATAATATATATAATATTATATACCTTAGCTTTGTCACCGCACCCAAATTTTTTAAAATTTGCCGTATCTCGCACCCTCACCCACACCCACACCCACACCCACACCCACACCCACACCCACACCCGTGTGACATAGTTAGTATCCCATTGTACGACAGGATACCTTGCGCAATACAGGATCGGAAATGATATTTATCCCATTGTACGACAGGATACCTTGCGCAATACAGGATCGGAAATGATATTTACAACGTTGGTTCCTGTATAGTATTAGCCAATGCTTTCCCTTCCAAAAGTTGATATTACCATTCATTGTCCGTAATGCAAACATACCAGAAGGATAAGGAAAGAGCACGAAGATGGTGGAGCATACTCACTTTACGAGGCGAAACTATGGTTCCAACTCTTCTTTGTAGCAGAGCGAGCATATAACCGAAGAAACCAGCTCCAAGAAGCACGGTGATCCCTGCAGCAGCTATTCGCGACTTCCTTATATTCAATCTCGAGTGACAAGCAACTAGAAGCGACAGCAGAAAACAAGAAAGAAGCTAAAGACACTATTATTCTGATCTGCCTTACCCGATGAAAACTGCTTTCCACAATCATCAAACTGAAGCTGGATCTCTCTAATTGCCTGCTTGCCACGGTCTACAACAAGCAGAGAACAACTACTTGCAATATATACAACCTCGAAATCAGTCGACAACTTTGCATCCTCGCTGCTCCCATCAGCATGATCACCTCTGCCCCAGTTTCCTCCTGCTATTGTTGAAACTCCTGAAACAACGGGCATGCACTAACATAAAATTTGACACTACAAAGGCATCATCAACCATCTGACAAGAATCGCGCCATTCAAAATGAGACTAGGAAGAAAATAGAGAGCAACTAGACTTCTCGTTTGTCCAAAAGACAGAGAAACTAGCTACTCCTACTGCAGGATAAAAGTGTGAACGCTAAAAAAGATTAACACCAGCTAACAGTTTAGATTTTCTATTCCGGCCCATTTCAGATCAGGCGGATCAAAGCTGCAAGCCTGCAAGGTGATACGGGATAATGGCCATATGTCTCTTTATACCAAAATTTTATAGAAAACAAGTTGAAGATTGCACCAGAATAGTCTAAGCACCGCTTTCCTCCTACGTTACACTGACAATATCACTAAACACGAGAAACCTAACAGAAAGCTCCACACGCGCGCACACACACACAGGGCTGGGGGTAACACCTAGACTACCCTAAAATCCCAAAAGATGAATTGTTGGCCATCAGAAAAAGGTCTAAAGTTTCACTACACGCGCAACGAATCATTCATGTAAAGAATGGAGAAACGAAAAGTTCTTCACGGTTTTGAAGATTCAGTCAGCTTACCTATTTCATTGACCTTCCTTATAGCCATGTTCATGCTGTCAGCGACATAGATGTTCCCCTTATCATCGACGGTGAATGATTTAGGACGGTTCATTCTTGTTTCTCTTGCCTTGCCATCCACATGTCCAGAGTAACCTTCTGATGAACCAGCCACCAGCCTAGCTCTGCTATCTGCATCCTCCCCAACAATGAAATCAAGAGTTTGAGAGGTTGCATCTTAAGTAACAAATGAACACACACACACACACACACACACACACACACACACACACATATATATATATATATATATATATATATATATATAGAGAGAGAGAGAGAGAGAGAGAGACGCACATACATCTGGATAGAGGCATTGCGATCTTATACAGGTTGCTGTTAAGAGAGTCCAACAGCAGAAGCTCCCCATTCTGGGAAATATCAACAGAGTATGGCTCAATCCCATGTTTGCTCCCATCAAAAACAGTCTCCACATTGTATCCACTCTCAAATTGCATCAATGGTTTCCCCGAGATAGCTTCGCAAGATCATAAGAAGAAAAAACTGACAACTCTAGGCCAACAGCCATAAGCAAGAAGGAAGAGAAAATATTTCATAGGTTTACCAGTCTTTGTTGTAGCAGAGAGTGATGCAAACCATTTGAGCAGAGAGGACAACGCAGTGGATACGAAACCAACAGAAATCCCTGCAATAAAAATCAAACCTTCACAAAGCTGTGACAGTCAATAAGGAGAAAGAAAAACAGAGTTTGATGGGTTCGGACATGGACGTGAAGCTGAAACTGTGGGAGAAGTTCCTACGAAGAGGATGATGAATAATACAACGAACGGGTACACTTTCCTTCCCATTTCGAGATTGTTTCAACTCCTTTTCATAGACCAGAACTAAAAGGATATATCACAATGCGGAACTCGATTCTTCGTTCACACTTTGAGACTAAATACACCAACAAGGAAAACCAGTGGTTTTCTCCTCCTCTTTCATCCAGACGAGAGGCCTGGGGACTTGGGGTTCTTACGAGAGAAATGTCCTTTTAGTCATTAATAAAATTTAATGTAGTTTAAATTTGGGTTTGTAAATTTGGACCATGTGGCGAAGTTTTGGCCTTTGGATTGATAAGTTTTCCGAAAGGTGCAGGAGATTGCTAAAAAAGAGGTGGGCCTTCCACCAGTGTTTCACGGTCACCAAAACATGAGGCCTTATTTTAAAATATAATTTAATAAAAATTAATATTAACTAAATAAACAAATATGTTTCATCTCCTTTCTCTTTTTGTATTATATACTGTAAAGGACGACGCCTGTCCCCCTCTCTCTCACACACGCACTACACCCACAAACATGTAAAGATTGCCTGCGAAGTGGAAAATCGAAACAAAAGTTAGTGTGAGACGACGGACATGAGGGTTTTCTTTTTATCGGATAAATAATGAAAATATAAAGAGATCGAAAAGAACAATTTTGTATATTATACTACTCTCAATGACTTCAGATAACAGATTGCGAGTGGCAAAATTTACTAAACAATTCTAATAAAGCATGAAGATTTTTAAGAATCGTGTATATCTACTCTCGAAAATTATTTAATGATTTGGCTCTTTCTGCTAAACCAAACTCACCAACATTGACATGGATTACTAAGGATACAAAGGGTTTCTTTCTACAATCTACTAATAAATCAGCAATACTTAAGAGCCACTGTTCTTGGCTAATTAGCCCGAAGTTCTGGTGGGAATAGAATTTTAAAGCTTCTGGTGGGAACAAAGGGTCTTTAGCTATGATGAGAAGTGCAACTTGTTGAGAAATGGCAAAATCCCCATCGGTCCTGATCCTTGTGCAATTGCCACCCAGCCATTTTCCTTTTCTTTCTTTGTTCAATGGAAAGGTGGAAGCATGATGCACCTCCCAGAACTTGTGACCAATTTAAGATGGATCCTCTTATTGGTAGTTCTACTTCCACATACCAATCCATATATGAGGAACAGGTCAAGTTTCCAATCCCAAATCAGTTAATTCATCTGGTAACCGAAACCGAATACCTTAAACCACCCGATGTGATTCAATTGTCGGTTATAAATTTGACCAAATCCTGATGTATGACTTGAACTTTGTTTGGTTGTGTTTACCCACAAGCGGGTGTGTTTGTGTCCATTGAATGGTTGAAACGAGGTGGTTACAGTACTTGGTAAACGTCTTGTCGGAAAAATGTTTTTGTGATCAGCTATGACTCTGGTGATTCATGGAGCCTTACAGAATTCTCTGACAGAAGATCCCCTGGAGGACATTATTCACTTCAACAAGGACGGTGTCCGTGATGGTCTTCAGAAATGTTCTAATAGTTTGCTTGGTTGATTATCTGATAAAGGCTTTAGTACGAGAACAATGGAGAATGCACTGAGATCAATTTCAGGAACAGCTAAAAGGTTTTCATGCATAGTGTCTGCAAGAAGATTTGTTTCAGTATTTTTCTGACGAGAAAAGAGACCTGTTGCAAGTTTCAGCAGGTGCTCGTACATGAATTTTGTTCCCCATTTATGCAGATGGAAAGAAGATACTCGACGTGAAGAGAGATCTTTCATGTTTTTCTATCTAGACGCAATTTTGGGGATTGTGTTAATATCGCAGAACACAAAAGACAGGAGCAAAACTGGGTATAAGAATTGGGAAGGTGAAGAAGTGAGTCTTTTTAGTCTTTACCATGAAAGGACAAGAAATTGGTATCGTGGAAGCAAAAGTGATCTGTCAAGCCACAAACCGATTAAACACCTACACAAATTAGTGGTGAATCCTCCTTCCCAACAAATGTATGGTTGCCTTAGATGAAGACTAAAAACCATACATAATATATGTACAAAATCTATGTCAAGTTCCAAATCAATATCAGGATCATCGCAACCATGCACAAATAACTGAACACTCATGAATAATGTATTCTTTAAGTTTCCATATCAAGAGCACTACGGTGTCAAACCACCACTACCATGCCGTAGAAGGGTTTCGATCACTCCTTCTGACCAACCGCGTGGTCTCTTGGGGTCACATAGACATGCCAAGCAACATAACCCCCTCATATCTATAGGAGAAACAAATCTTTAGGGACTATTTATGCTTTCACACATTATGTCCACGAACTGAAATCTTATATCTCCCAACTCAAGCATGTTGTATAATATGATACAAGCTCCCAAATGCAACTATAAGTGATCTAGCATGACCAAAGAAGTAGTCAATGGGTGTGCATCACTTAACACACCTATGAGTGAATCTGCATATACCACAACAATGTCACTTGTCTAGACAATTAGGATAATAGGTCATCACTACATGTTGACTAATATTTTACCTAGTATATAGAGAACTACAAATTAACACTATCTGGTATACCCATATGTCATCTAGTGAATGTATGATAGCATACTATCATCATCATCATATATATATATATATATATATATATATATATATATATATATATATATATATATAACATGTACATGTCAATTTAGATTAACATACATAAATATATTCCTAAAAGTGAGATAAAAAAAATAAGAGGCTTATCTTGTATGTCAATCTAATAAGTTAACTAGATAATCTCATAAATCTAGATCTGATTTATTCATTCAAACCAAATCTATCACTCCCCCTCAAGTTGGTTTATGTAAATTAATGACACTAGACTTGGACACCAGAGTATTATGACACTCCCTTCCTAATGCCTTTGTAAATACATCCGCAAGCTAGTTTATGGTCCATACATTCTTGAGATCAATTTCTTATCTTTGCACTCTTTTTCTAATGAAGTAACAATCCATTTTCACATGCTTTCTTCTCTCATGAAAAAAGGGATTAGCAGATATATGTAGAGTCTCCTGGTTATCACTCAACAAAACCATTGGTCCCTTAATCACAATATCTCACTATTGATGCGATTGCACTATGCTCTGCTTCAACTGATGAGTGAGCAACTATAGATTGTTTCTTTGCTTAACATGAGTTTGGTACACTCCCTAATGTAGTAAAGTATCCTATTTGTGATCTTCTTGTCAATGTGCAACCAACCCAATTTTCATCACAATACCCAATGAGTTCCAATCCTCCTTGAGTTGAAGCACAATTCCTTGTTTGGGTGTCATTTTTAAGTATTACAAAACTCGCATGGCTGCATCCTTATGTGAATGTTGTTATAAACTAACAAACTGGTTGAGCACGTCTATGGCATATGTGATATTATCATGCATTGGACCGTTATGGCATTCATATAAACTTCTTCATCTAAGTGACCATGCATGAAAGCATTATTCACGTCTAGCTGATAGACTGTACAATACAATGAGGAGATTCATCGAGTTGATGCCCAATATAATTTAATTGAAAGTGAAGAATAATGGGTAGCAAGGTATATTGGTGGCTTTTAGCTAGTAATTCAAGGTTGAGTGTGAATGAAGCTAATTAATTTTGTCCACATAAAGTATAATCACATCTAGTAAGAGTTCAAGTGTATCACACTTCTTTGACAAACATGAAAGAAAAGCAAGTGATTTCAACTAATTAACCTAAGACTATGAAGGAAGAGCTAGTATGATAAAATTCAACTGATAAGAAAGGCAATATAGAGAATACTTATGCCTATTCCATGCACTCGATGCTTTAGATGTGGTGAATTGGGATGTTTCACTAATGAGTGTATGAGGGATTCCATCAAGACAACTGCATTACACAAAGATGATAAAATCAATGACGTGGAAGAGGAGACCTTGGAGGATGAATCCAATGAGAGGAAGGATATAGAGAAACAAGAGGAACCATTGACGGAGAAACATCCAACTTGAAACAAGATCAACCAAATTCTTTGGAGAATCTGTGACCAAGAAAATGCCTAAATCCTTTTTAAGCAAAGGATAACGATGACCTGATGGTATTTTAGCTTGTAAAATCTTTTAAGCACTTCCATACATATGATGAACCAAGTCTTGGGAATGTTTCAGCTGAACATAAGTTTGATAAACTCTAGAGAGGCCAACTTCGAAATCTTAAGAAAGGTTTGGGCAGAGTGAAAAGGTGATAGGAGGTTTGTTTTTTTGGTTAGGCGTATGGCCAAATCCCTAATAGATTACATTAATCACCCTTGAGTAAAGTAGTCCTCAATATATCCACCATTACTTGAAAAAACAATTTAAATAATCTTTAAAGCAAAATGAAATATCTACCCAATACTAACATAGAAAGATGTTTTAAGAGGGAGAAATGGCCATACTTCTATGGTGCATACAACAAATTTAAGCACAATGCACTAACCCCTATCAAATACATCAAAAGGATCAATCATAAAGGTTATGTGTTACATTTTGGACCTTACCAAGACTTGTCAATTTCACCAACTTCCAATGCCTTTGTGTATCATTGTAATGATGCCAAAAATTGGACATCCCATTCTATCCATCACATAAACTTAAGGAAGAGTTTCTCCTAAGTGGAGGGGACTAGTGAAAGATGCACATGACCAACTAATGTTGGTTGCCATTTCCTATGTGTTTAATTGCTTAGTTCCATTTCTTAAGAACTTAGTTATCATTCCTAAGAGTCTAGTTGTGTTTTCTACGAGCCTTCTAAGAGTCACATTCTATTCATTAGGTGTTATTAGTATTCTAGAGTCACTTTCTATTTTCTATGTTTTGTTACTTTGGTTTAACATTCTCTAAGACTCTTGTCATATTTGTGTGTTATTAATATATGTATATTTTTATAAGTGGCATTTTCCTTGATGTGAAGTCCTTAGTGTGCGTGCATGCACACACACACATACATATAGTAACTATGAAACTAAGGCAACTCATCACCATATAATTAATTTTATAATCTTTGCTGCAAGAAATCATGAAACGTTACCAAATGAAAGGTAGAAGGACTAAACATTTTATTAACAATATCAAGATACTTGCATCCATGGTTCAATTATAAATAATGTCCATGGTGATAGATAAATTAAACTCTTTTAGCTTTGTTATTCAAGAGTTTGCACTTCTAAAATACATGATAACAAATAGCTTGGAAGAACACAAAAAGCAAAAAAATTATGAAAGAAATTGCTTCACACTTATCACAATAGTCTAGCATTTATGATGCTTATTTTCTTCATCGTCTCTAACATGTTTTGGTAGTTTGTTATAGTGAACATTTATTTCATAAAAATATAGTCAAAGAGTTGACACCATATCTCTAATTTCATCTTTTTCTCTAATTATTGGTCCTACTTAATTTTGTAATTCTTGAAACTTTTAGAACTACAAATTGGCTCCCCATGCATGTGTGAGGAAATAATGTTTATAGCTTAGTATACTAGCATATACATAGTGTAAACCATAAAAGTGTATAATGGACAAAGGTATGAATATGAGCAAGCATTGCTAAGGGGTAAATATTCTTCTGATGTTCTTTGTTTCTTGTCTCAGACCATACATTAGATCACATGTGAATGAAAGTATTGGAAGATCAACAAAAAGGAAGCATGGTAGAGTTAATATAACATGTCCAAGGTCAATCCAACTCAACCTAGACAAGTTTTATTGTGATGTCAGGTGCATCTAGGTGTCACTCCACAACCCAAGAAACAGGTCGACCAAAGCAACACTTGATTTAAGATCTGATCCACACTCAAGATGCAAGTCCACTTGATGACATGGTGAGCTAGATGGGCCGTGCCTCTAGCAATTTTAGATATGCATTAGGCTTATTTGACTTTTTTCTCAAGTATACTTAGGGTTTGATGAAACTTACTTGATGTTTAGGTTATTTAATTAAGCAAGACAAAACTTGTACATTGAATGGCAAAATAAATTCTATGATGTTAGAATTACCCTTCGTCTTTAAAAAGGACATAGATAGACAAAGTCTGGCATCTTCAAATATAGATTCCTAGTTGATTTCCCTCTTATATATATATATATATATATATATATATATATATATATATATATATATATATATATATATATATATATATATATATATATCTTTCTTCCTTTAGCCACTGATTTATGATTCTTTATGGTTTTCCCTACTGACTGGTCATGATTTGAATTAAATTTGAACAATTGATTCTTTGTTAATCAACTAAGGTTTGTTGCCACTTTTAGCTACCGAAAGGCATCAAGTTTGCTATGATTTGGTCTCAAATCTTATGTCATCTGGTTTTAGTCCTTAAAATTGAATCGCAATTCTGGGAATTTTCTATTTGAATTCACTTTCTCATTTCAAGCCACATCGACCTAAAAATTTCTAGCCAACTTTGGTTAATCTGAACCATCAAAATTTAGACTTTTATGTATGTTTTGAGGGAAAATGTATTAATTGATATCAAATCTAGGTTTTGGTTAGGTCCCTACTAAAAAAAGACAAATGATAATGTTGAGATCTAAGGCTCGATTTAGTAGTGCGAGAACTGTCTCTTTTTGCAACTTCGATGCTTTTGAGAATGCTTGAGACACAAAGTTTGATTCCAATATAGATTACTTCATGCACAAAATTATGGAGGCATTATACATGGGTGACATATTACTTGGCAAGCCAATCACAACCAACCAATCGCCCTCAACTGGCCAATCCAACATCCAATCAAGTTGCACCACCTTCAACATGAGCAGTACCCGCGATGCCCTCCTCACTCAGTCTCACACCAATGACTAACTTCATTGATTTGAAGGCCACGAAGAGGCTAATTCTATTCCTTCCCAATGTTACACGATGTACTTGTCTCCTACTTATCAAGACAAGCCATATGCCTATTAGTACAATCACTGACCATATAGGCCAATGAATGTTTCACAACAAAATGACTAAGAAGCTCCACACTTTGAGCTTGTGCAGCCAATGCAATCGAGGAAGATCTCCATAGAGATACCTATGTTCTCCACTGACAATTCAAAGATATGGGGCTTCACAAGGTAGTGCATGCATACATGATTATTGGAATCATTAGAGATGAGAAGTTATTTGTGGCCTTCAATCAACTGGAAATTGATGCATATACCTATCATGATAAGAATACTCTTAAAGTCTTACCTATCACTTCACCACCAATCTCTATATGTTGAAATTAAAGAGTTGAAATAAAAAGGTTAGTTTGAGTATCAATGCAAGTTCTAGTAGTTGATGTCATCGGTTCCTCAACTCGAGAATGAGCTTTCTTTGACTAATATATAGCTAGGCTAAAGGATGATATTCACTTCAAAGCCCTTCAATCTAGGGACAAAACTATGCAAGAAGCCTTTGCCATCGTCAAATTTGATGACGAGAAGACTAAAAGCTGAAGAAGTTAGAGAGAGCTCAAGTCCTCCAAAATCATAACCACTAAGCCGAGTTCCTCAAGTAAGATGATATTTAAAGTTAATGATCCAACAAAGAAGAATCTCACACCAACTCAACTTGAACAAAAAAAGGAGAAAAAATCGATGCTTTTATGCAACGAAAAGTGGGAGCCTAGACACAAGTGAAGGAAGTTAAAATATTTCTTGCTACTTAATGAGATTAACAAATTTGAGCACTGTGAGTGTCGAGTAGAGAGGAAGAAGACCTTATGCCCAATGAAGCTATTATGATGTGCTTCTTCATGATTTCATAAATTTAGTTGGGTCAACCAATGATATGAAAGTTGGGGTCTTAATTTATACCATATCTACATATAATTTCCTCATACTCTTTGGTTGAGGTTATTGGGTGTTTATATGACTATAAACACTTTTATTTCGTAGTTAGTGATAGTGAGATCATACTTTGTAACAAAGCATGGCACAAACCTAGTCATCACCATGCAAGGGTTCAAAGCCACCTTTGACCTCTATCCTCTTGCTATTAAGGGAGTTAAGGTTGTATTGAATATAACATGGCTTAAGAAAATTGTGGGTATGTTCTAGGATTACACCAGACTGAGGATTACTTTCACCTATCTAGTCTATGACTCATTTTGGATGAGTTTCTAGATGTGTTTGATAAACTTAAGGGTCTTCCTCAAAACCGTGTTTTTGGCCATCTCATTATCTTGAAACTGCACATTGATCCTATATTCATCAAGCCATGTTTACAAGAGGTGATTATCAAGGACCTAGATCAAGAGATGTCGGAGAAGGGAGGCGTCTAACCGAGTTCTAGTCCATTATCTTTATCTCTTATTAGTGAAAAAGAATTAATGAGCTCTTAGTGATACCACTATGAAGGAGAAATTTTTTATGCATGTCATTAAAGAGTTACTTGATGGATTACATGTTGCATGCTATTTTTTTAAACTAGATTTATGCAATGGTTATCATCAAATCCATATGACACCCAAAGATATTGATAGGACTGTATCCCACACTTATGAAGACTACTATGTGTTCTTGGTCATGTTGTTTAGACTTTTGAATGCTATGGCCACCTCTAAGGGTCTCTGTATAAATGGGACATTTAAGAGCCTACTTCGTTGATATGCCTAGCTTTTCTTTGAAGACATTTTGGTTTATTCCAAATCTTAGGATACTCATCTTATTTATGTAAGTAATAATTTTTCTATACTTTAGGCTGATCACTTGCTTGCGAACATTGTGAAGTATACTCTTTTGGTAAGAATTCATGTACTACTTGGGATATATTGTCTCTAAAAGGAAATCAAGATCGATCGGTGCATGAGTGAATACATGCTCTCTTGGTATATGCTCAAGACTAGTCTTTACAGGGTTTGTTGGACTCACTAGATATTGTTGGTGCTTCATCTAGGGTTATGAATTTCAAAAACCATCGAAGGACTTGAATAATGACTCTTTCATTTGGTTTTTGCGGAGTTTTTAGTTGAGATTGATGCATACTATATTGGAGTAGGGGTTATTCTTACAAAAGAGGAGCACTCAATTGCATATATGAGTGCTCTGTAAGAGAAACTACTTATAACAAGGGATTGTTTGGCATCATCCTAGTCCTAGATAAGTAGAAACAAAATTTGCTTTGGAGGTGATTTACTTTGTAGACTGACAATAATAGCTTGAAGTTTAATTTGGAGCAAAGGGTCACTACCTAACATGATCAAAGGTGGATTTCTAAGCTTCTTAAGTATAAATTCAAGATAGAGTAGAAAGGATCCAAGAAGAAGCTAGTTATCATTGCTCTTTCACATCAAAAGGAGGACTAACTCATAGTGTTTACAACCATCAACTTAGAGACTGCTACATGCATCCTTATGAGACATCCAATAGATGAACCTAGAATTGGTGGAGCTCACCACCAAGGTGATGGCCAACCACCCTCCTATCCATGCCATTTGGTTTATGGTAACATTCTCTACTAAGATGGTAAAATCTTGATTACTAATTTTTGCTTTAATCTAATTTATTCTAAAAAATTACAAGGATTCATACATAGGGGACATGATGATGTTTTTAGGACCTATTAAAGAGTCAAATTTGAATTTGGTTTTGAAGGGATTGAAAACACAATTACCCAATTTGTTAGAGTGCAAGACTTATCAATCCCAAAAATATGAATTGAGTATGGTTCCCAGTATCCTAATGTCTTTACCTATTCCATCACAAGCTTGGGAATCTCTCTATGGGTTTCATTGAAGCCTTACCTTATTCAAGTCGCTATGAAACCATGTATGTGATTGTCAACTATTTCAATAAGTATACCCACTGTGAACCTCTCAAAGCCAAGTATGACGCAACCTAAATTGTTAAATCCTTGATCGTCATGGTTATTAGCCAACAAAAGGTTTCTAAGACTATAGTTAGGGACCGAGATACTATATTCACTTCAAAATTTTGGAAGAAGTATATACACCAATCAAAAGTTAAACTAACCTTTAGTATGACCTATCATCCCCAAACTACGGCCCACCCAATGTTGTGACTAAATTATTGAAATTACCTTCGTTATTTCATAGAGGGTAAGGTTAGTAAATAGTTAAACCTCTTTCCACTAATTAAAATTTACTATACCACTAATTACCATACTTCAACCAAAATGACTCCTTATAAGGCTCAACATGGCTATTCTACCCCATCACCTATTGCATATAAGCATGGTAGTGTATTACATGAGAAAATTAATGTTTTTTTTGCATGATCATGATGAGATCTTGAAGAAATTGAAGGAGATTATTATTCAACCTCAAGAACGTAAGAATGATCAATTTGATAATGGTCAACAAAGCACAAATTCAATGTCAAAGATTGGGTATGACTCAACTCTACCAAGCCTCCAATCGGATCATCTCTTTTTAATCGAAGCTACATCCTAAGTCCTACAAACATTCAAGATTATCAAGAAAATCACAAAGTTTGCATATGAGCTAGAATTGCCCAAGGATGTGAAAGTTCATTTGGTGCTCTATGCTGGTTACCTTAAGAAATACATTACTTTGCATTCTAATGAAGGTGTTGGAGGACCAAAACAAAGGAAGCATGGTGTAGTCTATGCAACCTACCAAAGATCACCTCAACCAACTCAAACCAAAGATCACCTCACCCTAGACATCACTCAACAACTCAAGAAAAAAGTAGACCAAATTAGAGCTGAATTCAATATCCAAATTGACCAAGATCATATCCATATTGAAGATGTGGGCCCACATGATAAGATGGAAAGCTAGAATGGAAATATATTAGATTTATTTGATTTTGTTTCAAGTTTGCTTCAAGTTTCTTGAAGTTTATTTGATGTTTTAGGTCATTTGATTAAGTAAAGAGAGCTACCTTATTCATTTACACGGTAAAATGAATGTAAATATCCAAAACACCCTTGATCTATACACACCCTTGATATATAAAAGGACATATGTTGATAGATTTTGGCATCTTAGAATATGGATTCCCAGTTTGATTTCTCAACTATCTCTCTTTCTTCCTCTAGCCACCGATTTATAGTCCTTTCTAGTTTCACCGGTTGATTTAGACTTGAATTTTATTCGAACAATTGATTCTTGATCAATCACCTATGGATTGTCACCACTTTCAACAATCATAAAGTTTGTTTTTTGCCTTTGCCATGATTTGGTGTTGAATCCTTTGTCTATAAGGTCTATTTTTTACCTTTCAAATCATATCTCAATTCCGATAAGTTTTAGTATGAATTAGGTCATTCCAGACTGCATCGAGCTAGAATTTCTAACCAACTCCACTTCAATTCGAGCCATCAAAATTTAAACTTTTAGGTGTGTTTCAAGGTCGAAATGCATTAATTTGAAACTCATCACACAAAAGCATCGTGCATGAAATGCAAAAATGATGAAGAGGGATAGAAAGGTTATTAATCAGGTTATGAAGCTTACTCCAAGGGAGGAGGACCAAATGGATGAAAAATAAGTTTTAACAGGACATGGAGCTACAAGGACAACTTAGTTCAGGTAGGTAATCATAGAGGCAAACCACTCTAATTGAAAGAAATAGAGGATGTTCTACTAGAAAATGTCTCCAATGATCTATAAGGCATGATAGTATCAGGGCACGAACAAGCCCTTAACGGCTCTTTCAAAAGCTAAGAAGAAGAAATTAGGGGCCCTAAAATGTTCCCTCGTTATAAATTTGATTGGAAGGTGGATAAGCTACACATTCCTATCTAGAAGGCTTTAGCATATTTTCAGTGAGAAGTGGATGAAATAAATCTCTTTAGTCGATACCATGATTTTACATCTTCTCTCAATCTTGGTAGGATGAGTTTCCTCATTTGTGGGTCTTAAAGTCTTTCTTTTGGTGTTTTAAGAAACATGTTCTTCTTTGGTTAAAAAAAAATGTGTTTGTGGGTTTTAAAGTCTTTCTTTTGGTGTTTTAAGAAACATGTTCTTCTTTGGTTAAAAAAAAATGTGTTCTTTTTTTGCGTCTTGAATAAGTGGATTTTTTATGGTTGTTCAGTTTCAATCATCAAGATCTTGAATATAATGTCTTTGACACAATGAAACAAGCATAAAACAATGTGGTTTCCTATTTTTTGTAGGTTGTTTAGATTGTTCACCATTGTGAACAAACAACAAAAGCTTAAGCTAGCTAGGTAGGAGCAATTGTCATGTTCCATTGTGTGGAATTTCTTGGCACAAGATGGCCATTGTCTCGATCTTGTGCTGAAACAAACATGATAAGATCGTGTAGGTGTTTGGTTGAAAAGTTTTCATAGAGAAAAAAGTGCACAACAACAAAAGAAATGAGTGGCGCAACCAAATTATAGAGTTAAGGTTGATACATTAGTCTTAAGAGGACAACCAAAAGAGATTGACGTGGGAATCAATATTTATATTTCTAAGTAAATATTGATTCCGCCAGATTTTTTGCAAGGTAAGACTTTCCCTTTTTAATTCTTGTTTTTGGTTTTTTTCTAACCATTAAACCAATAATCGCTAGCATCTCGAAGGGGGGAAGGGAGTAGAGATGGGAGGTGACCCTTGTGTGTCATTCTCCGACTCTGGTGAAACATGTGTTGGTGTGTGACTATCACTAGGAGAAAATGGTATGCCGATCAATGACGAACCGTTTGGTGGTAGTGGTTGGAAAAGAACAAGCCAATAAATACCACTTTGGGCAGTCAAACTAACAAGGGTTGATAGAGACATGTCATGATGGGCCCTATTGTGTCATGTCAGTCGGCTATGACACCAAGCCAGACACAAACCATTATCCTTTGTAGAGACATGGATCAAGGTCTAGTTTAGGTCTCCAAAATTCATAGCAAAATCTAGTTCCATTTAATAGAATGGATCCAGATCCTTTAATTAGATCCAAACAAAACTATAGGGATCCAAATTAGGTTTTGGGTGTATTTTGAGCTTGTTGAGGTATGAATTTGATCCAGTTTGAACCGTTAGTCCAAAATTGAATGTAAAATAATAAATATGTTTTTGTGATAATTTAAGAGCGAAATCAAGGTAATTAAGAGGGATTAGTAATACAACATTTGGATACATATAGAAGTTTAGGAAGGTGGATGTGTTCTCTTTCTAGATACATGCTAGAGATAGTTTTAGTTGCTTTTAGATGATGTATGATATTATAAAATGATTATTAATGCATTAAATGATTATACATGTGTTGGTTTATTAAATAGAATTGAAAATGCTTTATTGAGTACATAAATGCATTGCATGAGTGTGTTTGTGCGCAAATAAACCATTAATGGGTATAGATCTACTTTTCATGATGGTACGAGATATTGTTGGATTGTAGATGATTGTACCAATTAGTGCTAGCATGTAGGTTGTCATTATGTATGAATATTATTGGGTATGGATCCACTTTCTACGATGGTATGGGACATTGTTAGATTGTAGATGGTCGCATCAACTCATAGTTATTTTGATCTATATTGACTACTTTATTGGTTATGCTAGTTTCACTTGTAGTTGTATTGGGCAACTCATGTTGGGTTATATGACATGCCTAGGTTGGGGACGTGTAGAACAAGTCAATAAAGTAGAGATTTTTTGTAAAGTAAAATAGATTTGATATTGATATCGATATGGATATGTAATTTTGATATTGTAATTGGACACCTGATATGGCTATGCAATTATGAAGCTTGGGAGGTGGCTCCAGATCGATGTATGTATGGATATTGATGAGATTAATTGGATAAGTATATGATTCTACTAGTATGGTATCTAGATATCTTACCCCATAGACCTGAGGGTCTAGACTTGATGAGTTAGTGATTTTGTAGTCAAGGTTCTTGTACTGAAGGCATTATTGATGGCTATATGACAGGACATGAGGAGGGTTCGGGAAACTCCTATGGCATGGTTGGTGTCCGGACACAATAGAGGTCCTAAAATCGAAACTAAATTTGCATTGTTGGTGAGTGCTTGAGTATGCATGCATATTTGAAATATTAATTATGATTTAAAATGATGATATATATTTCTTATCATGATAAGTTTGAAACATGCATATCTTTAGTATGTTATTGTCGTGGAGAGATCATCTATCTAAGAGAATGGTTGTGGTGCTCATATTGTGTTTAAAATTTGAAGACCTAGTTAGTAGAGGAGTTAAGACATTTAGAGCACTTTGAGAACAAGACTTTGACTTTCGCTGTGATATGATAGGTTATTTATAGGTTGACTTTTCTTTACATTGTATAGTTCTTGGTGTTGTATCATTGCTTGTTGGATCTTCATTAAATAAATGAATTTGGATTTGTTGTTTGATCTTTTAGGTTGTGTTGCCATTGAATTGTCTATGGTTCACATGATTCAGCCACGTGGCATGATCGTGTCCTATGTTTATGTCGGTCGAGGTTTGTGAGTCACTAAACTATCAAACAAATATAACTAAGAAGTGAAAACTAGTGTGCTGATTAAATTATATTCAACAAGCTTGACCAAAGATATGGGACATAGAGAACACGAGATGGCAAAAAAGAGGTTAGTGGGAATAGGAGAGCATGCTATCAGAACATGGAAGTGAAACATAGAAACGATGATACTAAACAGACTAATCATCAATTTTATATAGTGTTGTCAATGGGTCCTCTCAATTGCATATAGGCATTAATATGTGCATGAACCAAATCCCCATTTTGCAGTGCTCTCGTATTGATATTGTGTCTAATAGGAAAAATTGGGGGAGCTCCATCAACCATATAGAACCACATAAATAATGAAACATAAACTAAATGGTAATATTCATGGACAAAAAAAGAATTAAACCAATATTTTGCATGACATAACATATATACCATATATCTCGCATGAGAGGCTAGTTGCATGTTTGATACTAATAGCAATAATGTAGTTGATACAACCTTGAAAACAACAACAACAACAACAACTAAGCCTTTTAACTTTAATGGTATCTTCTTATCACAAAGAATACCTCATGCTCCTCTCCATTTTAACCAACTAGCATTAATTATATGCGTAACATCTCTATAAATTCTTCCATCACTTTGCAAAATTGACCCTAGGTATTTAAAACTTTCCTTTTGGAGGATGCAATGTGTGCCAATTTTAATTTCTATGTCCTCTGAAGTAACCAAATGATCAAACTTACATTCCATATATTCTATCTTTGTTCGGCCTTTGCTTTCTAATGCTTCTCTCCATAGTTCCAATTTTTTATTAGCTTTTTCCTTAGACTCTTCCACTAATACAATGTCATCACCAAATAACATACACCACGGCACTTCATCTTGAATATGTTTTGTTAACTGATCAATCACCATTATAAATAAGTATGGACTTAAAGTTGATCCTTGATGTAACCCAATATTAACTTCAAAGAAGTCTATCATTCCTTCATGAGCCCTCACACATATTTTTGCACCATCGTACATGTCTCTTATAAGGTTAATGTATATCAATGGGATACCTCTTTTTTCCAAGGTTCTTCATAGAACCTCCCTCAATACCCTATCATAAGATTTTTCTAGATCAATAAATATCATGTGAAGGTCTTTTTTTTTTTGCTCTAAAATGTTCCATAAGATGTCTCAAAAGGTGAATCGCTTCAACAGGAGATTTATCTGGCATGAATCCAAATTGGTTCTCTGTTGTACTTGATACTTGTCTTAACCTATGTTCGATAATTCTTTCACACAATTTCATAGTATGGCTCATTAACTTGATACCTCGATAATTCATACAATTCTGAATGTCTCCCTTGTTCTCATATATGGGTATAAGTGTACTCGCTCTCCATTCCTCGGGCATCTTTTGGTTTCTCCATATTTCATTAAATAGTCTTGTGAGCCAAGTGATTCCTATTTCTCCTAGTATTTTCCAAACTTCTATAGGAATATTGTCTGGTCCTATCGATTTATCACCCTTCATATGTCTAAGAGCCTCTTTAACTTTATTTTTTGAATACATCGGTAGAAATTGTGGTTTATATACTTTTTTGATTTGACTAACTCTCCTAAGCTAATACGAACATTTTTATTTTCATTGAAAAGCTTATAAAAATAGTTTTTCCATCTATTTCTTATATCATCATTTACCACAAGAATTTTTTTATCCTCGTCTTTGATGCATCTAACATAATTAAAATCATTAGTTTTCTTATCTCTAACCCTTGCTATCTTAAAAATATCTCTTTCACCCTCTTTTGAGTTGAGTTTTTTATATAAATCCTCTCAAATTTTACTTTTTGTTTCACTAACAGTCTTTTTCGCTTCTTTCTTTGCTTTCTTATAAGCCTCTAAAGTTTCACTAGTTTTCTTAGCATAATGTAATTTGTAACATGCCCTCTTTGCCTTGATTTTATTTTGCACTACTTCACTCCACCACCCATCTTCTTTTTGTGCCAGTACACCTCTGTTAGATTCACCTAACACATCTTTCGCCACTTTTCTAATATGTATAGCTATATTGTTCCATATATCATAAGGTTTACCAACATAATTCCAAGCATCTCCTTGAAGGGCTTTCTGTTTAAATATATCTTCTTTCTCGCTTTTGAGTTCTACTATTTATTCTGAATAGCTCAACACACTCTTTTCTTCTTTGTCCATTTTTTATTTGTAAATCCATAACTAAAAGTCGATGTTGGGTGGTTAAACTTTCTTCTGGAATTACCTTGCAATCTTTACAACACGCTCTATATTTTTTTCTACAAATAAAGTAATCAATTTATGTTTGTGATAAGCCACTCTTATAAGTAATTAAATGTTCATCTCATTTTTTGAAGATTGTATTGACTATAAAGAGATCAAATGCGATAGCAAATTTTAAAATCTCCCTACCTTCCTCATTTATATCCCCAAAACTAAAGTTTTCATGAATACCTTGATATCCTAATGCCTCTTTACCAACATGTTCATTTAAGTCTCATCCTAAATAAATCATCTCCCTTTATGGAATCCTTTGAATCACCTTATTAACTCTTCTCAAAAAGCTGTCTTTATACTATCTTCTAGGCCTACTTGGAGTGTGTAAGCACAAACTATATTCAAAACCTCTTCTCCTAACACTAATTTCAACATCATGATTCGGTCACCATATTGTTGTATGTCTACTACACTATCCTTTAAATCTTTATTTATGATAATACCAACTCTATTTTGAGCCTTTTCCTTACTTGAGTACCATAATTTAAAACATGTATCCTCTATCTCCTTTGCTTTTTCTCCAATCCACTTTGTCTCTTGTAAACATAGAATATGAATCTTTCTCCGAATCATAGTATCTACCACCTCCATTAGCTTACTGGATAATGTTCTGATATTCCAAGAACCAAACGAATCTTATTATCTAGGACTAGCTTTCTTACCCCCCGCATCCATCCATATTGAAAATGTGGAGACCCTCTCTGTAAATTATTCATTACATTTGGGTGGCAATATAGTGGGACTAACTTCTTTACCCACACCCGTTCATGATGTGGGAACCCTCTCTGCAATTGATTCACTATATTCGGACGAAAATGTAGTGACCCTTGCTTACTTATCACTGCATTCGGGCTCTACAGCGCATTGCTAGGCGGGAACGCCCCAAAGCAATGCTCATAATTTGTGTAATCCATGGTATAAAAATCTGACAAAGTTTTACACTGACTGTCGGAAGCCTAACATAACCCTCCTCCTTTATCCGGGCTTGAGACTGACAATGCAAGGGTGATCCCTTACATGGGCGGAGTTTGATACAACCTTGAAAAGCAACACTAATATGACATTTCATTGGGTTGTATTCATGGAATACATGTCTGATATCTACATCCACTAATCAAGTGTACATGCACCATTCTCCCAATGTGCAATATGAAAAAGAATGACACTTATACTACCTTTTCCTATAAAAATTTGAGAATATATAGCATGATATGCTTGGACCTCCATGAAGCATTTCTTACAAACTTGCAATCAGTATACTTCCTCCTATCACAAATGCTATGTGGCGACTCAATACCTACAAATCCCATCTCCTACAATATTTGCTCATCTTAATTATAAGTCAAGGTACCTCATGATCATATGATGTACATGACATGCCTAACCTTTTGGATGCCTATGAAGCGCATGAAGATTTTGAATATCAATGTTGTGAGTTTAGAAATAGGAAAAATGCTACCCAATGAAAAAAACTTTCATATCTTGAAAATACCCCACGACAACCATGAGTAGTGTGAGATGTAGGCATACAATGAGTAGCACTTATTTCAGCAGCTCCTCCAAGGTTATGAACTTAGGATGCAAGTAATAATGTAGTAGCTTAATATCGTGCCTCTATTGTTCTAAAACTAGATTATTTTTCAACTGTTGAATCAATTCATCCATATCAATTGCCTCACTTAATTTAGCATAACCATCCTCAATTATATTAGCCAACTCTAATTTTATAACAAGCTTTCTCCAAAAAAGATCAACTGATTACATCTGTATTGACTAACCATCTTTTAAGAGCATATTAATCTCATAAGAACATAGTAACTAATGTGAATTTCATAATATACACCCACAAATTGTTGGATCAAAATCAACTATTTCTCCACAATTGACTGCTTTTTTTATTACATGAAATGTGTTGATGTGACACACTTCTCCCAATACTGAATTAACTAATATCTCCAAGGTAATATGTGCTTATAGTTTTGGACTACTTGAAAGACTTTTATTTTTCTATCTGCAACTCAATTAACAAATGGATTTGAGTTTAGATCATATATCAAACCTCTTGGTTGAGGTACCAGTAAATCATTTTAACCTTGCATGCACATTGTCAACCTTAGATACCAAAAAACATGTTAAGATACACATTTTATATTCAAATGTAATGAATATATATATGTAAGTTTTTTAACAATTTGTAAATGCCCTAAGAATAAACAATATGTGTCTATTAGTTGTATGAGTATTATAGTTGTGGAATTGATAGTCCATGATAAAACTATCTTTTCCTTGTAGAAACTCAACTATTGTTCTCTGAAAGTACAATAAGAAAGTTCTCTCTATGTATCCATGATAGTCAATTGAGCTATGTAAATATGCTCATTTGCTGACTTAATAACTTTCTTCAAACTTAACCCAAATATAATGATAAATTCTTTATTCCCCATCAACTAATAACATATCCTTCAATGTTTTCGTAATATGACATATGCATAAAAGATGTGTTACCTTGGAGAAAATAATAACAGTTGCATTTGTCATTACTATCTCATGATTTAATACATATTACATTAAGAAGTTTATTTGGAGAAAATAACTCCCTTACATATCTCAATATTCATATATAATTATCTTCTTTTTTTGTACTCATAAAAGCAAATGCTAAAAAAAAGTTCCTATTGGCTGATATAAAATCAAGAACCTCGAAGAAAAACTTCTTATACTTATTACTCTCATATGCGATCAAACTCTACAACCTTTGGAACTAAGTGTAAAAATTGAAGTGAAGGAGAATTAGCAAAAACAATATTGCTAAGACAATGTGTCTCTACTTTCTTATGGTACCATGCACAATACTAGTGAAGATATATTTGATATATGCAGAACCAATTATCCACTCATTTCCTCCTTTTGAATTTTAGCCCTCGAATTATGGATGTATCTTATCATGAAGACCTTTGAGCCATCTTGCTGCTTTAAATGGGATAAGATATGTTTTTTGTTTAAAATGACTTTTTGTCAAAATCTTTTGTTAATTAATACTTAACATCCGTCAATCTACGTGTATATATATTCATGCCCTTCAAGATATGATCCTATTGGATATTTTTGTATTATATTAACCACAAACAACCTCCAAGAACCATTACTTTCACTCTCAGCTTTAAGTAAAAATAGACATTAAACTTGTTGTGTACCAATCCTACAACTAAATACTGCAACTACTTTCAGTTACTATTTATTTCTTACTCTTATATGCACCGCTTCTTTTGCATCAAAGCCACACTTTGCCTCTTTAATTTTTCTATCTTGAATGAGGTACTAGAATAACAATATTATTATGCTTTCTAACATTTCTTGCATATTGAATTAACTAATCCTAACTCCAAAATAATATATTAGTTTCAAACATAGGCGAATAGCAAATTTCATCATCTTCTTAATCAATAAATATATTTTGTCCATGCTATCATCGATTCTATGAAACAAACAAAACTAAATGATAAGCATACTAAAATATAGGATGAAATAGAGATATGGCATGACCACATTTTCTCAAGAAGAGTTGGCTAGACACATTATATCTCTTGAAAAATTGAGATGCATAGAGTTTGTGTCTTCCATCAAGGCAAGACACTCGAATGCAATGTTAGTCTCCTCTAAAGGATGTGTATATGTGCATCTCCCCAATACTAAAGACATGATAGCCTCACATTTTCTCAAAGAGAGAAAAAGAAAAAGAGGGAGAAGGGAGGGAGAGAAATGGAGGGACTTACCATGGCAGTGGTGGTGAGCCCCGACAACAAGAGATGGAAAGAAGGGAGTCTGCAAGTGATGTTGATGTAGAGAGAGAGGAAGAGAGAAAATAGGAGGATGTGCGAGTCATTGAGAGAGGTGCAACATGAAATGGGTGTGTGAGGGTAATATGAAACTTTTTCATAGATATGAAACATGTGGTTAACAAAATCGGTGTGCACTTACCCATGTTTATTTTGGTGAAAGGATTGAGTGTTCAAATCTCACAACACATTAAGTAAATACTATTACCTTATAATAATATTATAACATAATAATGTAATATGATAATATGATTGATATTTATCATATAATGTATTATAACAATGATGTAATATAATTATAGTAATAACTAAAACATAAAAATATAATGGCATATAAGTAATATAATATGACGAAGTGGCAATAGTACAATGTTATAACATATTATTAGAATATTACAGTAATATAATTATTTTCATAATGTAGCCTATGTTTTCTAATATTATAATAACATTATAAATAATTTTTGTCCTGCTTATATAATATAATTTGTTCTCTACAATATTACACTATAAATATGAACTATGTAATTAATTATAATATGATACTATGTAATATTGTTTGAGATATAACATAATAATATTAATAATCATATATATCATCATATTATAACCATGCTAATTTTATAAAGTATCTAATTTTATGATAATGTAATATTAACACTGGATTGGGATTCATTTTAATTTTTTTCGTTTCTTTAAAAGTGGGGTTGGATTCATTACAATGGATCGGATATGAATTCTTAGATCCAGTTTAGAAGTGGAACAATGTAGCAGTTGACTAGGCTTGGAAGCAACATGGTGATGCCATCAGCCATGAGGTCCTTGAACTAGAAACTTTAAGTCTCACTTTAGAATCATGGAAAAGATTGAAGTATCGAACTGTAAAATCATATAACCACAGTAGTTTTGTTAAATTTCTCCTTAATTTTTGTCCTTAAGCATTCAAATGTTTGTAAGCTGTAATACCTTCTTGGGACTAGGGCAAGTAAGGCAAGGTGATTGGTTCCTCATTAAGGTTTTCCATTTAAAAGTTATCACTCCAAGGGGTTTTTGTGAAAAAGGAGAAAAAATATAATAAAAAAAAGCAAATTATTTCAACCCAAAATCTCTAAGCATGATACAAGTTTGATTATTGCGATAAAGTATGTATAGATTAGACCTTTTTAAATTTGTTGGGATTCGTTCGTTTGAGTGTAATATAAGACTCATCTTGGGTCCAAAAAAAGAGAAACAAAAGTCTCATTAAGAAAAGAATGCGGAAAATATGTGACCATGGCATACCTAACCTGATTGTGCATTATGAAATTCTAATTTCTGATCAGTATGCCCATAATCACGAGAAACTCAAGGACCTTGGGTGAAATTTGGCGGACATGAATGCACATTACAGTTTTCATGGGCACTAGAAAGCCAAATAAGTAATTTTATTTCTTAAGTACGTAAGACATTTCATTATTTAAAATACAAAAAGTTTCAATTAAAACACAGGAAAAGCAAAAATTACGATCTCCTGCCATGTTCTATCATATGAGGAGTTCACATGTCTGCCACTTAGACACGGGACCCCACTGTAGGTATATTCATTAGCTATGTTGCAGACAAGACAAACTTCCAGTCCACAGAATAAAACGAGTAGGTAAAGTTTCTAAAGAGATGATGGCATCTTTCTTGGTTATTTATCAAAGAATAGATAGCTGTTTGATATTTTAATTTATAATAACAACATATTTACTTATTTATTTTGCTTCTGGAGGGAAGTTGCAGCTTCAAAACAAACATAAATGGTTTCTTTGAATTAAACAAACTAAACTTGATCAGTCAAATTAAACACTGCATGTTCTTCTTAAATGATCACTGTGTTCTATTTATGTGGAAAAGTTTATGAATGTTGTTTCATTGGCTCAAGTAACGGAGGACTTGATGTTACCTAAAAGGTTTTGTAGACGTGAAATTTTCACTCCAAGCCTATGTAGAGACTTGAAATAAAAGTTTTAACTCTACTTTATGTGCGAGCGTGCCAGCTAGTTTCCAAAACTAGCAAAGTGTATGAAAATCTGACTCAATTGGCGATTTGTAGCTAAGCGGGCTCTTTTCGCTTTAGGCTTTCTTGAACTGATGCTCAAGGGTCAGCCTAAGCACTTAGGGATTTCAAATACATAGGTGATATTTCCAAATTCACGTGAATATAGGGTGTTTGTCAAGAACAAATTGGTGCACTTGGTTTCAAGTTTGCAAAATCAGCAAGTTCTGGAAAACAGAAACTGGTTCTGTTTTTTAGACCTTGTTCTCAAAATTTTCCTAATAGTCTAGAGATCTCCAAAATTCACAAAATTTTTATAGGCTATAGCCTGAAATGTTGAGATCTTAAGCTTTTTATTTTGAAATTTGGGACAGTAAATCTACATAATTAAATCAGAGACTCAACTCAACTCAATAACTTCAGGGTGTTCTGTGATAGAATCACAAAGGCTCAAAGAATCTTCTATATCTCGATATACAGAATTCTAAATATTATTATCTTAGTCTTTTTAAAAAGTTATGGATGTCATCTTTCCGATGAGACTAATTTTAACAAATTTGGTTTCCTACAGACAGAGATATGAGACTTTTGCCTAACCCCTGTTGCAGGAAAACTAATTATATAGAAAACAGAACTAAGTTTGTCCGATCTTACTCAATTTTATTCGCATAGTTAGACGGTCCTAAAATTCTTGCCAATTTTATTTTTAATGTGTTTGTATGTGTAGATATTGTGCCTAAAATTTCAGAGTATTTGGATCAAAGATTAGAAAATGAAAATTACGGAAATCAAGATATGCAGATGTTGGAAAACCAGAATTTTGTTTTTTGAACATACATGAATGCAAACTCACCCGAATTTAAATTGCAACAACTCAATGACATAAACCAAATTGTTGAAGGGAAATGAATGGAAATATATATCTTAGCTTAAGCATAGAGGGGTTAGAGAATATAGTGTTTATATAATATAAAGAGGTAGAATCAAGAAATCAAACACATAGAGTGCGTAAGTAAGAATAGAAAATTCGCAGCGCATCTACTTCTTATTACATCATGGGGAGAGACAATGCTCCATTAATACAACCCCTTTTAAATTGAATATGAAGAAGAGATATGGAAGAACAAGGGATGAGAAATACTTACAAGGGTTTTCCCAAGAATCGGCTCTAAGGGATGAATCTCGGCCCTCACTCTCCCCTTGATTCTCTCTTTAATTCTCACTCACGACTTTTGCAGCAATTGACCTAACTTCTACCCTCTTTTCCCCTCTCTCCACTCTTCCCTAGCAACTCACGGATTCCCAAGATGCAGCCCTTTGCCTTGCTAAGCACTCAAGACCTCAACCACTCCTCTCATGATCCTCACGCCCTCTTCCTTGGCCTCTATTTATAGGCCAAGGTCTGGTCTTCATGTGGTCCCCTTTAGTCAATATGGACCAGGCCCATGTGGGCTGGTTCTTGGCTCCAATCAAACATGTCTAGCCCTAGCCGATCGAACCCAAATGCACTCGGCTAGGCTTGAAGAAATGTTTTGATCAATCTCTGGTGTAGCTTGCCTTGACCTTGCTCGCTTTTGACTTGATATATGGGCTGGATAAGACTTTAATAAACCTTTGGAATCAACCCCAAACGTCCATCTATTTTAAATTTGAAATAAACCAGCCCATCCTTATCCCAAGGTTACGTTTGATCTAAACGGCTCCTTGATTTGAATAACCAACTTGAGCTGTCTTGATGATGGCCCGTTTAATTTGATTTGTTGAGGAAGATATGCCTTTGACCTAGTCCATTCCTTTACTTTCGGGCTTGAGCTCGATCCTGGATTGAATTGGGTCCCACCTGTTCGCCTGATTTGCTTGAACCATTTGGGCTTTTTAACTTCAATTTAAAACCTTAATTTTGAAATATTTTTTAAAAGATTTAAACTTTTTCATTTAAAACAAGAGGTTTTAAATCATTTGAATTTTCAAGAAGGTTTTAAATCCTTTGAATTTTCGAAATTGGGAGTGTTAGATTTTTTTTTTTATTTAGGGTGTTTACAGGTTTCAATGTCAACATTATTTAATTGCTTGATTAGGGGAGAGTACTTTAGCTTAGTCGAACTTGAGGCAATACTTCAATTCCTTGAAGCAATCTCAGTTCGAACTAGAGCTCAAGCATGATCGAGATTATTTTCAAGGATCAAGCTCAGCTCGTGCGATAGTAGAGTGACTTAAGCTCGACTCGTTTGCCTTTTTCTTTTTCAAGCTTGAGCGGGCACGTGAATTGGCTCAATTAAGTTGGTCTTCTGAACTTGTTAGTGGGCTCTAGCTTCATCTTGAATTTGAGCTCGTAGAAGATTTGCAAGATGAATAACAGTTCAAACATAAAAAGCGCGTTGGTATTGCAATTATCAAAATATAGTACTTGGTTGTATGCGTATACTTATATTTTGCGTCTACAAAGTATTTGTATTTTCTTATATACAATAACGAATCCTAGAAATTTTCAGACACCTCACCCTAATTAAAGTGAGTCCACCACTGTAGTTTGATCTACGATCAAGTTTCGAGCTAAAAGCGACTAATCTTGCTAACCATGAAACTCCATCCTTGCAGAGAGAAGAGTCACAAGCAGCAACGTTGGGTTGGCCGGCTCGTTTGAAGGGGGTGGGTGGGGGTGACCTGCGAGTCAGGTCAGGGGGCGCAATGCCCGTCATGTCATTGTCAAACATTTGGCATCGAGCGTGCTCAGTATTCGTATCTCTCTATTTCACTTTTGACTTAAAAGGTACCGGCTGAGAGCTACAGAGGAAGAAGAGAAGCAACTGAAAAAGCAGAAAGGGTGGCAAAAGAGACAAAAAGCAAAGTGAAAAACTTAGAAAGAGGGCGCTTTTCATTAGCGAGAATCTAGGGATAAAATCATTCCTCTTGATCACTGCGTGTCTTTAAAAATGTAAAACTTTATCTCTCAAAATGAAAGCGTTTGAAATTCTTTTGTATCTTGTTCTGCTATCCGTGTCTACATCTGTTCAAAGCACTGCATTACGTTTGAACGAGTGAAGCGCCAAGTGACACAACAAGTTGGCTTTTGGACTGTGCGCATATTAGCTTTGTTGTGCTCACCGGGTACCCTAAAACCAAGAAGACGGGCTCGTCCACAAGTACAGATAGCAAAGAAATCACGCACGCACACGCATGTGTGTGTGAAGGCCGGAAACTATAGGAGCATTTGGCAGCACAAAGCAAACTTGTTTTCTTGATTACAAAAACAAACTTAACAGTAAAAACTCTCTTCGCTGACAGGCAATTGCACGCGTTTCGAGCGAATCTAGCACTAAACCTATCTCTCTCACATACACGCATCCCACAGGCTCATAGATTATTCACCAATAACAACCACAGAATCTCCCTCTCACATACACGCAGTCAACAAAGAACCAGCAAAGGAATGAAGAAAAATGTGTCATTACAGATCAATCAATTCACAAGCATTAGTGCCACCAAGCTCACAACAAATTTTAGACTCCATTACAAAGACGATCTTTACTACAAGATGCATCCTTCTCTTCAATCAACGGGCCCTTTCTAGGCCAAAGCCAGATCTTCGAAATGGACAAACTATCTCTCCTACTGCCCCCACTCAACCTCTTCCCATCCAAATCCAACCCAGCCTGCCCACTTCGCGAACCAGAGGTGTGCTTGACCAACCCCAACTTAACACTCAAACTTGGTTCACCCACCACATACTGGAACGAGCCCATTGAGAAGCACCTCCTTCCATCAACACTTGCAGTATCGTTGCTTCCACTACTCTCCCCATCATCACCATCACGACGCGCACTCAAATTCTTCCTGAATTTGCCTAGCTTTACACTGAACACTTTGTTAACAACATCATCATCATGATTATGTGCAGCGCTACCATCATCACCATCATCAAATTTATGAAGGGCATCATCATCCAAATTGTCATCATACATGATGCCCAACAGGCTATCCATGGCGAGAAGCATGCTGCCGCGGCATAGGGGGCAGGTCGAGTTAGCGAGGAGCCACGTGTCGATACATGATAGGTGGAAGGCGTGGCCGCAGTCGGGGAGGAGACGGAGACGGTCGTCTTGGCCGAACTCCGACAGGCAGATGGCGCAGTCAAAGGCTTCCGGGCGTCTCGGGCCGAGGACGGAGCGGAACGAGAAGACTGGGAGCGAGTCGATGAGCGATTGGTCGAGGCCCGAGTCGTGGAGATGAAAGAGCTGCTGGAGCTGCCGGGAATCGACGGTTGGGATGCTTTCACCGGCCGGGTCGGACGGCCGAGAGGACGACCGCGAGATGAAGCGGATGAGCAGGTGGAGGAGGCCGGAGATGAAGAAGATGACAGCGAGGATGACGATGATGAAGAGCACCGCAGGAGTGATCCTGGCCGTTGGTTGATTGTGTGGAGCCGAGATGGACGATGGAGGGGCAGCAAGGCTTAAACTGTCATTCTTATGGGTTCCCCTGGGAGTTCTCGGGGAAGCCATTAATGGAGCTCATTGAGAGAGAGAGAGAGGGAGAATTTGTGGGTGTGGTAGGATTTCAATAAAGTTTCGGCTTTCTTTATTCTTTTACCTTGGATTTAGGAGGGAATTTTACAGTGAAAGGGTAGATTTCAAGAAACCCTAGGAAGGGCTGTATTTACGAAATATTCTATATTTCTAGCTATTTACTTTACCAAAATATTTCTGATGACTTCTTTGTGCTACAAATGGCGGTTTTGACCGTAGCCGTCTCAGTGGTGGAACTGATTCTATGGCGTTTCAGCTTCTCAAAGGAGCCCTTTTGGTATTTAAACCATGCTAATGACATCTTGTCTCGTTTATTATCAAAACGCTTATCACATTATATTTCCAGAATTTTTTTGAAAATATCACTTTCCACTCTTTTAAAAACAAATATCATCCCCTACATTATTCAGAAAGAAATTATTTTGAGAAAATTCTATGCTTTGTGTTGATCTATCACTGTCATTTTGAAAGTAATCAACATCAGAAAGAGGCCATCTTGTGGACTTACATGACTCGATCCAGCACTTACATAACGTGTCTCATGTGCAGCAAAAATAGTTCGAATTCGCTGATTAAGAGGTTATCTTTACTTTACCTACAGAATATATATACATGCATGTAAAATAGTTGGTACTGAATGACGCTCAATCTCGCCGTCTGTCCATCAAGATAAATCGAGGCTGTTCATCAAGACACTTAAAACCTTCCTTCTCTCTTTTCAAACGTGTTGCTCTCCCTCTCCTCCATGTTCCGTCGCTCTACTCTCCTCTCTTCGAACGCGCTCTTCTCTTCTCCTCTCACTTCGAACACCTTTCGTCCCAAAACGGACTCTCCCACCACGGTTGACGATCGTCTGCCACCGCCATTCATAGTCATTCAATCGGACAATGTCCCATGTTTTTTCTCTCCTATTGATTGCCTTCATCTTGATTCAGCCACAATTCAGTGCTAGGAAACAACAGCGACTGACCATCTTCAATGAAAGACCGGTTCAAGAATATCTAAATCTCCAAACTGATCTGGTTAATGCACCATTTACTAGGCATTTAGGGATGTCTAATTCATATTGTGTTTCCTTGTCATTCTGCTACATTCTCTGCTGGTTTCATTGCTTATGAAAAATTTGGCCCACTCAATTCATATTGATTATGGCCCGAGTATTTAGGGATGTCTAATTCCCTGAGTTTTTGTCATCAAATTGCTACATTTAACTAAGAAACATTAGCTTGTGAAATTTTTTTCATACATGATTCGTATTGATTATTACTTACGGATATTTAGGGAAGTCTATTTCCTTCCGCGGTGTTTCTATCGCTAGTTTGCTACATTTTTGTGGCGTTTCCCGGACGTCTGCTTGCCGAATTTCGGCATCTGTCAACCTCTGGTTCTTCTCTATCGACCTCCGGTTCCTTGTGGTTTTTCTTCTCAGGTATGCCTGCAGCGGAAGAACAAAAGTTATGTAGTTTATTTGTTTGAGGTTTCCTCTCAGTGGGGTTTCCTTGAGAAGAGTTGTGGGTTTCGGTATTCTGATATCCGATGATATATTTCTTGCTTGCGCTGCTCTGTATTTATAGAGCAACACGTGCTCCTTTCTTTCCGGTTTATTCCACTAGGCTTTCCTCTTTAGGAGCCCCTATATCTGAACTATTACCGTGTCATTTGTTAACGGCCCAGTGGTTTAGGCCTTTATGGCCGTTACGACCATCATTTCTTTAACTCGACCACAAATAACGGCTGGATGGCCAGACTAGCCGTTTCTGTGCTCGGTTGTCGAGAATGACTATTACCTTACATCTCTCACTTGGCCATTCGAGTCAAGTAAACTTACATACTGGTTCTCCTCCCACTTTTGCAGAGTTTTCCTAGTAATGTCATTTCATGATTGCTATTGCAATCACTACCCATTATGTGGTTATTTACCTACACAACAATCAAACATATCTCAAACCCATGTTCGCAACATGTTTTGAGAAAAGTTCCTCTGTTATACCTTTAGTAAAGGGGTTTGCCAACATATCATTTGTTGGCATGTATGAGATAGATATTTCCTTTCTCATAATCATATCATGAACATAGTGATATTTAACCATTATATGATTGCTCTTTGAGCAATCAACTCCACTTTTGATAAGAGTAATTGCCGCATTATTGTCACAGTAAATGACAACTGGCTTGTCGGTTATTTCCAGCTTCAAATCACGTATGAAGTGGCTTATCCAGATAGCACTCATTGCTTCCATACAACAAGCCACATACTTATCTTCCTGTGTATGCAATGCTACACAACCTTGTTTTTTACATGCCCAAGAAACAACAACACCTCTGAATAAGAATATTTATCTCGAGGTAGATTTGTTGTCATCTTTGCTCCCAGCAAAGTCAGCATCTAAATATCCTACCACTCTCAGTTCATCTGCTTGAAAACACAGTTTCAAGTCTCTTGTTCCTTTCAGATATCTTAAAATCTTTTTTATAGTTATCTAATGCTATCATCCAAGATTACTTTGATATCTACTCACAAGACCAACAACAAAGCTGATATCAGGTCTTGTACACAGCATAACATACATCAAGCTACCCACAACGTGTGCATAAGGAACGTTAGACTTATCGTCTCCTTCACCGGGATAATCAACCTTACTTATTTTGACCCCTTTTGTAACATGTATAACAACAGACTTACATTCACCTATTTTGAATTTCTTGAGGATATAGTCAATATATCTCTCCTAACTTAGGCATAAGAGTTTAGATTCTCTATCTCGAGAGATCTTTATACTTAGGATATAGGATGCTTTCCCCCTATATCTTTCATTTAAAACCTTGAGTTTAACCATGACTTGGTTTTGACAATCATCTGATTGTCATTCCGAGTCAACAATATGTCATCTACATATAATGATAAGATGACAAAGTGACTCTCACTGTTCCAAACATATACACAGTGATCAAGTTCATTAGCCATAAACCCAAGTTCTATAATGTCACTTTGAAAAGTCAAATACCATTGGTAAGATGATTGTTTCAGGCCATATAGAGATTTTCTCAACCTATATACTTTATCTTCTTGGCCTTCAACTATATATCCTTCAAGCTGCTGCATGTATATGATTTCATCTAAATCTATGTTTAAAAAAACTGTATTTATATCTAATTGATGTAAGTCCAAATCATAATATGCAGATATTGTTAGGATTATCCTTATGGATGCAAATTTCATAATTGGAGAATATGTCTTAATATAATTTATCCCCTTTTTTTGCGAAAAACCCTTTGCAACTAACCTCGCTTTAAACTTGTCAATTGAACCATCAACCTTGTATTTCTTTTTCAGAACCCATTTATAACCTATGGTTTTCTTTTCTTTTGGCAAATCAGTCAATTCTGACACTTAGTTTTTCTCAATGGATTCAATTTCCTCATCCATGGCTTTCTCATAGTCTGTTACTTCCGATGAATTCATAGCTTGCTGATAAGTTAAGTTATCAGTCAACTCATCTAAATATACCGAATTACACACTTCTTTTGTAAGATAAGTGTGATAATACTTTAAGTATGATAGTGTGACCCTAGGCCTTTTATGTCTACTTAAAGTTTTGATTGTTTTAGGAAGATCTTATATGGGTTCAAATGATGATTGATCTAGGTCTACTAGATCATCAATATACTCAATCATTATTTTCCAAGATGTCATTCTTAGTATCTTCTAAGAATTCAACATCTCGACTTTCTATCAGTCTATGGTCCTTATAATAAAACTGATATCCTTTTGAATGTTTAGGATATCCGATGAATATACATCTCAAGGACCTACTGTCTAGCTTATTTATAGACTGATCAAGGATCTTCACATGTGCAATAGATCCCCACCTCCTAAGATGACCTAGGTTGGGTTTTCTTCCAAACCACATCTCATATAGTGTAGTGAATACAACTTTACATAGTATCCTATTGAGTATGTATACCGCTTTTCCTTAAAATATCCTTGGCAGAGAGACATCAATTAACATTGACCTTGTCATATTTAGTAAGGTCCTGTTATACCTTTCAGCTACACCATTCTGTTGAAGTATTCTAAGCATTGTATTTTTGCTTTGTAATACCAAAATATTTACATAATTTCAGAAATTTTGCAGAGGTATATTCACCACCTCTATCTGATCTTAAGACTTTGATTAAATGTCCTAGTTGATTTTCAACTTTCTACTCATATTTTTTAAAAGCTTCAAGTGCCTCAAATTTATGTGCTACGAGATATAAATACGTATATCTCTAGTAATCATCGATAAATATTATAAAATAAACCTTTCCACGATGTGACCTTACTTTCAATGGTTCAGATAAATTCGTATGAATGACTTCCAACATGGTTGTTTTCCTTGTTGACTCTTTAGAAAAAAAATTTCTTGTCATTTTTCCTTGTATACAAGCTTCATACTTGTTGAAAGTATTTTCCTTAAATCTAGGCAGTAAGTCAAAGTTAGATAATTTCCTCAACTTTTCCAAACTTATATGCCCAAGGCGTTTATGCCATATATTCACATCAACATTAAAGATAGTCAATATAAGCAGAAGGATTTTCATTATCATTCAGTTTCAACATTTCATATTCTAAATCAAATTTCTGAGAGAATAATATTCTCCCATATTTTCCCACCGTCACCTTGGTAGGAATAAATCTAACCTCAAAACCTTTCTTTACTAAGGTAGGGACCGAAACCAGATTGTACCTTATACATGGCACAATCAAATCAATACATCAGTCAGTACAACTGGTGTGTATTGTATAAAAATTCTAAAGGACCCAATACCTAGAATATTTGAGAAAATATTATTTCTCATGTACGGGTAATTTAGATCCATTGCTCCTTCTTTGGTTTTCGAGATATGTTTGGTAGCTCCAGAGTCAATCTACCAACCAATTACCGGGTGCTCCATATAGAGATATTTTGATATCATGCAGATTATATCATGCTTCTCTGATTGTTCACGTTATAGGTTGTTTCCTCGACCTTTCCTGTTGTGACAATCCCTTTTGTAGTGTTCAATCTTTTCACAACTGAAACACTTGACCCGAGAAGTGGTTTCTTGTATTTTCTTCAAAAATTGGTTGTCCTTTTTGTTATTCTTGCCAAACCTTTTGTTTGGTTTATTTCTCTTTTGGTTGGGTTTGGAGCTAGATCCTATCTCATCTTCTACTAATAATAATTTTTCCTTTTTGTTTTTACTCATATGTTCTTGCTCTATCGCTAGTTTTAGAGGCAATTCAGAAAGGTTAATTTCTGAACCTAGTCTGAGGACAGTGGTGACCATGTTCCATGACAGGGGAAGACTATTCAATATCGTTGATATCTACATCGGTTTCGAGATTATTGATTTTACCACAGCTATATCCCTAGTCATTACCAACATGTGGTTTACATGTTCTACTACGTTATCCCCTTCTTTCATTTTGAAGGAATTGTATTTCTGTAGTAGCAACTGAATATGCAGTTTGACAATTGTATCATATTTGGCTGTTATAAAATCGAGTAGTTTTTTTGGGTCTCGTATTCTTCGAATACCCTGATAAAGTTATCCTCCATGTATGTCAACATGACAGTTCTTACTATTGTATCGTCCTTTAAAAATGTTTTATACATTTCTATCTATTGCTCGATTGCATCTAGTGGTGGCGGACACACAGTTTCCTTTAAGATATACTCAACACCTTCAAGTGTTTGAGCAAGTTAAATTCTTCTCTTCAATGTTTGGAAGTTTAAACCGTTTAACTTTTTGATTTTTACCAGTTTAGACACACATATTCTAGAATTCATTTTTATGTGTCTAGCAATTATAATAATTAGACGGTATGTTTGCAGGGTCAAAGATGAGGCCTTGATACCAGATTGGCGTTTCTCGGATGTCTGCTTGTCGAATTTCGACTTCTATCGACCTCTGGTTCAGCCATGAACATTGGAATGGAGTTTCAAACATATGATCAAGCATATGAGTTTTATAATTCATATACTAAACTAGGAAGGTTTAGTGTATGAAAGCATTGTAATACAAAAGCTGGACGACAAATATGTTGGGCAACATTTAGTTGCAGTAAGGATACAAGGTGGAGAAAGGTAATGTGAAGTGAAAGGTTGATATGAGATGCGCTTCGTTTGAATAATAGTTTGATTTAGTCCAAAGAAGAGAACATGAGTTATAAATGAATTTGATGCATTTTATAATCACTATTTACATTCCCTTCCAAAATTAACATGCATAGATCAACCAAAGTACTCACCTCTCCAAACAAGCATATGATGGTTGACAAATTTTCTAGAGTTGGCTTAAATGCATTTCAGATGATTAAGTTGATTTCACCCAATAACAATATGCAATCGGTTCCTTTCACTAAGCGAGATGTATATAGCTATCTACAAAGTCTTAATAAGAGTTACTCAATGACCGAGTGGTAGAATGTACTAGAATATTTTGAAACAAGAATTTAGAAGATACTGTGCAATTCAAATTAATGATGCTAAGTATATTTGCAACTATTTTTGGGTGGATGGTACCACTAACTACTGTGAAATTTCCAAATAAGTCTATGGACGGAACAACAAATTTAATAGAGAACACCATTGTTTAATATCAGAAAAATGAAACAGATCAATTAGGAATAACAAAATACACTATTTTAGCAATATTAATTGTTTCAAGCACCGTTCTGTAAAATCATATAATGTTTGAGTTAAACTAACAATACTTTAAAGGGCAGCGTTGTGATTTCGAAAAACATCTCACGGGCAGAACAGTAAAACAACACACCCTTAAACTGCTGGTTATAAGCATTTTTTCGAGAAATCGCTTCTCCCACGGTTTTCCAAAAACAGTTGCCTGGTTTCTGGTTTCCAAAAACCAGCAGTACCTACAATTTTCTCAACAAACTGCCCGTTGCGCAAAACAGAGGGGTTCTGTTAGTCCCCTTCACGGTTCTTCGTAAAGTAGAATCCTTCTGGTTTGTGAGTCTAGGAGAGAGAGTTAGGGAGTGCGAGAGAGGTAAGAGGGCTCCCTTTGAATGTTGTGGGAACTCAAAGTGTGTTGATTGCTTGCAAACCAGAATCTCTCTAGTTTGTAAGACCAAAAACCCAGAAGAGAGTGTGAAAAGGCTCTTTTTGCGTGAGCCTTAGTTTGGTTTCTTTACAGGCCAAAGTCTCTCTCTGGTTTATATTTTTCTTCTTTTATTGTCTCTAAGTTGAAAGGAAGAAGAGATGGAAATTAGAGGAAGAAAAACGTAGACGAAGGGGATTCCAATCTGCGAAGCTAATAATGGCCATTCAACCGTGGCTTATCGCCAATTATTTGTTTTCCTATCCCTCTTTCTTTCTTTATCGCTTGCCTTTTCGTTGTCCTTCTTTCCTTTTTTCTATAGGTACTAGTTGCAGACGTATAACAATGGTTTGTAAGTTTCCTGAACCAGAAACTGACGAGATCAACCTATCGGTGGCTTCAGAAGTGGCTTTCTCTAGCCCAAACAGAGAAGTTTGATCCCCTTTTCTTGCTTTGTTTTCAAATTGAAAGAGAGAGAGAGAGAGAAAAGAAAAAGGGGGAAGGTCTGATCTGATCTGGAGATATAGCTAACCTTTTGTCAAAAAAAACTTTTTGTTTTGTTTCATCAGAAACTTACAAGGATTTGATTCAGACAATTTCTATTTAGATCTATGTTATAGTAAATGATTTTGAAAATAGATCTAAATAGAAATGATTTTGATCTATATTACAAACGTAAAAGAAAGTGTACTGTTTATCAAACCTGTAATGCCTGATTGATTAGTTCCAACAATTTTGGTACTGTTAGGAGATGAAACCATTGTGTCATGATCCTACCCATATGGTCATTTAGGAGATGACAACTCCTGGTTACTGTAATATCCATAAAACCTCAGCAGAACTGTCATGTAATAAGGAGGGCCCCTTTTGATATTGCATGATTTGTTCCTTGTTTTAAACAATAAAAGAAACTCTTTGTTATTAGAATGGTCTTAAGGCCCTCAACATAATGGTCATGCAATAGTAAGGAGGACTCCCTTTCGTATTGATGATCCATTTTTATTTTTTAGAATAAAATATATCTAACAATTTATATTTACAAATTGTGAGGAAGGAAAATACTCAGGAAGAGAGGAAAATACTCAGGAATAAAATAATGAGAGAATACACATAAGAATCACCGATACAGAGTCTCTCTTGTTTTTGAACTTTTTCTTCTCTCAATATGAATCCTCCTTGATGAAGCCGCAATCCAAAGTCCAATGACGATCGCTCTCGTTGCAACAAAACGCGACAGAGATGACTACTACTATTTTGAGACGTGCTTTCCTTAGACATTGCATATAAAAAAAATCCGTACGAAATGCCCATTGCACCTTTTAATGGTGTCGATCATCACACTCAATCTATATTATTTGGTTGTTCGGGGATGAGAAGATAAAGTCTTTCATGGTTGTTCAGAGAGAGGCTAAAAGCTATGGGTGATCGGGCTCCAAATGTTATTCTCACCGACCAAGATCCCACAATGTAGGAATGAGTGGTTCTATGATTCTAAAAATGGAGAAGAATTTGAAGAAAGATGGCATATAATGGTCAAATTATTTTCTAAAATGAGTGTCTCATCTTTGGTCACACCATAAATCTTGGTTTTCTCACTACTCACATGAAACATTTACAACAACAATACCTACAACTAAGCTCAGTGAAAGTTTGAACAATATATCTTCTAGTTGATTGAATTATAAAGTCCAGTAAGCCTATTCGTAAAGAAGTTTGATGATGCACTCAAAGAAAATTCAAAGTCTCTCCAATTTCAATGGCTGTCATCTCTAATTCAAGACACTTCGAGCCCTTGTTACTTGCATTGTTCAAGGATGTCTTCATCCTTTCGATCGGATGATTGGTTCCATTTAACAGCTTTTGTCCAAATGATACATCTGCGACAATTGTACATGGCATAAGATAAAGTTAAACATATAAATACAACTCACGCAATGCATACAATAGTTGAATTTCATATTTACACAATATATTTATGCTCACATCATTCTGACATTCAAAAATGTTTGCCAATTGTCTAACGATAATTGGAAATCTTAATGTCCATCATGCATCCACATGTAACACAAACTTCACTACCGACCTAATAGATATGCAATCTTGTAAGTGCACTTAACAGTAAACCCTAATGTAAAATCTTTTCAGAATGAGGTGCATGTTAGTTACCTTATTCCACCAGAAACTCTCTTCCACGAACCTTCCATAAAATACTTACAGAACCTCTGCGGTCTCATAACTACTATATATAGCATCAGGGGTCTCATGACTTGACTTTGACACTCTACCCATGACTTATAACTAGAATGCGGTCATTTGATTACACCATATATTTTATTCTAATATAATAACATTGATAAAAATGTTAGTTAGGCCTTCAAATGCAACACAATTTACATCAAATTAGAATGTAAATTTTTTTTTATCTTAACAATACCAAGGCCTTAACGAATGCTTCTGATGACAATGACATGATACCTAAGAACAAAATATAATGGGTAAATACAACATTAATGTGTAAAACCAACATCAATTCCGAAATATACAATGGTTTATACGTGACGGATTCAGAACAACGTCCAACTTCAACCAACCGCATCTCACATATGGTTTTCAGATCTTTTAACATCATTCAATATCCGTTAAAGTTGAAAAGATGAGGCTTCCACAAGAAATATATAAATATAATAGCAAATGACAGTTAATAGATTTCATGACTGACAGAAACAATAGTAGGTGAGAAACATGTTAAATATGATCACGGTTATTGCTAAACAGAACCGAGTTATGCAAAAGGTGGTACCAGAGAGAAACAATAGGAAATGGCAAGTTCATAAAATCTCCATGTATCACAGTTAGATCAATGAGGAATATGTATAAGAACCTACATATTAATTTTTCACAACAAAATTTAAGTTAAGACATGATCAATAAGAATCGAGTAGGGTAAAAAAGTAGAAACGCAAAATGATAACATACTTTCTAAATTTTCACAAGCAAATCACCAGATCAAATTTTAAAAATGTAAACCGTAACAAATACCAATGGAGTAGGAAAAAACTTTCACAAGCAAATGTATCCTAGTTAAATATAGCATATTGATGATCAGAACTCAGTAGAAGGAATTAGACATCCCCAAATGCCAGTGAGCCATGATCAATATGAATCCAGTAGGGCTAAATCTTCACAAGTCAATCTATACTAGTTAAATGTAGCAGATTGACGATCAGAACTCAGGAGAATGACAAGGAATTGCAACAGGAATTAGACATCCATAAATGTCTTAGTGAATTTGGGGATTCTTGAACCAGTCTTTTGCCGAAGATGGTCACTCTATGCTGGTTCTCGATGCTGAATCACGGCTGAATGATGACAAAGGCAATTGTTTGGGAGGGATGGAATTGCGGGTTGCCATCCGATTGAATCATGATGAATGGAGGCGGGAGGAAATCGGCAATCACTGTGGGAGACTCCATCTTGGGATGAAGGGCAATGAAAGAGAGGAGAGGAGGGCGATTCAACAGAGAGGAGAGGGAGAGTAACACATTCGTAGAGAGAGGAGGGTTTTAACGTGTCTTGATGGACGGACGACACGATTCAACACCTACTATTTACACACACTCTCTCTATATACATATGTATATATATATATATATATATATATATATATATATATATATATATATATATTTCCAAAACGCGTATATAATATATATACATAAACATGTATATACACATATATCTATATACATATACATATATGTGTATATACACATATATATATATATATATACATATACGTATATACATACATATATATGTGTATATGTATACAGCAAGATATCATCTTTTTGCGGTGTAATGGTTAACAAATTATAATTACAACAAATCTTGCTTTGTATTCTCGAGGGTAGCTGTTTTTCTTTCTTCCACTTCATGTACGGTATCTTGTAGTTATTTCGTATCGAGAAGCAAATGTTTGGCAGCAACTGTCCTGGGTTCGACGTCCCTTGTCAATGGTATATATCATGATGTGGCAGAATACAACGCACTAGTTACAACGTCATAGACTGGTAGGATCTTCTTGAAGAAAGATACTACGTTTGATAAAAGAAAAACTCCTGCCCACAGGTTGACTGGCTATAAGGAGGTTTTGAGTTCAATTTCAGGTGCACGGTTACGTTGTATTATCGTGCCAAACCATCTTGTATTGGCTGAATATGATTGTAGAACTCAATCGTCTTATGGTCTAATTACATAGAGCATTATACCGAATTCCATTCAAATAACTAGACTTATGTCATACGTAATTATTGTGTTGGATGAAGTGAGATGGAGGGACATATATATATATATATATATATATATATATATATATATATATATATATATATATATATATATATATATAATAGCGTGAAAATGTATTTGAGTTTTCCTTTCGTTTTCTGGATCCGGCCAATGAGATGGATGCCCAAACAGTATTACACATATAAAGCAAAGTAATGAAATTGCCTTGAATGGAGTTTGTTCTGGGTGGAACTTAAAGATCAGGAAAGTACATAATTTGTCAATTGAATATAGCTCTGCGTTAAATGATGAGGTTCACGATAGTCATTGCTAGTTGAGCAAGAGATAAAAATTCTGAAATCTCTCCCAGTTTTACACTATAGGGTGCTGGGCTGCTTGACTTCTGCTCCTTTGCAAAGTTGAACCTCTGCGATTCTGGCTGGGCTGTCTTTAGTGGCTTTATTAGAGATAATGATCGTCGGCTTTCTATCTCATGTGCTACTAATATGCACGCTGAGATAATGACAGGAGGCTTTATTTGGAAGTAGATTCTTTGAAAGCTCTTCTTTAGGTACAACACTGTGCAACAACTTCATTACGTTCCATCACATAAGATATGAGGTCCCTCTCCACAGTGAACTCACACAGTAATCATGTTCTGTAAAAGTGTGGATTTCTTAGGGTCTTCGGTTTGATGATGCTAATGGTGCCTTCATGCGTCGTGTATAGCCTTTACTCTTCTCCCGTCGTACCAAAAAATAAGGAAGGATGTAAATCTCTTAATGCGAAAATCTAACGGTACAAAAGCCATGAAAAGAGGATTCAAGGAACTTAGAGCAGGAATAATGGTGGGAAATGAATAAAAATGATCATGATTTGGCCACAATCAACCATTAGGACAGTCCAAAGTGAGCCATGAGATAATTAAAGCAAAAAAAAAACTTCTTCAAAGCAGAAACTTGTGTAAGATAAAGAGACTCTTCTGGAGTCGCCTCTCCACTCTATAAAAGGAAAGCCCAGGGAGCATCAAGGCAATTATCAAACATCAGCTGCACTTCAATATTTGCAATTTTCTTTTTTGGTTTTACTTTCAGCCTCCGTATTACTTAAGAAATTTTCTTTTCACTTTACAGTTTTTTAATAGTTTATTTTCTCAATAAGACAAATCTTTTGTCTCTTCACTCAAATTCAACCTTTTGCAACAACTAGCACAATTATTCCGATGGTTACAACCTTAAGAATACTTTGAAAAACAATTTCGAGACTTAAACTGTCCGCAATATAAAACTGTCGGTATTTATGTATGCATAAATTATCGGACGGACATGTCAGTTTTTTCGATGGTATAGAAAACCTCGGTAATTAGGAAAAATCTTTTTTGGCGGTTGTGTACTTCAATTAGGGAGGTTTGAAACTATCAAAAATATTATATATATTGTTGACAGTTCCCAACTGTTGTGAAAAGTTTTATAAACATGCGAAAAAGGTAAATCCCTAATCCTCTTCCTTTTCTCTCTCTCTCGATTTTATGATGACCAAATCACCTGAAAAAAGGTTAGGGTTTAAGGAGAATTATGCAAGACAACATCTCACCGTCTTCTTAATCTCATCACTTTCGGCTGCAATTTGCACGACGAGCCAAAACTGATACTATTATTTTTTCTTGATTGTTAGCGACTAAGGTAATAATCTCTCTACTCTCTAGTTAACTTTGTTTGGTGGTTTGAATCTCATTGTTGGTGAATTAACATGTGTGAATCAAAGTATAAAATATTATGATTTGTAGGCCGTGCATATCAGTCATTGTGAAATTTTTGTTTTTCTAATTGTTAGATCATATTCTTTATTTTGTTAATGATCTTGTCATCTTGATCTTTCCACACACATGTATGGATAATATTCCACCTTCTGGGTGACATTTTGCAAAAAGGTGTCCATATTATCAAATGAAAATATGAAGCTGAATCGTTGGCTTGTGAAGGGCATTAACCTTAACAAAGCCTTTTCTCACAAGTTCTGAGGTGGATATTAAAATTTTGAGAAGGACTAATAGAAAGGGATTTGGTTCTTGTTCTTTTCTCCACTAGGCAGAACAGGAACCAAACCGTGGGTTCAACCGTTCCAGTCCTAAACCAATCTCCATCCCAAGAGAGATCGAGTGACTATATTTGTGGCAACAAGAGAAACCAAAGCAGAGTACTTCATTTGCTCTAACTTAGGAAGAATAGTGGATATGATGTCAACGTCACTCTAGGTATATATGTATATGAATTAAGCTTTCATTATGTACATGTATGGATGATCAATACCATGTAGTGGTTTTTAAAAATGTTGAGAAGTCATAAAGGTTAGTGGTGTCTGAACTTATTTTTATGTTTAATGACAACAATTACATAAACTGCAGGAGAAATATGAAATGTATTTTTGCATCGCTCACTTTCATGGGTCTTTCACTGTTAAATGCCTACTGTATCTCCATATTTTCCCAACATATAAGAAGATTGCAGGTTTGTAGTTGCCATATAACTAGTGCTATTTGAAGCATTGTTTCTCTCTTTTTTTATATACCTTTAACTAAAGGTGTGATTTATTGAGAGCCCATTAAAATTAATGACCACCAAACTCGCCTCTCCTTCTTGTATTTCACATAATATGAATTTTATCTTTTTCCTTTTGGATATAAAATGTTTTCTTTGGTTGGGTCATTCTATATGATAGAAGCTTCTTATTGCTATAATTTAGTGTTTGCAGAAGTTGTATAAATTGCTCCACGATGACATTTGTCTTTTCATAGCCATACATACTCTATCTCATTTTTTCATTTTATAAATATCGTCTAACTCCACCTTTTATTTAAATTAATACTCAACCGCACTACCAAGCTATAATAAAACTTATTAATCAATTGTCCCCTTTTTGGTGCTTTATAGAGTATGCTCATTCATTTTTTTCTGAAATAATCATAGACAAATACTTATCTTTTTTTTTTTATTATGGAGAGTGATTTGTGGTATGGGTTTCAGGTTGATAGAAGATGCAACTATTATTGCAAACAAATGCAGCAAGTGGTGAATGAGGTCGACCTGGTTTTGGGGATGGGCGTGACATTGCCATACATATCCTTAGTTCACAAGACCATGTCAAGACATTTTAGGTGCTTGAGAGATTCAATTGTGAGCCAACCGAAGATAACGAGTGAGCTTCTTGGAGAAAAGGATGTTAGTGGTCTTAGTGGAAGCGCCAAGGCATTTTTGCCCATATGGCATGCATATTCTCGTTTTAAAAGTTTGTAAATTGAAAATTAAATTTTGTTTTATTCGACCTATATGGCATTTATGTACTCATTTTAAATGTTTGTAAATTGGACATTGATCTTCTTAGATATATATAAATCTGTAAGATAAATTATATTCTGATAATATCAAATTATATATCAAGTGTTTGTGATGTGATTCTATTTCAAAATCTATGTAAAAATTTGAACTATCAAAAAATCAACATAATATAAGTAGATCATTTCCGACCCTTTTCAATCAACATAATATAAGTAGATCATTTCTGACCATTTCAACTAAGACATTTTCGGTGGCATTTTCTGTGATCGAACCGTCAACAAAAGGGTTTCTGAAAATTCTATTTTGGTGTATTTTTTGGTACATTTGTGATGGTCAGAGGAAACATTGAAAAAGGATCACTTCCGGCAGTTTCAATCTAGTTGACTATTTCTAGCAGTGGTATGAGTATTTTTGAGGACAGGTTTTTTCTGACCTATTTTTTGGTCCACTTTTTCTGGGCTATCAGCCTTTTCCAACGCTCAACCTTAGGAAATGATTTTTTTGATGGTTTAAATTATTAGAAAAAATAGTTTTCATGTCCGTCGAAAATAACCCTTTTTTACCCTTTTTGTACCCGTGTTTCATATGAGTTTTGACTTGCTTACGGTATCCCAAGTGAGGTTGACATCCCTCCATACTTGTATCACCTATCTTGCCATTATCGAGGTTTTCCACTAAACATATCCCCCAGAACAATTGCATGAACCTTGTCCAAACCCTTTGAGATTGGAGCTAATGTTTTCTAACATTGCACCACACCTCATTAACATCGATAAAAAGCAACACAAGTGTCACGCCATTTGAGTTGAGCTTCCTCGATGACAACAAAATCAAACAAAGACATTTTGGGATAAACAAGTTGAAATTTAGTTTGAACTTTAAAATAATGTTAAAAATTTGGTTTTTAAGGAAGAGAAGCTCTGCATCCATCCAAAAGAAAAAGAAGAAGAAAAGCTTTACTTTAGCATTTGCAAGTAGGTTTGTAGAGCACTTTGAGCACCAACTTGACTGAGAGTACCTGGCTTCAGCCTTGCATTGTAAACAAAAAAAAGAAAAAGATGATCAAGTTTAGGAATGGTATTTCACACTTTAATTTTGGAGTGAGAAAATATATAGATTTTTTTGTTTGTTTACAAAAGAAGGCCAAAGCCTAACACACAACCAACACAGGTGCCCCTGGGAGTTGAACTCCCTACCATCAGCAATGACATCAAAGCGCCCTATCATTGTGCGAACGTTTTTACAAAATGATTCACACCAACAAAAAGATAAAAAGGATAGAGCTGAGCTAATAGGCGATAGAACTTACAACTTTGAGTGGACGATCCCCTTTGTAAGCCGCTCCGTGTGCTCCACTATAGGGTAGAGCGTACAATGGCGAACAATCACGAAACCTGCCGATCAAGACAGAGGCTTATTTCAGTGGCATTGGCGAGACTACTCGATTGTATGTTTTCATTTTGCTTTTACAGCTTCCGAAGCCAACGCGGACCTGTTTCCTTTTTTTAAGCAATGAAGAGATGAGCCTGTCATGGACATAATTAGCAAAGCTGACGTCGTCAAATGCTTTGATCAGATAGACCATAACCTGCTACTATACTACCATTTCGAGGGGAATGAATTGAGCAGCCGGTAGGCAACTAAAAAAAGCGAATCTCTTTCTAAAGCTAAAGCGCTACTGCTTTAGTTGCTCTTAACTGCAAGTCAAGTCTTATTGTCACATTTCTGCTTCCGGCGAGCGCTAGCCCTGCACCACACCATCGCTGATAATAGGTCTACACCGGCCTGCATCCGCGCAAGGGGAGTACGGACACAAGTATTTGGGTGCGGGTGCTGATACGCACCAACCGCCGCACACCTTAGCGTGGGGGCCTTCGGGAGTTTGATCGTAAGCGCCTTGTGTGTGTATATGCACATTTGTGTTTTAGTTGAGTCTGGTCTTGATTGCCCTTGTGCTTGGGAACTTTGGTCTTGTAAGCACTCATGAGCATAGTAATAAGGGTCTAGTGTAGACCGGGTGTTAAGTGGGTCTTCTTGTAAAGGCTCTAGGGTACGTTGAGTATGAGTGATCCAGATTCTAGAGTCTTCTAGGTATCAGCCCTAATTCGTGTATGTATGGACACGGTAGGGGCTGACAAATAGCCAGGGTCTTGTAAAAGCCCGTCTGTAATAGAGTTTTATTTCCAGCTGCAGTAGTCTTCTTCTTCCTTGAGCTCTAGCTCTCTACCGGAAGTGTGTGCAAGTGAGAAAGGAGAGTGCATGCAAGCCAGGCGCTGCTAGCTAGGTAGCAGGCGACTGCCGCTGTGCTCAAGGGAAGGAGAAGGGCGGATAATACGCTGGTTGCAGTCCTGGTACTGTGAAGGAAAGGCTGAGCAATCGGGGATGCTCGTTGTTGCCACACCATGCTCTTCTAGGAAGCCACATCTGACAATTGGCAGATAAGAGTTATTCTTGTCTTTTTTGATAAGGAGTTGGAAGAATTCAGCCAATGAATTACCATCTCGAGGACCCGTAGTGAATAGGCTGGGCTGAACTCCATGATTATGTCTTCCTCCATAGGTGCCAAACCACCCTCGAAGCAAGAACAAGATACTCGGTTAGAGAAGGTCAAGTCATCCACTTGGTAATGTGCTAATCTTAGCCCCAGATTTGATCGTGCGTATTTATTTTTATCGTTCAAACGTGTATATCTAATTTGTTTCTTAATGGTGACTGTCCCTGAGACTGAGGAGAAAGAAGATGAGGATGATGAGGACGACAACCCCTTAGCATGATTGCCAAAGAGACGAATCAATTTTTCTTTCCGAAGTGTTTTTGGTTGTCCTTTATTCTTGCTCTTAACTTGCCTCTTCTTTGTTGCAAGCAAAGAGCCTCTCCAAGGTCAGTCATGTTGAGCCTCAATTGCCCCAAGCACCACTAGGAGATATGCCTAGGGTGAGAAGTCCTAGCTTGCCTCTATTGAACTCTTTTAATATGATTTTACTATGGAGGTTCCAATATCCAAGGTGCTTGAACTTTGATTAGAAAGAACACCCTTGGAGGTGGCACTGTGAATCAAGGACAACACTGGTTTTATAATCACACAAGGAATTCATGTCTAATCCCAAGTTTCTTTTGGCCAAAGGGGATGCTCTTCACTATAGTGGGGTATCAAGTGATATGACTTTATCTGGGAGGTAGACTCGAAAGCTTCATCTATGGGAGGCAATGCTTCTCTAATTGAGTAATCTAATCCTGGTTCGAACATCAAACTCCCTTTAGGTAGTCCATCAACAAAGGTAGCGTTTAGAACCTTCTGAGAGCAATCCTTGAAGTTGCACTTGTTGAAGGAAGCAACTCTTACCCTAAGCTGATAGAGAAGTTGATACTAATAAAAGGGCAGAAACTCCTCCACACAGTGGCTTGTGATTCACTAGAGGATGATCGAGGAGATTTTTAAGAGTGAACCTCGAGATTGTCTGTAATTGACACTTCTCAAGAAGAAAGAGAGTCACGATGCTCAGCCGCGATGATGAAGAGGCTATCCTTGTACCCATATCAAAGGGCAAGACAATCACATTTGAAGCTCTTCATACTTTCTTAGTAATAACTACTCTAATTAAGTCCATTCAAGGTTTATTTAGCAAGGGCCTCTCAAAGGAGGGAAGCCATCGGGCAACATTCATAAACACCCTAAAGCATCTAGCTCAAGATAATAGCATCCTATCATTAGCCTGTCATATTCACCAAGACTTGACAGGAAATTGGGTAGATGGATATTACTTGATAGGAATATTAGACTAAGCGGTCATTGTGTGACCATTGTGTTCTTTGATTTCTTGATTTTTTGATTCATTTAATTTATTAATAAATCCTCTTTCTCAAATAGATGGATATTATTTTTTCAAGAATTGTCTATTAATGCTTTTATTTTTCTCTTCTTTATCTACCTTTACAAGTCTGTAGGGAGCATTTCTTGAGTTAAGGATCTTTTGTTGCAATTTGTAGGAATGTTTTCCAAGCCAAGTATCCTTAAAATGGTTTAAACCTAACATGCTTATTATAAGCACACACATTTACCAATAATTTGTTTAGAGCTATTAAACGATCTTTGTCCACTTAGTTTAACTCCATAAACATATACTGCAAGTACATGACAGACTATAGATTGTATTATGCTTGGTTACACATAGAGACTTGACATTAATCTCTATTGGTAGCATAACATCTTGACCATATATCAAGCAAAATGGTGTTAAGCCTATCAACTGTAGTCTCTGAATTGCAATAAGCCCACAAGACCCTAAGCAAGGCCTCACACCATCCTTGTGGGTTGTCTTGCAAGGATTTTTGAGATGTCAAATTAGAAGATAATTTGGTTATTGATTAACTTGATCACATTGTTATGAGTAACTACCTTCAAGGGTTGAGCCTTTACTCATTTAGTGAAATAGTTAAGCCTTCTAGAAAGTAATAGGACCATCATTGACATTGAATGTAACAAAGTCACTTCTAAAGTTCTTTGATATCCTAAGCCGTTTACTTCTTAGTTAAGTTATTTCCTCAAAATCATCTTGTATGAAAATAAAAGTTTTAGGATCACCCTTACATTTGTTATTTTTTTCACATGATCGAGAATGAAACCATTAGTAAGGTTAGGATCTCTACACTTTGAGGAACTCCAGTCTTATTGAAAAATATATTATCAAAGAATATAGTATCATAGACCTCAATAATCGTGTTGGCATATATGCTAAATATGTCAAATCGTATAACCAAGAATCTATACTCATACATTCTCTTCATGTAATCAAGAAATATGACATCTACTGTTTTAGGTCCCAATTTCTTAGTCATGTATTCAAGAATGAGTATTTTTGAAAGATACCCCACACTTTGAGATAATTGATACTAGTCTTTTGACCCTTCTAAAGTTCAAAAAAACTATTTTTCTTATGCTTATGAGGAACTCTATTTAGACTATAACAAACCATATTCAAAGCTTTTCCCATATTTAGGTAGGTAACTGAGAACTTTGAAATAAAACATTCATCGTAACACATAGGGTTCTATTTTTTTCGTTCAACTATCTCATTAGATTGAGAAGAATAAAAAGCATCAACCTCATATACAATACTATTGTTTTGACAATGTTCTTGACATAGGTTAGAGGTATACTCTCCTCCCTTGTCAAACCTTAATCATTCAAGTACGTTTCCAATTTGGGTTTGTGGCTCATTTATAAAGATTTGAAAATTTTCTAAGGCTTATATTTACTTTTTAGTAACTAAATATAACATTATATATTGCAATCATTAATAAATATAATAAAATATCTTTTGTTATTCCTGTTAGTTATTCATTGAATTCACAAATGTCCAAAATTTCAGAATTCCTATCAATCATAAGGAAGGTTTCCTAGGTTCTTTTGCTTGCACATAAATACCACATTTATATTTTTATATATGACAATTTTAGGGATAAGATTCAAGTTCAACATTACTTTTATGGAATCAAAATTTACATGTCCCAACCTAGCATGCATATATCAGATGATTCAATATTGCAAATATAAGAAGAAGAAGTACAAGTAAAGGTTTTATTAATATTTAAATTCATACAATAATCAACAACTAGTTCTACATGAACTTTAAACAGATCTCTACATCACACAAATAGCTCTTCTCAAACACCTAACACTAAGTCATGTAATTATGATTTTATTATATTTGCAATCTAACCTTAAACCCTCCCTAACTAAAATTGGATTACTGAGGATATTTCAGTAAATCATTGAAATATGATTCTGAACATTTTCTAAGAGAAACTTCAAATCCACACATCCTTCTCCCTTGACTTCAATAGCAGAATGATCCCCTAAGGTCATGGTTCTACCATAGATGACCTAGTAGGATACACATAGAGATCAATCATCACAAAAGTATACATTATCCCCATTATCTACAACTCAATACTATGACTCATAAATAAAAAGGATATCGGGTTTAAGGGAAAGATACCCATCATTAGAGATAGGTGCAATAGTCATATTCACCATAGCGCTATATTTTAGTAGATACAAGTTTCTTTGGTTTCTTCGAGAGATAGTCCCTAGTCCAATGTCCAGCTTCATCGTAAAGCCAATATGGTTTGTTTTTGGGTTTCTTTTGGATTTTAACCTTTGGTTTGTACTTTGCCTGTTTTCACTTAAGATCACTAGGTTATTTCTTTTCGACCATTAGGTTTACCCTAAGGGTGCTATCAATAGGCATAATAGGTTTTTAGCTTGTATGCAATAACTTTAGTGTTATGTCTACCATGAGATCATCAAGAGTCACCTTATCCTTCTTATACTTGAGATCTAGGTTGAAAACCTTCAAGACTTAGGAAATTTTTTAATGATAACAATAAACTTATCTGGAAGCCCTATCTCGACTTCTTTCAGACCAAAATATAAAAGCTCAAATTCATGTGCCTACTCGGTCATAGATTTTCCCTCTATCATTTGATAGTTAAGGAACTTGACAATAAAATAATTTTCAAGACAGAGGTCTTCAGTATTTTATTTCTGATCCAAGGCAACCTACATATCTTTTGCTGTCATGAAAGGAGAAGAACTATAAACATTGAAAAGTGCATTCAACAATACCATTAATACAATAGCATACAATGTCATTCTCCTTTCACTCAGTGATTTTATCAAAGCTTTTGGGGTCAGTATCATCAGGTAAGAGACAATCCGACTTGATAAAAGTATGAAACTCCAACATGGTTAACCAAATTTTCATACATTTTAACTAGTGTTTAAAGTGGGGATCGATAAACTTTTTTGGTATCAAGGTCAAATTGACCTTCGATCGGTGGATAACAGATGAAGACATATTAATTATGGATAATGCTTTCTCTGAGATTGTTGAAAAATATCATAGGATTACATACATAAAAAACCAATATGCAATAATCGTAAACATGCCCAAATCAAGAACAACCACATATCCAAAAAATTCATAAACAACCGTATGAAAAACAAGAAATAAGAAACAGAAGTAGACAACTTTGTGAGTTTCCTGTGTGAACTTGCCTTAGAGAAATCATTACCCTGCTACTGAGTAAGTATGAGTACTTGTGCTTTCCTCCTAGGATAAAACACACATATGATAAGAAGCACATACTTTGCTTGAGTCATCCTCTACCATGCCTCAATCGCCTTGGCTGGAAAATGAAGGAACAACAAGGAGCAATCGCCTTATCTAGAGGGCAAACAAAGAGAACAAGAGTGCGAGAGGAGAGAGTGCAAAGTGATTAAGTATGGATTAAGGAACCCCTAATCCCTTTGTATAGAAAATGCAGTGGATCACCGATCCTAGATCCAATCTAAACAACATACCTTTTCTTTTCATAATTGTTCCCATTTAGATCCATTTGATTGTTGGATTAAATATGTTTTGTACAAAAAGATAGATCGAAGACCGAAGACAATTCTCAAATCTGGCCCAACGCACACGTGCGCATGTATGGTCTAGCATGTTCTCTCCAAGCATTTTGACCAAAGGTTCATGAACTATCAACTATACAAAAAGACATGTGGGTTTTATATGCATAAATCTATATTGAAGGATGAGATAAACCCACATTTCTTTTTATATAGTTGATAGCTCATCCCTAAACTTTGTCTCTTGGTCTTTACATGCATAAGTCCATCACATCTCACTTTTACAGTTTAGACTTTCAAATACATGAAAAATGCCTCAAATGAATATATAAGAATTTTTAATAAGAACTAAATGCAATTAATGTAATGGGATTGGAAGACCGCTTTATTACTGGAATAATTCTTTCCTTGATCTTATTGAGGATTGTTGTTACTATATTATCCCTTTATCTACTGATGTTCTTGAATCTCACATATTTCGTTGTTCCCATACTCCTCTTACTATTAGTTGGAACTTAGTGAGCCACGCATACCGCAGTGATTTCTTTCTCTAAGGCCTGTTCCTCCACCTTCGTAAAGTTGATATCAAACTTGAGGGTGGACGCCATTGACTACCAAAAAGTTCTGCCACGCTTTATAATATTCGTGATAACCTAAAAGGTGTGTGTTGGTCTCCTCTGCATTCCTGCATAGTATACAATTGTCACCCATGGTCTGCAGCCGATCAAGAGTCAACAGATGCTTCTCCACTACGAATCGGAGCGATAATTCTGCTCAGGATGTGACCTGGGCACCAGATGGTTTTGGCTAGGGAGAATTGTTCTCTTTTGATCTTATAGCCTGCCATGCCGTGTTGGATTTGAATTCCTGCCCCACTCCAAGTTTGCTTGCTGTTTCCTTCATTGCTCCTATTAAACTATACAGTGCTTAGCTCCTCATGAACCTGCATCATAAAACAAGAGAGATAGTCGATGATGTTCCCATTTCGAGACAAGACCTGACAAACCGAGATCTCTCCAAGGGATCAATATGTTTATTTGGACAGTGTTCTACCAACCAATAATTCCAGTGGATAGGTTCCCACCTAGTGACCAAAGCAACACTCAATTGCATCCCCAATATTATGCTTCCAGTTGTACCATGGAGATTCTCTCCTGAATGGACTTTCATCTCCAAGATCTTAATGTGTCCTTCCAGGGAAACTAGATTGAATTCAGATTGAGGTACTTAAGCATTGACAAGCTGACACTGTGGGGTCGGGTTCTTGGACAACTGCCGTTCCGAGCTAGCAAGGCATGATTAAGGTCAACATTTCGACGAAGTCCTAAGCCTCCTTCGTGCGGTTTGCAGACTTGATCCCACCCATTACAATAGAAGAATTTGCACTTCTATACACACCGCATAGGAATTGCTTCAATACGGCTTCAATTTTCTTAAAGATCCCATCCCATTTGCCAACGGCATACAATTAAGATCCAGCGTACTCTTTCGTGGCACATTGTGAAGAGAATCATCAACGATTTCTCTTAACTTTAAGCTTGGATGCTCCTTCGAATTCCTCTATGATCTCAAGAAAATGATCAGTACAGGATTCTTTGTCTTGTAGAAAGAACAATCCGTCATCTGCATAGAAATTGTGATGCCATTTAAAGGATTTAATTGGAACTAAGATAATCACCTTCTATTTTTCTGCTTTGTGAAGCCGCCGTGATAGCCGTTCCATTACTATCAGAAATAGATATGTTGAGAGTGGGTCACTTTCCCTTATAACTCAGGATCCATGAAACATATCGCCTCTTGTCCATTGATCAAGAGTGGAAAACTCGTTGTTAAACATTCCACAACAAGCTTGATCTATTCGTCTCCAAAGCCAAAAAAACCTTAGTGACGGTCTCAAGAATTCCCTATCAACTCTTTTATAGGTCTTCATAAGGTCCATTTCAAAAAGCAACGACGTTTTTGTACTATGGAACATGATGTCCACCATCTCATGCTAGGAGATTACTTTTATCATTGTTCCAAACTTTTAAAAATTGCCCTTTGATTTCAAATATGAGGTACGTAAGGATTATCCTTTTCACTATAATCTTGGTAATAATCTTGTATAGAAAATTACATAAATTGATCAGGGTGGAAATCTACTAATTTAGAAGTACTTTGTCTTTTGGGGATGAGAACAATGTGCGTAGTGTCAATTTTGATGTCTCCGTAAAATAGGTGGATCTTCTAATGGGAGAAGATATTCCTTACAACTTTCTTGATGCTCCTTTTAAAATAGGTCAGTAAGTATGATAAAAACTCCCTGAGAATCCGGCTGGTCCAAGTGCGCTATCTTCTCTAAGCTCAAATACTGAAAATTTCCTCGTTTGGCACTAGTTTGAGCAGGTTATTGTTATCGTCATCAGATACTTGGGGGCAAGCAATACCTTCCAAAGTATTTTACATCACCATTTCCTTTTGGAATACATTTCAAAGAATCTGGTGGCCTCAATGAGGATAGTTGTGTTACCTCGGCAAATGGAGCCGTCTTCTCATGTTAGCAATGGAATGGAGGAGGTTTCCACGTGTTTGAATTTCCCATGAAAAAAGGTGTTTCTATCTCTGTTTGTCATCCACTTGATTATGGTTTTCCGTTTCCAGAAGAGTTCTTCAATACACTATCGGCACTCTTGCCTCTAAGGGAACTATATTACCTTGATCTATCTCCATTTGTAGATGAGCCAGTTTGTCGTTTCCTTCATAAGTGCTTCAGTTCTGCCCAATGACTCTTTATTCCAATTCCTCTCGCTTAACTTCGTTTAGTTTTCACACCACTCAATATGTTGCATCACCCAAGTGCTTAGTGGACTAGGATTAACGAATCACTAGTTCACACTTGGGAAATCTAGTCCACATTGCAAAAAGCTGGAAGGGTGAGAGTGTGTGGGAATACAAATTCTCACTGTGTATAATCAATCCGTTGTGATTGGAGAATGTCCTCGACCTGGCCTGGTCCATGCATTTGGGAATGTTGTAAGCCACTGAAGATTGACCAGGCCGCTATCAAGTTTGCTTGGTTTGACCAGGTGTAGTAGGTGTCTTTCATTTGGATTTCGGAAAGCCGGCAGTCATTGATGAAGCATTAAATTCAGAAATGACTGTCATATTACTTCTCCCTCCTATCTTCTCGGACGAAGATCTCGCCATATTCCAGTCCCAACTAGTAGCCATGGTGAATTTCGCTGATTGATTTTCAGCGCGTTTCAAATTTCTCTTTTGGTATAGCAATTGCTATTGTAGATTCCTCGAATAAAAATAGGACAGGCAGATGATAAGAACCTGAGAATCTGAAGTACTAGCTCATGGTAATGATTTTTTCCATCAACAAATTATTCTAGCTGGAAGCTCAGTGTGGAAATTGGCTGCTCCACAGTAGTGTTTGAAATTGCTAAACTTTTTCTGCTGCATTCTGTCATTTTTCATTTGAGTAGAAATGCAACATCTATATTCTCCTTCCTTATTAGCCTTTGCAGTCTTAATCTGACCCAGGCTTGGGCCAACCTGCGTGTGTTAATAGCCAAATATCTTTATTAGGAAAACGAACCTTTGATTGTCCTCCAGGATTCCTCGGATCCCGTTTCTTGATCTAATGGGTCTTTGCAAGTTAGACTTGAATAACACTCACTATTTCCTGCATTTTTTATTTACCTTTTGGGTAATTGAATCTGGTTAACTTCCCTCCCTCCATGATATAGTTACCTACCTGTGTCTTACTCATTTTTCTCCGACATTTAGTGAATCCGACCATTCCAGCCTCAGCGGTTTTGTTGATTATTGAGATATGGTGGGCTTCCTACCCAGATTCCACTATTAAATTGTGTCTTACACTCACCTTCTTGTCTCTATTTGAAGGTGCCATAACTCATGCCTCTTTCCCTCGGCCATACAAGTCAGGGCAATTCATGTAAATTGATAATGAGGGAGCTTGAGCCCCTGCAGGCTGACTGTTGGTCATGCTCATGTATCGCCCATGTAACCTTGAGGTTCGGTATATCGAAGAAATTTTCATTTCCAAACAAGAGTGGCCATCGCAATTGTGAGCTGACTATGAGCTGGGAGGACAAAGAACTCGAGTGATGCAAAGCAGTTTTTAAACTGTTACCTTCGCTTGGCTCTTACTTAGAATTAATTATTTTCCCATCCTTTTAGAAGGAATGGACATCCGACTGCACCAATGGACCAATGGTGGAGGTGTTTTTTGCAAGATTATGTAGTAAAAAATGTTATACATTTAGGGCTATATCTATATTTTCATATTCAAACTATCCCTCTCCCTCTCTATATATATAGAGAGGGGAGACAAAGCAAAGTCTTTGGGCACACTCAACCATGCTCAAATCTTGTTAAAGGGTGGTTGTACATGCTCAACTATACTCAATTTTTTTTAAAGATCTCAACAATTCGACTTTTAAGATCAACAATTGAGCTCTTTAAAGCAAAAACAAAATAGTCCAACATGTATTTAATGCACCTAGAAAAAGTACTACAATACTCTCCTTACTTTTTCAATTTAGATCTCAATTGTTGATTTTAATGATCGAATAATTGAGATCTTTTAACAATGTTTCAGCATAGATGGGTGTGCACATTTACCATGCTATATATATAGGAATTATAAAGTCTTCTAGAAGTACATGCTTTTGGACCTTACCATCCAATTGTAAATCAAGGGTGATCAAACAATGATCTTTTGCAGATATATACTTCTAAGGGATCCAATCATTCATAATATATATATTCTTGAAATTTCCTTATAGGGGGACTAATAGTCCATGGAATGTTTTTGGGTAGGACTGACTATGCATTATAGCCATCAGAATTCTCAATATTCCACAACCTTTTTGTTGTGAATTTCAGTTTGGGAAATGTCTCGTGAATTTCAATGTTGATCAGCCACTACACAAAGACAATTAAATTGTTGTGCTCTCTTATGTTTTTGGAGTTGAATATAAAAAATACAGACACAGTGTATGTCGACCATAGCAAGTGTTGGGTTTCTCCTCACGTGAAGAAGGTGGATCCCACCTCTTTAATGAGGTGAGAGAAAGAAAAATGTGGAGAGAGAGACTTGCATAGTTTACATGTAGGAGGTGGCATGTTATCTAATTTTGTCACTTTGTATGGGTATTGGCATATGTTCTTAAGTGCTGACATCATGTAATTTATTGCTCTTTGGTGAGCTCTTTAGCTACCAATGAATATGGTTTAATCTTTTCATGTTTTTGTTTGAAGATATTATAAAGCCCCATAGAACTCGTCCACCATAGATATATGGCTCGTCTGTGTCATGCAACCAAATTTCATAGACCATTGGCAATTCAATGATAGCATAACTCAATGAACTTCAACATGTAGTCAACACTTATTTATTTATTTACAATAAAAGTTCAAATCTACGTGGTGGTATAACAAAATAGTAAAACCATCTATAGACTAACTAAATACCATGACATAATTGATTGACTATTCCCAAAGCTACAACCTCTATTATCCTCTCAATGCCTCTACCGACTAGATCATGCAATATAATAAAATATGAGCACAAATAACTATTCTCATAGATGGATGTGATCTTCTTATAGCTACAAACATATTAAAGACATGCATATTTCAAATCGTACATCATATAAGATAAAAATCTATATCATAGTTTAAATGGACAATATCAACAAAAACATGATGTGTAATATACTACACCTGAATAATGTAATTTAATTTTGATATTATGATCACTACCATGTCCAACCCCAACCATACAACAAGAGGCCCCCAGTCCCTCATTCAATCCTAATGTGTAGCCTCTGATAGCCATAACACAGGCTAATCAGGTCCAAGATCCTGATAAATTGTAAAACAATGCATCAAGTCCTACCCCTTGGGTATAAATGACAAATGGTTTTTGAAAACCTACATAAGTAGTATCATGCTTTCACACAATTATGTGAACAAACCTAAAGTCACGTCCTACTACTTGGGACATTTCCTAGTCTCAAGGCATCCACAACAATCCATATCGCATTTTTCTCTTTAAGTATCAAAATCATATATCTAGATACAATATCTAAAATCATTTTTTTAAAACACTCACTAGTCTCGCTGGTTTACTATATGACCCAACATGTTCCCCAACCCAGGTGTATTGTGCGATATAATATGAGTTGCCAAATGCAATCTATAAGTGAGTACATATGACCAACAAAATAGCCAATGAGTTAACGTCACTCGACACATCCATCAAAGAATCTATAACCCTCCCATCTCGACGATACAATAGTCCTAACATTTGGGATTTTAGACTCTAAATGCATGTAAACTAATGTTTCATCCCACACAATAAGACCCATGAGTTAGACTATCGGATACGATCATCCACCATTCAATGACGTCCCATATGCTGTGAAGGGAGTGAATCCATATCCAATAATGGTCACTCGCACTACGACACACTCATGCAGTAATTAATACATACAATAAAGCAATTTCCAATATACACATTAAGCAAAACAGTAATTAATATAGACAATAAGCAAATTTTAAAACATTTACAAGATCACTCATAATAATATGCATCATTTTAAATCAATCAAAATGTTCAATAGCATCAAACTAAAAAGAGAACACATCTACCTATCCATTACTTCTATATGGATCCACATCTCATAAAGTTTATCCCTTTCAATCACCTTGATTTAGTTCCTAAATCATGATAAAAATTATAGCATTAATATTTTAAATTCGAATACAAACTCAATGGCTCAAAACCAAGCCAAATCGAGCTTCAAATGATCCAAAAATGTAATCTGGATCTATTTTGAGGCAACTCACACACATAAGTCTTCTGATTTTCCTTTTCCTTTACCGGTTTCTTGTTTTTCTATACAATTTGATTATGGATTTTGATGGATATGTGGTTGTTCTTGATTGATGCATATTTTTTATTGTTGCACATTTGTTATTTATGCATGTAATCTTACAACTTTTTCCAATAGTATGCATATTATTGTATGTCCAAAAGCTTCTGAGATATTTGCATGTATGCGTGTTTCTTTGAGAGTGAGAGAGAGGGGTTTAATATGAATGGCCTTAGCTTTTCCCTCTGGATTATTAAAAGTGGTTCACTACTTTGGGAATCAAACATCCATTTAGAAGTTGATTGCATGTTTTCTTAGTAGTAATATAGTAGGTCCTTTAAAAGACAGTTTTCTTGATAGAAACTAAGAATGGTTCATCAATACCAGATACCAAAGCTTGTCACAGGAAGACATGATGTTCTTCCTGCAATATAAAATCCAACATTGACAACATATGTAGCTAGTATATCAACTGCTCATAATTGACTCATAAAAGAACCATCTCCAAATCTATCGAGCTTGCAAGCCAAATAGAGTTTCATAATTCTTCAAGTGAGAAATCTCACATCCGAATTTCAATAGTTCAAGTCTAGGATATGTTGTCATCATTCAATTACAATTCCATCTCCACATGTTAAACAAGTGGGATTGATCCCTATACAACCTATAAAAAAACCAATAGAAGGTTTAATCTTTATCATCTCAACCGTTCAATCTTTGAGATGAACAATTGAGATAATAAAATAAAAAGATAATACATACAGTGCATTAAATGTAATATAAAAAAGTATATTAGTACTTTAACTTTTTAATTCAAATTTTCACCATTTATCATGCTAATGAAATGGTGGCCATGTTTAATTGGATCTAAGTGTGGGAGGGTGATTGCATTTACCACTTTCTCTCTCTCTATATAAGTATGTATATATGAAAAGTGGTAAATGGGAACATCAACATATGCTTAGATCCAACTAAACATGGCCACCATTTGATTAGCATGATTAATGGTAAAAATTTGAATTAAAGAATTAAAATATACTAATATACTTTTATACTTTACATTTAATGCATCATATATATTAATTTTTTTGGTTTTATCATCTCAACCATTCATATAAAAGATTGAACAATTAAGATGATAAAGTTGATTTGAGTATGAGTTGGTGTATACATAGAGTATGCTCCCATATATATATATATATATATATATATATATATATATATATATATATATATATATATATATATATAATACCTTGTGGTGCATAATCTTGCTTAAACATCTTTACAATACGATATATACGAATGTTTAAGTAAGATTATGCAACTGAAACATTATGCAGCTACTACTCTCTTCTCTCTCCCTTTCTCTTTATATAGAGGGAGGAAAAGAGAAATCTATAAAGTTTAAATCAATATCAATATCATCACAGACATGCATAAATAACCATACATTGATCGTTATTATATTTTTAATTCCAATATCAAGATCACCACTTTGTCTAACCACCACCTCTCCACCATAGGAGGCTCTTGGTCCGGCCTCCTCACCAACAACGTGGTCCTTCATAGCTATTGTCCATGCCCCTCAAACTAACCTCCCTCATGTCTATAGGGAAAATTGGTGTCTACAAACACACACACGTAAGATCATACTTTCATACATTACATTCATAAACCAAACTCTTGTATATATCAATAACAAAATACTTTGCAATCACTATCCATATACATCATTTGAACATCATATAATTCAAAACAAGTGTGAAAACAATTTTATTTGAAGGAGAGTGCTCTTATTAATTTATCACACTGCTCAACATTTTCACACCCAAAAATGCCACATAATATGACTCGAGCTATCAAATGCAAACTATAGGTTAGTTAGTATGACCAACAAATAGCCAATGAGTGCACATCACCTAACATGCCCATCCTTAAATATATATCCCATCAACTAGGGCACTCATCTAAACAACTAGGATGTGGACAACATCTACTTATCGATTAACATTTCACCCCAATACATAGAGACCTATGAGTTAGTACTACATGGTATACCCATCTACCATATGAAGAATATCCTATACCACCATAAAGTGGATGCATTTATACTACATAATGCATCACTCATACTACGCACATAATAAAACAACTCTAATACAACCATTAAACAATCAAAACAACTAAGCCTTTTCTCATACTAGATGAGGTCAGCTATATAGATTCTTTATTTTCATAGAGCTCAATCATGTTCTATGTTAACATTTAACTCAACATAAGCTATACAATTCATGATTGTTTTCTTCCAACACTTTTGTGATCTTCCTCTTTCTCTTTTAATATTTTAACCATCTAGTTTCTCGTACCATTTTATCGAAGCTTGCTTTGGTTATCCGTCCACATGTCAAAAATTTTAAATTATTTTCCATCATTTTGTCTTTTATTAGTCTCGCTCCTAATTTATTTCTAATAACTTATTATATACAATCTTTCTTTTGATGAGTATACATCCATCTCAACATATTCATTTTTGTTATAAACATCTTTTATACATATTGATCATTAACTACCCATCACTAAGAATTGTAGAACATAGCAGGTCTAATTGCTATTCTATAATATACATTTCAACTTTAATAGTATCTTCTTATCACATTGAATACTTAATGCACCACTCCATTCAAAGCAATCCACATTAAATATATACGTAACATCTCCATGAATTTTTTATTGTTTAAAAAACTTACTTTAGCTATTTAAATTTACACACCGTCATATATGTCTCTAATAAGATTGATATATGTCAACAGGATACCTTCCTTTTATAAGGTTCTCTAAAGAATTTCTCTTGGTATCCTATTATAAGTTTTTTTTTATGTCAATAAATACATGTTAAAGTTCTTTTTCTTACTCTAAAATATTTCACAAGAATTTTCAATAAGTGAATAGCCTCAATAGTAGATCTTCCTAAGCATTAATCCAAATTAATTATATGTTGTATATGATACTTATCTCAACCTATATTAAATAATTATTTTTCATAATTTCATAGTATGACTCTTCCTGCATTCCTCAAATATCTTTTGGTTTCTCTATATTTTATTAAATAATTTTGTAAACCAAGTGATACCCATCTCCATATGAATTTTCCATACTTCTATAAAAATATTATATGGTCTTACATTTTTACCAAGAGTTTAAAGTCTCTTTGACTTTATTTGTTTGAATATGTCAGTAGAAATTATGGTTTATATTCTCTTCTGAGCTGGTTAACTCCCCTAAACTAATACTAGTTTTGTTAAAATGCTATGAAAATAAAATTTTCATCTATTTTCGATATCATCACGTGACACTAAAATCTTCTTATCATCGTTCATGTATCTAACAAAAGTAAGGTTATTAGTTTTCTTACTCTAGCCTTAGGTATCTTAAAAACATCTCTTTCATATTCTTTTTAATTGAGATTTTTATATAAATTCTTCCAAATTTTAGCTTTACTTCATGATGGTCATTTTATGTCTCTCAAGTTTCATTGGTTTTATTGGCATATTGCACTCTTCACCTTAATTTTATCTTTGACCATTTCACTCCACCACAAAGCTTCTTTTTGTACCGGTACATCTCCTTTGGATTCACCTAACACATATTTTGTTAATTTCCTAATATGCTTAATCATATTATTCACATATTAGAAGGTGAACCTACATAATTCTAAGTATCTCCTTGAAAACGTTTATACTTAAGTATACCTTCTTTCTCATTTTAGAGGTTTTACCATTTAATCCAAATTGCTCTATATACTCTTTGTTTTTTTGTCCACTTTTTTACCCATGGTTCTAATGCTAAATTTCAATGTTGGGTAGTTAAAGTTTTTTCCTAGAGTTACCTTCAAAACGTGATCTATTTTTTTGTCCTGTAATTAAAATAATCAATTATGTTTGTGAGAAGTCACTCTTATAAGTAATTAAATGTATTTATCCATTAAGCAATTATATATACTAATTTGAAATCATTTAAAAAATCAGTCATAATGACATGCATCCCGGAAACACAGGCAAAAATATCTCGGGCATACACCTTAATGGGTAACATATCCGCCTATTTGAACCTCCCAATCCACCTATTTGAACCTCCCAAGTGTATCAAATTTCTAAGATGTTAATCCTGTCCAAGTCACACCAATTTGCACCTAAACAAAATAGAACCATTATTAATTTTATGCAATACGATAGCCGCCCCTAGCATGTGGCTTGGGTCCAAGTCCGGCCAATCTGACCAAGATATTAATTTTAAGCAGTACGATAGTCGCCCTTACCTTGCAAATGAGAGAGGAGAGAATGCTTCAGGGCGACAAAGGGACATGGGGAAAGAGGATCATCTTGCCTTAGTCCTACCTCTGAATAAAATTTAACCTTGGACAACAATTGATCGAAACGGAATATGACATGGTAGTGACAAATGTCATAGTTTTTCCGATCCTTGCCTGTCTAAATTTCAACCACCGCATAATTCTCTCTAAAAAGGCCTTTCCAACATACCATAGGCTTTGCTCACGTCTAACTTCAGAGCCATACAACCTTCTTCACCCTTCTATTCTTAACAATACGGATTTCATATGCAATGAGTACATTGTTTGTGATAAGTCGTCTTTTAACAAATGTACTTTGAACTATCGAAATTGCAGATAGCAGGACAAACTTGAGTCGGCAAGTCTTGCTAACTGCCTAGTACAGAACAATACATTTGCAATGAGTACATAACCTTTTGTGGATTCAAATTACAACGATCCGCATATGATTTATGTCTCTAATATCAATGCCTTCATTAAGGATCCTCAAAGTATTGTGACATCCTCACCCATGATATTCTAATATTGTTGACAGAATAATGCCGAAAAGCCATCCGGCCTGGCGACTTCAAAGGTTCCTGTTGAAATAAAGCCTCTCTAATCCACATCTATCAAATGGAGAATTTAGGAAATAATTCATTTGAGCACTCACTTGGGGTATAAACCCCCCTCATTTTCTTCAAGTTGATGTAGATTAGAGCTTTATAATAGATTCTGAAAGTAGAGACGACCTCTCTTGCTGCACACCCAAACAAACAAATTCACACACGGTGAGACGTACTTCCACCATTGCCGGGAGTCGAGGGTTTCGCCAGGCAGACCCCATCCCGATAAGTCTGAATTTTGGTTCCAATGGAAAAACACATAGTTATGACTAACAATTTCTTTCAGGTCCGTTCTGTCGTGTGTCTGTACTGGTTTAGTATCAATTGTCATAGCTTTCCTGAGTGATAATAAAGTGTAAATAAATACATCGAGAATAGAACATCTGAGAGGTTGATTACATGATTCTTTGGCATTATATACAGTAGGTCCTTAACAGAAAAATTATCAGTTTCAAGTAGAGTTCTGGTGTCTTTCGGAGTCAGTTCCAGTGCATTATATCTATGTATCTGTCTCTATATATATTATGAGAGAGAGAACAATGCCTATATATATTATATATATGAGGGACAGAACAAAGCCATGTGCAACAGCATGATCTTCATAAGAAGTTCTCCACGTGGGATTAAGTTTTGTCATAATCCTCCAATGGTTCACAAGCTTACCTTCTTGTTCCCTTCCACGGCCTCCTCTTATATACAGCTCACGCATCGTTCCTTCGTCTTCCCATCTTGTGTTTTTACTGCAGTTTCTGTTCGTGCGTAGTGTAGAGCAAAGTTACAAAGCTCAGATCAGGTGATATATATATATACACGTAGACACAAAAAATTCTCGCTCCTGGTTCTTAGGCCTGAAGCGAACCTTTTCGTGTGTCTAAGTCCTATTTAAATAAACAGGGCGTGCCAGCTAGCTTACTTAAGCTAGCGAAGATGTATTCTAAAACCTGACTTCTAACGTGGCGACTGTGAGCAAGCAAGCTCTTGTCGTCGCAGACCTTCTTTCACCCATGCGCAAGGGTCAGTCTGTACGCTTTTAAAATCGAGTTTTGGGAGTGTAAGAACTTACGAAAGCGGTTCGAGGTGTTTGATTCGGGTCTTTTTAGTACGATTTTCAGATTTTAGATCACGTGAATTTGCACGTGCCTAAGTCTTTCTTTTTATCCCTTTTCGGGCCACCTAGGTGTGTGTTATGAACACTCCACTAAGATGTGGCGACTTTGAGCGGGAGTATGGGGTTTGCTTTGATGCAATATAAGTCCTAACTCGGGGTATGGCGTATATGTAATGCAAACTCACGCTACTCCAAAGGGAAAACCCGAATTTAAAAGACAATGCCGAAGGGAAATGACTTGTAATGGAAATTGCCGAAGGAAAATTGCCGAAGGGAAATACGTATATAATGTATATATGGGCCCTTACTTGGGTCTTACAAATAAGAGCGAAGGCTCAATGTGGGTGCGTGCGAGAATTGAAGTACTACACACACGACATGAAATGAAACCCAAATATAAATTGCAATATGGCCTTAACTAAGGTCTTGGGAATAAGAGCGAAAGCTTAATGTGTGTGAGTGCTTGAATTGAAGTACTACGCACACAACATGAAATTAAACCCAAATATAAATTGCAATATGGACTTAACTAAGGTCTTGGGAATAAGAGCGAAAGCTCAATGTGTGTGAGTGCTAGAATTGAAGTACTACGCACACAACATGAAATTAAACCCAAATAGAAATTGCAATATGGCCTTAACTAAGGTCTTGGGAGTAAGAGCGAAAGCTCAATGTGTGTGAGTGCTAGAATTGAAGTACTACACACACGATATGAAATTAAACCCAAGGATAGTATCACACGACCCTTACTTGGGTCTTGCAAATAAGAGCGGAAGCTCAATGTGTGTGAGTGCGAGAATCAAACAAAACCCTACGCAACTCAAGGTATATACATAACTTATATCTAAAGGGGCTAATTAGGCCCGTGTGTGTTCAAAATCGTGCACAACTAAGAGCGAGGTAGGCTCAAGTGCACGTGTGTGTGGGTGTGCCAAGCCACGTTATTACAAGCGGGGGAAGACTATGCTCCGTTATTACAACCCCGTATCAAATTTAATTTAAGCAAGTCTACAACTAAGGACCGAGTTAGGCACTTACTTATAGCTGGTCCGAAGACGACTTGCTTGAGAGTGGGCTTGGCTTCGCCTTGGACTGCAAGAGGGAGCTCCTCGGAGTGGAACGACAAGGATGTGTGGCCGGGTGACAAGAGAGCACGGGTGAGGCGCCTTGGTGCTTACCGGCTGCTAGGAGGGGGCTGCCGTGATGTTTTGGGCTAAGGTGACTAGGGAAGATGGTGCTAAAGAGGAGCCTAAAGGGAATGCCTAAAGGAAATGGGGTGGCTGCCGAATGGGTTTGGTGCAGTTGGCTGGGGTGGCCGACTAGGGATAATTAAGTGGTGGCCGGGTGCTAGGGTAGTTAGGGGGATATCAAGGATGGGAAGGGAGCTAGCTAGGATGCTGTGGAAGGTGGAGCTAAGGGCTGGTGGAAAGTGGTATGGGTAGGTCTTAGGGAGCTAAGTGGGGTGGTCGGGTATCACTAGGGGAAATGGTTCAAGGCGGGTGATGTAAAGGTTGAGGTCTGGTCGAATGGGTAAGGGTGGCAGGTGGCTGTGATGGGGTGATGTAGTGGTGGTATGGGTGGTGGGAGAGTGGAGGGGGAGTGAAGAGGAGATAGAGTTAGATTGAGGTACTAACCGAATGGTGAAGGAGTTGGGGCATGGAAGAAGGGCAGTCGGGTGGTGAAGGAAGATGGAGTTCGGTCGGGCAGTGGTGGCGACGTGGAGTGGAGCAGGCTGGGAGGCAGTAGTGGCGCGAGGTGGAGCTTGGCCGGGGTGTGGTGATGCAGGTGGAGCAAGGTGGAGGATTCGACTGGAAGGTGATTGGCAAAGATCGGCTGGGCCAAGGTGGAGAAGCTTGAAAAACCCGCCCACTAGGGGGGGGGGTTTATAGCTTTGGAGATGGTGGTTGGGGCTTGTATTTGGAGGGTGGTAAGGTGGTTTAGGTGGTGGTAGTGTGGTGATAAGGTGGGTTGGTTTTGAGGAGGGGCCAGATATTTTGGTTAAAGGGGTTTTAGGTATATGGTGTGCTAGGTTTAGGTGGGGTGGTTTAGGAGAGCTAGGTGGGTTGGTTTTGGGGTGAGGTTTAGTGAGGTGGGTTAGGTGATTAGGCTAGGATTAGGTTAGGTTTAAAGAAATTAGGCTAGGTTTAGGGAAGGATTAGGGAAGTGGGTTAGGTGATTAGGTTGGGATTAGGCCGGGATTAGGGAAGTGGGTTAGGTGATTAGGCTAGGTTTAGGCCGGGATTAGGGTAAAAGACTAGGATTAAGGGTTTTTACTTAGGATTGGGTTAGGGAGCTCCCTTTGCATAACCCATAGACCTTAATTGCATCATGTTGGTGCAACCCTAGGTTAGGTTTCGGCTAATACAAGCTTAAACCCATGCTAATTAGGTTAACCCACATGATTAACCCCAAACTTGACACACAAGTCAAGCTTAATTACAATTACCCTCAAATCTTATCCTCCTCTACTCTCTTTCATGCCCATAATCCCACGTGAATTTCAAGTGGCCCCCACCTCCATTTATGAGAAGGTGATGTGGGCCATGGATGTGGATATTGGATTGGATCTCTGGATCCAAATCCAAATCCACACATAGGTTTGGATTGGGATCTGGATATATATGGTCCAGATCCAATCCAAACTGAATTCTGACTCCTTCAGGTTGTGTTCGAAACGAATGGTTTGTGCGGGGTCTGACAGCATCAGTACTCCGTCTGCGTTGGGTCTTCGCCAACATGATCGTCCGCTTCTGTTTTCACCTTTCGGAGATGATTTCAAGTGATGTTTGATGATAATAGGGTCTTGGACGTTCGAGATCCTGGGGGTGGATTCAATACGAGAGTTGCTGTGCTGGACTCGACTTGTGCTCCGGTTCTGGGCTCTCTTTAACTCCTCTGGTCCTGCTTTGATCAGGCCAAGCTTGCTTTGTGGGATTTCAAATCATATTTTAACAGTTTTTAAAACATATTAAAAGTTCAAAACATATGTACAGGGTTGCCTGGAAGGCTCTTGGGTTTCCAGACTCAAAATAGCTCTTTGGGGCTGCTTTTACAAAACCAAGTTTTATTTGAGAAGTTCGTGGGATTTCGGGGTGTTTGCAGATGCCCCTCTTTGGCATTGTTCAAATCGATTTGAATAATGGCAAAGATGACAAACACCCCTTTCAATGTCTCCCTAGATCTAACTACGAAAATATGGGATCGTCCCAATCTTTAGCAAAATCTCACTTTTAAAACCCTGGTAGTTGGAGATATCACGCCAAAGAGATATACAAAAGGTTTCTGGTCCTAAAATGGGATCATGTTTGCAAGTGCCATGCGTGGAATGCAAATGCATGACATGGGTGTGGTGTCAAGAGTGACGGCCTCCCAGAGACCAGATGTGGTCGAACTCTAGAGACTTAGAAGGCCTACTGCTCCAAGTGAGCAAATCCTATGCTGTTCGATGTTCGATTTTTCAAAATATATTTACAAAACTATTTACAAAAGGGACAATTGTCTTGAGTCTTAATCCTAAGGATCTCGAGCTCTTCATGTTTGCCCTTGCTTGAGTCTTGACACTCGCCTATCTAGCGGAGGTTTTATAAGAAAACAAACTATATTTCAAATTCCTACGTCTTACTCGAAATGTTGAATTCTCAAACAAGATGAAATTCAAGTAAGTAAATCCTATTTTTACTTTAGGATTCCTCGAAATGAACCATGCTTTAGCTTGGGATAAGCCTGGGATGGGAAAGAGATACCACGATCCCTTCTGGAGCGTCCCGTGGTTTAAGGCATAGAAGGCGGAAAACTGCTCTTTTTGAGCTTTTGACCTCTTTTTCCTTTTCTTCATAGAGGGTCTCCCTTTGGGAGTATTTTTTCTTTAATCCCTCTTTTTTACAAGAAAATCGATTTTTCTTTTGAATTCTGGTTTCTTTCTTTTGGAAAGAGACTTTGGATGAGAAATTCCCTTTATTTGGGCCTTGGTTTTCTTTTTGGAAGGAGAAGAGAAGAGGGGAGGACTTATCCCAAGCTTACACTCGATCCATTCTAGATCAGCCTATTTAGAAATAGCACGTACTACTTGCAAGTATCTTGCTATGTTGAACTAGGCCTTTCTTTGTAAGAAGAAGGATTTTGAAATGTAACCACGATTTGGAAGACTCCACTCTTTCACAAGTGTGAATTCTCTCACTCAGGGTCACACGGCTTTGCCTTTGCACCTTGTTTTCAGGTCTCAGGGCAGCTATCCCTAAAATTTTCGAAAATGGGGAATTTACTACAAATCCTACATATAATACTTCTTTAAGTATTGAATATTGATAGGGTCTGCTAAATTCCTACCTTCTACATCGATCAACCAATACGAGTTGTTCGTGGTGGTTGCTCGTACAACATAGGGTCCATCCCACTTGAGGCGCCACTTTCCAAGTGGATATGGGCCACGATAGTGGATGATTTTCAAAACCAGATCCCCCACTTCAAAGTGACGAGGTCTCATGTGTTTGCCATAGTGTCGGGTTATCCTTTGCCAGTATGCACGAGCATGATCCTTGGCAAGGAGTCGCCTCTCATCTAGCAAATCTAGTTCGGTCATCCTAGTATGCTGAAGCATCTCTAGGGGGAGGTCGAGTGCTATGGATGTATGGAATGAATGCAGTTGAGTATGAATGGGAAGAATGACGTTTGTGCCATAGACCAATTCGAATGGTATGGCATCCGTGGGAGTCCGGATGGAAGTCCTATAAGCCCATAAGGCTTCATCCAGCTTCTCGTGTCACGTCCTACCCTTCTCTAAAGTTTTCGCAATTATGCTAATGAGAGTCTTGTTTATGGCTTCGGCTTGGCCGTTGCCTTGAGGGTAGTAGGGCGAAGAAAAGTGGTGAGTTATGCCATATGTGTTGCACAACTTAATCATCCGCTTGTTCTTGAATAGGGTGCCATTATCAGACACAAGGTCTCGTGAAACCCCAAATTGAGCCAGGATATTCCTCCTAATGAAAGCCACCACATGTTGCCCCAACACGTTGGTTAGGAAAATGGCTTCCACCCATTTGGAGAAATACTCCGTGGCTGCTAAAATGAATCGATGCCATTCGAGGCTTTTGGAAATATCGGGCCTATGATATCAAACACCCACATGGTGAATGGCTAGGGGCTGACCACGGAATGTAATGCAGATGAAGGGATATGAATGGCGTGCCCATGCACTTGACATGGATGACACTTCCTAACATGATCGTGACAATCCTTTTTCAGGGTGGACCAAAAATAGCCCCCTCTAAGTATTTTCATTGCCATCATGTTGGCATTAACATGACCTCCACATTCTCCATCGTGGAACTCATGCATCATTATCCTAGCCTCCTCTAGATCGATACACCTAAGTAGGATGCCGGTAAAACTTTTTTTGTATAGAACCCCACCCAGAATGGTGTATCGGGTCGAAATCTTACGGATGAATGCCTTATCTTTGGATGTGGCATCCTCGGTGAATCCCCCATTTTCTAGAAATTATTTGATGTCATAAAACCAGGGTTTTTCAATAGACTTTAGGTTATTTTGGCAAATATCCAAATCGTGTGTGGATGGGTTGGGCGCATGCCATATTTCTAAAGATCGAGTCCCTGAGATGGGATCAACCTTTAGGGCTGAACCCAAGGAGGAGAGGGCGTCGGCGATGCCATTGTCCTCTCTTCCTACGTGTGTGAGTTTACACGATTGGAAGGACTTAACCATTCGAGTGGCCAACTCGTGATATGGAAGCAGTCTTTCATTACGTACTTGCCAAATTTTCAAAACCTGGTTTATAACAAGGAGTGAATCTCCAAAGACCTCGATGCATGATGCCCCTAGAGTTTTCGAAATTCTTAAGCCTTGTATGAGTGCTTCAGACTCAGCTACGTTGTTGGAACATTCGAAATCTAGGCGGACTGCTATGGGAATCTCGCCCTTTTAAGGGGAGATGAGGATGACCCCAACACCAGCCCCTCGTTGGTTTCGTGCCCCATCGAAGTGTATCTTCCACACTTGGTTTTCGAAATTGTTTGCCAAAATGTGGTTTTGGAAATGGTTTTGTAATATGCCTTCATCAGACATTTCATCAAGTGTGGGATATGCGTCCTCTAGGGGGAACTCAGCCATGTAATCTGCTAGGGCTTGCCCCTTAATGGAGATCTGGTGATGGTATTTCAGGTCATACTCCATTAGAAGGAGTTGCCATTTGTCCAATCTTCCCGTGAGAATGGGTTTTTCGAATAAGTGCTTGATTGGATCAAGCTTGGACACTATCCAGATCTCATGATCTAGGAAATAGTGTCTGAATTTCTTGCAGGCCCAGACTAGGGCCAAGCACATCTTCTCCATGGCTTGACAATTTCTTTCATAAGCCAAGAGAGTTTTCAAAATATAGTAGATGGCATACTCCTTATAGGTGTCATCCTCATATTGAGCCAATAGGGCTCCTAAAGCAATCGCATGCACAGAGATGTAGAGTAAAAGCAGTTTTCCTTGCTTTGGAGGATTCAAAACGGGGGGATTAACCAGGTATGCCTTTAGTCTCTCGAAGGACTTCTGGCATTCGTCATCCCATAAGAATTTCGTGCCCTTCTTCAACAGTTTGTTGAAGGGTTTGCATCTAGTCGCCAGATTTGATATGAATCGGCGAACGGATTGTAATCGACCCTGGAGGCTACAAATTTGGGTGAGATTGGAGGGTGGAGCCATGTCTATGATGGCTCGACACTTAGAGGGGTCGACTTCTATACCCCTTTGGCTCACCATAAAGCCTAGAAGCTTCCCAGATTCTACCCCGAATACACATTTTTGAGGGTTTACCTTTACTTTGTAAAGCCTAAGCCTTTTGAAAATCTTTTGCAAACATTCGATATGAGTGCATCGGGTTTTGGATTTTGCCAAGAGATCATCTACATACACTTCTACGAGCTCATGAATTTGATCATGGAAAATCGTGGTCATGGCTCTCTAGTATGTTGCGCCGGCATTTTTCAAACCAAAGGGCATGACTGTATAGCAGTACGTGCCCCATGGGGTTGTGAAGGCGGCCTTATCCTGATCTCGTGGACTTAGTTTGATTTGATTATAGCCTGAATAGCCATCCATAAATGAAAATATTTCATGATTTGCAGTACTATCGACTATCAAATCTATGTTTGATAAAGGATAGTTATCCTTTGGAGTGGCTTTATTTAGGTTTCTGAAATCGATGCATATTCGAATTTTTCCATTGGTTTTTCGAACTACAATGATGTTTGACAACCAATCAGAATACGCAATGGGTTTTATAAATCCGGTTTTTAACAGATCTTCTAAACCCTCTTTGACTTGCGTGTGTACATTCGGGTGTATTTTCCTAAGCTTCTGCTTTATGGGTTTTACATCCGCATCTAAGGGAAGACAATGTTCGACAATGCTAGGGTCTATTCCCGGCATGTCTTCATACGTCCATGCAAACACATCTAAATAGGTTCGTAGAAATGCAATGAATGCTAATCTTTCAGGTTCATGCAAACATGCGCCTATCTTGATGGTTTTGGGATTGAAATCATTCCCTAGGTTCACCTCTATGAAATCTCCTCCTATTGAATTAGAAGGTCTTTCAAAATCGAGAATTTTATGAAATTCTAGGAGCTCAGAAGTGGGATCTTCTTTAAGGAGATCCACTTTTGGGCTTTGATCATTCTCGTGGGCTATAGACCTGAGGGAATTTGATGCGTGATTTTCAAAAAGACCTGGTTTTGTACTCGGATTTTCAATTGATTCCGAAATTTTTGGTCTGGCTATGTAGACGACGTTCCTTTCGAAATCCTTTTCTTTTTCTAAAGTCCTACCAGGAGTAGCTATATATAAAATCTTTTTGGTATTTTCTAGATTTTCGATTTTTTTGGGTTTTTGTAAAACAAGAACCTTAGGAACTATACAAAGCACTCTATTTTCGAGTTTTTGTTTTTCCATTGTTTTTGGTTTTTCCTCTTTTTCAATATTTTTGATTTTAAGTTTTCCAAATGTTTTTGTATTTTTGTGAAAGGGATCTTCCATCATACCTACAAAGAGAAAATACTATGGGTTAGACTCGGAATAGGAGGTCTAAATCGTAGGTTTTTTCTAGGATAGGCTCCAGGGCACCCTTGACCCAGGTGGTCACAGGGGGTGGCTCTGGCGGTATTTTGGGAGTGTAGCCGATCCTGTATCGGCTTGGGTTGGCCCTAGGAAGGATGGGCTCTAGGAGACCCTGGTTTTGTGCCCCTAGACTTTTGTAGGGCGTATAACTCATATTCAACAACATGTTCCATGATTTCTTATTTCTTGAGAAATTTTGATAAAGATCGTGGTCTTGGAACTTGCTATCGTCCATATCATGTTCGTATGGCCTTTTGTTCAGGGGTTTTGGAAATAGGGGATGCTTGGGTCTTCCTAGAAGGGTTAAGATCGGGAGGGGGCCTGCTTTGGGCGGCCCCTTCACATATACAACCTTCCTAGGGTTGTTTAATACGAGCCTTGGCGGCTCAATCACAGTTTGCCCCAAGTTAGCCTCATGGGCCTGGGAGCTCGACAAACAAGGGGAGTTTATGATCCCCTGAAGCTGTGGGTGACTCTCACCTAGGATCACCATGACTTGGTCCTTGAAAGGGATCTTGACACACCTGTGGAAGGTGGATGGCACAACGCACAAGCTGTGTGGCCTTCCTAGCAACAGGTTATAATGGGGGTGGATGTCCAAGACATGGAACACCCCCGTGTGTGTGATCCCTCCCGTTTCCATTGGAAGTTCGATTGATCCTAAAGGCCTAGACGTATTCCCATCGTATCCAGTGATAACGATGGGGCTTGGGTTTACGGAAGTCAAGGTGACTAAGATTTGATACGCCACATGAAGTGGAAGGATGTTGAGCCCTCCTCCCCCATCGACTAGGCACCTGTCCAGAGAATGGTTATTCAGAACCACCTCGACATGCAGGGCTTGGTTATGGGACTCATAGGGTCTATCTACATCATCTTCCGAGAAAGTGATGGGCGATTTTGCTCCTATTAAGGCCACTTGGTCAGACAGGGATTCCGAACTTATGTTCGAATCAACCTTGGCTCTTTCTAGAATTTTTTCTAGCACGAGTTTATGCCTAGGCGAAGTTTGTATAAGCTCTAGGAGAGACATGTGGATAAGAATCTTTTAAAGGTGGTTTTCGAAATCATAAGGATTTAGGACAAATTTTCCCTTATCTGCTTTTGGCAGAACTCCAGGAATACATGCTTTTGAGGGGCCAGGCACATTGACCACCTTTTTAACACTTTGTAGGTGCGGGGTTTAATAGATCCTCCCGGATCTAGTCACTTCCCCCACGACCAGCCTAGGGTTCGCACTAAAATTGGCTCTAAGTATGAGTTGAGGAGTACCTTGAAGTTTCAAAACTGGTTTAGCTGGGGATTCAGCTTTTTGTGGTCCCCGGATGACAACTTGGACGGGCTTCTTGTATAGTACATGAATGGGCGCATAAGTGGGTCGACCAGACTCAGATTTTTGCGCTAGTTCCTTTAAAAAGGTGGGGGTACATACCTCCTTTCCTTTCCCACTGCTACTGGCGTGCTTGGGAAAGGGTTCTTTAAAGATAGCTTAAGGTGGCTCAGGTTCCGCAGTGACTTGGAGCTGGCTCTCCGCTATCAAGTTCTCGATTTTATTCAAAAGGGAGAAACAACGTTTGGTATCATGGCCTTTAAGCCGATGATACTTACAAAAACGATTTAAATACCCCCCTTTGGAAGTGACTCCTTCGGGGATTTCGGGAAGTTCTATCATGCCCTAGGCAAGTAGGAGGTCTAGGACCTCCGACACAGGTTGCCCCAGTAGAGTGTACTCCCGTTTTTCAATTGGTTTTTGAAAATTTCGCTCCCTTTTATCTTCTAGCTTTTCAAAATTTTTGGAAGTGCCTGCCACGCCTAGATCCACCCAGACATTGGCGATTTTATGGGGCTTTGCCTCTTTGTCCATCGTGGGTAGCCCATAAGTGATGGGCTTTTCCAAGCGGGTTTTAGAAATGATACTTCCTTTCCATAAGTGATCGTATATCCCTTTTTTCAAGTTTGTTTTGAAAAGGGATGCTTTTTTGATCAACTTATGGAAAGTTGAGATCTCATGGAGCGAGAGAAGGGTTTTTAACTCGCTTTTGAAGTTATTCAAGATGAGCATGACTGCGCATCCTTCAGATATGGGCTCTCGCACTTGGCCCAAAAGTGACCTCCATCGTATGATGAAGGCATGTACGTCTTCGTTCATGCCTTGCTTCATATCCCTTAAAGTGTTCAGAGTCGACGTGACTTCTACGTTGTGTGCAAATCTTTGCATTAAGTAGTTCGCTAACTCTTTAAAAGTAGCGAACTGGCTTAAATCGTAGGAAGCTAGCCATTTGGCAGCTGTGCCTTTAAGGGATAAAGGGAACCAATACACCCATTTCATCGAGTCCTTTTTCTTCTTATGGGCTCGACGCGAGAAAAGTTGTAAGTGAGACCTAGGGTCTCCCATGCCATCATACCGATGGAAGTTCGATATTTCATCGTCACTGTCTGTTTCGTAATCCATAGGAAGGAAATCAAACAGGGCGTAATTCCTTTTCTCTTTATTTTACCCTTTCAGTAGCTGCTGCAGGGTTTTACGGTCCTTTTGTGTGAAGGACTCGTGGTATTGGTTGCCTTCCATTACGGAGGCCTCTTTGTGCTTGCGAGGTTTTTCAGATTTTCTTTTGGCCTTTTGTTCACCATTCGATGAACATGAATCGCCTACTTCAGCCTCTTGGTTGAGAGCATCAATTTTGGCCTCGAATTCTCTTCTCAAGTCCTCTATCTCGTCTAGTTTGATCTTGTTTTTCAAAATCCTCCTAGAGTGAGAACTTGATGCGCATGAGCCTTGGCTCGACACTTCACTTGGGTTGGATTTTGACATGCTTTCAAGCCTTTTTCAAAATTCCTAAGTACAAGTAAAGAAGAAAAAAGTTAAAACAACACCTCTTTGAAAATCTTTTCGCAAGTTTCCTAGAGTGACTCGACTTTAAAAGACTCAAGGCCTAAAGCAAACCTTTTTGTGGCGACTGTGACTGCTATAGATGCAGAAAATTCCCGCTCCTAGTTCTTAGGCCTAAAGCAAACCTTTTCGTGTGTCTAAGTCCTATTTAAATAAACAGGGTGTGCCAGCTAGCTTACTTAAGCTAGCGAAGATGTATTCTAAAACCTGACTTCTAACGTGGCGACTGTGAGCAAGCAAGCTCTCGTCGTCACAGACCTTCTTGCACCGATGCGCAAGGGTCAGTCTGTACGCTTTTAAAATTGAGTTTTGGGAGTGTAAGAACTTACGAAAGCGGTTCGAGGTGTTTGATTCGGGTCTTTTTAGTACGATTTTCATATTTTAGATCACGTGGATTTGCACGTGCCTAAGTCTTTCTTTTTATCCCTTTTCGGGCCACCTAGGTGTGTGTTATGAACACTCCACTAAGATGTGGCGACTTTGAGCGGGAGTATGGGGTTTGCTTTGATGCAATATGCGTCCTAACTCGGGGTATGGCATATATGCAATGCAAACTCACGCTACTCCAAAGGGAAAACCCGAATTTAAAAGACAATGCCGAAGGGAAATTGCCGAAGGAAAATACGTATATAATGTATATATGGGCCCTTACTCGGGTCTTGCAAATAAGAGCGAAGGCTCAATGTGGGTGCGTGCGAGAATTGAAGTACTACTCACACGACATGAAATGAAACCCAAATATAAATTGCAATATGGCCTTAACTAAGGTCTTGGGAATAAGAGCGAAAGCTCAATGTGTGTGAGTGCTTGAATTGAAGTACTACGCACACAACATGAAATTAAACCCAAATATAAATTGCAATATGGCCTTAACTAAGGTCTTGGGAATAAGAGCGAAAGCTCAATGTGTGTGAGTGCTAGAATTGAAGTACTACGCACACAACATGAAATTAAACCCAAATAGAAATTGCAATATGGCCTTAACTAAGGTCTTGGGAGTAAGAGCGAAAGCTCAATGTGTGTGAGTGCTAGAATTGAAGTACTACACACACAACATGAAATTAAACCCAAGGATAGTATCACACAACCCTTACTTGGGTCTTGCAAATAAGAGCGGAAGCTCAATGTGTGTGAGTGCGAGAATCAAACAAAACCCTACGCAACTCAAGGTATATACATAACTTATATCTAAAAGGTCTAATTAGGCCCGTGTGTGTTCAAAATCGTGCACAACTAAGAGCGAGGTAGGCTCAAGTGCACGTGTGTGTGGGTGTGCCAAGCCACGTTATTACAAGCGGGGGAAGACTATGCTCCGTTATTACAACCCCGTATCAAATTTAATTTAAGCAAGTCTACAACTAAGGACCGAGTTAGGCACTTACTTATAGCTGGTCCGAAGATGACTTGCTTGAGAGTGGGCTTGGCTTCGCCTTGGACTGCAAGAGGGAGCTCCTCGGAGTGGAACGACAAAGATGTGTGGTCGGGTGACAAGAGAGCACGGGTGAGGCGCCTTGGTGCTTACCGGCTGCTAGGAGGGGGCTGCAGTGATGTTTTGGGCTAAGGTGACTAGGGAAGATGGTGCTAAAGAGGAGCCTAAAGGGAATGCCTAAAGGAAATGGGGTGGCTGCCGAATGGGTTTGGTGCAGTCGGCTGGGGTGGCCGATTAGGGATAATTAAGTGGTGGCCGGGTGCTAGGGTAGTTAGGGGGATATCAAGGATGGGAAGGGAGCTAGCTAGGGTGCTGTGGAAGGTGGAGCTAAGGGCTGGTGGAAAGTGGTATGGGTAGGTCTTAGGGAGCTAAGTGGGGTGGCCGGGTATCACTAGGGGAAATGGTTCAAGGCGGGTGATGTAAAGGTTGAGGTCTGGCCGAATGGGTAAGGGTGGCAGGTGGCTGTGATGGGGTGATGTAGTGGTGGTATGGGTGGTGGGAGAGTGGAGGGGGAGTGAAGAGGAGATAGAGTTAGATTGAGGTACTAACCGAATGGTGAAGGAGTTGGGGCATGGAAGAAGGGCAGTCGGGTGGTGAAGGAAGATGGAGTTCGGTCAGGCAGTGGTGGCGACGTGGAGTGGAGCAGGCTGGGAGGCAGTAGTGGCGCGAGGTGGAGCTTGGCCGGGGTGTGGTGATGCAGGTGGAGCAAGGTGGAGGATTCGGCTGGAAGGTGATTGGCAAAGATCGGCTGGGCCAAGGTGGAGAAGCTTGAAAAACCCGCCCACTAGGGGGGGGTTTATAGCTTTGGAGATGGTGGTTGGGGCTGGTATTTGGAGGGTGGTAAGGTGGTTTAGGTGGTGGTGGTGTGGTGATAAGGTGGGTTGGTTTTGAGGAGGGGCCAGATATTTTGGTTAAAGGGGTTTTAGGTATATGGTGTGCTAGGTTTAGGTGGGGTGGTTTAGGGTAGCTAGGTGGGTTGGTTTTGGGGTGAGGTTTAGTGAGGTGGGTTAGGTGATTAGGCTAGGATTAGGTTAGGTTTAAAGAAATTAGGCTAGGTTTAGGGAAGGATTAGGGAAGTGGGTTAGGTGATTAGGTTGGGATTAGGCCGGGATTAGGGAAGTGGATTAGGTGATTAGGCTAGGTTTAGGCCAGGATTAGGGTAAAAGACTAGGATTAGGGGTTTTTACTTAGGATTGGGTTAGGGAGCTCCCTTTGCATAACCCATAGACCTTAATTGCATCATGTTGGTGCAGCCCTAGGTTAGCTTTCGGCTAATACAAGCTTAAACCCATGCTAATTAGGCTAACCCACATGATTAACCCCAAACTTGACACACAAGTCAAGCTTAATTACAATTACCCTCAAGTCTTATCCTCCCCCACTCTCTCTCATGCCCATAATCCCACGTGAATTTCAAGTGGGCCCCACCTCCATTTATGAGAAGGTGATGTGGGTCATGGATGTGGATATTGGATTGGATCTCTGGATCCAAATCCAAATCCACACATAGGTTTGGATTGGGATATGGATATATACGGTCCAGATCCAATCCAAACTGAATTCTAACTCCTTCAGGCTATGTTCGAAACGAACGGTTTGTGCGGGGTCTGATAACATCAGTACTCCGTCTGCGTTGGGTCTTCGCCAACATGATCGTTCGCTTCTGTTTTCACCTTCCGGAGATGATTTCAAGTGATGTTTGATGATAACAGGGTCTTGGACGTTCGAGATCCTGAGGGTGGATTTAATACGAGAGTTGTTGTGCCGGGCTCGACTTGTGCTCCGGTTTCGGGCTCTCTTTAGCTTGCTTTGTGGGGTTTCAAAACATATTTTAACAATTTTTAAAATATATTATATATATTTAAAACATATAAAAGTTCAAAACATATGTACAGGGTTGCCTGGAAGGCTCCTAGGTTTCCAGACTCAAAATAGCCCTTTGGAGCTGGTTTTACAAAACCAGGTTTTATTTGAGAAGTTCATGGGATTTCGGGGTGTTTACAATATATATATATATATATATATATATATATATATATATATATATATATATATATATATATATATATATATATATATAGAGAGAGAGAGAGAGAGAGAGAGAGAGAGAGAGTATGATTGTTGTATGTATGTATGAGCACGACTAGCACAGCGTACATGGACATGTGATGCGTCTTTGCTTTGAACAGAGGCGACTAATAATGCGCGGATACTGTGAGCAAAGGAGGGCCAATATCTCGGCTTCGTGGACTACGAGGGCACACATGGGTGGTGCAGTAATAAAGAGAAAAAGAAAGATGAAAAGGAGAACACGAAGAGATGAGTTGTTGGAAGGAAACGGAAAGGGAGTCTGTCGACAATCGTAGGATAACGACAAACCATAATACCTTGTAGGGAACTTTTAAAGAGAGGCCACTCGGTTGCACATGGCTCTCTCTCTTTGTCTCTCTCTTGGATCTTCATTCTTTATATCTCTTCCTCTTTTTCTCTTGTACAAACTATAATTAGAACTTCATTCCTTCCACAGGCGCTCTATCAGTTCCTCGTTCTTCCTCTTCTCTCTTAAAATAGAGTATCTTTTGACTATTTCCGAACTTTCTTCCACTTATCTGTTTCTTAATGGGGAGGGGCTCCAAAGCATGTAGAAGAACACATGATAGAAATCAACGAGCTGGATCTAGCCTAAAGACATGGCAGAGAAGGCAACGGATATTCGGAAAAGGTCCACTTATCCGGCGCCGCTCCATTGCAGTTAAAGTCAAGACGCTTCAACAGCTTGTGCCAGGAGGGGACGGGCTGCAACCAGAAAAGTTGTTCATGAAAACAGCGGACTATATCATGTTTTTGAAGCTGAAGCTCAACTTCTTGCATGTGCTCTCAAAGGTGTTCAAGTTATGATCAGCCTTCTTCTAGTCATGGAAGGGCTCCATGCTTCATTGATCGATTTCTTCTCACCACTAAGCCTCAGTTGATCTTCACCGCTATTTGAACTTTTAAATCCTTTTCCTTAGGAACGTGTGCTTTCTGTGCGAGGAACATTTTGGCAATGGTAACTTGTGCTCATCATGTCACTAGGTTTTTGTAATTAAGTCCTTACCCTTTGAAGATCGGGACTAATTGCTTTCTCCCTAAGGATATGAATGCTATTGACATTGTTATGGATGTCAAACGATATCTTCAAACTGGTTGCATCCTTTTCTCAACGCTTAAATTGATTTTATATATTTGCTGTTCTTGTTGTCATTGTTATTATTATTACCATTATTCGGTTTTGAATGTATCATTTTCATTTATCACTATGTTTCGAGAGCATCGATGCAGCAATATGCTAGAACTGTGGGATGTAAAAATGTAGTGTTCTGATCCCGCTTTGAAATGAGCTTTATAAGCTTATTGTTGGTTCACATTATTGAAAATGATTTGTGTACTCATAAAAATGTTTACACTACAAAAAATATCTAACTGACAAAGGTTTTCATTTGTAGTTCTAAACTTCAACCTGAATACACATGCAATATTAAATGTTGCCTTGCATGTTAGATGGTTTCCTTCTCTGGTGTACATAGGATTCACTAAACTTTTTTGGCTTTCCTAAAATTTGGGATCAAGAACAGTGAAAGGTAAGCGATTTGAAAGGATTCTTCATGACAGCCGATGTAGAACTTTTCTTTTACGGAGTGGGGCTCACGAACAGCCCAAAACTTTTCGTGGTGTCAATTTCTTAATTTTTGGCTGCGTGGACATCCCACCTTACTCAATGTCGATCTGCCACTGATCCTTCTTCTGTTCCTTGTGGAAGAATTTCTTTTGCAAGATGAACAAGTTCAAGAAAACATCGATCTCCTTAGGGGTTCTTGTGCCACATACTGGGAACGATTTACGTTTTCTATGAAGCAGCTAATATGTTGGTTTGAAGAAATCTTGACAATTTCAACGTTATAAAAATGGTTAATTACTAAACAGACATGCATAACAGGCATCAAATTAGGCCAAGTCTGTGCCGTCAATTTTTTTTTTGTTTCACTCACGGGTTGGCCAAAGGGGGCATCTCAGGGCCACAGCCCTCTATTTTTTTCGTATTGTGAAGGAAGAAGAAAGGAATAAGTCAAATTCTCATATCTCAAAACTATGGTACGTACATGTATATAGACTCAAAAACCGAGAAAGGTTGCAACTTCCCTCAAACACCTTCAGCGGGCCACTACCTTGCAAGTAAGGGATAAAAAAAAGCAAATATAACCGAAGACCCACTTCTACGTATAACTCACAGTTCGTACAAAATAACTAGCATAACAAACAAGCAAAAACAACTTTTATAAGTACCCAATATCCCCATAAAATGCATATCTTCATTACTCATGATGCGAAAATCTTGAATGCTGAGAGAAGCTGTAAACTTAATAAACTTTTTATGCGAGAAAGCTTCTGTATACTCACAACACTCCTAGAATGTTGACCATTTCCGACGGTTTTTAGAAAATATTTGGGAATGTTCATATTTTAGACTGTCAATGCCATCCAAAATCAGTTTTAATGGTCCAAAATAAGTCGTCTGAATTATGAACATCCACAATACTTATTTCGGACGGTCAACACAGTCCGAGAATCAGGCAGAAATGGTTTATTTTTCGCATCGCTTTTTGGATGGTTCTTGCAGTCCAAAATTATAAAACCTCCATCTTTGGATGGTTAATCAGATTTGAAATTAGAAGATAAACAATGCAAAATTTTACTAAAAGATCTATATAACAGTGAAATATTTAGTTTCAATGGTTTCACAAGAATGTGAAAAGCATAGTTGGGAGGTGTTGGCTTACTATCGAGAGAGGTCTCCACACACACACTGATACATATTACTCTATAGTAAAATTTGAGATAATTTTGACAATAACTGCCTTTTACGATTTAGATTTATATCAACTAGATGTAAAGAATTATTTTGTAAACGATGACCTTAATGAGACAATTTACATAAAAGAGCTAGAAGACTATGTAATTAAAAGTCACGATGATATGGTATATAGGTTGAAGAAATACTTATATGACCTAAAGCAATCAATGCGTCAATGGTATGTGACTTTTCAAAATGTTATTGTAGAATTTGGGTTTGTGGCTAATAAGCTTGATCACTGTGCCTATATTTGAAAAATAAAAGCCACTTTGTCATCCTATCATTGTATGTACATGACATCTTGTTGATTAGTAATGACAATGAAATGACCGTCAAGACCAAGTCATGGCTAAGTTTAATGTTTAAAATTATGTACATGAGAGAGACATCATATATCTTGGGTATAAAGATTACCCATCATACACCATAGACTATCATATCTAAATAAAGAGAGAGAGATTGACCATAAAGTGAAGAAGTTTAGAATAGATGAATGAAAGTATGTGAGCATACACCTTGCAAAAGGGGTTAAGCTTAGTAAAGTTAATTGTTTAGGTGACGGATAAGAAAAAATAAATATTCCTTATGGTCAAGTTGTTGCTAGCTTGATCTATGTTATGCTGTGTACGAGACCTAATATCAATTTTGTTTTTGGTCTCATGAGTAACAACAAAGTAATCATGGTTGGCAACATTGGATTGCCGTGAAGATCTTGAGATATCTAAAAGGAACAAGGGGTCTAAATTTATGCTTTCAGGTAGATGAATTAAAAGTAATTGGGTACTCATATATTGACTTTACTAGGAGAAAAGATTACAATAAGTCAACCTTCGATCAAGTTTTCTTCTTTAAATGTGGTGGTGTTTCTTGGTCATGCAAGAAACATGATTGTGTAGCATTTTATGCCGTCATGCATATCATATGATATGTTTGACATACTACTGAAAAGAGAGTATTTTTATCCTCTTTCTTACCTCAATTAATTGCATATACTAATACCAACTAGAGTTTTGATGTTAATAACATACACTCTACAATAAGCTACTCTATATTTCTTGGAGACTCTCTTATCTCATAGAGGTTGACTATATTGCTTGAAGCATGATTGCAACGAGTGTCACTTGGATAAGTCACACCATTCCTAATTTGAAGCTAGATATAGCCAATAAGCTAGTTGTCATTTATTATGACAATGGTGCAGCCATAACTCTTATAAAGGGTGGAGCTGATAGCTCAAAAAGCAAGTATAAAATGGTAAAGTATCATTATGTACATGATATGGATCTAATGGTATGAAACAAACTTAATTAATCATCCAAGTTAATGCTTCATACATATCATGATCTATGTACTATGAAACACATATATGTAGCTCTTGGTCATATGCTTGCATAAATAAGGACTTTGTTATTTCTTAAGCCTTGAAGTTTTTTATAAAATGTCTTGTGATATCTTATATAACGTAAGTTTATTTAAACTTAGGAAAAGTGAGAGTTATAATTTGCCCAAAGTTTATAGGGTATGAGTAAATTTAAATATGATACTTTATATTGTTAATTTGTGAGATAAATTATGACCAAAAAATAACGGTCATGAATTCTCACATGAGTTGTAGATGTTAACCTATAATTCTTACTTGATGGCATATAATGTGGGAATATGTTTGCTTGATTAGAGAACATGATTGAAAAATAACCATCATGCATGAAGCATGTTCACATTATTTTTGTTGATGTCATCTTATGATTATCAAGATAAATAAAAGTAGAAAGAGAGACTATACAAAATCACAAATAAATTACATATTGTGAGTGTGTGCCTTATCTCCTATTTTTTTCTTCCCTTGTAAAACCTCCTCGACGAAGTCATACCAAGTGATCCAAAGCCCAACGGAGCCAACAATATATATATCGAGAGCTCTCTCAATAGGTGGACAACTATTTTTAATACTTGATGCACCTCCCTATTCAGCAAAGCAAATTGCTAAAGAGGGTAAATCAACGACCTTGCAGTAAAATACTTACACCTTATATTGAAAACACCTTTCTACTCTTTAGTCACTCCTCATACTTAGAGGCTAGTGCAATTTTCATTGAAGTTGGAATCAGACATGTCAGGCCCACTTGCATTAGAGCACTCATCAACAAGTTGGCTCTCATCATATTGCAGCGGGTACCTTGGGAATCTTAGCGGGTCTATTCCATCTTAGTGTCCGCCCGCCCCAACGTCTATACAAAGCATTACGTATGGGTAATATTGAAACTGTGCTTTCCAGTAGTATCGCTGCTGTGTTTTTTGCAGCTTTCGTTGTTGCTGGAACTATGTGGTATGGTTCAGCGACTACTCCGATCGAATTATTTGGTCCATCTGAGAGTTGCTCCTGCTAACAACAAAATGCCAAAAACTCTTGCTCGATATGCACAATGGTGCTTTAGGCTATGTTGGATCTGTAGGATCAATAAAAATTCACTAGATAAATATTACTAGCAAGCATATGATACCAAATCAAAGAACTACTAATCAATCAATCTTCAAACATGAAAATTAAAATATATCTTCTGGGTTTTCTTACTCAAGAATTCACCACAAAATCTAGAGAACTTTTGAGTATGAAGAAACCCAAAAGATATAATTTGAATTTTAGAGTTTGAAGAAAGATTAATAGGAGCTCATTTTCATTTTTAAAAAAAATGCAAACTCTAAGAATGCTCAAACTTTCTTATGTCTAAATTTGTGTAAAATAAAAATTTATCTAGATAAACCACTCTTTGACTGCTCCTCAAACTTATTTTCATTAAAAACTAACACTCAGTCTTGAGAGTTTAAACTTACAGGGATAAATTAAAATGCCCCCACTATGGAAAGAGTAGCATAATAAGGAACAATGTCGGGTGCTATCTTATAGCTTACGATAAGGTAGAGTTATGTAGTAGTAATAAATAAGAAAGCTTGTTTCACAATGCTCCATTTCAACTCCCACATGGGAATACCTTATTGTAAGATACCTTGTGAAACAAGTCACTCCTATAAGGTATCTTACTATAAGATACTTTATTGAACAAGCCTTATTGATAATAGCTTGAGAAACAAGCCTTACTTATAATAGCGTAAAATGCCTTGCAAACCATTTCTTTCTCTTACCATAAGGTAGATTATAATGCCTTATGAAATAAGTCTTTGCCAACTCCCTATTTCTAGTAAACTATGAAAAATGTTGTGTCATAGAATGCCTAAACTTTTTGACCACTCATAAAACATAGAGACCATATATAAAATGCAACACCACTACAACCTTTTTAGTAGATAGAGATAGACCTACAATGGAGGGGGCAATGCATGATTTATGGCAAGAGGGTTGTGATGCACAATGGAGGGGGAGAGAGAGTGAAGGAAGAATGAGGGGGAAGGAGGAAAGAGTAACACATGGTTTGGTAGGGTTTTGTTTTGAAGATGGAAGGCTCATATAGAAGCATATCAACAATTGACACGATTGAGGTCCATTGAGTTCGAGACTCTATGCACATAACCCACTTCCACACTCTCTCTCTCTCTTGAGGGAGGCCACTCCAAACCCATAAACCACAACTATGGTGTAAATATTAGCCCCCGATGCAAAACCCTTCCTCATGGAAAACTCTAAATACAATAAACCGCAAACCCAATAAACCCTAAATCTGATATAAATATTGAACCGAGGTTTATTTCGTGTATGGACTTATAGATTGTTAATCGACAAGTTTGTAAAAGTAGATGTTAGTTTGAAATGTTGCAAAGAGTATTTGTGGACTATCACAACAAAACGGACTATTAGAAATGGTTCTAATTTGTTCTTGAACAAATTAGACTATTTAAGAGATCACTCCTTTTCTCGAGACTAACCTAAAGTATTCCTTTTTTTACTAATGTCATCAATCATTTCATCATATGTAGAACTACATTTGAAAACGATAACTCCATCTACAATTGCATCTAGAATAAATTGTTAACAAAGCTCGACATACTTTGTCATTTTTTCTTTTAAAATTGTTGCTTTATTTCACAAAATATTGGAGCTAAAAAAACAAATTCACTTGTGTTCTCATCCATAGTTGAACTATCTAATCATTATTAGTTAAACTAGTTAATTTAAAATTATTGTCCAATCTATACTAGATTTGGTAATTTCTTTGACTCATATATACTAAAATCCAACCTACCTCAAATGATGCATAGACATGTTTTGCATAAATTTTAAAAACAAGCTAACTAGAAAATACATTTGGATAGGTATCGGTTAAATGAATTAATCCTACAACCATACTCCCAAAATGTACCTATGATTAGAGGTTGGAGTTCTTTCATCTACAATCAACATCTATAGGAGTTGAGTAACCCTTGTTGTCTACTGCATTAAATTTCTTCAATAAATCTAATGCATAGTTTTCTTGTGAAACAAAATTATAGTCACAAGTTATCATAGTTTGAAGCTTAATTGGAAAATGCAATAAATGCAAGCTCGTTCTTTTAAACTCATCTATCATGCTTTTTTAAATTCATTAATAAGTCCACTAGATGAACTAGTGAAAATAATATCATCTACATACACAACAATAATGATTATATCCATATCTTTCACCTTTATTAGAAGGAGTAGGTCCATTTTCACTTCTCTATAAATAATTTTGGTGAAATATGCTATTAGAGCTTATTTAAGAGCATATAAAGCACTTGTTCCTTTTTTCCTTAACTAATAAGTCTTTGTGACTGTACAATAAAAGCTTCATCACTAGATGGCTATTCAAAATGCAGATTTTACATGACACTAGAAAACTTGCTAAGCAAACTAAGTTACTACTACCAAAACAGTCCTTATAGTTCCAAATCCAGACCTTAGAGAAAAAGTTTCTAAAATATCAACCCTTATTTTTGTGTATAACCTTTAACAACTAACTATGACTTATAGTTCAATCATTACCATTTGTGTTGTACCCCATTTGGCATCAATTGGATCTTTGTTTGATCACAAATCAACCAATTATGAAGTTCTATTTTTTTTGAGGGCATGCATTTCTTCCTCCATTGATTTTCTTCATTCCTCATTTTGATATGCTTTGTCACAACTAATCATTTCCATAACCATTAAAGTAAGTGAACATATATGTTTTACTTCAAGTGGTCTTACCTTTATTGGAAGAGAGTCTTTATCAAATTGTATCATCTATGTCTTTCCAAATTTGAGTTCTCAAAAAGATAGTTTTGTTGGTAACACTTGAGACAACTTTTTCTTTTCACTTTCATTAGCTCAACCTCATCTTAAGAAAATCTTAAGTGATTGTTTTCACTTTTATTCTACTTCCAAATACTATTTTCGTAAAAAATAACATCACACTCAATAATCAATTTGTTGAAGTTCAGCAACAATAACCATTTGTGCTATCAAAATATCCAATAAATATTCATCTTATACTCTTTATATCCATTTCAAAATGCTCACATGAGTCAATTAAATCATAACAAATGCTCCCCAAAACATTCACATTGACTTGCTTTTCGACCAAGCTTTGTATAGAGCTTTATTGCACACCATCTTGGTTGGTGATATTTTATAAAGAGGAACCATGTGGCAATGGTTTCTACCTCATAATCACTTAGAAAATGACTTTAATTTAATACACTTTGAGGCATTTTAACAACTATTTTTATTTCTTTTTGTAATCATGTTTTCTTCTGGTGTCTTCCTCATTGCTATCTACATGTAAATGCTATTTTTCTTACAAATGTGCCAAACTCTTCAAAACAATGTTTCACCTTTGTTAGTGAAAAACCTTTTATTTGCAACTACATTCTTTTTCTACAAATACTTTAAACTCTTTAATGTTTTCAATAGCCTCTAACTTATTTGCAAGAAAGTATGCCTAATCACATGTGTGAAATCATCAATAAAGAGAAAAAGTTATCTACTTTTATTTAAAGACAATGTTTCCATAAAACTATAAATATTTTCATGAACTAATTCAAGAGGTCATTTTACTCCCCATGTTTTATGGATAGGAAAAGATAATTTATTTTGCTTTCCATAAACACATGCTTTATTTTGCTTTCCATAAACACATGCTTCATACACTTCATTTTGAAAATCAACATAGGATAGTCCAAACATCATATGGCTTAATAATTTTAATACATTAACTAATTCAAGAAAAAACATTTTGTTTTGCACCATATTTGAGTTAGCTAATAGTTTTCTTTTTCCTTCTCTATAATTTCACAAGCAACATTATAAAAAACAATTGATATTCTTTTTGGATCATTTAGCTTACACTAAGTAGGTTATGAACAAAACTAGGAACACAATAAACACTATAAACAAAGTTTCATACCTTACATTTAACTTTACTACAATTAACTTTTTCAAGCAACTTTAAGTCAATTGTCATCTCTAAGTTAAACATGTTGCTTCTCTATCTCATTAATGGTTCAAATAAGTTTTATCTCCTATCATGGTTATTAAAGTCATGGTATACAAGACAAATATAACTCACTCATGTTTTTCTCAAAATTTGGTTTATAGTTACGTGTCTCCACCATCATATCTTTCATCATTGGAATCCACTTTATGTAGGCCTCTTTTATGACCATGAGAGCTATTTTGGTAGCTATCTCAACCTTAACCTTGGCCTCTCCTTATGTCAGTACATACTTCACAATTCTTTTTCTTGTCAATAATCTCTACTTTGGACTGAAATGATTGATCAATTGTCTTCTTTATCAACCTCTTCAATTTTTCCTCATTGTGTTAAAATTAAGACATTAGTTCATTAAGAGTATAAGTAGAAAAATCCTTAGGCTCTTGAATGGTTGTCACTACACGATACAAGCTCCTTATTATTTTTCTATAACTTTTTGATAATTAGTAGTCCCATCAAATGTTTTCATGTTAAGAAAAATATGAAGACTGAAAAAAATTCTTTGACCTATTCTCATTGTTTCTATTGCTTCAAAATGGCCCATGCCAATTTTAAAGTATTGGCATTTACAATTTGTGTGGATGCTAGTTCAATAATTGCTTATTGTATGATGAGCAACATTGTGACATATTTCCTATGAGATTCTTTTCGCTTGGACTTTCCAACTTCTTTCATCACAAGATTGAGCTCCTTTGACATCTTTTCATTTTCTCCTTCCACTTATTCATTCTCCACCAAATCCTTCAAGTTTTGTGAGATAAAGAATGTTCACAACTTGATGTTCTAAAAGTCATTATCTTCTCCTTTGAAAAGATTTAGCATATTTTGACTATTCACCATGCTAAATCACATTGAGAGACCACTTGCTTCAGCCATGATCAGCTCTAAGAAACTAAATTGAAGCTAGTGCTTTAATACCAAAATTGTAGTTTTGATATTCTTTTCAAATATTGACTTTCTCATCAAATAAGCAAATCAATAGCAATTTTGAGAAAGTTGTGTGACTGATTAACTCTTTTATGAATGGCAATATCATTTTTCTTATCTCACCTTCTTGGTTGGAGAAATGAAAATTTTCTTTTACCATGTTTACTTTTCATTGACACACTTTTCCTTCCATTCCCATATAACAGTCATGCCCTTAAAGCATGGTCAATAGCAATTTTGAGAAAGTTGTGTGACTAATTAACTCTTTTATGAATGGCAATATCATTTTTCTTATCTCACCTTCTTGGTTGGAGAAAAGAAAAATTTATTTTGCCATGTTTACTTTTCATTGACACACTTTTCCTTCCATTCCTATATAATAGTCATGACCTTAAAGCATGGAAAGCATGACGAAAAGGAGGGTCTTGACAAAGTTGCCTGGTTATGAATGAAATAATCATGTTATCATAGTTAAGTCATTGTTTTAGTGAAGGGTTTCAAATAAGCTTGACTTTCGTACATCCTTAATCCCCACACCAGTACAAATCTAGGCATTTCCAATACTTAAAAATGTCGAAAATGCTATTTTTGAAAGTTGGGATTGTCATCAATAGTTGGAAACCACCAAAAAAGTTCCTCCAAGAAAAGGTCCATCAAAAAATGTAGCAAGAACCCTTGGAAATAAGTACGAAAGCTCTAGAAATACTTACCATCTCTTAACCACTAGGAGAAATCATTTGTGATAAACCTTCCAATTGTCATATACGTTTAAAAGAATTGTGATAAAAGCTTTTCTGATATTGGAAAAGTTTTCTCAAAAATAAGAAAACCACAATAATTAATGTTTGGAAACCATTAAAAAAAGGTGCTTTTGCAGGGGTTGAACTGGCAGAATATCTTGGGACTTAAACCACTACTATATGTATAGTAAATCACCACTAAAAATATGCTTTTGCAAGTACTCCAATGCTTTTAATCTATCAAAGTTTTTCTCCGTTAGGAATATAATCCTATCACATACACTTGATATACATTATCAAATGATCATAAAACAATATACCTTACAAAGTAATATATATCTAAATAAAAGCATCATGCAAATAACTAAAGTAACAAATATTGATAAAGTTTTCACAGTTAGCCATATATACCAAATTAACAAGGATATACAAATATTGTATGTGTCAAATATGAAATATATCAAGTCCAACATAGCCAAATATCTAGGTCAATGTGAAAATGAGTACATAAATGTCATATGAGCCTAGTACAAGCATGACCAATGTCCAATGTTTATTCTCAAAACAATTATAATGTATGGAAGGTTACAATCGATCATCTCTAACATTTCTTGTATTTTGTGATTTTTGTAATAGTGTATTGAAAATCATAAATATTGAGAAATATAAATGACTACCATTATCCTAGAAAATTATAATTTCTTGTATTCTCTAACAATCTTCGAATTTGATAGTAAAAGATCTATGTGAAACAATATTACTGGAACTACCATTAGTACAAATTTGGAGTAATATTTATTCTTCTCATATCTAATATTGTCTCAAATGCTATATAAATAGATGATTACATACAACAACAACTACAACAACAACTAAGCCTTTTCCCATACTAGACGGGGTCGACTACATGGATTCTTTGTTTCCATAGATCCCTATCGTGTGCCATGTTAGCAGTTAACTCACAATAAGCTAGATCATTCTTGTTTCTTTCCAACACTTTTGTGGTTGTCCTCTAGCTCTTTTAATACTTTCCAAATTTAGTTTTTCATACCTTTTTACAGGTTCTTCTTTTGATCTTCTTTCTATATGTTCAAACCATCATAAACAATATTCTCTCATTTTATCCTCTATTGGTGCCACTCCTAATTTGTTTCTAATAACCTCATTATGTATACGGTCTTTTCTTGTATGACCACTCATCCATCTCAACATCTTCATTTCTGTCACATATATCTTTTGTACATGTTGATGATTACCTGCCCAACACTCAGAACCATAAAACATGGCAGGCCTAATTGCTGCTCTATAATATTTACCTTTTAACTTTAATGGTATCTTCTTATCACAAAGAATACCTTATGCTCCTCTCCATTTTAACCAACCAGCATTAATTATATGCGTAACATCTCCATCAACTCTTTCATCACTTTGAAAAATTGACCCTAGGTATTTAAAACTTTCCTTTTGGAGGATGCAATGTGTGCCAATTTTAATTTTTATTTCCTCAGAGGTAACCAAATGATCAAACTTACATTTCATATATTTTGTCTTTGTTCTACTAAGTCGGAGACCTCTGCTTTCTAATGCTTCTCTCCATACTTCCAATTTTCTATTAACTTTTTCCTTAGACTCCTCCACTAATACAATGTCACCTACAAATAACATACACTAAGGTACTTCATTTTGAATATGTTTTGTTAACTCATCAATCACTATTATAAATAAGTATGGACTTAAAGTTGATCCTTGATGTAACCCAATATTAACTTCAAAGAAATCTGTCATTCCTTCATGAGCCCTCACACATGTTTTTGCACCATCATACATGTCTCTTATAAGGTTAATGTATGTCAATGGGATACCTCTTTTTCCCAAAATTCTCTGAAGAACCTCTCTCGGTACTCTATCATAAGTTTTTTCTAGATCAATAAATATCATAGGTCTTTCTTTTTTGCTCTAAAATGTTCCATAAGGTGTCTCAAAAGATGAATCACTTACATGTGGTGATCATTGTTGCACAACACTAAAGTTGCAAAAATAAATAGATGATTACATAAAGTTTCAAATATGTGGAATATTTAAGGATCACTATATGCATAGAAGATTACATGTGATGATCATTGTTGCACAAAACTGACGGATCTTACTAAGCCACGTACCATGTGGCACATCTCTATGAACTAAAAGATAAATTTATTATGATTTAGTTTGTTATATTTCAATTCTATACAATGATGTTCAAATTGATATCGATACCCATAAATTAGATGGATTGTGATTTTCAGTTTGAATATTGTTTTGTGGATTTGAATGCAACAATGAATTCATTAGTGAAACTGCTTTACATGATGGATTGTGACTGCTGCCATCTAATCCACTCTTTTCAGTACAGGCTACATGGCAACAAAGCTTTCTTAAATCATTCTCGTCTTCAATTAGAAAAAGATCATGTACCTCCTCCACTTACAGCAAGAACCTGATTCTAATCACGTAACATGAATTCAAACATAATTATAATGCATTGATATATATTAGAACTGGTTCGCCAACTCTTCTCCTTCGAACCCAACTCTCTTCTTCTTCTTCCTCCTTAAACTCTGGCTCTTCTTCTTAGTTGCTTTTGTCTCTATTTAAAATCAACTTCCCAGGACAAGATAGCCTGACCATAGATGGAACACAAATCTCTTTTATCTCTCTAAAGGAAAGCCTACAGAGTATCTAGATTGAATGCACTATATATATCTAGAAAGAGAGAGAGAGAGAGAGAGACCTAGGAGGGAGAGGATTTGAACTTGAGTTATAGGGAATCCAGTGAGATATGGCTCATGTTGATGAGCTTTTGAACTGCTAAGCGAAGGAAGCGTTGTCTCTTACTTTGCAGCGATCAGGAGAAAGAGAAATACTGGGTTAAGGAAGAATAAGACCAAGAAGAAATTTAACACTTAGAAGATAACAGGGGAGATTCAAGTAACAATGTTTGCATCAAGGAAAGGTGAGAGTACCAAGTAGAAAGTACCTAGCAATAAAAAAGAAAACGTTAGCCTTCTTCCCCAACAAGATATGGCCCTAGGAGGGAGAAAAAGTCACATAAAGAGTTTGAAAGAGAAAGAGAGTACCATAGGTGGATGCCCGTGTACCACCACAGCCTCGCAGTCACCAACTCACTAGAACAGAGAGAGCTTCACCGGAAAATAGAGACAAAGGATATCATGAAAGGGTTAGGGAAGGGGATTAGGGATTTTGTCTGTTTTAATCTGTGTTTGTATTCCCAACCATTGTAAACCACCGGAAATGTTTGTAATATCTTAGGCTGTTTCTCATCCCAAGAATTAAGACTTAAACCGTTGGGAAAAAGACCCGATCATTTTGTCCAACCGTCAGAAATAAGTGTATGACTGTCAGCAAAGTTTACAGGGATTTATTTCTGCAGTTGTTTTTGTATTTCTGATGGTCCAATCGGCGGAATTATTTTTCGATATATTCCATTGGTTAAACTGCCAGGATTGTTAAATTTTTAGTCACAAAAAGTCAACTTTGTACAAGTGTTTATGTAACCCCCACTGAATTTTGGCATTCAAGTTCATCAATGGCGCCATCTGGCTTGTGGCGAGTTGCCGCATTGAACCATACAGGAGTAGATTTTTCGAACTAGCTTCCACTTAACCTTATGACAGTTTCATAATTCCTTTTCATGAGCTATATTAGAGATTGGTTTTGTACGATATGTCTTCATGCAATTTCTTATGGTCCTCAGTACGTAAGTTTTCTGGTTTAGAACCTTAAGGGACAATTGTAAGAATGGGCTTGGTGACCATACAGCAAGTTGAGATTTTATTTCGATGGCTGTTCTCCCTTTTGTGCAAGAAGAAATCCAAGGCAGGGTCCTAGCCTTAGACTTTTGCACCATGTGGCACCGATAATAATCTCCCATGGAAAAGGAAAAAGAGAGAACTGGTTCTGGGACGCAAATTTGAATGCAGATAAGAAAGGAGTAAGAAAATTGGATCAATTCAATGTGAATACTAAATAATATTACCCAACCGTAGTATTCAAGAATCTAGTGTTAGTGATGAATATTTATTGTCAGAGCGATGGTTCCTCTAATAATTAATGCAAAGCCAACGGGACTTGGCAAAAACTTGATAGTCTCAGAAGATAAATTACAGGTTCAGGATGTAATAGGACTGAGATTACGTTAGAAGTCAGGTCATCAATAAAGTTCTCTTTTAAGTACAATCTGATTGACTCTTAAACTGATATTTCGTGCGTTTGGAAGTTGAAATTCGGAAAACCAGAACTTACAGGAGATGAATTATGAAGTTTAACCAAAGATAAACAAAAAGAAGAGAAAACTCTATGATGCTGAAGACCGAGCGGGACGAGATATCTATGGTGGAACTTAAAATGCACCACTACCTTTGCATTTTATACGGAACGAGTGAAGGAAAATGAATACTAAGATGGTCTTTTCATTTTGTCGGTATTTCATTTCTAAAGGATTAAACTAGGGGTTGCATATGAATGAACAAAGTTAATGCCCCCTGCTTGTAGGGCCCTTTCTATGATGACTTTCGCACCCACAAAATTTGTGTATGTACACGTATTTGAAAGGGGGTTGTGGCTTGTACGACATTGGGATTGCAATGAATATCCATGAAATTAGTTGTGCCAAGCTTTATGAAAACAAATGTCCAAGCTCAAATATTAACTGAACACACAAGCATCTTATCTTTCCAAGATATAAAGATGTGGAATTGCGTCTTGTATCTTGTATAATATTGGGGTTGCAATAAATATCCATTAAAACATCACGCATCTAAATCTGTGGAACTGCGTCTTTGTACAAGTAGTTGAAGGCAATAAGGCAGATTGTGGGGCATGAATTCCAAATTTCAGGCATAAATGACAGCCGAGCATTCATTGACTACCAAAAATGACGAACGCCACAAGCTTTTCTGCAACCAGTCATTGGTATAATGATACGCAAAACAAGCCATGTGCATCCATAATGTAGATATTTTTATATGGTGAACATCCAGCAAAAGTACAAGCTGCTAGTTTCTTATGTTAGATTTCCAATTTCATTGAAGCATTTCAGAAAATCTTACGGAAAGGTCATGAGAAAATTTCGTGGACAAGGAATGAAAAATAAATAAATGAATTGAATCCAGCATATCAAGAACTTCTAAACCCTGGAATAGGCTGCATGAAAGCTTGATAAGATGCTGACATCACTAACGATTTCATACTTAGTTAAATAAGAACTGTTAGGAGAACTCTGAAAGAATAGCAGGATAGCTTAATTTAAGATCATTTGTCCAGAAAAGTTAGTACTGAGAAAGCTTTTACGTTAAGATATTATGAGGATTTTGTTAGAGTAAAAACTCTTCGAAATTTCATTTGTTTAGTTTTTTTTTTTTAACTTCTGGTGCCTTCAAAAAACATTAGCAACAATAGTGACATTTTTAAGCTATGTTTACATTTCTGAACCGTCAATGTAACAGATGGCAAATCATTTACAAGGCAAAATAAAGCTTAATTCACACTTCATGCGAAGCATGAGAATTGCATTCAGCTAGAATAGTAAGAGGCATGCAATTGCATACAATTAAATTCTGAATAATAAAAAATGCATTACATGTGAATTTATTTTCTTACCGATGCATGCCTGTTACCAAGTCTTCAGGCATATTCCAGTTAGACTGCCTCATTAGTGATGATCCGCAGCTAGTTTAGAGGATCCTGTAAAACAATGAATTTATACAGTTAGTTTCTTCTTTGTTTCCCCTGGTTTTAGCTCTTTCCCGTTGGAGAATATTAATGAAAATCATATTTCTTTATTAAGAAAAACTTACCTACAGTAGTGATTCGGTAAGCAAAATTCGATCTGGTTGCTAAATGACCTTGGATATTCAAGCATACTATATGGCAACAAAGACGCAAACTGACATTATTCACCTTATTAGATTTGCAATTTGACGCAGTATGTGACTATATTAGATCTGATTAAATAAACATGTACACCACTGGTAGAAAAATGTCCATCCAGGACGGTTTTGTTAACCAAACGACATTGTATATAATTATGAGACATTATCAGATCTCATACTATTGTGGATTGGAGAACTGGGGATAGCTTTCTTTTGATTATTACAGTAGATAAAAGGAAGCCAACTCCTTGGGTTCCACCGGTGTATATGGATGCATATATCTACATGGTGCACTCATTGCCACACCTAACTGATAGATTGTTGGCTAACTAGACTTGAGATCACAGATCCATAACCAGAAAATTACTGAACTCAACAAATTACATGCAGGCGAAATGAATATGGAGTTTGGCTTTGGGTTGATCTGGATCTACAGGAACTAGATCGAGCCCCTCGATGAAAAGGTCATGAATTTCTGCAGTGCAAAGTAGACATGGCTGGTTCAAGTTCCAGTTCAGAACTGATGGTTCGTATTTGGGTCTCAAACCAAGCCATAAAATATATAAAACCAAAATTAAAATAATAAAAATGGTGAAGCTGTTAGCTTGAACAATCGGTACTAGTTCCAACCTGGTTCCAGTTTGGAACAAGGTGGTACCAGAACCAAACCTGGGGATCCCCAGTTCCGTATCTGGTTTGGCCCGTTGCTATTGGAACCACCAGTCATTTCAAACAGGCAATGTCTAGGCGCCAAGGACCCTCCTTAACCACCTTTGACTCTATCCATCTCTAGACTTCAATTATGTAAGAATTGGAAATGGCATTAACTTGGTTCTCTAACTTTAAACAGCATGAACCTTAGTATCCAGATTTGCTTTTCTCAACGGATTCACCTCAATTATCATTTACCAAAACAATCACAATAACTTCTCGTAAAAGCTATGCCTTGGTAACATTGGGGATAGCACTGCCCTCAGAATGAGATCTCACATGGCTAGGGGCCTCCACTCACAAGTTGCAGGTCGTCAGTTTGATCCCCGGGTCACGCATGCCTGGCTTCGGGCTTCCAATTGTAACAAAGAAAAGGACAAGAAGCTTGGGATAGCGTTTTTCCCCGTGTGTCCATTTGGAGGTTTTGAAATATTCAAACTATAGTAGCTACGGCATAGCTTTTATTGAAGAAGAAAAGTCTAATGAACGTAGAATTGGGTTGGATATCGGGTAACACCTAAACCATGGAGATCAGAATACCTAGTAGCTTCGATTCCATATCAGCATCTTGGGCCGGTTATTTGCCCTTTGTATAGTTTCCCCAGTGTTCGCCAAGTAAGGACCCTTCCTGTGCAACTAGTATGTATCTAGTATGGGCTGCCTTTGAAGAACAAAAACTTCTATAATATGAGCTCAGAACGATTCTTACATTCTTACATTGGCTTTAAGGCCAGAGACAGCGTAGGAGAAATGGGAGTCATGGTCTTGTATGTTGGATCCTTTTTGTTTTGGTACTGATGTTATCCATGCCCTGCCCTGCCTTGGGCAGAACTTGGGTGGAATATTTGTTTCTTTTCTCTCTCTCTCTCTCTCTCTCTCTCTCTCTCTCTCTGTATCTATCTCACACACACACAAAAAATGTTTATATCTCAGTTTACTGCTACTGCAGCCAAGTAGTTAACTTAGGAGCCTTCTAGAGTAAGTTCTGTTTTCCAAGAACTTGGGAGAAAAGAAGTGGGGAGCCTCACAAAGAAACTCAAAGCTTACAAAGAGTTCTGTCCCCTTGAATGTAAGCAATGTATATCTACGCAGATCAGAACATGAGGTTTCACAAATTAATCCGTGTAATTCATGCTAGCGAGTAAATACAGTGGTGATCTCCTAATGTAAAAACATATCGAAGTGAGGGAGATTACCACATGGATGTAAGACTAGATTCAATAAAAGTCTAGTTCTTAAGCAGGCAAACTTCCTACCCGGAAACGCATCCAGATCTTTACCCGGGATCCATCTAACCTGAATCCTGTTCTAACATAATTCAAATTCAGGTCTATCCCAAACTCAAACTTGTATCTATACCTAATCAAGCTTACATAACAAATGTCCATCAGTCGAAGTCTCTCCTACTTAAGTCATAACACTTGGAACTGGAGTTTGACGTGCCATCCACACAAGACAGTACACCACAGCACATTTAAGTGCGAGTATTGGTACTCGATAACCTTCAAGTTCCGAGGAAAGTTTAGAAAAAATAACTCCAAAAGAACTCACCTGCAGACACTTGTGGGATGTGAGCTGTGTAGATTTTTTCACCCAACCAGCAAAGATGGATGATTCGCTAGACATCTTGCTAGCACAGGGTCTCACAAGTCTTCCAGAGATCCCCGAAGGGGCACCACCTCAAGAAAGGTTTTTGAACAGTTTTTGTAAATATCATAAGCTCAAGGGCCATGATACAGAACACTGCTACACCTTGAAAAGTAAGATTGAAGATTTGATCGAGCAAGGTAAGTTGCACGTCTCAGAGGAGCAAGACCCCCCTCAAGCCATCTTCAAGGAACCCTTCTCTAATCACGCAGGTTCAAGTGGGAAGGAAAAAGAGGTACGCTTTCAATCAAACACAAGTTATGAGCATGCATTGCATACCGTGCATACCACCTCTCACACACTACACTTTCCCGTAATAAAAATCGACAAAATAATAGTGATCCGGGGAGCGCTTAGAGTCCCGCCCCCCGGCTAAAGCCTTTGTAGAGATTCGAGGTGCCCCGAGGCACCAGTCTAGAACCAAGATAGGATCGAGCCCTAAGAAGAGTATAGGAGAAGTGACTAGATCCGAGAGGATCTATCAACCCCCACACCTAGCCAAACCAACTAGCAAGGCAGTAGTCGTTCTACCTACCCCCCACAAGCATGCATTCCAAGTTCATCACATGGCATGGACAAAAGTAAGGGCGTGGTGATAAACCCATATCACCTAGGACTACACCTTTCCAAGCTTCCAATTAACATGTGTATCTTGGAGTTAATAAAAACCTCTCATAAACATAGACATGTCTTAGAGGAGATCTTAGAAAAGGCTAGAGTCAACACCACCATCTCCCCTGAATCCCTATCTATCTTGGTCTCTCCCATCTTCGCCAAAGCTCTTATTGTATTCACCGAAGACGATTTAGGGAAGTGTGATGTAACCCATAACCAAGCCCTGCACATAGAAGTAGTGTTGAATAACCACCCTCTTGGCAAGTGTCTAGTCGACAGGGGAGGAGGTCTCAATATCCTTTCCCTCCATGTGGCTTTCCAAATAGAAGTAACCATTTCCATGCTCGAGCCAAGTCCAATTATCATCACAGGATATGATGGGAATCCTTCTAATCCCTTAGGCTCCATAAAACTACCCATGGAAGTCGGCCGAATACCTCATGAAGGGTTGTTCCATGTCCTAGATATAAACCCTCATTACAACTTGTTGCTAAGAAGGCCATGAATCCACTCTCTCTGAGCCATCCTGTTTACCTTTCATAAATGTCTTAAGATCCCATGGGATAACGAGGCTGTAATAGTTTTTGGAGAAAACAATCCCCAACTCAATGGGATACAAACCTTTTCTTGTTTGTCAAGTGAGCCAAGCTAAGAAGTAGGAAGAAGCATAGAAACGTCCAACCCAAGCCTTCCCAAAATATCTAAACCTTCCAAGTTTGGAGTTGTGCATATTCTAGGCAGGTCAAGCCTTTCCATACCTAGATCCATGTACCTTCCAAAAAAGACCACTAGAGTGGATAACCCTGCCATAGATGACACACCTTTCCAAAACCACCCTCTATTCCAAAAGTTTTCTAAACTCGAAAAGCCTTCGAAGATGTTGCTAAACATGGAATACACACCCTACCAGGGGCTGGGAGCTAAGGACCAAGGAGAACTTGAACTCATCATACCACTACCAAACCAGGGTCGACGTGGCCTAGGGTATAACCTAGCCATACCACTTGAGCTGCCACCCAAGACCAATTGGGTCAAGGGTGCCCTAGAACCCGCTAATCCCGAAATCTATAGTTTAGACATCTTATTTGGAGTCTAACTCGTAGTGTTTTCTTTGTAGATTTGATGAAAAATCTTTTTTTTGAAAAAAATACAAAAAATATATGTTTCAAAAGACCAAAAAAATTTAGAAAAATCCAAAACCCAAAAAAATTGGCAAAAATAAAAAATCCCAAAAAGAAAGTTTTTGCTTGTTTTTCCTTCTACTAGTTGCTTTGAAAAATAAAAAAATATATACAAATTTGAAAAACCCAAAAATCTCTTTTTCCAAAAACAAAAACAAAAATTTGATTTAGAAATACCTTTTTCTTCTTTTATACATGATACTACTTTCCTAGAAATCAAAGTACTTGAGCGTGATCAAAGCAAGGAGGAAGATCACCTCATCCATGAGGATGATCAAGCCTCTGAGCTTTCTGAATTCTATAAAATCATTGACTTGGAATAACCTTCAATATCCGTAGGAGGGATTTCCTAGAAGTCAATTAGGGAGTAAACCTAACCCAAAATATATCAAAGACTAGGATCATATCATGCAATGCCAAGAATTAAGATCGCGCATGTCCTTCATGCATTATATTGAAAATCATTCATTCCACATTAGGGATCGGCGATAGTATATGAATGCTCATGTCATTCCCTCCAAACTAGGGGCATGAATATATTCATCATTTCATAAAGCAAGTATCTCCATAGGGAATACATTTTACATGTCATCTTTCATCCATAAGAGGCCTATATCCTATTGGTAAGTGGCGGCCCAAGTGGGACGGTCCCTATGTTGCAAGAGGGCACCACAAAATGCATATTGGTAAGTTGATGTTAAGGGAAGAAATTTAGTGGACCCTATAAATGCCCAATATTAGGTATAGGGTCTACTTTAATTTTCTTTTGAAAAGATTTTAAAAATAGATCTCCTTTGAATTTTTGGAAAAAATGACCAAAAATAGATTATGTAACCCTAAATTAGGGAATTGATGCTTTATGAAAAGTAGAGTTTCTAAAATCATATGGTAACATTTCAAAAATCTTTTGCTTACCAAATGAGGCCTGGTTCAAAATAGCAAGATATTTTCAAATGGTAGGTGCTATTAGGAAATAGGATATTCTTGACTGAATTGAGTATCTAAAGGGATGAGTTATATTTCTCACTTCATTTCTCCTCAAAAAAGAAAATTAGCAAAAATCAAAAGAAAAGGAAGGAAATAAAACCTCTAATATAGAGGTCTTCCAAAAAGAAAAAGAAAAGAAAAGGAGAAACAAAAACCTCCAATATAGAGGTCTCCTTTGAAGAAAGAAAAGAAAAAGAAAGCCAAAGCTCAAAAGAACAATTTTCCATCAAAATTTTTTTTGCCTTAAACCCCAAGACGCTTCAAAAGGGACTGCAGGTAACTCTTTTCCGAAATCCTCATAGCTCATCTCAATGGAGAAAAGTTCATCTTGAAAGTCCTAGAGTAGGAATAGGACCTATTTATTTGGATTTCATTTTGTTTGAGAATTAGACTTTGTTGGATAAGAAATTAAACTTTGAAATGTTATTCAAAATCTTCTATAAAACCTCTACCGATTAGTGGGTATTAAAACCTGAGTGAAGGAAAATGTAAGAAATTGTAAGTCCTTTTGGATAGAAACCAAAAGGAATTCTCTTTTTGAAGAAGCAATTTTGAAAAACCCTAAATGTGAGAAAAAAATAGAGACCATTTTGCTTGGGGTAGCTGGCCATCATAGGCTTCTTCTCAAGTTCATGAATCAAAGGTATGGGTATCTAAACATCCATTTCATTCACCTCACATTTCATATATATACATGCATTTATAAAGTGGTCGTCCATGCATGATTACCCTAGTACTAGGTATTCTTATCAAATCCTCTTTGGCTAAGATCCCCTCCTTTACAAAAATAAATCCAAGGAAATAGATGTTATGGAACGAAGAAAGAATTTTATACTCTCAAGATACATCTGGGAAGGAAAGCAAATGGGTGTTTTCTTTTTTGTCATTATCCAAATAAATTTGGATTAATGCCAAAGAGAGGCATTTGTAAACACCGAATTTCTTTTTTAAATAATTTTTTTTTACCTTTTAGAAAATTACCTATTTTTGGCAGCTTTGAGTTTTTAAATAAAAATGCATCAAATGAGCTCGTTTTGGTATCAAAATTTTATGGTAGCCTCAAAATGATGGAATGTTGCTTCTCTTTCACAAAAATTCAAATTTGGACAAAAATTTATAAAAATGATGATTTTGCCCTCAAGACCAAATTGGTAGGATTTTGTCTTTTTAAATGATTGCCTTCAAAGAAGAGATGATTTCAAACAATTCCTTTTATATAAACAAATGAAAAAGGTAACATTGGGAATCAAACTCAAAATGTTTGTAAATTATAAATTTATGAAATTCCAAAACCCCTGATATTCAAAAACAAGTTAAATTCAAACAAGACCTCAAAAATTTGTCCGATTGAAAAGGGTCTCATTCCAAGATCTGATACCCAGGGTTAAAGTGGTTTGACACCTTACACCTGTTAAAGTGGTTAAAATGGTTCGATATCCCACACCCATGAGAAGTGTTAAATGGTCAAGGTGGTTATAGACTGACGTACAGACCAAAAGTAGGTCACCCTTGCAAACAAAAACTGGGAATGGAACCCAGTGCTTTTCCAAAGCAATATTTGAAGATTTCATTAAATTTGATGTTTTCAAATATAAAGGGTTTTTTTATAAAGTGTTTGAAACCTACCATATATAAATTCGTACCAAAAGGAGGTAAATTCCTCGAAAAGAAGAGATGGCATGAACAAAAAAAGGCAATGATCGAGCACCTGCCAATTTTGGCGTTATTGGGCAAAGTAACCTGTCATTTTTAGTTGCAGGTATTAAAAAGAAAAATCGACATTCAAAAAAGGAAAGTCGACGTTCAAGAAGGAAGGTCGACGCTCGAAGAAGGAAAGTGGACCACTAAAAGGAAAGCTAGCACCCAAGGAAGGAAAGTTGACAGTCGAAAGGAAGATCGGCGTCCAAGAAGGTAAGGTCATCATCAACTAAGAAAAAGGAAAGCAACATGTGAACGGGCAAGTTGTGACACTAAATTTGGCAGGTCACCGAGAAGAAAGTTGCCGACGTTGCCATGAATAAGTCATATGGCTAGGCGTAGGTGGCTTCGGAATATAATTTGGTAAGTTACCAATTCGTATCATTTTCAATATAAGAGGAAGGAAACTTTCCACATTTGGCTCAATCACCAAAGTCTCTATGTTTGGGAAGCTCGTTGGGAGAGTCCACAACATGAGAAAAGTTCAACAACCTTCCTAAATGAAAGTCCTATCTAGCAACCTTCCTAAATGAAAGTCATATCCAACAATTTTCCCAGAAGGAAACCACATTCATCCACCTTCCATTGTCGTTTGGCCTAACTCAGCTAGCTAAGAACCAACCTGGCCAAACCCACTTAGGTAGGTATGCTCTTGACTGAATCTGCTTACCAAAGAGGGATCAAGTGGTGGGTTTGGAAGGCTGTGCACAGCACAACACCTGCCTAATATGATGAATGGTAGGTTAGGAAGGCTGTACACAGCACAACACCTGCCTAATATGATGAATGGCAGGTTTGGAAGGCTGTGCACAACACAACACCTGCCTAACATGATGAGCGATAGGTTTGGAAGGCTGTGCACAGTACAACACTTGCCTAATGCGGATGAGGGAGAATTTGAAAGGATTGGCCAGCACTCACTTGCCAAAATGAAGCTCCAACCATTAGGGCAACTTGCCTTGGAAATATTTGTAGCAACTAGGCATCCTTTGGCCTATAAAAGGAGCTCCAAACAGGCTCCCAAGAAGGGCCGATCCAAGTTGAGAAAATCCAATCCGAGCTGAGAGAAATCTAATCCGAGCTAGATAGAATTCGAGTTAAAAAAAAATCCGAGCTGTGGAAGATCAAACTAGAGAAAGAGAGGGACAGAAGGAAGAGGAGGACAACCACTCGTCGTCCACGTCCAGATGCTCGCTGCCCATTGCCTCCACGTCGTCCAACGCCTCTGTTTATAGGTTTTGATTCTTGTACTAGTTGCATAATCTTTGGAAAATCTGTAATTAAGGAGCCATAGTCTCCATGAAAACATGTTGATGCAAACCCAAGGAATCGGCTCACCTTTTCTTTCATGTTATTATTGATTCAAACGTATATATCGATCCTTCAACTCCATAAACATACTCAAAATAATAAACCTCTTTGTTTTCATATGTTTTTTAGAATTGGAAGTAATTGATTTTATGCTATATATCACAAACAGAATATGCATAGTTTTCTGCAAATCTGAAAGTTCTGAAACTACACTCTGCACACACCTGATCACGGAATTTTTTTGTAACTAACGGTTGATCCAATCAAGTCATGTTGGCATGTATAAACTAGACATATGCATGAGTGTCTGGTAAAAATTTTAAGATTTTATACATTCTTTAAAGTGGTCAATTAAATCCAAGAAGTTTTGCAAAAACCAAAACAGGTTCTAGAAAATCAGAAAACTTTGAAATATATGTCTGCTATTTCTTTCATGTCTCTGTACATACTACATAAAATTGACTAAAAATTATTGATTTGGAAAGATAACATCCACACCTTTTCAGCAAAATAAATTTCACAAAAATTGAATGTTTGAGCACGGAGATATCATGGTTTTTCTGAGTCTTTGAGTTTCTGATACAGAACTGTTGAGTTCCTGACTGATGTGTATTTTTAGATTTAATTCTGATAATCTATAGCATAAAAATAAAAAATAAAAATATTTTCTGATTCTGCACACACATGTTTAGTTTATGTAAAATGTTTATAATTTTTCAAAACTCACAATCATTTTAAAAAAAAATCAGAGTACAGGTCTCTGAAAATAGAACAATTTCTGTTTTCCAGAACATGAAAATTTCTAAAATCAGGAACTTAATCACGATTTTCTCACACTTTCAAAATAGGGTTTTGCTTTTTCAAAATTTAACGGATTTCAAATATTTTCCAAGTGTCTAGGCTGACCCTTGAGCGCTAGTTCAAGAAGCCCTACATCGATAAAAACTCACTTGTCCACGATCGTCTAAGAAAGTCAAAAAAATCAATCTTTGTTAGTTTTGAGTAAACTAACTGGCGCGCTCACACACACGACGTAGATTGAGAATTTAATTTCAAATTTTAATATGTTTTGAAATAAAAATTCACGTCTTCACACGCATGGTATTGTAAGTTAACCGATACAAATATTATGAATGACATTGTATTTATTGATCCTTGTTTAGTGTAGCTATTAGTGCATTTCCATAGTCATTCGAGTTTGATAGAACATATAAGATAAAAATGCTAGAGGTTTTTCATGTTTTCAATATTGTTTCTTACATTAAGTAATGCTTGTATATACTCTATAATTTTTAGTTATAAGGTACATTTCTTTGAGGTTGTCAAGTATACATTAACTAACAAGAACTTTTGCAACCTTAACTTTCATGAGTATGTAGAAGGAAGAGAATTATGTTTAGGTATTGAGTTATGTTAGAGAGTTTTGCACTCCAAATAGTTTTCCATATATAATTTGCAGGGAACATTATCTAGCATGGTGAATGTTATTCAATTCATATTCTCAGATGCAACATACTTCTTGTCTAGAGTACATACTTCTTGTCTAGAGTGCATATTGTGAAAAAAACTGAATGATTTATTGTAAAATTGACAAGAAATAAAAATATGGCTATTGTGTTTGGTGCAACTTGGAGGAAGGTTATTCACTCATCAAGTGAGAGCAGTTATAAGAATTGAAGTGAAAAATTTTCTCTAAGTTGCTCTCTTACATTAAAGAGTAGTAGTTGGACTCGTATGAAAAGAAAATTGTCTCAACATGGATAGACAACATAATTCATTATAGTACTCATACAACTAATAGAGATATAAAGTTGCTTGTTAAGGCATCTACATATTTATGGATTTTAAATCTTGTAATGATTATTCTTTAATAGTAGACACGATGGAGAGTACACACGCAAGGTTGAAAGGGTTTCTTGATAGCTCAATTGTGAGATTTGATACAATTTGAAAACAAATACATTCATTGATCAAGTTATAAATTATAGAATTGAAGAACTTTTTTGAGGATATCATGCGGATAGGAGGAGTGCCTCTCGAGGAGGAAGGTGTGGAAGTGGTCGTCCATGTGGCCAAGGGCGTGAAGCCTCTCTAGCAGTGGGTCACTCCTCATTTGGGATTTGGGATCTTCTTTTTAGGACCAACTTTCCTAGTTTTCGAATTGGGTCTTCTCTTGAGAAGAAAACTTTGAGATGATTGGACTTTGAACTGTCATATAAAACCGCAATACCCTACTTTATGGGCATATTTGTAAATTATTAGGTGAATGTTATTGAAGATGGAAATTGTAGTATCTTGTCATTGGTGAACTTTTATTAAAAGGAAAGGTGTGGTGTCGTGAAGCTTGTAGAGAATGCTTCAAAGAAGTGGAACGTCAATATAACCTATACTCACGAGTTTTTATGGATGAGGGTATAATTGATATTGTTATTTGTTGTATTGTATACATGAATGATGACCTATGTCCTCCTCATTACTTGATGTTCATGTTAGACATGAGTTTGGTCATTACTACTAGATAGAACATAACATTGCTAATGCTTTCTACAATTAGATTGATGATATTTCTATTGTTAGTGTCAGACGGTGGGTAGCCAATTGTGAGGGATGTGTAGCATATATGCTATCACAATTCAACTATACATTTTTTAGCATTAATAATAATATCTTGTTATTATGTATATGTTATTTAAGTATTTATCATATTTAATTTCTGATTACTTACCTTCTCTTCTATTTTTAGATGCATATATTTGATAGCTCTTCGATGTCACCTTCTTCCTATCTTGGGAATGATACCAATGTGAAAGTATCATGAATTGGTATCAATTGTTCTACATAGTATTGAGATATACATACAAGTGAGAGGACCAAGTGATGTTATTATGCATAGCATTGAGGATAATGATTGTATGTAATTTATATTTATAAATATACTTATTATCCCAATTTAAATGAGCTCATTATTTCAATGTAATTGTACTAATTTATGCATTTGTTTGATTATATTAAAGAATAAAAATAAGGAACCAAAATAGCATTCATTATAAATATTACACAAATATATATGTAACAAATAGTATAAAAGACCATCACAAAACCCTTCAAATACCTGACATAAACCCCAGTTCATGCATCCTCAACACCATCGTTGACCATCTAATCAAATATTGTTAAGCGATATACTCGTTTTTCAACACTTCTCATATATCTTTATCAACTCTCACAATGTAAGGTCACCCAACAATGGTCATAGCACACACTCCAAGTATTGTAAATATGAATAATATTAGTATTATCATCCAATGATAACAAAGATAAAGAATAATAATATAGACAAATATTATTTTATTTATATGAAGAATGATGTATCTTGTTGCTTAGTTGAAAGAGGATGAATATGATACAACTAATTCTTCAATCCTCTCAATTTAAATCAATGTGTTTGAGCAATATATTGTTGTACGTAGAACTCATCATACTCATGAGGAAGACATTCAAATAGAAGTTGAAAACAATGTGAGTCGTGTACCTCCCAAGTGGTGGACTATCACTTGTACTTTACCTTACATGGCATTTTTTTGGTCTACTTGTATGAGATGACCTTATTGAAGCAAGAGGAATGCCATGACAACTATTTAACTATTGAATAACCTGAATAGGCAAGTACGGTTCTACAACATCCAAACAATGAATGCATCCATGGTATCTCGATAACTTATATGTATTGTTCTCCAAATAGCTATATGACTGTCAGTCAATCTGCATTAATAAAAAGAAAGATAAAAATGGCATATGTATAACATCATAACTTGTGTAATAGAAATAAAATTGGTAGTTGTAGTCTAATAACTTTGTCCTACTGTCATCAAATCTAATTGCTTACACACTTAGCAAGTCCATTGGTAGGTTTGCTTATGACAAACATTTTTCATCCACCTTTGTGCTTGTATTTGGCCATCAACCCATTCTTGTTGTATGCTGACTTTAAAGGCTGAGAAGTTTTCATAAATTCATGCCCATAAATATAAAATATAATTTATTTACTGAATTATAAAAACAAATTATATAGAAGTATTTTAATAAACATAAGCAATAAATTTTTACCTAAAGTAAAGTAGTATACCCACTTAGTTGTTGTGTCTTGACCCAAGAAGCTTTTTTCTAGTTGCTTGTACAAGTAAGCCAATGTTTTACCACAAGCATAACTATCGATCCTCCAAACATTGTGAGTCAATAGTTGCATGATCAATATTGGTACTTTGTATCTAGAATTATCTTGATATCATGTACACTCAATTTGATACAACGAATATAGTACAACCTTCTTTTCAAGTGTGGGTCTGTTACTCCTAATATGGGTTTGGAGTGTCTCAAACTTAACAGCTCCAAACTTAATCTCCAACATCTTCATTAGTATTCATCTTCAACTGATCACTCAAAATGTCTTTCTGTGAGAGTTCAGCTTGGAGTTGTGGGTCATCTGAGAAGCCATGTGGGACGACGAATGACAACAGTAGTATCGTGTAGAGAGAGAGTCTGTTAAAACACCTGAGGGTATCATGGATATTTTTTAATAAGAGCAAGGGCAATTTCAAAATCATGATAAAAATGGTACGAGTATAGTGATTTGGGCCTGTGAGTAATACTTTTGATAGTGGATTCCTATTCCATAGAAAGTAGAAGTGGAACAAAACCAATGGTCTCCAATTTGGGATTCAGTTTCGGTTTCACCATCTCCGGCGCCAGGTGGTTCCTAGCCTAGCTCGGTTGTAGTTAGAACCACGGGACCGTTTCAAAACTGGCCATGTCTACATTGTGTGACATTTCTCGAAATTTTAGCAAATTCTCATGTGGTCTTCATATTTGGGGGTCAACCAGACGTTACCGAGGCCCCCCTATGTAGTCAACTGACCAATGAGCTTTTAACCAGGCTGGGCCCACTATGCATGATAAAGTAGGCTCATCAAGCTCATATTTGGCTAACCCATGGTCAAGGACCTTGTCCACTGCTCTTGTGTTGATCAATCGGCCTAAATGGCCTCACCACACCGCACCCTCTCTCCCCCTCCCCCCTCTCTCTCTCACGCACACGCACACACACACAAAGATAAACTTGGCGAAGCAAACGCACCCTACTAAAAGGGGACGGGCTATAATCATATTAATAACTTTTTTCCTGACTAAGATTAATGTGGCTACTTCCAAAGTTGAGCAAGAAATAATGGTGTAGCAACCCTCAATGGAACTGGAGTGCCTGGCGCTTGTATTTAGTTTATTCAGAATTTAAAATGTCTTGATGGATATTTTCAGTACAATATGAGAGAGTTGTCTCGGCCTAAGTAGATATAACATGTCTTCATCAATCTCTCTCTCACCATGTATCAGTACTGCACTAATTGACGAATTTGGAAAGTAAAAAGAAAGTGCATATCCACTTTTTACCTTTTTAAAACTTAAAGAAAAATCTTATTTAAAAGGTAACTTAGGTGCACTGTATATATGTGCGTGTGATTTCAATTGTACAAACTAGTTATATGAATTAAGATGATTGACCATTTGAGCTATTATTTCAATAATCCGAGATAAGGTCGGGCTTTATTTTCTTTTTCTTTTTATTTGAAAGCAAGCTAACGGCTTTTCGAGCATCATTGAAATGTGAAATAGATTTTTTATTAACAGACATGTGTAGTGTTTTATTGGGTTTTTAAACTCAATGGCTCACAAAGTTTTCAAAATTTTGAAGACAATCATACTATCAGATTGCGAGGAAAATAACAAGAAATACTGTGTATATTTCGTATGGAACAATAATAGTTGGTATGGTGGTGATTTTACAGTACATGTATATAAAGCTCGTGCATGTGTGTAGCATGCAGCTAATGCTAGACGAGGTAACTGAGTCCACACCCTTTCTTCTGCCACTTTGGATACCAAATTAAGAATCCAGCATCTACCCATCATAGACGGCCAACCTTGTGATCCCAGCCATCCGGAGGGTTTTGAACCAACTTGATTCATCGTCGGCCGAAGGGTACCGGTACTGCAAAAAATACATTAATTAGCAAAAAAATAAAACAGGGTTAGGACTGAGCCATCAAAAGAAATCTCTTTCATCATTTCTCCGGCCGTAGAAAATCTGCTTGAAACAAAATGGCGGATTTGGATTGGATGGATTTGAAACAGAGATTTCAGATTCCCATTATACCAAATTCTCATGTCTAGAAGTCAAAGGTAGAATGATAATTTGAATACTTAATATTTTAAATTCTACGATTAAATTCCACCGTATGATTACCATTCCTGAAACTATAACAGTTAGGCATCGACACAACTCTTGGGCCATATAGCATCAGGAATTCTCATGTCTAGTTGACAGTTTTGATCCTTTTTCTGGAAATGCAATTTAATCTACACTCTAGGGGTTACGAAGTGAGCGCCTTGAGGCATCAATTTATCCAGGATAAACTGGGATATTGTGTCGTTTCTACTAAACGCCACACACACACACACATACACAACAACAACTGCATCTTTTTAATCAGTACAGACATTAGTTAACCGTAAACCGATCATATCTAGAAGTGTTAACCAAATCAAAGGAATTGCGTGAAACAGACAGCACTCTACGCCATAATAAAGGAACAAAATGAGTTGAATGAGATTCAATTAATCAAGTCAATTCCAAAAGGACAAGATAATACAACAATATATGGGTATGGTACAACAAATGGTACACAAAATAAAGAATCATGAACACTTCAATCATGTGTTCGGTAACTAAATTTGACGCTGAAAGAAAAACTGAAAGCCAATTTTGGCTCTAAAAGATTATTGCCATCTTCTAACGATGCCAACAATGGCGTTTCTCCCCGAGAACAGACTCGTCATCTTAGCTCTCAAAACTAAAGATGTGCTGCTGGGCACGTCATCCTCCGCATTAGTCCTCCCAATCAAAATTTCAGAATTCTCTCTGCCCTCATCCCTTTCATCCAGTTCAAATTCCAATTTTTTCCCACCGAATCTGTTCAATCTGGCCTGCTTCAATGCTTCCATTCCCTCAACGCTCACCCCTCTGCACTTCCTCACCTGTACCTTCGCCAATTCCGGGCACCCGTCACCCAACAGACGCAATCCCACGTCGGAAACCGGGCACCCCTTGATGTAGAGCTTCCTCACGGCCCTGAATTTTGCGGCAACCACCGCCAGTTCGCCATCGCCAATGGTCTCGCTGCCGCAAAGAACCAATCTCTCCAACCCAGAACAGCCTTCCCCCAACTGGACCAAGCTCCAGGCCGTCGGGTTCACCCCCACCAACACCAGTTCCTTCAAATTCTGACAACTTTTTGCGAATCCGGCGATACCCACATCCCCAATCCTGTTCATCCTCCACCCGTCGATTCTTACCTGCCGGAGCCGCTTGCATCCCGTTGCCAGTCCGACGATTCCAGCATCAGAACACTCTGGCATCTTCAACAAATTCAGCGTTTCCAGGTCGGAACACTTCGCAACGCCAAGGAGGCCGCGATCGGTGACGTAAGATCGCTCGAGGTGGAGATGAGTCAAGCGACGGGCGGTTTCAAGTACCTGGTCCCAATTGCCAGAGCATCGGATGACGGTGAGGGACTCCAATTGCGGGGATGCCACGACCACGGCGGCGAGGTTTTCATCGTTGAAGAGCTCCTTGAGACGGATTCGGCGGAGACGGGAAGCTGGAAAGGAAGCAGGATCGCCAGAGAAGCAGCGCAGGCGCTTGAGGGAGATGGATTCAAGGGCGGGGGAGGAGGACAGGAAGGAAGCGATGGTGGCGGTGCCCAATGAGCAGGAGGAAGCGGAGAAGTCGACGAGGCGAGGCAGGCGGAGGTCGCGAAATCCGGCGTCGGAGAGGTGGCGACAGGCCTTGAGCCGGAGGGAGAGGAGGAGAGGGCAGAAGGAGGAGAGGGAAGATAGGGCGGCGTCGGTGAGGGAAAACGAGAGGCGATCGCAGCGGAGGGTGAGACGGAGGATGGAACGGAAACGGGAGGAGAGAAGGTTGGAGAGGGGGAGAGAGGCTGTGGCGTGGAGGGTGAGGCGGTGACGGGAGAGAGAGTCAACGGTGAGCCATCTGCGGCAGACGAGAGCACAGCGATTGCGGTCCGAGGCCGAGAGGTGGCTGAAGACGACGGCGAGGCAGTCGTCCGTAAGGTTAAGGGTCAGGTCGCGCATCTCCGATGCCATGCAGGCGATCGTGAAATCTGCGACGACTGGTGGGTGTGAGACATTCTGCCCCATGTGTGTGTGTGTGTGTGTGTGAGAGAGAGAGGGCTCTGGCTGGGAGGAAGACGGTGAGAAGAACCTTTATAAGAAATGGGAGGATCTGCACAAAAAAAAGGGATGGTCAGAAAGAAAATTGCATGACGTCCCTACGGACAAAATCTATTGCTTAAAGCACTCAACTTTCTTTCATTTACTGATATGTGCTTCTACTAGGAAGGCGATACGTGGAATTATCTTACAAGAGTAGCTACCACACAAGTCGGGTTTGTGATGTCACTTATGGATTTCCTTGAAAGTGAAATGCGACCTATAACTTCTTTCATTAATTGACAAAGTACGCTTAAAACGTATAAAACAACGCCCAAACAATACTGGCTCGAAAACCATAACTTTTGACTGATGCCTTTGTCTTCCCTTTTTGTGTAATCACAACCTTCTTTATGTTAAAGAATTAAGTTAATTAATGGTTGGGTTGATTAAATGCATGTACATTAATTGTATTTAGTTTTTATTATATATTTTTAAATATTTATTTTATACATCTTTGATATATATGAAAGTCCTTAGGTGTAAAAGTCACATGTGAGTGAGGGACTTATATGAAAGAGACAAAGTTTATTCATATCGATAGATGAAAGAAACACAAATGTTCTTTTATGTAGTTGGTAGTTAATGAACCTTAGATTAAAGAACTTGAGAGGACATGCATGAGCATATGCTCATGCACGCCGGGTTGAGTTGGGCCTGGTTTTGGGAATGGTCTTGTTTGGGTTTGGGTTTGAAAATGGTCTTCGGACTATCTTCTTGTATAAAAAAATTTTGATCTAACAGTCAAATGGACTTATGCAAAAACAATTACGAAAAGAAGAGGTGTATCATTTGTATCAGATTTGATATCCGAGGTCTACTATTTTATTTTAAAATGGGATTTAGAGCTTCCCTAATCAGAAGTTAATCACACAACACTCTCTCCTTCCATCTCCCTCTACTTCATGTTTCTCTTTCTCTACACTGATTGCTTCCTTTCACTCTTCGACTTAGGCAATTGAGAAGTGATCAAAGGCGGCTCGAGTGAGGTATGTGCTCCTATCATGTGTCGTTCATTTTATCCTAGAAGAAAGGTACAACCATGTGTGCGTACCCAACAACGAGACGTTGATTTCTCTAACGTCAATCCGTATGGATGACTACAACCAGATAAGTGGTTTATTGATTTTTCGTTCTTATTTTGCTTGTTTCTTATACTGTTTGTAATGGCTTTCTTTGGATCTACGATTATTGATGAAATCGATATGTTTATGATTGTTGTATATTGTTTATTTATGCATATAATTATATATTTTTTATCAAGAATCTTAGAGATATTAGATTTTGTAGTAAACATGTCGTCATCTAGTACTCTCTATCCTAATGTCGATTCGATCTTGATGTCGCAAAAGTTTGATGGCCCCTACTTTAAACATTGGCAACTACATATGAAAATTTGGTTGGCAATATTAGGGTTGCATACTTTTATCGAGTGGGATTGTCTCCTACCTAATGATATTGACTCTAGAAGCTTGGATAAAATTGTCGAGTGAAAGGTGATATAAAACTTGAGTTGAGAGGATCACACTTACTTATTTTCTTACACACGCAGTCTAGCACTCAATAAATATGACTCACTAAGGTGATAAAGATCGGCTTACTCACCATCGGTTAAGAACAAGGGAGATTTGAAGCAATACTGAAAAATAACAGGATGAGAATTGCTTAGGCTTGATCCTATTTATACTCAGAACAACCCCTAGGGCTAGGTTCAAAGCACATTAACTTGCGATAAAGACTCCTAGGAAATAAACAATCACTTTGTAAAATGTTGATCTATGAACTTGCTATAAAGACTCTCCTAGGAGATGAGCAATCATCTTGTAAAATGTTGATGCATGCTCAGTCATATATGATGCTTTAATATATGTTTTGGTAATTACTAAGATCACTAAATATAATTAATAATTAACTAAGAACATTAAATTTGAATTGTTTGTCCCCATAATTAGCCAACTAGAGTTATTGATTATAAGAGATGCTGAGAATCTCTTAGCTAGCTTAAATGTGAGTTTCACTCTTGAGTGACCTCCTACTAGAGTAAAGAAACAATCTTAGGTTTGTTGAAGAGGTCCCTGATAGCGATTGGTGAGCTCGTTTGGCCAGGTTAAATCATTAGTGCCTTGTCCTTTATCAAAAGGAGAACACCTTGTATCGCTTTTATATTTTATTGACACTATCAAATGTATTACTCGATTCATATAGTTATTCTCCTTCTACGATAGCAAAAGATCTCTAGGCTATTTTGGATCAGAAATATAATACTGAAGAACTCGATCGTGAAAAGTATTTTATGGTCAAGTTTCTTCAATATCAAATAGTAGAGGAGAAATTTGTGATTGAGCAAGTACATGAGTTGTAGTTTCTATGCCATAGTCTTAAGGAAGTCAAAATTGAGTGTCCTGATAAATTTATTATTGTCTATTGAGAAGTTCAAATTTGAGTATTTTGGCCTATATCTTAAGCATAAAGAGTAAGATGACCCTAGATGATCTCATGGTAGACATAGCAATAAACAAATAGCATAGAAGTCAGAAACCAATTATGCTTGTTGATAACACCCCTAGGTTGAACCTGACGATTAAAAAGAAACAACCTAGTGATATTAAAGGAAAACAAATCAAGTACAAATCAAGGCCAAGATCCAAATGAAACTCAAAAACAAATCATACTAATTATGTGATTAGGATATCCCACAAAAAAATTTAAGAAACATGCAGCCATTGAGTGAGCTACGATAAACATGGTGACCATTGTACTTGCATCTAGTGATGGGTATCTTTCTCTTAAATATCATATTCTTTCTATTTATGAGCTACATTATTAGATTTTAGAAATTGGGGCTAATGTGCACATTTGTGTTAACCCATTCTCTTTTTGTGTCTTATGAGATTGTTTGTGACAAAACCTAACCTTAGGGGATTGCGAAAGGCATGTGGATCTAAAGTTTTCTTCGAGAAAGATCCCAACTCTTTAGAGGGTTAGGTATATTACTATGATTCGCTAGAATCCAATTTTAGTTAGGAAAGGTTTAAGGTCAAATTATAAATGTAATAAAGTTATAATTACATGAATTTACTTGGTATTTTTTTGCAAAGGGTTATTTGCATGATATAGATGATCTATTTAAAATTTATGTAAAACTTGTTCTTAATCCTAGTATAGATTTTTAATGTTAATAAAATTTCTACTTCTTCTTTTATTGTTTACAATATTAAATGATATGATGTATGACATGCAAGGTTAAGTCATGTTAATTTCAATTCAATAAAAATAATAATAAATTTAAATTTTATGAATAAAAAAATTAATATTGAGAGAATTTTTATACTTTTATAATTTAACTCAATTTCTAATTCATAAATTAGACAATATCTAATACAACTTCTGCATATTAAAGAGTTAAAAAAATAAAGTTTGCCATGAACTAGCACACACATGTTACACACATATATGGGATTTAGATACAAGATGCCCCTAGTAATATATGTAGAATTTATTTAAATTAACTTATTATGTATTAAAAACAATTTATAATAAAAAACTTTGTAACAAATTTTTAAAAATGAAGTGATTAATTTTCATGATTAAGCTAAATCAAACATGTACTTTATGGACATTCTCGGTCATAATTAAAAATATATAAACTCTTGTTCTTCAAATAAAAAAGAAACTATTATTTTTAAAGTTAATGAAATTTTCTTGTAATAAAATAAAATTTTCAATCAAATTTTTATAGAGAAGTGTGCAAGGAAAATATATTTTCTATTATACTTTTTTAATATATAATTTTTTTATTAACTTATGTCACACCATAAAATAAAAATTTAAATTTAATTATATATTAATTAAATTAATTATACACTCAATTAAAAATTAAATATATAATTTTAATACTATAAGGTAATTCAATAAAAAAAAAATAATGATAATGAGTGTGTCTCTAACCTTTCTTATTTTTATAATATTTTTTACATCATCTAAATTTTGGAAACATCAATGCACAGCACAGCATTCGGAATATTCGTCGGCGATGTTAGATGGTTGATGCTGCTGATTCCTATTAAGCACAAGGATCAAGTATTTCATTGCTCTTCAGTCGAGCGTATAAAACACGCGCATGACCATTTAAGGCAATAAACTTTTTATCACGCGTTAATTTTGCTCGTGGGGATATCACTCCCCAGTGGCGTTATTGCCCAATCCCCATTCCTATACTCTGGTGCGCGGAACGGTTTCATCAAACGCAACGCATGGCCACCCAATCCTCCGGAAATTCATCGCTTCCATATCGACCCGGTTACCTGATTCACTCTCGCTTCGTTCCAGAAGCTTCTTCACACTTCAGCTGAAAAAGGTTCAGTCTCAGTTTCATGGTTCCTATATCAATTCCATTTTTTTCATTTCTTCTTCTGATTCATTTGATTGTTCTCTTGTGCCAGCAACACTGTAATTATGCCACTATTGTTTTCAAAATCCAATCTTTTGAGTGTATGAATGATGGGTCTTGTGGAAAAATACTCAAAAGTTTGGAGATTTCTCTAAGGTTCTGGAAAAACTGGACAACTTAAAGTTACATTTTTTTTTGTATTTGTGGAGAATTGGACTGTTTTTTTTTTTTTCATTGTGTTGTGTTGGGAATTGGTTATTAATATATGTGAACAAGTCTGAATTGCATGATCTGGTGTAGGTTTATCAAATTCTAATGTAGTGTGGTAAATGTTGCATGATTGTAATTTATTTGTGATGTTTAGTGATTTTTGTTCTTTCTGGTTTCAATCTCCGTTTCCTTGTGTTTTTTTTTATTCTTCTTGCATGTACTTCTATAGGGAGAATTCTGTTTTATTTTTAGCAATGGGTATACTTTCAATTGGCATGTTTTAAGTTTTTGCTTTCTGTGGAAAGCATTTTTCTTTTTTATTTGTTTAAAAGGCTAGCTGAGTAAACGTGTATGGATGTGTTCAATCGGTTGGACTTGATTATTTGATTTTAAATACTTGGATGGAAAGTGTTTCTTTCACGGGAAAAACTCCTTCTGGTGGATGATCAATTTAATCCTTTTGGACTCTTTTCTTTGCTAACGGCCAAGGTAGCAGGATTTTTTAGGTCCTTCTCGAGCATTTTTTTTTATCCAATTTCTCTTGACGAAGTACTTTTCGTTATAGTTACAGCAATGCACTATAAACTTAGTAGATTAACATCAATAACACAATGGTGATGTTATTAATGCAACTGGAGATAGTAATTGAATACTGTCCTTGAGCTTTGGATATAGTCTAGTCTAATAATGGTTCATCTGGGCTCTAATAGTTTATTTTTTACATTTTCACTATGTCACCAAACATCCCATGGTCAAGTTTTTTATGCAGGATAATATCTCAGACACTATTTTGCTTTTATGTAGCTGTAAAATTGGTTGATTTTACTTTTAAATAATATGTAGACTTGTACCTGAAGATTTTCTAATCACAAGGACTGTTAAATTATGAAGAACTCTAAGAGTAATGGGATCACTAGATATATATTTTTTATGGGTGGTGGCACTATCACTTGGAAATCTAATAAACAAATCATATTAGTTTGTTATACTTTTAAGGCAAAACTGTATGCTTTGGATGAGTGATTTGGAAGCAAAATGGACTAAGGGACTTATGCCCAATTTACCTATGATAAAGAAGTTGCTTCCTCTAATTTGAGTTCATTATGATAGCATGATCACGATTACTAAGATCAATAGATCAAAGTATAACAAAAAACAAAGGAGACATATCCAAGTCACACTTAAGTTTGTAAGATCTTGTATTTAATGGGGTTATGGCTATTCATTTTGTTAGATCCAAAGATAATACAGTTGATCTTTTGACTAAGAGCCTATCAATAACCCTACTCGAGGAATCTAAGTTAGAAATAGGATTGAAACTCACGAGTTATTTACAAACAATGGCAACCCAACCTAATTAAGTGGAGATCCCATGAAATATGTTCAATATGGTAATAACAAGTTGTTTGGTGAATAGGATGATACTTTGTATTATGTGATACTTTGAATATATGTGTGTTTATCTCCTTTATACCTAAAGTGTCATAATTACAAGTTAGTAAGAGATTATTCTCTAAATACGATTAAGTTTTAAGACAAGATGTTAGTAGTACATCTTTTGAGATGCTCAACTAAGTGATTGATATTGTGAAGTCAATGGTTGGATTCATCGAGTAAGGAATCCAACCAATCACTTTTGTTCCAAGTTTTCCTTGCATTTCGTAAGAATAATGTTAACTTAGCTTTTCTAAAAACCCAAAATTTTCTTTAAGAAAATTATGGTGTTGAAAAGTGGTTTTCGAAAAGCCAATTTCGAGGAACATGGAGTGATAGTTGGAGTCTTGATTTACACAAAATTTAACTCACATAAAAATCAGGTTAAGATGGTTCTCTAGCATGCCCACGTCATGTTTAAATCAACCAGTAGATTCCTGTAAGTACCATTAGAATTACGTTGTTATTCATGATGACAACACATTCTTTGGCATGACTGGTGGGAGGACGTCTTCTTCTGATATTACATGGGGTATGAGAACTTAATCTAGTGGGGTATACCCAACGGCCTCCTCCAATACTGACTTTGATAATACCAATCCAAAGTTCATGAATGATGGCGGTATCAGATGATTCGTCTAGTCAGGCCTTAGCCTTTTATGTAGCATAAACACACCATGAAAACACCCAATCCACTTCACATCCTCAAGTCAACAACAAAATAATATTTGAACGGCTAAAGCCATTTGTTATTAACCAGTTACATGCTCAATTTGGGGATCTCCAAGGGTCTTTTTTCTACTTGATGTTGTAGACTATATTCACCATGATTACAAATCAATTAGCTATCCTATGAGAACCGAAGATGCTAGTTGCAAAGTAGAAGTAGGTTGCCAAAGTGGCCACTCAACCCTAGCCCAGCCATAGCTTGATTTTAGTAAGTACACTAGAAGTTACACCATTCTTGAGTCAACAATGATGTGACAACTGGATCTACATATATGGGCACATCAACATTGATTGAAGGCCTCTGAACTTGAGTAGATGCTTCCAATGCCATCATTCTGGTATGTGTTCCCTATAGGGAAACCATTTGTATCCCTAACAGGAATCCAAGCTCCAACCAATATGCTAGAGGCATGCACCAAGTATCTCAGCCGATGATGCCACCACTTGCACCTAACTTCATGGTAGATCAAGCTAGTATAGTTTTTCCTCCACCGTCATAGTTGGTGAACTAAGCAACCAACTTGCACCTAACTTCATGACATTTATGTACGACTATTGTCTAGTTGGTGAACCAAGCAACCAAGGTGGAGTACATTCAAAATGTTGTTGATCCTTTAACTATCAAGTGGAAAGGACTAAAGAAGCTTCTAATGATAGGCCTTTATCTCATGCAACAAGGAGATGATGGGAGAAACAAATAAAAATCCTGACTCAACTGAATTTATGGTGGTCAAATTGACCCAAGGGTCATTGTAATAATCTACGGCCTCCAAAGAGCAAGGAGAAGGAGGTTGATGTAAAGGAGTCACTTGAAAGAAATCATAATACAGGATATGAATGCATAGTCATTAATGCATTAACTCTAAGGATTATGTTATTTACCAATAAGCACCTTTACACTCAAGGTTGAGTTGGTAATATTGGATAACTTAGGTAATGATTTAAACTAAAAGGTACAATTACTGAAAGAATAATATGATGGTTGAATCGGAAGGACACCTTACACTTCGGCACTTTGTGGGGATTGTTAGAATTAAGTTAATTAATTGTTGGGTTAATTAAACGTATGTAGATTAATTATATTTAGTTCTTGTTAAGTATCCCTAAATATTTATTTGATGCATCTTTGATATATCTGAAAGTCTTAAAGTACACGTCACATGTGAGTGAGGGACTTATGTATGTGAAGATCAAGAGACAAAGTTTACTCCTATATTGATAGATGAAAGAAATCCACATGTCCTTTTATATAGTTGGTCGCTCGTGAACCTTAGTTTGAAGAGTTTGAAGAGGACATGCATGACCACACCATGCGTGCGTATGTTCGTGCCGGGCTTGAGTTTAAAAATTGTCTTCGGTCATTCTCTCTCTACAGTCATTTCTCTCATTCCACTCTCTAGCTTAGGTGACTGGGGCATGGTTGAAGGCAACTCGAGCCAAGTACATTATTTTGAGAGAAAGATGCAACCACTCATGCATACCCAACAGCAGGATGCTAACTTATCTAAGGCCAATTCGTACAAACGACTCAAACAAGATAAGTGATTTATTGATTTTCGTTCTTGCTTTGCTTGTTTCATAGTGTTTATAATGCCTTTTTTAGATTTGTTGTTATTGATGAAATCAACATGTTTATGATTGTTACATATTGTTTATTTATGTTTTGAGATTGACTGATAGCGAGGAGAAACCATCTATGAGCTACCTTTATGAAGCCATGGATAGGGCAAAAGAAGTCATTAAAAATAATTTTAATAGAAGAAAGAGGGATTATGTGCCCGTGTGAAACATTATAGATAATAGATAAAACAAACAATTGCATCAGCCTATTCATGTAGCATATTACCTAAACCTAATATTCAAGTACTCAGCAAGCTTAAAAAAGGACGGTGAGGTTAATCGAGGCATCATTAATTGTATAGACTGATTAGTTCCTGATGAGAGTAGAGCAAATGCTATACATCGAGAGATGGAGATCTATGATAATACTCTTCAGGGTTTGCCTATAGCAATTTGCAGTCACACTAATATGCATCCAGCTAAATTGTTTATCTTCGTATTTAAGTTTTTAAATCTCATATTAGTGTGGATTAAGTCCCTAATATTTGTATGTTTGGTGGAATAGGTTTGGAAGTGATTATCTAAATGAGTTTGCTCAATCAATGTCCAACTTATTGGTGAAGGGCCAAGGACATATAAATTTTGAAAGGAGAAAGGACAATATTGTTATGGAGTATGGACAATGTTCAAAGAAGGAGCCATGGAAGTATAAAGACGAAGAATTCTCGAAGAAGTTATGGAGTAAATGTACAAGAAAGCATGAAAAGTAAGAAGGATTGTCGATCTTATAAATCTCAAATGTGGATAAACAAAATTCTTGAGAATCATGCTAAAAAAGCAAATGCGCCCTTACCCTTTTCAATGTATAACCAATATAACTATGACCCATACCTTTGATGACTATGGATACGGAGTCGTAAGGGGCCATATGTTGATGCCAAAATATATAAGAGAGTACGTGGTAGAAGATAAAAATTCTCGAAAGAGAGGGACACCTGGCATGGCTCTTGAGGGATCTCAAACAAGTAAATTAGGGTAATCCTATAGTTTTTACACCACTTCGATGCTCAAGAAAGAGGACCAAAAACTCAACATTATAAGAGAGTTATTGATGACAACCTTTCATATAAGGTGTTGCATGTTATTATTTGGGAAGAACACATGTAGAGTTATCTTGTTCAAAACTAATCCATATTTGTATCATTTCCTCATAAGGGCTTTAGTTGTCCTTCCTATGAGTTGGGAAAAGGAATCAAATGAAGAATATTATTCAAGCACATCACTAGGGCCCCACTTCTTGGAGGTGTATCATGAACCATTTATAGTGAGTAACAGTAGTCTTGATTCAACGATAACTAGGATTCATGACTCCAATGCCTTCCTTTAATGCATGCAGGCATCACATTGCTTCAATCCCTATGAGAGTCGTCGGTCAATCTTTTCTGTCTTTGATTGTTGCTTGCTTTCATGCAATTTGGATGCTCATCAAGGACACCTTTTTCGATTCTCACATGAGAGCATATTCATTATGACATATCATTTCCCAACTATACAATTGGATTGTGTGATTTAGGACTAGTGATTCGGCTTTTTGATGCTTACGTCGAACCATCTGTTGAGTAGAGTTGGTTTGCATGTGCAAGCCCCATTTTCTTTAGCATTCGAACCTTCAAGGACCCTATCTCCTCCATCATCTTTCCTTTTTTTTCTCCTTCATGCTTTCTTCACAGTGGGTACCTTGCCTAGGGATGGGGCAATGGTCGGTTCGATTCAATAATCGAATTGAACCAAATTAACTGATAACCAAACTTCTTTTAGATTTAAAAACTAAACTCGAACCGAATTATTTTGGTAGGCTCTATTTAATTATTCGCATTGCCCTCTATCCATGAGTTCTAAGGGGTATATATAAGTATAAACAGAGAGAGAGAGAGAGAGAGCTACTACACAATAAACATTGATTGATCATCACCATCATTCATACAATCAATGAGATAATAGTAATCAAAGTACCTACCCTGCATCGCATTTAATACAACATATGCATTACAAGACATTGATCCTCATGTTAATGTTGACAAGAAGATCAATTAGAGTAGTCTTGCCATTACACAAAGGGTGCAAATCGTCTATTAGGGTCTCATATGAGAGAGTGTCTAGCAACTCTTAGCTTTCCTATATATGTATATGGTTATACACACATATATGTGTATTGGAACTTAGGTATTCCTTGGGACATATGAATAGATAGATATGGATATATAGAGGGAGTCTTAGTTGCATAATCTTATTTGGTACATAATCTTGCACAAACATCTCTACCGTCTTATTTTTAACATCGATGGTAAAGATTTGAATCATTTTGCATTTAATGCATCCATTACATTAAATGAAGATACAAAGGTATAATGGTACATTTGTTCACTATCAATCTCAAAGATCCAACAATAGAGATGTTTGTAAAAGATTATGCACCAAACAATATTATGCGACTTCTTTTGAATATATATATATATATATGATTTTAGAGGTTGCATGCATATCATTGTGTGTCTGGAATTTAGTTTGCATTTGGAGTTCACAATGAAAAATTGTGTTTCTAAACTGCATTAGTTACTTGTTCTCTTCAACTTGTGTCTGAATTTATATTCCAATTTTATTGGAAAACATTAAATCAAGTATTTAAAAAAACTAAATGGAAAATGACACGAGCAACCATCTTTGTTTACTGTTATTTGCATAACAGGTTAAAGAATATCATTATGTATTAAATGAATAATCTTTTCCATTTTTATTTAGATGTTAGCTTAATAGTTCACTAAGTGCTGTACTTAAGGATTGAAATGAACCCAAGGAAAAATTGATAGCCGTTCTGAAGATTGTTTAAGGTGGTTCTTTCAATTACGGAAAAAACTAGTTGCTATTCGTAATTATGCAAAAAGATAGCCGCGGTCCAGCCGATTATGTGCCGTGTTCTATGTTCCACCCGTTCAAAGTGAGGAACTCGTTATTTGTAGTTGAACAACTCGGGTTGGTTTCGACTTCTCCGGAGAGATTATTACACTAACTCAACTCAGGAGCTTGTTAACTCGGCTTGCTACAACCGGACCCAGTCAATCCGAGTGGAACCAAAACCGCGTTAGGCGTTTATCTTTGGCAACTTTAGGGTTATGTGCAAATTCAAATTTCTGAAAGTCGGGGTTTGACAAAGGTCGTCACAAAAACGGGAAATGAGAGGGTTTGAAGGGGTGAAGCCAGTGACGAGGTCACCCCGTAGACTTTAATCTTTGACCACGTCATCGCCTCCTCTTTGAACGGGCCAGGATAACACGAAAGCAGATGCATGTGCATTCTCAAGGAATAGCTTTCACAAACGCTTTACCCCGATATATGAGAGAGAGAGAGAGAGAGAGAGAGAGAGAACATAGTAAATGAGTACAAGATCACATTTATCAATGAGTCGGGTTCAAGTTTGATGTGTATCGAGGTATATGAAACATGCCACAGTTAGCGTTTGATAAGAAAACAATTAAGAAAGGCTAACGAAACTTGCCGAATCAGCTAAAAATAGGAAACTGTTGGAATCATGGAAGGCATAAATCAAAGGTAAGTTGTCTGTGAATTGGGTTTGTGTTTGATCTTTGCCCGATTGGTACAGCACATGTTGGAGTTAAGATCTGATAACGAAATAATACACCCATTTACTTATTCTGGCCAGAATTGCTCGACCCAACTAACTTGCCGAGCTGCGTGGTGTTTATGAAAGCTTATATAAACTGGATCCCACATGACACCCTCATATGATTCGACTGCAGACATGCAAGAGGTCTTCTGGGTGTGGTTTATGAAAGCTTATATTAACTGGATCCCACATGAAACCCTCACATGATTCGACTGCAGACATGCAAGAGGTCTTCTTCGGTGTGTATATATTATACATGTATATATATATATATATATATATATATATATATATATATTATATATATATATATATATATATATATATATATATATGTATAGAGAGAGACATCACCGGTTTGAATCGGGGTTTCTTGGTTCGATTACAGTTCTTGGTATTTAGAAACTGGTCTAGAATCAGAACGGGCAATTCAAAACAGCCACTAAATAAGTTTATATATATTTTTCAATAATTATTAACACAAAGTCATTAATAGCTCAATGGTAGGGAATATCCTACCGTAGAAGTAGATTGGAGTTTGACTCCCAAAGGGTATATTTGTGCTCTTTTAAAAAAATAAAGTTTGAAAGCTTATTGGTTGGCGGTCAATCAAGCTGCTTGACATGCTTTTCTAAAAAGAATTTTTACAAAAATATGATGCCCACATATCGGTTTTAGGTCAATCAGGTTGATTGTCTCATTGACCCACTAATAGCTTCAATTTAAAAAATAAAAAATATTTTTATAAAAAACACAATATCTATGAATAGTATTGTTCCATCCATAAATAACAGTTTCTACTACCTTCCGTTATGCTATTCTTATTTTGACACCAAATACAAAAGCGCATTTGAGTGTTTCTTCATCTTTTATCTATAATTTTTTTATTTATTTAGTTTATTTTACTAAGTCAATGGCTTACCATGGTGATGGTCCTTCCAACTCCAAAAATAAAAAAAACAAATCATTCTTAATAGAAGTTAGAGTTGCTATATTTCTTAAAGACCTATGTCAATACCGCTAAATCAAGAAAGGATAATAGATATAGGTAGTTGTGTTAATGTATCATTTGTTCAAAAAATCATTTTACCACTAGAGGTTCAATAAATATAGCCTCATAGAGGATGTCATCCAAAAGCAAGTCGCAAGGATCTGACTTATTTAAAATTCATCTCATAAAGTTATATGATAAACAAGGAATGGTGAATCAGGCGAGGATAACTATTGTGATAAGGTATAACTTTAAGCCTAAAAATGGTTATGATACATTTAAAAACTATGTTATAAAAAAGCATCAACTAGTAAAGGGTTTAGATGTTCAACTAACTCAATTTTCTTTACAAGGTATTTTACTAGTAAATCTACTTTTATAGGGCTTTTTCACTACAACTTCATAGAGAAGAGTTTGCACATTTTGCTTTAGTATAATATCTTCCATTTAATTTTGATCAAAAACTTAGATTTGTTGATTACGTCAAAAATACACAATCCTTTAACTACAATTTCTAGGCAATCAATTAGTAGACACATCCATAAAGAAAAAAAAGAGTTAGATGCATTTCTTAGTTCATTTGAACATGGTGTAATTGTGTGTTGATATATGGATTGATAATTAGTAGTTGCATGCATTCATAGGTGTTATTATTCACTGGATAGACGAGAGATGGTTTATTCAAAAATGTCTTCTTAAACTTCATTATTTAGATAAGTCATACACTTGGTAACAAAGTACTAATTATATGTTAAAATCAGTTTTCTAAGAAAATCGGTTATCTTGTAAGATTTTTAAATTTCACCTGATAATATTATTGCAAATACTTGTGTTATTTCTATGTTACAAAGGATATGTCAACCTATTTTAGGTGGTAAATTTTTCCATATTCGTTATGCTTGTCATATATTTACTTGTGTATATAAAATGATTTGAAGATTATAAGACATGAAATACAATCTATTAGAGATGCCTTTTATTTGAGATGCCTTTAATTTTTTGTGGAGTTGTCCTAACATTAGAAATGAATGGTAGATTTTTGTAAAAGAAAAGGTAAAAGACCAAGAAAATTTCTAAAAGGCATTGAACATTGTTGAAATTCGACCTATAAAATATTATCCGTGATTATGCCTTATAGAGACTTATTAATAGAGTTTATGTACCTTTATTTTCTACAATCAAATTTGTTTGAGTCTAACTGAGATATTTGTTGGTATCTTTTGAATCTCCTTTTTGTTTTTAATAATACTACAAATGTATTATTTGGCATACAAATCATGTCATTTATCCAACTTGTTATTTATTTGTTTATTAAGCTTTAAAAGTAGTTTATACGTTATTGCAATTTCATGAAACTCCTTACTTAACTCATAGTGTGTAGGAGATGACGGAAAAATGACTATTATTATACAATTTTTTTGGTTATTAGTTTAATTGTTTCTTCATGGGACCGTAGATTAAAATTAAAAGGCTTAAAAATATTATTGATTGCTTATTATAATGCCTTTTCATTAGACAAACTAAGGATATTGATAGTATAATTATGAGATTGAGTATCAATCAATTATATATCAATTATAGTTCTACACATAGTCATCTTGTTATATGGGTAAAAGAAAAAAGTAGTACCAACCATACATCATATTTTGGTGGTAAGTTTTTTTATCACATTTTTAAATCAAGGCTTAGAAAGCATCCAAAATATGTGAACTCAACTAAGTTTGAGATATATAATGCTACTCATTATGATCATTGTGATTTGAAGATGACGAAGATGGAGAGAAATTGGATGCTTTAAAATGGTGGTGAGAGTATCAAGTTACTTATTCTATTTTATCTTTAATTGCTAAGCATATGTTTGTTGTTCTAGCCTCAACTATTATTGTGGAGAAGTATTTAGTAGAAGTGTCAATATATTAGACAAATATCGTTGTAACTTATAACTTGAGATCTTAGAAAATCAAGCTTGCCTATATAATTGAATAAGAGCAAGGCGTGAGGCACATGAGAGTAAAGAATTACCAGTTGACATATACATCGAAGACTATACTACTGAAGTTGGAACCAATATTGGTACTGCTGGTACTGATGCGACATAAACATGAAGCAATAATGATGATTAAGGTTAGAGTCTATCACTTTAAGTGAGAGATTTTTGTCAAAAGGTAAATGAATTACATGAGCTTTGATTCCTCTCTACCCAAGATAATATGTAGAAGACACAATTTAAAGGTAGGTGAACTATGGTTAAGCCTATTATTTCTTTTATTTATTTTTAGATATTGTATCATGCATGAATTTTTTATATGTATATTGTAATTGTATCATGTATGGTTGTAATTTATAATGTTAAAACTTAAGTTTGTAATGTAATATATATAGTGTAATATTTATAATACTTACATAATACATCACATATATACTTACAAAATTACATTATATATATATAATATACTTACATTATTACATACATCTTATAATATAATATGTATCATGTATGTATGTAATACTTATAAGTTATAAGAACTTATATATACTTATATAGTTATACTATTATACTATATAACTTATATAATATAAATATATGTTACCTAAAAACTGGATTCAAACCTGTCCTAAAACCAAACCCAAATCTTGAACTGTCTTAGAATCGGACATGTCTATGTCACTCTATATATATAGAGAGAGAAGGAGTTGTAATAGACTCTCCTTCATGCTAAATCATCCGCATTGATCCAAATTATTGGATTGGATAGAGTAATAGTTTAGATAAAAAAAGTAAAAAGTGAAAAAGTACCTATACTTCTTTGAAAAACAATTATTATCTTTTGCTTTTTTATGTACAACATCCAAACATTGAGTTCAATAATTCAAATTAGCATTGATGATCTAGTATGAATAAGTGTCTGATAACTCCCATATACATATAGAAAGAGAGAGTAATTAGATCATGTCCACCACTCAAACAACCCACTCATGTCTATCCATTGATTTTGTTTGATGAGTGTAATAATAATATCCTTCGTACCCTTAAAAATTAGCATCAATGAGCATGTCAGAAATGGATCGGATTTAGTTTTCTTATACATATATAGAGAGAGAGTGCATGTTCATGATATACCCAAAAGAGCCACGTCCTGACCTAATGATTAGATGAGGATCTTTACAGACAAAATAGTTTAAATACAAATTTTTATGTTTTTAGTATGTGAAAAACTTCTTTTGGAATGACTTAACATAAGAGTTTTTCAATTGCCCATTTTATAATCCAATTTATACTATCAGTAGAAATGTACAAGTATTTGATGTTGTAGTAGTTGACTACCATGAATGCAAGTAACTCATGTTGTTTGACAATAGAAAGTATTGTCATTTTGTGCATGTTGTTTGGCAATAGAAGTATTGTTTTTTGTACATGTTGTTTGGCAATAGAATTTTCTAGTCAATTTATTGTGGGCTGACAAGTTGCAAGAAGAGAGAGTATGTACCTATGCACTTGTTGTCATTGGAAATGACTCGATTCACATGACATGAATAATCTCATCAAATATTTTGACAAATAAAGTGTTAGGCGTGTTAGAGAACGTAGAGCTCTATTCTCAGCGAGGATCAAACAAGTTGGGCCTTTAAGAGTGCTTTGAGCTTATCTCAATGACGACTGGTTACAATTAAGACTAGCAGTTTTCTTAAGCATTTTCAACCCTTTTAGAGATCTTCTCGAGTTTTCTTGAGTTTCTACTAAACTTTGGGTCCAGTTTGGGTCAAAACCTCAAAAGTCTCGAGTTTAGGTTACTTTGAAACAAAATTGGGTTGGCCACAAACAATCTAATAGGATCATGGTATTTTTTATTTATCCCTCTTGATATACCTTCAATTTATTTGATTTTTGAGTGTTGAATAATAGACTCAAAGAACTATTGAAAGAGAAAAATCAATCAATTCCGATAAGAATTGGATTTTTTGTAATTTTTTCAATCTTATGAGGATTCAATCTATAATACATTTAAAGTTCTCCAGACAACGTCTACTTTTCTCGCTATATCTTTCATTTGAAATTTAATTCACATGATTTTTCATTTCATAGAAAGAGGACAGAAAAATCTTTTGAAAGGAAGCTTTTTTTTCTTTAAGAAGGTATATTCTATAGAATAAAGCCTCAAATACCTTTAATAGGATTATATTGTTTCCTTTATATCTCAATTGTTTGAGCTTGGATTACATTGATTGTTGATTCATTGAATTTCAGGTGGGGTAAATTTTGACACGTTCAAGAATTATGAAAAGCCTTCATGAAATGAATTTTTTACTAAGCAACTCGGAACATATTCTAGTAGGTCGGTAATTGTAAGTTTCAATGTGCAACTGAATGCAGAAAAAGATTAAACTTACGAGAAAACAGTAAAAAATAAAAGGAAAATTTTATTAACTAAGAGAGGGCCTACAACTATATATTACAAATAAGAAAGCAAAAAAACGAAGTAAAGGATATAAATAAGTTGATATGTGATGATCAATGGATCGATCTTGAAGGTGGGTAGCCATCATCTTTTTATAGTTGATAGTGGGATGGTTCTAAATTCTTTTCCACTTCTTTAAATGGCTCCTCAACTTCTCAAACTTTTGGAGTAGGTCTATAAATTTAGAAGGGTTTCTTCATGTCTGTTAATAAAATATTACTTTCACTCTAGTGGAGATAACTCATTAATTGTCAGGTTTTTATAATGCATCCTAATGTTCCTTGTACAATAATTATTGTTAGATGTGATTCTTTCGACCCTTGCAAATTTTGGCATTAACAATACCAAAGAAAGAAAATGTACTTGAATTATGTGATGAGTAAAACAAGAATACCTCTGTCTCATTCATATATATATATATATATTGAAAAACATGATGCTGGAGGTGAGGAGATTAATGATAGAAAAACCATGTTCTATGTTTCAAATTTCAATATCTCTTGGGTGAGTTCTACCGCTCATAGGATACTTGAAAGCAAGTGTGGCAGAATTGTGTAAAAAGGAATGGATGCAATTAGGCATTTTTTAATGGGTATGATCCATAAAGCGTTGGTAGAGATTCAAACTGTCATTGCCTACAAAACTTGTTCTACTTAGGTAAAAATTTAGCTACTATTTACCTATTGAAATTCCTACGTAATGTAATGAGATGCGATAACGAAATGGTCTGTTTTGGAGATCTTGGCAACGTCCAAATACTTCTCCAAGTTCTTAATCAAGTTTTATAAAACTTTGTTATCCTAAGTTCTCCTCCAAATCTCTTTGACTCAAGAATTTTAGGACGAGAGTGAGCAACAACTGTAATATGCCCAATAACAACTGCTCTAAGTAGTGTCTGCAACATCTCTCTATGGTTTAAGGAGGCTATTGGTTGAAATGGAATAGCATTAGCCCGACTTTACAAACTCACAAGAGAGCATCTAACTCGACAATTTGTGCTTGCATTGCTACAACTGAACTTGAATCTCCCTTACTCTTAAAAGTATCTTCTATGCTAGAATCGACCATGGCTTGATTGTGTGCCTAAACCATATCTTATAAATACACACAAAAAAAGGAAGTACTCTGGAACACAAAACAATATCGTTATGAAGTGTTCATTGACAGCTTAACGATGATATATATTGATACGCCTTTGATAATGAACAGGAGAAAAATCATCAATCAAAGACGAGCTGTCATGTGAGCCTAGGTTCAGTGAACTGGACCTGCGCCAGTCAGTTTTTTAAACTGGAATGGGTTGCGGTTCGGGTTTGGACTCAATTTCTAGACCGATCCAATCCAAGATGGCTCCTGCAGGAAAAACTCGATGAGGGCTAGAAGAGCGGTGAAGGTCGTCGTGTAGGAGGGTTTCGGTGGCCTGGGTAGGTCCGATAGGCAGTGGTTGGCACGAGAGAGAGTTCGAGGACCGGCAGCGATCACGAACGGAAAGAGGAGCATTAGCAGGTCGGGGTTTTCCAGGTTGGTTTAGGCCGTCAGGTGGCGATGATAAGTCGGATAACCACACAGGTCCTCCCATTTCGGTAAAGGGTGGTTGAGGGTCGCATCAGACTACCCGAAAAATGTCTCGAAGTAGGCCGGAGTTACTGCCATGACGAAGCAATTTTGTAGCATTTTTCAGCCCCTCTCTTCGTGCGATCCAATCGTCTGCCAATACGGCCACTACGGACGGGACTTGCACAATCAAAATGCAGCCCATCTAATCTCCAACACGAACCAGACGATGAAGCCGCTTTCCGACGGACAGGAACCGGCAATAAAAGGATCTCGTTCTTTTTCTTTTGTACTGTCGGTCCCCCTACTGATATCCGACAGTCAAAACACGAAAAAGCTCTTATACCAATTGCCGCGAACCAAGTGGAAGTGTCGCGAGCTAGATTGCCATTGTTCGACGGTTTGTCAAACAAACAACACAAAAACATGCACAAACACGCAACAACAATTGGTTCGTCAGTTGATCTCACAATTTCAACAGAAAGTAAAAGAAATAAAGTATGGGTTATGATAAAATCTCCCCTACAATAAATATCAACGGATTTAATGAGAGTCAAACTACTTTAAATTAAATCAAATTCCAATAAGTATAACGCCCCCAAGTCTAGATTCATGTGCCATATGGTTATGTGCGACAGATATCAACATCTGGCCAGCATCTGTGATAGAACACATTGTTCAATTGTTTGGCTCAAGCCCACATCATGACGGCGAAGTTTGAACTAATATTGAGATGGTTTAATAGGCATGTCAATAGGTAAGATTCAGGTTGTATCCTGAAAGTACCAAATCCAACTAAAGCGACTGATCCATAATTGGATTATTCAGGCTAGAGGTTGGGATTGCATAACCCTAATTAGGACCGATCCATTTTGGTAATTAGTTGTTTTTTATAAAACATCTTATTTGGTTTTGACTCTGTTGGTTCACCTTGGGTGGGATCTTTTTCGTTACTAAATCCAAACTGATCGAATGTGGATTCGGGACTGAATTTGACCCATTGACACCTCCACTTAAACAGGTCAATTCTGGATTTAAAAAAGAGTGGCAAAAGAAACATAATCGATGAGTGAATGAATGGACCAAAAACGGCGTACAAAGTGCAAGAATTCAGGTGAGGACAAATATATATATATATATATATATATATATATATATATATATATATATATATATATATATATGAGTGTGTGAGAGGAGCCTTTATCAATTAAAGTTTTATCTCTTGGATATGCTTCATTTCTTCTCCATCAGTACCCCAAAATTGTCTATCATGAGCCATACGTTAATTTGATTTTAATTAATCTTGTTGATTATCTGGCCCTCATATTCCGCTCCTATTGCTATTTTGCTATGTGATCGAGTGGTAATTTTTTCTTTAGTGCTCAAAGCCTATATTATAATTTTCTAGGCATAGAAGGTTGTCAAGGTAAATATTTGAAAGAACTTAGGTAAAGGAAAGAGCAAACCTATTTTGGGGTCTATGTTAAAAAGATGAATATGAGAAACATTTTATAGAACACTTTTGAATATCTTAATGCTCTTGGGTTGATCATGTATTTCCTACTGGGTTGACACAATGAGGTCGGTCAACAGAATTTCCTTTTGCCACATTTTGCTCAAAGGGTGATAATTAAAGAGTTCCAAGAAACAATTTGTGGTAGTAGAATCTAGCACACATATGTTGCATATACGATGATCGGTTAAAGCAACTTCCCTTTCTTCACCTTGAAGTTCATGGTTAGCTCCAGGTGAAAGCCGTTGGCATTGTTAATGGTCACCAAGTTGTGTAAACCTCACTGTGATTGAGTGCACTTGTGTGACCCTCAATCAAGTGTTTCATGGAGGACCTACACATATTCCTTAAATACGCTTCTAATTCGTGATTGAACATGAAGGAAATTTGGTAACCTAGTTTGTTACTATACCTCTGAAGTTTGAATAAAGAGAAATATCCGTTTTAGTTAAGCTTCAATATCTTAACTGTTTGTTGGCTTGTGCTGGACCTAAAATGAATAGTGACTTTGGAGGTGTAATGCCTGATACGAATAAACAAGCAGGTCTCTCATTATCATACGAAGAAACAAAGAGTGACGAGACAAAGCTCTCGCATAAAATGGTACCCGGATTTGCCAAATATGAGGAAAGTCATGGCACCGACAAGATCTCATATTGATTGCTTCAACAGCTGGAGAACCGGATTTCATTTGTTTTGAAAAAGTATGGCAAGGAAGTTGATCGAATATAATAATTTCCACTCTTTACAGACGAATGTGTTAGGTAGTGAAACTTGTTAAAAATTTCAAAAAAGTAAATCAAGATACATAACATGTGTTCATGTATAACCGAGTTGTCAGGCTTGCTTCAAAGCATTTAACACGTTCACCGCGAATAAAATTTCAAAAGGAATTCTTTGCGGATGGATTTTGACGACAAGCTCTAGAAATGCTCCGCTGGCCCTACGTATGCAATGCTCTCATAATAAGAAGAGATTTAGAGAATCAGCATATTGAAGAAAATAGAATTGGTCCAACTGCAAGGTTTTAAATTTAATATTTAAATTATTCAGATCATATAAGTCAGGGTCGAATTGGTGCGCTTCCAGTTGATTCAGCTGATTCTACCAAAATTTGGTCAATTCAGAAAATACATTCTGACAAACATTAGTGTTATTACCTGCTACATGCTAATAAAACTGTCATGATAACGGCTACACTAGTATCTCAATTGCGGATGGAATTTCCTTTTACAATAGCATGAATCATTTCAGCTTGTCTAAAAAAGCAAGTACACCCACTATGAGGTATGAGTATTCAATGCCTCAACCACCAATAGAACATAACGACTATGACCACCGTTGCAATCATGCCTCCATATGCTATTCTTTTGTCAGTTCGATGTCGCCTCTCAATGAGCTTCAGAACAGAGTTTGATAGACCAACTGTGTTCAGTATGTCCAATGCTTTCCTTTGTGCTCTCTACACCCCAATAAAAAATACAACAGAATAAACAGCAGAACGTTCAACTCCAGGCAAGGAAGAAAGACTCTTCCCAAATGGAAGACCAACAAACGTACCAACGTGAACAAGTAAATAATTCTAGGATGTTCGATAGGTTCTAAAAAGAGAGTGCATATGGCAATCAAGGAGTTACCTTTAAACGGTCCCTCTGTTCAGCATATTTGGAAAGGATCGCAACCCCAGTGGCATAAGCTTCCTCAATCATATTTGACGAATTACGAACTGACTGCATCGCCTGAGCTTCTTCATCAAAGATTCTCAGAACATGAGCAGAGTCTCCGTTCTGCCACACGTAAACAACTATCACAATTTTCACCAGTAATATCATCGGATAATTAAGGGGATGCCAGCAATATCATAGAAATAGCTAAGGAAATAAGGCACTGTGGTACAAGCCAATTTCACTTCCAAAATTTCACACCTATAGGGGAAGAACATAAGTTCAACTGACAAAAGGAATCTCAGTTCCTAGTCCTTGTGTAGAAGACGAGTAAAAAGAAAGAAGGAAAAGCTCAGAAGAAGCAAACACTAAATAATATATGCATAGATCCCATGAGAAATGACCAACAGTGCAATCTGGTTTCCTAACATGCTCAAAACCTAACTGGATTGCCATGAGACAAAGTTCCCTTTCACATGGACCGATCATCTCTCAAATCTGATGAAATGAAGTTGCATTCATCATTATAGAACTTTTGAAGCTTATGAAAATGTTGAACAGGAATTCGTCCGTGCATGGTATTATGCCACATCATGAATGCAAAGGGGAACCATATACAGACGGTAACAGGCTGCCAAAGTCCTCTGTTCTGCTTCACAACACCAAAATCATCTGTGATCATCTCCGTGCAAATAAGCCAACAAGAATTTCAGAAGATTAAAATAACTATTTGGACAACTCTCTCGTAATAATAAATCTGGGTATGCTGTAGAAGAATTTCAAGAAAAATCAACACACTCCAATGAAGAAAATCAGGGACCAACATGGATATACGAATGAGCTTCACACTAAAAAAAAGTTTTTCTATATAAATAAGAAAGCTGGGTAGAGAAAGATTGCAATGACAGAATGTAAGGTGCAATATCCTTGCAAGGCAACACAGGATGATCAAAATATGTATATAAAAATGTGGTCTATTCTCACGGAAAACATACTCTTTATAGACAGGACTAGTGAGCACAACTTACAGCTCTTTCAAGCAACTCTGCCTTTTCTTTAGCTTCTAGCAATCGCTTTTGATGGCGCAGGACATATTTCTCCAAGCTACCTTTCAAAGAGACCACCTCTTCTGCTACCTGCTCGACCTTCCTGGAGGAATCAAACAGAAACACATAAGAAAAAGATACTATTACATACAAAAACGCTAAATACTTGAGAAAAATCTCAAAGTAAAAGCACATCATGAATCTGAAGGATCTTTGGTAATGAAGGCAAGGAGTCCACAAATGAGTACATAGAGGACCATGGATACTGTCGGTTAAAATAGTCAGTTCAAAGAAGGAGAAGTCTTTAAAACACGCTATGGAATAACTTCATCCAGCACAAACCACGGGGAATAGACCTAGTCACACAACATAGAAGTTATTGCATAAGATCACCTTGACTACACTTTTTGCAACAGTAGAAGATTTCCAACCAAAGCATGAATTGAGTCTAAGAAACAAAATAAAGGTATAAAATTGCTACATAACCGTAACAGTTCCACATCGGGTGTCAACAGAAAACTGCAGGCCATAACCCATGACATGGCCATCTTAACATATGGGAGAACCCTATGCTTGTCGGGATTCAAAGAATTCACTGGAATTGAACCATGTTTCAACCAGGGGATATATATTAAGTTGATATATCCTACTATAACACTATATTGGACAACAACCACTAATAGCATCAGACAAAAGAAGACATATTTGTTTAGCTTGAAATTGCAATCAGAGAATTGCCCATAGACCTTTCTTTGTCAAGATTATTAATTTTTAAAATTTCCCTTTAAAGTACCAGACAACATAGATCATGACCGAAGGCAACAAAGTAGAGTTTTTAATATGAGAGGCATTCCAGGAGACCAAAATGTTTTCCACCTTTTCTTGACAGATGCAATTTGGAAATTTCTCTACCAGGATTTCCAATCAAAATACCTCATGGACAATGTCTAAGATTACACCAAACAAAAGTGCCATAGAAAAACTAAGTGATTATTTTAGCTTCTGGTGTAAACAACAATCTGTAGCCCACAAACCATGACCTAGCAATCCAAACATATCCAAAGATGCGGCAAAATGGTATGCTTGTTTGAACTGAAAGAATTCACTAGATTTGGAATCTATGTTGTAAATATCCTGGTAAATCAGCCAATACATTATGCCACAACTCTATATTGGACATTTAACATTGCATTACAATTTTCTGGCATCTGGCAACCTGTGGCATCCCATTCGGCTTGTACCATTTTTTAGTGAGATAGTCTCCTATTCCCATCACTATTCCTTCATCACCTTCTTCTTCTTTTCTTTTTCCTTTCTTTTTCTTCTTCCCCATTTCATCTACATGTTTTACTTCTTGATAGTGTATACATCAGTGTTCTTATCGTGTATCATTTTGGTCCACGATATGATACATATCGTATCACACCATATAGTTTTTTAATACTAAAAATTGAAAAAAATCATAAAAATTAAGAAAAAAACACAATTCTAAGTAATTTATATAATTCATTAGTTGAGTAAATATTCATCAATCACCATTCAATTTTCAATGTATAAAACATTTATGCAATACATCCTTTAACAAAATTATAACTTTCATAATTGAAAAACGAATTACATATTGTACTCAGGATCAACAAAATAGTCTTAATTTTACATGTTCTCTTCGTAGGATTACAAAAGATCTTTCTTTGACTACAGTAGCTTTCTGCCATTCTTTAATGTACATACTGCTTTAAGCTAATTCTTCATGTGATTAAACTAAACAAGGTTGCAGGGATTGATATGTTGCTCGCTAGACTATTTTCATAATTGTTGACCTGAGTTACTCTAAAATTTTTGTCCCCCAACTTCAGTTTGATAATAAAAGATGAAAGGCACGTGCATCATATGTAATATTCTTATGCACTTGAAAATATTCCTTCTTATTGAATTTCTCTATCATATAAATTTTTTTGTCTTTGAGGTCAGTGTGTAGTGATTTATGTGTGTTAATGACATCATAAAGAAGACAACAACAACAACAACAACAACTAAGCCTTTTCCCATACTAGACGGGGTCGGCTACATGGATTCTTTGTTTCCACAGATCTCTATCGTGTGCCATGTTAGCAGTTAACTCCCAATAAGCTAGATCATTCTTTATTGTTTCTTTCCAACACTTTTGTGGTCGTCCTCTACCTCTTTTAATACTTTCCAAATTTAGTTTTTCTAACCTTCTTACAGGTTCTTCTTTTGATCTTCTTTCTATATGTCCAAACCATCTTAAACGATGTTCTCTCATTTTATCCTCTATTGGTGCCACTCCTAATTTGTTTCTAATAACCTCATTATGTATACGGTCTTTTCTTGTATGACCACTCATCCATCTCAACATCTTCATTTCTGTCACAGACATCTTTTGTACATGTTGATGATTAACTGCCCAACACTCAGAACCATAAAACATGGCAGGCCTAACTGCTGCTCTATAATATTTACCTTTTAATTTTAATGGTATCTTCTTATCACAAAGAATACCTGATGCTCCTCTCCATTTTAACCAACCAGCATTAATTCTATGTGTAACATCTCCATCAATTCTTCCATCACTTTGAAAAATTGACCCTAGGTATTTAAAACTTTCCTTTTGGGGAATGCAATGTGTGCCAATTTTAATTTCTATGTCCTCTGAAGTAGCCAAATGATCAAACTTATATTCCATATATTCTGTCTTTGTTCTACTAAGTCGGAGGCCTTTGTTTTCTAATGTTTCTCTCCATAGTTCCAATTTTCTATTAACTTTTTCCTTAGACTCCTCCACTAATACAATGTCATCTGCAAATAACATACACCAAGGTACTTCATCTTGAATATGTTTTGTTAACTCATCCATCACCATTATAAATAAGTATGGACTTAAAGTTGATCCTTGATGTAACCCAATATTAACTTCAAAGAAGTTTGTCGTTCCTTCATGAGTCCTCACACATGTTTTTGCACCATCATACATGTCTCTTATAAGGTTAATATATGTCGATGGGATACCTCTTTTTTCCAAAGTTCTCCAAAGAACCTCCCTCGGTACCCTATCATAAGCTTTTTCTAGATCAATAAATATCATATGAAGGCCTTTCTTTTTTGCTCTAAAATGTTTCATAAGACGTCTCAAAAGGTGAATCGCTTCAATAGTAGATCTACCTGGCATAAATCCAAATTGGTTCTCTGTTGTACTTGATACTTGTCTTAACCTACGTTCGATAATTCTTTCCCATAATTTCATAGTATGACTCATTAACTTGATACCTCGATAATTCGCACAATTTTGAATGTCTCCCTTGTTCTTATATACGGGTATAAGTGTACTTCTCTCCATTCCTCGGGCATCTTTTGGTTTTTCCATATTTCATTAAATAGTCTTGTGAGCCAAGTGATTCCTATTTCTCCTAGTATTTTCTAAACTTCTATAGGAATATTATCTGGTCCTACCGATTTACCACTCTTCATATGTTTAAGAGCCTCTTTGACTTCATTCTTTTGAATACGTCGGTAGAAATTGTGGTTTATATACTTTTCTGACTTGGCTAAATCTCCTAAACTAATACTAACATCTTTATTTTCATTAAAAAGATTATAAAAATAGTTTTTCCATCTATTTCTTATATCATCATTTGCCACTAGAATTTTTTCATCCTCGTCTTTTATGCATCTAACATAATTAAGATCTTTAGTTTTCTTATCTCTAGCCCTAACTATCCTAAAAATATCTCTTTCACCCTCTTTTGAGTTGAGTTTTTTATATAAGTCCTCCCAAATCTTAGCTTTTGCTTCACTAACGGCCTTTTTTGCTTCCTTCTTGGCTTTCTTATAAGCTTTTAAAGTTTCACTAGTTTTCTTAGCATAATGTAATTTGTAACATGCCCTCTTTGCCTTGATTTTATTTTGTACTACTTCACTCCACCACCAAGCTTCTTTTTGTGCCGGTACACCTCCCTTAGATACCCCTAACACATCTTTCGCCACTCTCCTAATATGTATAGCCATATTGTTCCACATATCAGAGGGTGTGCCAACATAATTCCAAACATCTCCTTGAAGGACTTTCTGTTTAAATATATCTTCTTTCTCGCTTTTGAGGTTCCACCATTTAGTCCGAATAGCTCGATGCACTCTTTTCTTCTTTGTCCATTTTTTTATTTGTAAATCCATAACTAAAAGTCGATGTTGGGTGGTTAAGCTTTCTCCTGGAATTACCTTACAATCTTTACAACACGCTCTATCTTTTTTTCTACAAATAAAGTAATCAATTTGTGTTTGTGATAAGCTACTCTTATAAGTAATTAAATGTTCATCTCGTTTTTTGAAGATTGTATTGACTATAAAGAGATCAAATGACATAGCAAAATTTAAAATCTCCCTACCTTCCTCGTTTATATCCCCATAACCAAAGTTTCCATGAATCCCTTGATATCCTAATGCCTCTTTACCGACATGTCTATTTAAATCTCCTCCTAAACAAATCATCTCCCTTTGTGGAATCTTTTGAAACACCTTATCTAACTCTTCCCAAAAAACTGTCTTTATACTATCTTCTAGTCCTACTTGGGGTGCGTAAGCACAAACTATATTCAAAACCTCTACTCCTAACACTAATTTCAATGTCATGATTCGGTCACCATATCGTTGTATGTCTACTACACTCTCCTTTAAATCTTTATTTATGATAATACCAACTCCGTTTCGGGCCTTTTCTTTACCTGAGTACCATAATTTAAAACCTGTATCCTATATCTCCTTTGCTTTTTCTCCAATATTTTGTCTCTTGTAAACATAGAATATGAATCTTTCTCCGAATCATAGTATCTACCACTTCCATTAGCTTACCCGATAATGTTCCGATATTCCAAGAACCAATACGAATCTTATTATCTAGGACTAGCTTCCTTACCCCCCGCATCCGTCCATAATCAAAATGCGGAGACCCTCTCTGAAAAATTTTCACTACATTCGGGCGGCAATGTAGCGGGACTAACTTCTTTACCCACACCCGTCCATGATGTGGGAACCCTCTCTGCAATTGATTCACTACATTCGGGCGAAAATGTAGTGGCCCTTGCTTACTTCTTACTGCATTCGGGCTTTGCAGCACGTCGCCTAGTCGAGGACGCCCCAAAGCAATGCTCATAATTTTTGTAATCCATGTTGTAGAAATCCGACGAAGTTTTACGCTGGCTGTCGGAAGCCTAACACAATCCTTCTCCTTTATCCGGGCTTGGGACCGGCAATGCAAGGGTGATCCCTTACATGGGCGGAGTTGACATCATAAAGAAGAGTTTCACAATAATACGTTGATATTAGTAATTACTTACATGTTACACTATTAGTTTCACTTTCAACCTTTTCACATTTATAGTCCAGTTGGAACCCGTGATGAAGTTGCGTAGCTTCAACTGCATTTTGTTTGTACAGTGCTTTTATTAGTAATTGACTTCGAATAGTGAAATGGTTAGACTGTTATGCTCATTCAAGCTGATTTAGTTTGAATTGAAGCATAGTCAAGGTGGTCGGTGGTTGTCTCTAATGTTGTTTTTATTTTGGTTATATTGTCTCTTTGACTGATAACATTGACAAGCAATAGGTTTTGTCCTGCTCCTGGGTTTTTTTGTAAAGGTTTAGGGGGTATTATTATATCGTACGATACTTCTTGTATCGTGCTATACACGTTGTACCACACTATACATAACGATAAGCAATATAATACGATACACTATATCATATGATACGATGTGATACGGATAACACTTGTATACACTGCAATTCATGCTTTGCTTTTCAATCCTTTATTTAAGTCAATTTGACAATGACTTTGTTAGTTTAGATTTAAACCAAAAGATGTTCAAATCTAACTAATTTATTCATAAAATAAGTGTTATTTGTATCGCCTATATCGTACAATACGGTGCGATACGTATCGCATCGTGGGACGCCACGATATGATACAGGTAACTGTATCGTATAACATAAGTTATCGTGTTGTATTGTGTGATACGACACGTATCGCCAGGTATCATACGATATAAGTGATACGCCCAGGGTCCCTAGCTGAACAAAAACCCGCAGTTTTCTAGGTTTTTGGCTTCTGTTGGCTTCTCTTCACGTGTGTTCAGAGCTCTCCAATGCACTCTCCCTATCCTTAGTGTTCAAGGTTCGAAAGAAAGTGCTCTACGACATCCGTAGAAGCCCCCAACTCTGATTGTAGTATACCTTTTGTATTTTTTAGAGATTTTTTCTTCGTATTTGTTATTTTTTGGTGTTATTTGTATTTTTTTAATGACAAAATATGACGTTATGAAGTCCGTGGATATGATTTTTATTGCATTCGTGAAGTGGCAGACACTCTATTTGAGTGTTATGTGAAGATTAGGGATTTATGAAGTGCTTTTATTTTTAGGTTTTTCATTGAATTGAAGTGCTCAATTGAGATGGCAGGAAGGGTGTTAGGAACTCCCAATCTTGGTATGATGATTCGGCATAACAATGGGGTACAATAGTTGAGAGCTCCAGATTGAAGATCAAATGTTTCTTTTATGAGAAGGTGGTTAGTGCTGGAATTTGACGATTGCAACACCACCTAGTAGGCACTTGGAAAGAAGTTACTCCTTCCACGGGCAGAGTTAGAAGTTTGTCAAAAGCCATTAAATGAGTTTGTCTTCAGATGATTGAGAGCATATATGAGAGGAAACGAAAAAAGGATAATTTAGGGATGTTTGAAGAAGAAGATGACGATGCTATTGAATTGATTGTTTTTATTCCTTCAGATGATAGAACAGATGTTGGTAGTAATAGTTCTCGACCATCAACAAGGAAAAAGAGGGTTGTTGAAGATTTTGCAAGTGGAAGTGGTAAAAGAGGAAGGAGTAGAAGAAGAGTTTCTTCTCACATACATTCATTTTTTTCCTCCTAGCACTACACATGGTGTTTAACCTAGAATTCGTGCACTTATGGCTTCAAAACAACTGCATGATCAAGCAGTGGACAGATGGTTTTATAATGCATGCTATTAATTTAATGCAGTAAATAGTTTTTATTTTTAAACAATGACAGATATAATTGGTCCAGGATACAAGATGCCCTCTTATCAGAAGTTTAGAGAAAAGTTATTAGATAAGACCGCCCTTGAAGTGCAAGAATATTATTCGACTTTGAGAGAGTCATGGAAGGAGACATGATGCACTATCATGGCGATGGATGGACAGATAGGCGAGAAAGGACTTTGTTAAACTTTCTTATCTATTGTCCTAAAGGAGTTATGTTTTTGAGATCTCTAAACATGTAAGAGGAGAGGCATATTGCAGAGATCCTAATGCAAGAGTTTGATAAGATGATATGCGAGATTGGGCTAGAAAATGTAGTCCAATTCATTACAGATAATGCAGCTAACTATAAAGCAACTGAGAAGAAATTAGCAGATACTTATGGGACTTTCTATTAGACACCATGTGCAGCCCATTATTTAGATCTATCTTTGAGGATATTGGTGAGATGGATGAGATAAAAGCATCAACTGATTGTTGCCAAGATATCACCAAATTTATCTACAACCATGCATTTGTATTGTATATGATGAGATATATAGATGGTACAAAGCTTCTTCGTATAGTTGCAACTGGATTTACAACTAATTTCTTATCTTTATAGAGCATTGCGAGACAGAAGCAAGTCTTGAAAAGAATGTTCTCAAAATAGAAGAAACAAAAAGTTAAATGAGATTTCAGATACAGTCTTTAGGAGTACATTTTGGAATGCATTTGTTAGACTATGGAGGATTCCATATTCTTTAGTGAACGTTTTGAGATTAGCTGATAGCAAGGAGAAACCATCTATGGGCTACCTTTATGAAGCCATCGATAGGACAAAAGAAGCCATTAGAAATAATTTTAATAGAAGAAAGAGGGATTATGTACCTTTTTATTACATTATATATAATAGATGGAACAAACAATTGCATCAGCTTATTCATGCAGCAACATATTACCTAAACCCAGAATTCAAGTACTCAGCAAGCTTTAAAAGGGACGGTGAGGTCAATCGATGCATCATTGAGTGTATAGACAGATTAGTCCCTGATGAGAGTAAAGAAGATGTTATATATCGAGAGATGGAGATCTATGATAATTCTCTTCACTTGATGGGTTTGTCTGTAGCAATTTGCAACCACACTAATATGCGTCAGATAAATTATTTATCTTTGTATTTAAGTTTCTTAAATCTTATATTATTGTGGATTAAGTCCCTCATGTTTGTCTTTTTCTAAAGATGTTTGATGGAACAGGTTTGGAAGTAATTGCTCAAACCTTAGAGATTTTGCAATAAGAGTTCTGATCCAAACTTGTAGTACAATAGGCTGTGAAAGGAATTGAAGTGTCTTTGAACACATCCATACAAAAAAGTGTAACAGGTTGGAACATAAGCGACTCAGTGACTTAATTTTCATTCGTTAACATGCGACTTCGCCAAAGGTAATCTTGTATTAGTTACTATGTTGCACGGGTACGTCAAATTGGATGGCATACCCGTATCCGGTACATAACCGATATGGGTACACGTATCGATATGTGGGGTACGTATCGATACCGTATACAACGTACCGGTACGTGTAAGCATGTACACGTACGCATACCCAATCTAGGTTTGTCAAGTACTCATATCGGGTATGCATACCCTCTCTGCTCTACCTCATTCTCACCGTGGCAGCATCTCTCTTTGCGATACGACCGTTCCTGACAGTGTCTCTCCTTCCTCTGATTTTTCACTTACCTACTGTATGGGTAAGTAACTGGTTTTTTGGCTGGTTATGAAATCTCATTGCACAACATATTGTGATTTTTCACTTCATCCATGTGTGTTGTGCGTCTAATTTGAAATACCTTTGCAACTGCAACTTTTTCAGGGGTCTCACTCGACTTTGGGAATGGAATCTTCCATTTGATGATTGTTGAATTATCAAACTTAGCTACATATGTAAATGAATTTCTGGAGATGAAAAGTCGATGAAGTTTATATATATATATATATATATATATATATATATATATATATATATATATATATATATATATATATATATATATAAATGTAAATACATATAAATATGTATGTATATACACATATGTATGTATTTAAGTATGTGGATGTGTGTGCATGTTTGTGCGTGTCTAGCCTAGATTCAATCATGACGTCTTATGTTTCGGTTAATGTGAAAGAAATCTTGCTTATAACTTGTAAGTTTGTGGATGTGAATGTTCCCTAACCAGTAACCACATAGCACCCTTGTTGGTGATAGTTTAGAGTGCATTTAGATAATTTTTAAATGCTCTTCCATTTTGAAGTTATGAGTTTGGCAGTTACGGAAAATATCAACAACAATTGATGTACATGCTCCATTGGAAATACATATTTATGGTGAAAAGCTCTTGATAGGAATCATGCAATATTTTTGCTTAATACTTGTGAATCTATTTTTGTTAATTGATAGTTAAATATTATTTATTTTCAAATGTCTAATATGTGCTAGTAGTAGTACTTCATCTACTTCTATTACTAGTAAATTTGCATTTAGAATACCCGGAAAAGGTTACCCGCTTTGGGTATATATATCCTTGTTACAAGATAAAAAGACTGGAGGTGGAAATACAAGTTGGCGGTGTAACTATTGTGGTTTAAGTTACAAAGGTTCTTATTTTAGAGTGAAGTGACACCTATTAAAGGAAAAAAGAAATGGCATAGTTGTTTATTCCATTGTTACTGATTAATATCTTTCAGAGATGAGACAAATTGAGAGAGAAGCACATGAAAAAGTTAGACAATTACAAGTTCCCTTACCTACTGAAACTACAAGTTTGAATCCACCTCCATTCAAATCGTTTGATGGAAGTAAGAGAAAAAGAGTAAGTGAAAGTCAATTGGTAAAAACATTTAACAATGAAGCAATGAATCACTTGACATGTGAAATAGCAAGATTATTTTACTCTACAGGTTTGCCTTTTAATGTAGCTAGAAACCCTTATTATGTTAGTGCATTCAAAAATGCTTCTAACACCTCAATTTTGGGTTTTACTCAACCTAATTACAATGCTATCAGGACTCCACTATTACAGCAGAAAGAAAAAGCTCATTTAATGAGATTGCTTTAACCTATAAAAGATACTTTGCTAGAAAAAGGGAGTTAGCATAGTTATAGATGGATGCACTGATATACAAATAAGACCTTTGATTAATTTTAAGGCTATTTTAGATGCAGGACCTATGTTTTTAAGGTCTATTGATTGCTCTGGTGAGGTGAAATATAAAAACTTTATTGCGGATGAAATTATGAAAGTTATTAATGAGATTAGATCTCAAAATATTGTGCAAGTTAGAATAGATAATGCACCAGTTTGTAGAGCAGTTGGGATGATTATTGAATCAGTTTATCCTAATGTTTTTTGGAGTCCATACATTAAACCTTGCTTTGAAAAATATTTGTCAGCATAAGCAGTGTTGTCTGACGCGTATCGTATCGTGTATCGCTGGGCTCCACGATACGGACGTATCGTATCGTACTTTAATATTAAAATAATACAAAAATTAATTAAAAATCAATAAAAATTAGTAAAAATTCGAAAAAAAATAAAAAAAAATCAGGAAAAATTTAGGAAAAATCTGGTAATTACTTTAAATTCATATACTGTAAGTTTAGTACAGATTGAGCATTCAACATTGAACAATTGCATCTCAATTTACATATTTTGAATTCAAAAAATGAAATACACATTACAGACATAGTTACATTTTACAAATTGTAATCAGGATCATCAACTAAATAATCTTCATCTTCTCCTTGTTGCAGATCCTCCTCATCATCATCATCATAAGCGACACCTTCTTCTTGAAAATCAAATTCTCCATCTCCTTGATATTGTTGTTGCACTCCTTCCAAATTAATCCAAGCAACGTCTTCTTCCGTTAGGAGGGCATTTTCTTCAGTGTCTTCCATAACCCAATCTTCTAATATATCAAAATTATCCAAACTTATTGGATCGAAGTGACTTTCTTCTCTATTTACTTTTTTTAATTGCCTACGACAAACAAAGATAAACAATTAGTAAATAATATTAACAATTGAAGACTGAAGTTACACTATATTGAATTGAAAATTTGAAAGTAATACAACATTACCTTTCACGAAGGCGCAACGAATATAAACTAAATCATTTAGTCTTTTGTGTTCCAACCTGTTGCGCTTCTTTGTATGGATGTGTTCAAAAATACTCCAATTTCTTTCACAACCTGTTGCAGTAAAGGTTTGGCTTAAGACTCTCACTGCAAAATCTTTAAGGTTTGGACAATCAGTTTCAAACCTGTTCCACCAAACATATATAGAAAAAGACAAACATTATAGACATAATCCACAGTAATGTAAGATGAAACTTAAATATGAAAATAAATAATTTACCTAGACGCATCGTACTGCGATTGCGAATTACAACAGGCAAACCCATCAAGTGAAGAGCATTATCATATATCTCCATCTCTCGATGTATCGCATCTGCTATGCTCTCATCAGGGACTAATCTGTCGATGCATTCAATGATTCCTCGATTAACCTCACCGTCTCTTTTGAAGGTTGCTGAGTACCTCAATGATGGGTTTAGATAGTAGGTTGCTGCATGAATAGGCTGATGCAATTATTTATTCCATCTACTATCAATTATTTTCCACACGGGCACATAATCTCTTTTTTTTCCATTAAAGTTATTTCTGATTGCTTCTTTTGCCCTGTCCATGGCTTCATAAAGGTAGCCCATAGATGGTTTCTCCTCGCTATCAGCCAATCTCAAAACTTTCACTAAAGGATAAGTAATTTTCAATAATCTGATAGATGCATTCCAAAATGAACTTCTAAAAACCGTTTCTACAATCTCATTCAACTTTCTATTCCTTCTGTTTTGAGGCAACTCTGCAAATTGTTGCCACTCATCGAAGGAGAACATTCTCTTTAAAGCTTGCTTCTGTTTCACAATATTCTGTACAGATAAGAAGTTTGTTGCGAACCGAGTTGCAGCTGTGCGAAGAAGCTCTGCACCTTCTGCGTATCTCCTCATCATATACAAAACAAATGCATGGTTGTAAATGAATTTTGTAATATCTTGGCAACACTCAGTTGTTGCATTTATTTCATCCATCTCACCAATGTCCTCGAGGATTAGATCTAAACAATGGGCTGCACATGGTGTCCAGTAGAAAGTCCCATAAATATCAGCTAACTTCTTCCCAACTGCTTTGTAGTTAGCGACATTATTTGTAATCAATTGAACTACATTTTCTAGCCCAACCTCCTGTATAACCTTATCAAATTCCTCTCGTAGGATCTCTGTGGTGTGCCTCTCCTTTGACATATCTAGAGATCTCAAAAACATGAATCCTTTAGGACAATATCCAGGAAAGTTTAGCAATGTCCTTCCTCGCCTATCGGTCCATCCATCTGCCATGATAGTGCATCCTGTTTCCTTCCACGATTGTCTCAAAGTCGAACAATATTGCTGCACTTCAATGACGGTCTGATCTAATATCTTCCCTCTCAACTTCTGATAAGAGGGCATCCTGTATCCTGGACCAATGTTAGCAATTGCATCTGCCACTGCTTGAAAATGAAAACTTTTTGCTGCATTAAATGGAATGCATGCATCATAAAACCATCTACCCACTGCAAGGTCTGCTTGATCATGCAGTTGTTCTGAAGCCATAGCAGCATGAATTCTTGGTTGAGCACCAGGTGTAGTGGAAGGAAGAAAGAACGAATGTATGCTAGAAGAAGAAGCTCTTCCTCTACTCCTTGAACTTCCTCTTCTGCCACCTCCATTCAGCTGCAACCCTCTTTTCCCTGCTAGGTGCTCGCGAACTGCTACTACCAATATCTGTTCTAGCATCTGAAGGTAAACTATCAGTGAATCCAACTCCAGTGGCAGTAGCATCATCAACTTCTTCACACGTCTGGAAATCATCCTTTTGTTGTCTCATTTCCTGAATGCTCTCAATCATCTGCAAGCATTGCCATTTAATACCTTCTGGCACACTTCTAACTCTGCCTGTGCATGGTGCAACTTCTTTCCTTGTTCCTGCTAGGTGATGTTTCAACCTTGAAATTCCACTACTAACCACCTTTTCATAAAATAAACATCTGATTTTTAACCTTGAACCCTCAACTGGTATACCCCACTACCATGCTGGATCATCAGACTTTGAATGAGAGTCTCTACCACCCCTTCCTGCCATCTCAATGGAGTACTTTAATTCATACAAAAACCTGAAAATAAAAGCACTTCGTAAATCCCCCAATCTTCAAATAACACTCAAATCGAGTGTCTCCCACTTCATGAATGCAATAAAAATCGTATACAAACAATTAATAACTTCATATTTTGTCATTCAAAAAAAATGAAATAACAAAAAAAAACAAATATAAAAAGAAAAAATATACCTAAATCCGAGTTTGGAGGCTTGGACGGACACCGTAGGGCACGATTTTAGAGCTTTGAACACCAAGGAGGCGAAAACCGACTCTTAGGGAGCTTGAGGAATCCAAAAGGAGAGAGGAAACCCGCAAAAAATCGCAGGTTTCTCTTGGGCCGGAACCCTTTATAAGGGTCCCAGGACGTATCGCCCGTATCGCGTGATACGGTGCGATACGCCCGCACCTGCGATACGGGCCCCATACGTATCACACCGTATCGTACGATACGGTGCGATACAGACAACACTGAGCATAAGAACTCTATAAATAATGAAGTTCCTTATAACTAGTATTATTGGATAAGAGATGTTGTTGATGATATTAAAAACTTTGTCATGAATCATTCTATGAAGTTAGCAATATATAATCAGTTAATGCATCTAAAGTTACTTGTTGTTGCTGAAACAAGATTTGCTTCGACAATTATTATATTAAAAAGGATAAGAATCATGAAGCATAATCTTCAAAGAATGGTTATCAATGACCAGTGGTCTCATTATAGAGATGATGATGTTCCAAAGGCTGCAGTGGTGAAAGATATGATTTTGAATGATATTTGGTGGGATAAGATTGATTATATTTTAAACTTCACAAAGCTTATTTATGATATGCTTCGACTATGTGATACTAATAAGTCAGTCCTTCATTTGGTTTATGAGAAATGGGACTATATGATTGAGCAAGTAAAGGAAGTTATTTATCAACACGAAGGCAAAGAGTTGAATGAATATTCCACCTTCTACAAAGTAGTGTATGATATTCTCATTGATAGATGGACCAAAAGTTGCACATCACTGCATTGTTTGGCTCATTAACTAAATTTGAGGTAAACTCTTTTAAGTTTTACGATTTAAATAACTTTCTTTTTGTTTGATTATTATGTTGATATTTGATATTTTTATTTTTTAATTTCTAGGTATTATTCAAGGCAATGGATTGAAGAAGTTCCTAATAGAATTCCCCCACACAAAGATAATAAAATTTGTGAAGGAACAATGTCTTCGAAGGTTTTTTCAAGATTCAAATGAAAGGCTAAAAGTGACAAAAGAATTTGTCAAATTCTCAAGCAACGAAGAAGAACTTACAATTCGATTGCTTGGAAAATAGATGAAGTTTATCTCCAAAAGAATGGTGGGTTATTCATGGATCATCAATTCTTAAACTTCAAACAATCACTTTAAAGCTTCTTTCGCAACCATGCTCGTCTTCATGTTGTGAAAGAAATTGGAGCACGAAGAAATAAGTTAAAGCCTCAAAGAAGTGAAGATTTGGTTTTTGTTCATACAAACCTTCGTCTTCTTTCAAAAATAAGGATTACGTGGAAGGTGAGACAAAAATGTGGAATGCTGGTGGAGATGATGAGACAAAAATGTGGGATGTTGGTGGAGATAATTGAGATCCATTTAACGGCCTTAAAGTTGCATCATTGTCTCTTGATGAACCAAATATGGAAGCAATCATTTTTATAGATGATAGTGAAGAAAATACTGAGATCGAGACTATTGGAGTTTGAAACTTAATGTATTTAGATTCAAAGATATTGTGTTTAGAATATGAATTTTAATATGCATTGCAATTTTCTTTGTGCTGATATAAATATGTAATGTTTGGGTCATGTATGTGGATCGTGGAATGATATTCATCTCAATTGGATGAATTCTATTCTTTGTGCTGATCTGAATATGTAATGTTCTGTTGGAATCACGAATATATGATCCATGTACTATTATACTTTATCTGCAGGGATGCCCCATATTTTGTGGTGATGTAATAATTCACCATCTTGCTCAAGAATTGAGGCCTCAACATGTTTTCCTTGTATCCATATGATACTTTATCATGATACCAATTGCATTCACATTAAGCCTTTGCAAGTTTTCCTCCATACTCAATTTGACAATCTTTAGTCACTTTAAACTTTCTCTGTGAACCCTTGAGAAATTGCTTTGCTTAATATGACCAAAGAAAAATGTCATGGGAGTATATGATCGACCTCCAATGGATAGGAATGTTGTACTCTTATGAGAGATAGGTGCCTGCCTCTCTTTGAATTCTTTTCCTTTTTCCTTTCTGCAATTTCTTTCGATGTCCATGTTCATTTAGTATCTGCAGATTCTGCACTAACTACAGTGACCAACTTTTTCATAAGATCTTTTATTAGTGCATCAGATCTGTACCCATATTTTGAATCGCTAGTTTGTTTTGGAAGATTCCATTAGATCTTTTATGTGTCTCAGCAAGCATGCAGTGCATCCATAGTGCATCTATATGAGTGATAACGCCCTGATTGTCCATTTTCTTCCTCTCATGTCACTCAAATGTGTAGATAAGAAGATGGAAAGAAAGTGAACATTTAATAAAGCAACTTTTGTATGTTTTCATTTGTAACGTGTCAGGCATAGAAGGAACGACTCTCAAGTAGCTTTATGTATGCAACCATCTTGTCTCATTCATTCTTGCTTTGAGAGAGCACAGGGGTTTGTTCTTGCAAATCGTCTCCAGAATCCAACACTTTTAGCATCACAACTAATGGATATCTTTGATGATGTAATGGTCTAATGATGCATCTATTAGGCGTGCTATCCGCTCCAATGTCCAGATAATTATTTTTTGATGTCAAATCAGAAAATTTTGGTAGCCCTAATATCTTGGAATTTTCTATTCAAGTAAAACTTTTCTTTATGCTCATAATTTGATACGAGAATTATAGTTGTTCTTTCTTGACCTCTGTAATTGAGGTTATTGTCTGTGTATTTGTCTCAGGCAGTCAAAGACAGGGATCCTGCGTGTAGGTCGTATAGCTGGGCTTTATTATACCTTAAGGTGAGATTTATCGTGTTAATATTTACCCATCATGCTTGTGACTTTATTGTGTAGATTGTATCTTCATTTCTTTCATTGTTTCTTGGTTGATCTGCTTTTTACTTTGAGAGTAACGTGGTTCATAAAGAGATGCTTAATTATTCGTTTCCCTTTTGCTCGAGATTCCCATCACCTTATTGGACGATATAGTGCATTTGCTCCAATGACTGTTCAAGATGTCCTTTCTTGTCTCATAATGTTGACATTAAGGCATCAGCCAAATCTTGATTTGTCCTTTTCACCATGACGAAGATATTTTCTTCCTGAAACACAAACAGTGTCAAAGATGACCTAAGAAGCTCAAAGAAAGTCCCGGTAAACATATATAGCCTTCCATGTTCAAAGGGCATCCCATGTTTCAATATTAAACAAATGCTGAAGCTACTAAAATGTCTATGAGATACTCTTCTAAGACATAGATGGCTTGAATGTTTGGGTAAGCTGTTTAATTGTTCTGCTTTGAAGAAGAATATAAATGACATTCTCATAGTTAGAATAGAATTATTTTCAAACACTAGAATGCTCTTTAAAATATAGAATGCTCTATATAATTGTGTATATATATTTATGTAAATTTATTTTTTATTATGCTTTTAATAGTGGTGTACTCATCCCTTAATTTTTTTAAAAATTGCGAACCCCGTACCCGTATCGGGTACCGGTACCGTACCCGTATCCATGCAACATAGATTAGTTACTACTTAAATATTCAATTCAATATTTTGTTTGACTTCAATTGTTAATGTTATTTACTAATTACTTATCTTTCTTTCTTCTAAGCAATTAAAAAACGTAAATAGAGTAGAAAGCTAAATTGATCCAATAAGTTTGGATAATTTTGATATATTAGAGGAGTGGATTATGAAAGATAACGAAAAAAATATACTCCTAATCGAAAAAGACATTACATCCAGTAATTTGAAAGGAGCACAACAACATCATCAAGGAGATGAAGATTTTGATTTTGAAGCAGAAGGTGGTGAGGATCTTCAGCAAGGAGAAGATTAAAATTATTTAGTTGATGATCCTTATTACAATATGTAAATGTAAATGTATTTCATTTTTTGCTTCAAAATATGTAATTTTTTTTAAATTGTTGAATGGTGAATGATCAATATGTACTAAACTTTGCATTATGCGAATTCTTTATAATTATCAGATTTTTATTTTTTGGGGATTTTTACTCATTTTTTATTATTAAATTACGATATACAATACGATACGTGTCGAACAACACTGGTTTATATTGCTATATCTTTATATTGGACCTTTAGCATAGTTGCATTACCATTTTGTGGTATCCAACGACCTGTGGCATCTCCAATAGGCAACAGGTTCCACAAAATTTTTGTGAGAAGTTGACAATTAACTTCTATTTCTATAATAGTTCTTTTTCTTCTTCTTCTCCGCCTCTTTCTTCTTTTTCTTTTCCTTTTGCATCTTCTTCTTCTTCATTTTCTTGGGCCTCCTTGTTTCACCTAAATGTGCTACTTCTTGATGAAGTATGAAGGCAATGATCTCTTCACTTTCTACTTCATTTAAGTAGGATTTGACAACGATTGTGTTGGTTTAGATTTAAAATAGGGATGATTTAAACCTGAATAATTTATTCCCAGAAAAAGTGTTATATGGACTAAAATTTATAATGTGTAGGGCATGTCTAGTTAGTGTACTATCTATATAATTGTGGTCTTTTTTTTGTTCAACACAATGTATGTTTAAAGCCATTAGATTCCTCGTAGCGCCTTCCAAGTTTCAACATGAATTGGAATAAATATCCATCGAAGGTGTCATTGCACACAAGCAAAAATTTAGCTAAAGAGAAAATTTGATGCTAAACTCCGCCTATGTAAGGAATCACACTTGCATGGCCGGTCCCAAGCCCGAAAAAAGGAGGATTGTGTTAGGCTTCCGACAGCCAACGTAAAACTTTGTCGGACTTAATATGGATTCTACAAAAAAACAAAGAATCCATGTAGCTGACCCCATCTAGTATGGGAAAAGGCTTAGTTGTTTAGTTGTAGTAGAAAATTTGATGCTCACAAAACATAGCCACAACCTGGCAACATGTACTACAGCCATACATAAAACGATAAAGGTCCCTTGCAGAAACCTTCACTTTTGCGGGTTTCTGACATTTGTTCACAGCTCCCCAATGCTTCCTCCGGTGGCTCTCTCCCTAATTGGTGTTTAAGGCTCGAAAAAAAGTGCTCTACGATGTCCGTGCAAGGCTCTCAACTCGGATTGTGATATAACTTTTGTGTTTTTTGAAATTTTTTTCTTTGTATTTGTTGTTTTATAGTGTTATTTACGTTTTTATTTTTTTGAATGACAGAATATGAATTTATTAAGTGTGTGGATATGATTTTTATCACATTCATGAAGTGGGAGACACTCTATTTGAGTGTTAAGTGAAGATTGGGGATTTATAAAGTACTTTTATTTTCAAGTTTTTGATTGAATTGAAGTGTTCAATTGAGATGGCAGAAAGGGGTGTTAGGGACTCCCAATCTCGGTCTTATGATCCGGCATGGCAGTCTATGTCACACAGGTGCGGGTGTGAGTGCAGACACGGGTGTAAGTGCGGGATACGGCAAATTTCAAAAATTTTGGGTGCGACAATACGGCTAGGGTATATAATATTATATGTTATATATAATATTCAAGCTACAAAGTGTGAGACATCAATTTAACATAAGTATATGATAATAGCAAGTACACAACTTTATATTAAAGCAAAACACATAAACTGTAAACAACTACTAATTTCAACATAATACACAAATCAATCTTCACTATCCAAACCCATTTATCTAAAAAAAAACCAAGCTTCAAAATCAATACCAGATTTTAAAGCGTGGAATATCTACAAAAAAAGGAAATGAAGAAGGTCTGTGTTAAGATATTTTTCTACGTTCATCGATAGAGTTTCATGGGAGATGATGGAAGACAAGTTGAAGGAGCATTTTAGAAACTATGGTGAGGTAACTCAAGTGGTCATCATGGGAGATAAGGTCACGAAAAAAAAAATGGCAGAACCTTGTGTTAAAAAAAAACATTGTGTTATAAAACCTTTTGTCATCATGGGAGATAAGGTCTTCACGGATTACTCGGGTTCTCCAGGATAAATATATCATAAACGACAGAACCTTTTGTTACAAAAAAAAAACATTTTTTTTTGCATTTTTTTTTGCCATGGTGCACCGACACGGTGTCGATGTCGCACCCGTGTCGAGGTCGACACTCCACCTCTTAGAAGTGTCTGTGTGACTTAGATGGCAGTAGGGTACAATAGTTGAGGACTCCAGATTAAAGATCAAATGTTTGTTTTGTGAGAAGGTGGTTAGTGGTGGAATTTCACGATTGAAACACCACCTAGCATGGACTAGGAAAGAAGTTGCTCCTCGCACGGGCAGAGTTAAAAGTTTGCAAGAAACCATTAAATGACAATGTTTATAAATGATTTAGAGCATACACGAAAGAAGACAACAGAAGGATGATTTAGAGATGTTTGAAGAAGAGGATGATGATGCTATTGGATTGACTGATAGTATTCTTTCTGATGGTAGAACAAAGGTTAGTAATAGTAGTTGTCGATCATGAATCGGAAAAAAGAGGGTTGTTGAAGATTTTGCAATTGGAAGTGGTAAAAGAGGAAGGAGTAGAGGAAGAGTTTCTTCTGACATACATTCATTTTTCCTCCTATCACTACGCATGATGCTCAACCTAGAATTCATGTATAGGGTTTTAGAACAACTGAATGATCAAATAAACCTTATAGTGGGCAGATGGATTTATAATGCATGCATTCAATTTAATGTAACAAACAGTTTTTATTTTCAAGCAATGACAAATGCAATTGTTAATATTGGTCATGGATACAAGATGCCCTCTTATCAGAAGTTGAGAGAAAAGTTATTAGATAAGACTGTCCTTGAAGTGCAAGAATATTGTTCGACTTTGAAAGTCATGAAAGGAGACAGGATGTGCTATCATGACAAACGGATAGAAAGATAGGCGAGAAAAACCTAAAGCAAGAGTTTGATAAGGTGATATGCGAGGTTGGACTAGAAAACGCAGTCCAATTCATTACAGACAATGCAGGTAACTTCAAACAGTTAGGAAGGAGTTAGCAGATACTTATGGGACTTTCTATTAGACAACATGCGTAGCCCATCGTTTAGATCTCATCCTTAAGGATATTGGTGAGACTGATGTAATAAAGGCAACAACTGAGTGTTACCAAGATATCACCAAATTTATCTAAAACCATAGCTTTGTATTGTGTATGATGATAAGATACACGAATGGTGCAGAATTTGTTCGTATAGTTGCAATTCGGTTTGCAACTAATTTCTTATTTATACTGAGCATTTTGAGACAAAAACAAGCCTTGAAGAAAATGTTCTCCTCGAATGAGTGGCAACAATTTATATAGTTGCCTCAAAATAGAAGAAATAAAAAGTTAATGCGATTTCAGAGACAGTCTTCAAGAGTATATTTTGAAATGCATGTGTTAGACTGTTGAGAATTATATGTCATTTAGTGAAGGTTTTGAGATTGACTGATAGCGAGGAGAAACCTATGGGATATCTTTATGAAGCTATTGATAGGGAAAAAGATACCACTAGAAGTAATTTTAATGAAAGAAAGAGGGATTATGTGCTCATGTAAAACATTATAGATAATAAATGGAACAAACAATTGAATCAACCTATTCATGCAGCAACATATTACCTAAACCCAGCATTCAAGTACTCAACAAGCTTTAAAACGAACGGTGAGGTTAATTGAAGTATCATTGATTGTATAAACAAATTAGTCCCTTATGAGAGTAGAGCAAATGTTATACGTTAAGAGATAGAGATCTATGATAATGCTCTTCACTTTATGGGTTTATCCATAGCAATTCGCAACCGCACTAATATGCGTCTAGGTAAATTGTTTATTTTCGTATTAAAGTTTCTTAAATCTTATATTTATTATGGATCAAGTCCCTGATGTTTGTCTTTTTCTACAGATGTTTGGTGAAATAGGTTTGGAAGTGATTGCCCAAACCTTAGAGAGTTTCCAGTAAAAATTCTGAGTCAAACCTATAGTATAAAGGGTTGTGAAAGGAATTAGAGTGTCTTTGAACACCCATAAAAAAAGTGCAACAGATTGGAACATAAGTGGCTCAATTACTTAGTTTTCATCCGTTGTAACATGCGACTTCGACAAAAGTAATCTTATATTCCTTACTACTTAAAGATTCAATTCAATATTTTGTTTGACTTCAATTGTTAATGTTATTTACTAATTACTTTTCTTTCTTTCTTATAGGCAATTAAAAAAGTTAAATAGAGAAGAAAACCAATTTAATCCAATAAGTTTGGATAATTTTGATATATTAGAGGAGTGGATTATGGTAGATAATGAAGAAAATGCACTCCTAACCGAAAAAGACATTGCATTGATTAATTTGGAAGGAGCGCAACATCATCATGGAGATGAAGATTTTGATTTTGAAGCAGAAGGTGGTGAGGATCTTCAAAAAGGAGAAGATGAAGATTATTTAGTTGATGATCCTGATTACAATATGTAAATGTAAACGTATTTCATTTTTTGCTTCAAAATATGTAAAAAAAATTCAATTGTTGAATGGTGAATGATGAATATGTACTAAACTTTGCATTATATGAATTTTTTGTAATTATCACATTTTTCCCTATTTTTTGGATTTTTATTAATTTTTTAGTATTAAATTACGATACACTACAATATGATACGTATCGTGGATAAAAATGATATACGATAGGATACACGTCGAACAACACTGGGTATATCGAATACATTATAAGAGATAGTGATGGGAACTATCTCTTTGCAGGTTGCTTCTCCAAAGACGGGGAAATTCACAATAGAGGGTGTAGCATGTGTCCTCTTAGCTATCACCAAATCAAGCCTGACCATGGAAACTTTCCAATGTGATTTAGTTAGCCCCATCAAAAGCCACTCTTGAGGGTTACAGCCATAACAGAAGGATTTCACAGTTTGTTCAATTCTCCACGGTGCTTCCTGTTTTGGTATGCAGTAGAAAAGCTAGATACATTTCTCATTTTGTAGCTATAGCATACACTCAATGAAATGAGTTAAGTTGGGGGTGGAGAAGTCTTGAAAGGACATCTCTCCAACAGCTTTTTCACGTATGTACAATCTATACATAATTTTTTTGTGTTATGAAAATATCTCGTATGGGTAATTTAAGGAGAAAGCTTAACTACTCAAAATCAACTTTTAGTAATAGATTTGCAAGTAAAAAAGTGGACAAAGAAGAATAGAGTGCTTGGTGAAACCTCAAATGTGAGAAAACATATATATTTAAACAAAATATCCTTCTAGGAGATGCTTAGAATTATATAGGTAGACCTTCTAATATTAAGAATAATATGGCTATACATAATATAAGAAAGTGGCAAAAGATGTGTTAGGCATATCTAAAAGAGGCATACCGGCACAAAATAGAAGCTTGGTGGTGGAGTGAAGTGGTGCAACATAAAATCAAGACAAAGAAGGCATGTTACAAATTGCATTATCCTAATAAGACTAGTGAAACTTTGGAGGCTTATAAGAAAAAAAAAAAAAGAAGCAAAAAAACCCATTAGTGAAGCAAAAGCTAAAATTTGATAGGATTTATATATAAAGCTTAACTCAAAAGAAAGTAAAAGAGATATTTTTAGGATAGCTAAAGCTAAAGATAAGAAAATTAAGGATCTTACTTTTGTTAGATACATAAAAGATGAGGATGAGAAGATTCTAGTGGCGAATAATGATAGAAAAATTATTTCTATAAGTTTTTTAATGAAAATAAAGATGTTAGTATTAGCTTAAGAGAGTTAGCTAAATCAAAAAAATATGAAAAGTATATAAACCATAATTTCTATCGGCGTATTCAAGAGAATGAAGTCAAAGAGGCTCTTAAACATATGAAGGTTGGTAAATTTGTACGACCACGCAATATTCCTATAGATATATGAAAAATCCTAGAAGAGATGGGGGTTATTTGGCTCACAAAACTATTTAATGAAATATAGAGAACCCAAAAGATGTCCAAGTAAAGGAGAGCGAATACACTTATACTCATATATAAGAACAAGGGAGATATTCAGAATTGATCGAATTATCGAGGTAACAAGTTAACGAACCATAGTATGAAATAATGGGAAAGAAATGTAGGTTAAGGCAAATATTGAGTACAATAGAGAACCAATTCGGATTCATGCCTGACAGATCTACTATTTAAGCAATTCACTTACACTTATTGGAACATCTTATGAAACATTTTAGAGTAAAAAAGAAAAACCTTCAATTGATATTTATTGATCTAGAAAAAATTACGATAGGGTGTCAAGAAATGTTCTTTGGAAAACATTGAAAAAGAGAGGTATCCCATTGACATACATAAATCTTATAAGAGACATGTACGATGGTACAAAAACTTGTGTGAGGACTAATGAAGAAATCATAAACTCCTTTGAAGTTAATATTGGGCAGTGTTGTCTGACGCGTATCGTATCGCTGGGCTCCACGATACGGGCGTATCGTATCGTACTTTAATATTAAAATAATACAAAAATTATTTTAAAAATTAAGAAAATTAGTAAAAATCCAAAAAAAATCTGGAAAAATTTGATAATTGCTTTAAATTCATATAATGCAAAGTTTAGCACAAATTGAACATTCAACATTAACAATTGGATCCAAAATTACATATTTTGAAGCAAAAAATGAAATACATTTGCATTTTACATATTTTAATTTGTATCAGGATTATTAACTAAATAATCTTCATCTTCTACTTAATAAAGATTCAAAGTTTCTCATGACCTTCTGCTTTAAAATGAAAATCTTCATCTCCTTCGTGATGTTGTTGCACTTCAAATTAATTCATGCAATGTCTTCTTCGGTTAGGAGTGCATTTTCTTCCTTATCTTCCATAATTCACTCATCTAATATATCAAAATTAACAAACTGCTATCTTTGTACATGTAGTTGTCATATTTGCTAATTTTCATATGTGAGCAAAACAATGAGCTCAATTTCAATGAGCAAAACTTCGCCCATGTAAGGGATCACCCTTGCATTGCCGGTCCCAAGCCCGGATAAAGGAGGAGGGTTGTGTTAAGCTTCCGACAGCCAGCGTAAAACTTCGTCGGATTTCTACAACATGGATTACAAAAATTATGAGCATTGCTTTGGGGCGTCCCCGCCTAGCGACGTGCTGCAGAGCCCGAATGCAGTAAGAAGTAAGCAAGGGCCACTACATTTTCGCCCGAATGTAGTGAATCAATTGCAGAGAGGGTTCCCACATCATGGACGGGTATGGGTAAAGAAGTTAGTCCTGCTACATTGCCGCCCGAATGTAGTGAAAAATTTTCAGAGAGGGTCTTCGCATTTTGATTATGGACGGATGCGGGGGGTAAGGAAGCTAGTCCTAGATAATAAGATTCGTATTGGTTCTTGGAATATCGAAACATTATCGGGTAAACTAATGGAGGTGGTAGATACTATGATTCGGAGAAAGATTCATATTCTATGTTTACAAGAGACAAAATGGGTTGGAGAAAAAGCAAAGGAGATAGAGGATACAGGTTTTAAATTATGGTACTCAGGTGAAGAAAAGGCCCGAAACGGAGTTGGTATTATCATAAATAAAGATTTAAAGGAGAGTGTAGTAGACATACAACGATATGGTGACCGAATCATGACATTGAAATTAGTGTTAGGAGCAGAGGTTTTGAATATAGTTTGTGCTTACGCACCCCAAGTAGGACTAGAAGATAGTATAAAGACAGTTTTTTGGGAAGAGTTACATAAGGTGTTTCAAAAGATTCCACAAAGGGAGATGATTTGTTTAGGAGGAGATTTAAATGGACATGTCGGTAAAGAGGCATTAGGATATCAAGGGATTCATGGAAACTTTGGTTATGGGGATATAAACGAGGAAGGTAGGGAGATTTTAAATTTTGCTATGTCATTTGATCTCTTTATAGTCAATACAATCTTCAAAAAACGAGATGAACATTTAATTACTTATAAGAGTGGCTTATCACAAACACAAATTGATTACTTTATTTGTAGAAAAAAAGATAGAGCGTGTTGTAAAGATTGTAAGGTAATTCCAGGAGAAAGCTTAACCACCCAACATCGACTTTTAGTTATGGATTTACAAATAAAAAAATGGACAAAGAAGAAAAGACTGCATCGAGCTATTCGGACTAAATGGTGGAACCTCAAAAGCGAGAAAGAAGATATATTTAAACAGAAAGTCCTTCAAGGAGATGTTTGGAATTATGTTGGCACACCTTGTGATATGTGGAACAATATGGCTATACATATTAGGAAAGTGGCGAAAGATGTGTTAGGGGTATCTAAGGGAGCTGTACCAGCACAAAAAGAAGCTTGGTGGTGGAGTGAAGTAGTACAAAATAAAATCAAGGCAAAGAGGGCATGTTACAAATTACATTATGCTAAGAAAACTAGTGAAACTTTAGAAGCTTATAAGAAAGCAAAGAAAGAAGCAAAAAAGGCCGTTAGTGAAGCAAAAACTAAGATTTGGGAGGACTTATATAAAAAACTCAACTCAAAAGAGGGTGAAAGAGATATTTTTAGGATAGCTAGGGCTAGAGATAAGAAAACTAAAGATCTTAATTATGTTAGATGCATAAAAGACGAGGATGAAAAAATTCTAGTGGCAAATGATGATATAAGAAATAGATGGAAAAACTATTTTTATAATCTTTTTAATGAAAATAAAGATGTTAGTATTAGTTTAGGAGATTTAGCCAAGTCAAAAAAGTATATAAACCACAATTTCTACCGACGTATTCAAAAGAATGAAGTCAAAGAGGCTCTTAAACATATGAAGAGTGGTAAATCGGTAGGACCAGATAATATTCCTATAGAAGTTTAGAAAATACTAGGAGAAATAGGAATCACTTGGCTCACAAGACTATTTAATGAAATATGGAAAAACCAAAAGATGCCCGAGGAATGGAGAGCAAGTACACTTATACCCGTATATAAACAAGGGAGACATTCAAAATTGTGCGAATTATCGAGGTATCAAGTTAATGAGTCATACTATGAAATTATGGGAAAGAATTATCGAACGTAGGTTAAGACAAGTATCAAGTACAACAGAGAACCAATTTGGATTTATGCCAGGTAGATCTACTATTGAAGCGATTCACCTTTTGAGACGTCTTATGGAACATTTTAGAGCAAAAAAGAAAGACCTTCACATGATATTTATTGATCTAGAAAAAGCTTATGATAGGGTACCGAGGGAGGTTCTTTGGAGAACTTTGGAAAAAAGAGGTATCCCATTGACATATATTAACCTTATAAGAGACATGGATGATGGTGCAAAAACATGTGTGAGGACTCATGAAGGAACGACAGACTTCTTTGAAGTTAATATTGGGTTACATCAAGGATCAACTTTAAGTCCATACTTATTTATAATGGTGATGGATGAGTTAACAAAACATATTCAAGATGAAGTACATTGGTGTATGTTATTTGCAGATGACATTGTATTAGTGGAGGAGTCTAAGGAAAAAGTTAATAGAAAATTGGAACTATGGAGAGAAACATTAGAAAACAAAGGCCTCCGACTTAGTAGAACAAAGACAGAATATATGGAATGTAAGTTTGATCATTTGGCTACTTCAGAGGACATAGAAATTAAAATTGGCACACATTGCATTCCCCAAAAGGAAAGTTTTAAATACCTAGGGTCAATTTTTCAAAGTGATGGAAGAATTGATGGAGATGTTACACATAGAATTAATGCTGGTTGGTTAAAATGGAGAGGAGCATCAGGTATTCTTTGTGATAAGAAGATACCATTAAAATTAAAAGGTAAATATTATAGAGCAGCAATTAGGCCTGCCATGTTTTATGGTTCTGAGTGTTGGGCAGTTAATCATCAACATGTACAAAAGATGTCTGTGACAGAAATGAAGATGTTGAGATGGATGAGTGGTCATACAAGAAAAGACCGTATACATAACGAGGTTATTAGAAACAAATTAGGAGTGGCACCAATAGAGGATAAAATGAGAGAACATCGTTTAAGATGGTTTGGACATATAGAAAGAAGATCAAAAGAAGAACCTGTAAGAAGGTTAGAAAAACTAAATTTGGAAAGTATTAAAAGAGGTAGAGGACGACCACAAAAGTGTTGGAAAGAAACAATAAAGAATGATCTAGCTTATTGGGAGTTAACTGCTAACATGGCACACGATAGGGATCTGTGGAAACAAAGAATCCATGTAGCCGACCCCGTCTAGTATGGGAAAAGGCTTAGTTGTTGTTTGTTGTTGTTTATCGACTCTATGACACCTCAGTGATGTGATATTATTACTTGATGATATCTCTTTTTCTCTTACAATTAGCTTTTTAACTAATGCTTGAGCTTCATTTCTCACTTCACAGACTGAGTTAAGCCTCACACACGTTGATCATGTTCAACTCAATGGAAGTCACGTAAGGTGAACCCTAAAATAGTGAAGTTATGAAATGCCCACTCAATGAACCGAGACAACCAAATGTTTTTAATTGTTTGCGATCTCATGAAATTAGAAACTGCTAGCAAAAATATACCTAAAAGTTGGCAACAGAAATGAAAATGATTTTGTCACAATTTTTATTTGTTTATAAATTATTTTTTTCAATAAATAAAATTATAAACCCAAATTACAAGCATAGGGAAGTGAAGAGAGGCCAGAAACCTGCAAAAAAAAATTGAAAAAAAAATTGAAAAAAAATAATAAAAAAAAGATTAAAAAAAAATTGAAAAAAAAATTTGGATGTATCGCCCGTATCGTACGATACGGTATCGTATCGTGGCTTCCCACGATACGGATAACACTGATATTGTGTTTCATCGGGGATCAACTTTAAGGCCATATTTACTTATATTGATCATTGATGAGTTAACAAAATATATTCTAAGATAAAGTACCTTGGTATATGTTATTTGCACATGATATTGTGTTAGTGGATGAGTCTAAGGAAAAAGTTAATAGAAAATTGAAACTATGGAGAGAAACTTTAGAAAGTAAAGGCTTTTAACTTAGTAGAACAAAGACAAAATATATGGAATGCAAGTTTGTTCATTTGGGTACTTGACATAGGAATTAAGATTGGCACACATTGCATTAAGGAAAGTTTTAAACACCTAAGGTCAATTTTTCAAATTGATGGAAAAACTGATGGAGATGTTACACATAGCCGGTTGGTTAAAATGGAGAGGGACATCAAGGTGTGATAAGAAGATATCATTAAAGTTAAAAGGTAAATATTACATATATGAATGGTCCAAAGGATATTCTCATAAAAAGATATGAAAAATGATAAGGCATGTTGATGGAAAAACTGATGGAGAGCAACAATTAGACCTACTATGTTTTAACCAGTGTTGTCTGACGCGTATCGTATCGTGTATCGCTGGGCTCCACGATACGGGCGTATCGTATCGTATCGTATCGTATCGTATCGTACTTTAATATTAAAATAATGTAAAAATAATTAAAAATTAATAAAAAATCGAAAAAAATCAAGAAAAAATCAGGAAAAATCTGATAATTGCTTTAAATTCATATAATGTAAGTTTAGTACAGATTGAGCATTCAACATTGAACAATTGCATCCAAATTTATATATTTTGAATCCAAAAAATAAAATACAGACATAGTTTACACTTTACAGTACACTACAGTTACATATAATGTTACATTTTACAAATTGTAATCAGGATCATCAACTAAATAATCTTCATCTTCTCCTTGTTGCAGATCCTCATCATCATCAGCCACGCCCACACCTTCTTCTTCAAAATCAAATTCTTCATCTCCATAATGTTGTTGCGCTCCTTCCAAATTAATCCAGGCAACGTCTTCTTCTGTTAGGAGGGCATTTTCTTCAGTGTCTTCCATAACCCAATCTTCTAATATATCAAAATTATCCAAACTTATTGGATCGAACTGACTTTCTTCTCTATTTACTTTTTTTAATTGCCTACGACACAAACAAAGATAAACAATTAGTAAGTAATATTAACAATTGAAAACTGAAGTTAAATAATATCGAATTGAAAATTTGAAAGTAATACAACATTATCTTTCACGAAGGCGCATGTTACAACGAATATAAACCAAATCATTAAGCCTTTTGTGTTCCAACCTGTTGCGCTTTTTGTATGGATGTGTTCAAAAACACTCCAATTTCTTTCACAACCTGTTGCACTACAGGTTTGGCTTAAGACTCTAACTGCAAAATCTCTAAGGTTTGGACAATCACTTCCAAACCTATTCCACCAAACATCTGTAAAAAAAATATAAACATTAGAGACATAATAATCCACAGTAATGTAAGATGCAACTTAAATATGAAAATAAACAATGTACCTGGACGCATCGTAGAGCGGTTGCGAATTGCAACAGGCAAACCCATCAAGTGAAGAGCATTATCATATATCTCCATCTCTCGATGTATCGCATCTACTATGCTCTCATCAGGGACTAATCTGTCGATGCATTCAATGATTCCTCGATTAACCTCACCGTCCCTTTTGAAGGTTGCTGAGTACCTCAATGATGGGTTTAGATAGTAGGCTGCTGCATGAATAGGCTGATGCAATTGTTTATTCCATCTACTATCAATTATTTTCCACACGGGCACATAATCTCTTTTTTTTCCATTAAAGTTATTTCTGATTGCTTCTTTTGCCCTGTCCATGGATTCATAAAGGTAGCCCATAGATGGTTTCTCCTCGCTGTCAGCCAATCTCAAAACTTTCACTAAAGGACAAGTAATTTTCAATAATCTGATACATGCATTCCAAAATGAACTTCTAAAAACCGTTTCTGCAATCTCATTTAACTTTCTGTTCCTTCTGTTTTGTGGCAACTCTGCAAATTGTTGCCACTCATCTGAGGAGAACATTCTCTTTAAAGCTTGCTTCTGTCTCACAATACTCTGTACAGATAAGAAGTTTGTTGCAAACCGAGTTGCAGCTGTACGAAGAAGCTCTGCACCTTCTGTGTATCTCCTCATCATACATAAAACAAATGCATGATTGTAAATAAATTTTGTAATATCTTGGCAACACTCAGTTGCTGCCTTTATTTCATCCATCTCACCGATGTCCTCGAGGATGAGATCTAAACAATGGGCTGCACATGGTGTCCAGTAGAAAGTCCCATAAATATCAGCTAACTCCTTTCCGGCTGCTTTGTAGTTAGCTGCATTATCTGTAATCAATTGAACTACATTTTCTAGCCCAACCTCTTGTATAACCTTATCAAATTCCTCTCGTAGGATCTCTGGAGTGTGTCTCTCCTCTGACATATCTAGAGATCTCAAAAACATGAGTCCTTTAGGACAATATACAAGAAAGTTTAGCAATGTCCTTCCTCGCCTATCGGTCCATCCATCTGCCATGATAGTGCATCCTGTTTCCTTCCACGATTGTCTCAAAGTCGAACAGTATTGTTGCACTTCAATCACGGTCTGATCTAATATCTTCCCTCTCAACTTCTGATAAGAGGGCATCCTGTATCCTGGACCAATGTTAGCAATTGCATCTGCCATTGCTTGAAAATGAAAACTGTTTGCTGCATTAAATGGAATGCATGTATCATAAAACCATCTGCCCACTGCAAGGTCTGCTTGATCGTGCAGTTGTTCTGAAGCCATAGCAGCACGAATTCCTGGCTGAGCACCAGGTGTAGTGGAAGGAGGAAAGAACGAATGTATGCTAGAAGAAGAAGCTCTTCCTCTACTCCTTCCTGAACTTCCTCTTCTGCCACCTCCAAAGTCTTCAGATGCAACCCTCTTTCCTCTGCTAGGTGCTCGCGAACTGCTACTACCAATATCTGTTCTAGCATCTGAAGGCAAACTATCAGTGAATCCAACTCCAGTGGCAGTAGCATCATCAGCTTCTTCACACATCTGGAAATCATCCTTTTGTTGTCTCCTTTCCTGTATGCTCTCAATCATCTGCAAGCATTGCCATTTAATACCTTCTGGCACACTTCTAACTCTGCCTGTGCATGGAGCAACTTCTTTCCTGGTTCCTGCTAGGTGGTGTTTCAACCTTGAAATTCCACCACTAACCACCTTTTCACAAAATAAACATCTGATTTTTAACCTTGAACCCTCAACTGGTATACCCCACTGCCATGCCGGATCATCAGACTTTGAATGAGAGTCTCTACCACCCCTTCCTGCCATCTCAATAGAGTACTTTAATTCAAACAAAAACCTGAAAATAAAAGCACTTCGTAAATCCCCCAATCTTCAAATAACACTCAAATCGAGTGTCTCCCACTTCATGAATGCAATAAAAATCGTATACACACACTTAATAACTTCATATTTTGTCATTCAAAAAAAAAACCCGAAATAACACAAAAAACAATAAATATAAAGGAAAAAAAGGAAAAAAACATTAAAAATATACCTAAATCCGAGTTTGGAGGCTTGGACGGACACCGTAGGGCACGATTTTAGAGCTTTGAACACCAAGGAGGCGAAAACCGACTCTTAGGGAGCTTGAAGAACTCAAAAAGAGAGAGGAAACCCGCGAAAAATCGCGGGTTTCCCTCAGCCCGGGACCCTTTATAAGGGTCCCAAGGCGTATCGCCCGTATCGTACGATACGGGCGATACGGTGCGATACGCCCGCACCTGCGATACGGGGGCCCGTATCGTATCGTGGTGGCCCACGATACGATACGTATCGCACCGTATCGTACGATACGGTGCGATACGGACAACACTGGTTTTAACCATCAACATGTGCAAAAGATGTCCATAGAAGAAACGAAGATGTTGAGATGGATGAGTGGTCCAAAGGATATTCTCATAAAAAGATATGAAAAATTAGATCGTGAAAATATTAAAAGAGAAAGAGGACAACCACAAAAGTGTTGGAAAGAAACTATAAAGAATGATCTAGTTTATACTGAGTTAACTTCTAGCATGACAAATGATAAGGCTATTTTGAAAACAAAGAATCCATGTAGCCCACCTCATCTAGTACGGTACAGGTCAGCCTAACCTTCCTACCTTTCAAATAGAAAAAAGAAAGGAACATGAAACACATTGAGCTTCTATTGAGGGATCTACTCTCAAGAAATATAATACTTTAAATTCCAACCTTCCTAAGAGGAAGCTCGGTTCTCAAAAGCTTAATACCAAACCATGTTCCTTCGCTGAACCTCATCTCTTTACTCCACATCCTCCAAGCACTACATTGACGACAACCCCCATGTTCTTTCTTCAAAAAAAGAGATATCTCGAGAATTTTCTTTTAATGAGAATTCTGATCTTATGAGCATCCTAGGAATCTGAACAGACCAACCTTATGTTCTTCGTGAATGGAGAATTGCCAAAGATTCACGTGACTATTTGAAATTGCAGAAATAACTTGTTCTTGGATGACCAGAAGAACTTTGGAAATCCCGACATGTAAATAAGACTAGAGAAAAGTTATCCTCAATAAGCAAACAGGCACCAGTTTCCAAACCACAAAGCACCAAATCAAGAAGGGAATAATGAAATATAAAATCCAACAGCCATTCCAAAAGGAAGGAAAGCAAGGAAAAGAAAAAGAACAAGCGAAAACATAAATCTGACATTATCAGATCACATCGGATTAGCTGGACAAATCAAACCACAAGAAAGCGAAGATAATTCGTGAACAAAATGGGAAAGAAAATAAAAGAGGCGACAAAATTCTGATCCCAAATCACGAGAAAACCAATTACGAATTCAAAAGAGAAAAAACAATTTATGATACCGAAAAGACATAAAGCGTAGAAATCTGTTTCAGAGGCCACACTTCAAACACCAAAACCGAAAGAGAGAAAATCTAATTTTAAGGACACAAAACCATCAACCAAATGAAGGAGACTGATAGATACATAGATGGAGGGATGGAGAGAGAGAGAAGGAACTACCTCTTCCAAAGGTCCCTCTGTGGTTTGGACGCGACGGATCGCCAGAGTCGATCCATCTGGGCGCACATGGATCCGATCTCCGCCAGGTCTCGCCGAATGGTGGACGATAGTTCCGAAGACGCCGCGTCTCCGGCGTATGAGTCCCCCCTTTCCAGCCTCTCCACGTCGTTCCTTGTGCACAGAAGCCTCCGTCGCGCCGCTGCGTACACGTCCGATATCGTCCCTCCCTCTGCAGCCATCTCTCTCTCTCTCCCTAAAAATCCCTAATGAGAAGGGGATGCAAACCTATCACACGATCTACCAAATACGGCAATACCGATTCAACAGAGACGCTTTCTAACCAGCCACCAGCGTACGAAAGTGAGAACCCTTTTGCAGAAGCTCCCCGGAGAGATCTTCTGGCGGCAGCGATACTGCCGGCGACGTCAACAGAGGTTGGCCAACGGGAGAGGAAAGAAAGGCAACGCGACTAAGCAAACAACAGATCCTTTACATGTGTCCTTTTCAAAAGGGTTAATGTTGGCCGTTAGATGGATGCGTCTTGTTCATCAGTTTGTGATTCTTCTTTCCTTTGTTTTGCCCAACAAACCGCCTTAAAGAAAACCATCATTTAGTTAACGGGTTAAGGTTGGAGCATCTCTTCCTCGAATGTGTCCTCTAATGCATAGGCACATCAGTTGTATGAATAGTGCAGAACCGTTTCTTCCTTCCCACACCCATCACAGTTGACAGGTGCCTTCGCCGGTAGACATGGTTGGTTTTGGACAGACTCGTTCCAACCGTAATCGAACCAGACCAAGGACCGGATGAAACTAGAACCTAAAATAGGAACCACTTGATTCGATTTCGGTTCTACTTTTCATTGAAGTGGAACCAGCTCAAAACAGAAAGTGGCGGTTCCAAATCACTGATTAATTTCAAAATTTTCTATATTTTCTCCTCGATTTCAAAATGTCTACCTGCCGGTGCGTCAATAGATTTGTGGGTAGTGCCTTGTGACAACTGAACCACAAAAAGCAACCAACTTTCTGCGGGAGTTGCGTTTTTCACCACCCAATTCACTTCGTTAGTGCTTTACTTGACCATTGATACCCCCGCTTGCTACTTCATTCACCCCCTTTACTTGAAAAGGACCCAAGTCGAACAATCCGACAATTGCAAACTTCTTGGGATCGGCAGTGTTGCAATATGCTCGTGGATATCTTCTAGTAATAATGTAGAAACACCACTCAAAGTTCCAAGCTCATTTTGGCACAAGTCCCTTATTTGCAGGTTAATATCTGCAATATTGACAAGGACAACCCTTAAGCAAAGAGGTTCATGATTAAGGCTGGTAGTCATACCATAGAAATGACTCCCCTCTTCCAAGCTGGAACTTGAATCCTTGTTCCAATATCAATGCCGTTTCAATAACGTCTCATCGAGTACTGAATACTCCTCTTCCACTAGAGTTCATCCACAAATTCGAAGAAGATGGGAATTGCCGGTTTCCGCAGCATTACTATATTAGCAATTCATGCTTCTCATGTACCGCTCGTGATCAAGACCTCTATCTAATCTCCTCGCTTTGAGTACTCTTAACTTGTTGATATATACCAGGTGAAAATTGGACCAGAAGCACCCAAGTCTATGAGGCTGGATCCCTCTAGCATATCATCAAAGTTACACACCCACGACCAGCCGAAGAGCCCCTAACTAATTTCTGATCGGCATCAAAACTTCATTGAGGTCTCATATCGTTACCCACCACTTAGAAATTCTATGACGCAAATTTTGAAGAGTTCCAACACATTCCCCTGCCCGAGAGAATGGGACCAGCATACACAACACTACATGCCCAACTGCGCTGTGAGCTTTTAATGAGAAAGGTGATTACTTGACACCCAAATACTACCTGAATGTCAAACCACCGCAATACTCACTGCCTCATAGCCGAAGCTTTCCAAGAACGTCTCACTCTTGCAAATCGAAAGTGGCCATTCAGTGAGAATAAGAATCAAAAGTTGATAACATCGCACCAACCTTCTCACCTGTCACTTCCTTGCTAAGCTTGTGCCCCTCTAGTAAAAATATTGAGATATTCTAGAATTTCTTCATATCTAGTCTTGTTGGGGGGGTAGCTAAATTCCTCCACTTGCCTCTGAGCGAGGTTTTCAACACTGGCTTCTTTGATCCTTATAGTGATACGGGTACTCAAACAACATTGCGACATCGCCATTAGCCTTTGCTCGTGAGCTCACAACAACTTCGGTCACAACCACTTCCACAACCAAAGAATAATTGTTCACATGCACAATCAGGCGTAGATCTATCACCATTAGATAATTGGTTACATTAATTGTATGGTTTCCTTCGACAGTACTTGGCCTGATTCGACCTTTTTTTTGCCTTCCATTCCCTACTATAATTGTCCAGTTACATCTCAACTTTCTAGCTACAACCCTATCCGAAGAATAGTTGACTGCTTAATTTGTTAGCACTAAGGTATTTCACATATGTGTGGGTCGTGAACAGTGCCGAAGGCATGCACTAGGGTTGAGCCATTCGTGCTGCCTTGAGTAGTTTTGTTTAGGTATTTTGTTATTTACTTTGATTGAGTAGTTTTGTTTAGGCATGTGTTAGGGTTGAGCCCTTGCATGGCTGGTTCCAAGCCCGGATAAAGAAGGAGGGTTGCATTAGGCTTCTAAAAAAAGAATCTATGTAGTCGACCCCATCTAGTATGGAAAAAGCCTTAGTTGTTGTTGTTGTATATAATAAGTGGTCATGTGTGACCAACATTAGAATGTTTAGAGGGTATAGGTTATTTGGATTAAGTTTGATGTCATTTGGATATAGTTTTAGAACATTTAGGATGTCATTTGGTTTGAGTTTGAAGCAATTCATTTGGATATGTTTCTACTTGATAGAATTTCATTATTTAAGCTCTCATTTACCTATTGTAAAAGACAACATCCATTAATAAAGATTTCACCTTTGAGAGGAAGGTTGAATTCCTCTTCTCCTTCCTCTATCTCTATGTGTGCATGTGTTCGTGTATAGAGAAGGTTCCATTGACTGTAGATGAATAAATCAATCCATGGGGATCCCTACTCCACACAAGATATGTTGTTTGTGACCTATTGGAGAGAAGAAGAGTTGTTCTAAGCTTGCTTATTCCGTTGCGTGTTGAGGGAGTTCTGATTGATGCCAATAGGGTGTGGTTGTCATCAACACCCAATGCTTCTAGGAACCTTTTTCACAAATTTGGTTGAGAGTTATAAACAGTTTGGTATCAGAGCCTATTAGATGGTATATAGTGTTCAAGGAGGTGTTTTTGGTGGTATAAGTTTGTGAACCAATTGTAGTAGTTCGAAGTTCAAATGTGTTTAAAGGTACATTTTTTTGTAATTTTCAGTTCTATCATAATTGATCAGTTGTAACGAGGTGTTGTTGATTATTGTATTAATTCTAAGAGTGGAATATCTTAGGAAGATAGTAAAACCTAGCAAGGCATGGTGGAAGATGAAAGAGTAGGTTTGTTCCCCGGATTGGTAGTGGTTTGGGTGGATTTATTCCACATTTCTGACCTGATTTTGTAAAAGTCATTACTGATTGGTCGATGCCAATTTTCTAGTGAAATTTTGAAGAGAGCTATATGACTTCTTAAAGGACCCGAAGAAAACATTTGGCCAAAATCGGATTATAGATTGTTTGAAAATCATGATTCTTTGGAGCATTGTTTGGCCACATTGACAATGACAAATTGAGTCGAGTATTGGTCGAATTTCACCAATTTTGGCTCATATGGTTTCTGGTGAAAACCACCACTTAGGGGTCATGATCAACCATAGCCTGGAGTGACTTAGACATGATTGACAAGTCCACATTTGTTTTTATTAAAACTATCTTAGAAAATAAAATTTTGTTACATATTTATTTGTTTAAGGTAGAGAACTTTATTAAAGATTTATTCACGGTGAAATATGCTACATTTGTTTGAGATTTATTTGTTCTTGAAGAGGATAATTTGATGACTATTATTAGGGCTCGTATGACTATGACTCGTTGTATGACTGATATGAAGGCTATATTGGTGTATATCTTACAAAGGTTGGAGAAACTTGATTGGAGGAAGAGCTTCACATGTGTTGAGAGGCTACTATTGTGGTGCTTATGAGTGTTTCGATGACCCATTTAAGTAGTGCATCAATCTAGTTTCTCCTAGTGGCATGACTTCTCATGGTTGCACTAGAATGGATGCTACCACTAGTACTTTTGAGGGTTACCATGGCATGATTTGGAAGCGTATGTACCTAAAGTAGAAATATTTGAAGGATCCATATTCATAAGTTGCTTGAAAATTTTTGTGAGGTATGAACTCTTATTTTCAGGTAACACTAGTAGAGTATTTGGCAATCATTGGTGCTTGAGTTGGGTATACCCAAAATCTCTTCTTGGGGGCATACATGAGTACGTGCGGGAATTTAGTATTATCCTTCTTAACATCGAGAACATGAGTGAGGATGACAAGAAATTTCACTTTCATGTGAACTTCAACCTTGGGTAGAGATTGAATTGAGGCGACATCACTCCATAGATGTGATAGAGGCTATGGTCATTGCGAAAACCTTCGTTGACTCCTACAACTTAGACAGATCGGGACATACCTCTAGTGGTAAGGGAGGTGGCCAAGGTGAGCAACAAAAGAAGTTCATGGGTGATAGATCCTTTGATTAAGATATTAGTGACCTGGGTGACCGATTGTGGCAAGGAGGTGTTACTAAGAACCACAAGGGTGTAAATCCTTTTGGGGTTGCAAGTCATCTCCTAAACATGGCAACAAGGGGTCACACCCTTGTTACTTTTATAGTGAGCCACATTTGGTACAAGAGTGTTCCAAGAAGGCTAAGTTGAGGATGAGGATCCTTAGTTTGATGGTAAGAAACATATTGTTGATTCCGATGATCTGAGGTCTGGGTGGGACAACATGCTATCCATGCCTTTGTTGATTCCGAAACAACACATTCATTAGTATCATCCACCATCACACGTTTTACAAGCTTGATACTCACAACTTTGAGTCTTTAGGTGAATATGATAAATTCAGTGCCTAGGAGAGTAACAAGGATTGCAAGAGCGTGCCAACTCCAAGTTGGATGTTGGTCGTAGAGCATGACTTGGTAGTGATGGAGCTTGCTTCGTACCTTCTTATTCTTGCGTATGATTTCTTGCTCTGCCACAAGTTGGTGCTTGCCCCACATCTTAGAGAAATCATATCCATCGATGAGAAGTAACCAAAGTTCATCTCTCGTGTGGTTTTGAGTAGTGCATCGATTGATGGACCATATGTAATGTTGAGAATGACATTATCATGCCTTTATTCAGGTTACAGGGATGCTTGGCATATTAGGGATGCTAATTTTAGGGGAAAGCAAGGAATGAGAGAATCACAACCATCTATGTGAGGCCAAAGATTTGTTGTAGCTACAACAATCGATTCAGTTGCTACACTCAATAGGAAAGGCAATAATATATGGTGTAGGAGTTGTAGTGGGGAGGTTGTAGGAGAGTGAACATGCATGCTAGAGGTAAGGCGTGTGAGCGTGCATGCTAGAGGTAAGGCGTGTGAGCGTGCAATCATCAATCCTTTATTGGATCCTAAAAAATGGTCCCTATAAGTGCCTAGTGATGACGATAACCACACCCGATTGCCTTAGTCCAAACTCCCTCAACATACAGTGGAATAAGCAAGCTTGAAACAATCCTTCCCCTTACCAATATGTCATGGTTATAAACAAATTTTTTTGATCTTATGTGGACTTAAAACTTTGCTTGCAAAAATGTGCGTGAGCATGCTAATGTTTACTCAAATTTGCAAAGAGATTAATCTGACTATTCGATGAGTATTAAAAATAAGTTATTGTCGACATAGGCATTCTTGAACCGGTACTCAAGGGTCAGCCTAGATGCTTTGAAAGAGTGATTTTATAATAAGGAGTTTTCTCAAAACAATTTTAATTTGAATAAGCCTTTTCTAAAATGACAATGGTTTCACTTGGCCATATTAGGTTTAGCCCTATGAAAACAGAACATGAAAATTTGTATTTTCTAGAGGCCTTTATTTGAGTTCAAAGTCTCGAAAATTTTGCCTAAGTGAGAAGCAGGAATGACGTTTTATTAAAACATTTATTTGTATTTTTTTGTCCTTGGATGATCAAATAAAAGTTTGATAAAACTTCTAACCGAATGTTATTATGAAATTTTGGACAGTATCTATGACTGAGATTATGGGTCTAAGTAAAACACTCTTATCTCTACACATAAGCTTTTGATTTCTATGAAATTTATTAATTTGGAAAGATGTGGATGTTAGCTTTCAAATGACATCATTCTTTAGAAATTTGGATATCTAAAGATTGAATTATTAGGGTTTTACCGAGTATCTATTGCGAGATTTTTATCATAAAGAAGTTTAGTTTTGGGTTGAGTCTGGTACTTTTTGATTTTTTTATCAATCTCACACTTGTTCAAAATTTACGAGAATTTTACCAGATATTGAATGATTTATGTACCAATTAAAAACAAAATTTGGCACTATTTTATTAAGAGATGGTGATTGGAAAATTCATGGACCACATAAGGTCTATGTAGTATGCAGAAATTTACAGAAATTTCCTTATAAAAAATAATGATGCATCTAGTTAGAACTTTAATGAATTAGTGATCATTCAAAGAATTTTGTTGATGACTTATGCTTGTTTGGCGATGAAATCATCTACATATAGATCCCCAAGGCATCTCTCTTGAGGAGGATTGCTCTTCTAGAAAATATATGCGATCATAGCCCAATGCCCTCTTGTAACACAAACTTATGGGTGATTAATGTACTATAAGAGTGATTACATACTTATGTCATTGTATGTAAATATAACAACTATGTCCCTCTTATGGCTTCTTGAATTGAATTAGAAGTAATCAATACACTGAAGAAAGGGAAGAAGGGATTATATAATACGTAAGCATAGAACAGATGATAACGTATAAGATATATAGTATATTGGGGTAGAAGAAATAAAATCTTGCGAAAGTGACAGATTCCTCTTACCTATGACTCTCTCTTTTTGTACTTTAGGAATGGGATGACTCTCATTTGCATTGATATTGTATGAAATGGTATCTATTATTTAGCTTACAAAAGATTGGAGATAATATATCCAAGCTTTCAATAAGAACAAGAAAAAGGGATAGAAGAGGATGGCTTGAGGCTTTCTCTCTAAGTCTCTCTCTTTCAATCTCTCTTCTTTGGATGAATTTCTCCTTGTGTTGGAAATGAGCTCTCTCACGTCCTCTTTGGCTGGGCTTATCACTCTTGGATTGGAATTCCCTTTCTTGGTTACCCACATCCTCCTTTTATAATATTTTCTTGAATCAAATCTTTTTGGGTTATTGGGCCTGATTTGGATCCAAATCTAATCTATCTAGAGGTATTCTCACGTGAGAAGGGTAGTTGGACTCATGTGTCATGTGTTGAGGACAACTCTACACGGTTTTGGTACGTTTGGAGCAGGTTTGAGGACATGGGAGACATTTCGCACGAAAGGCAGGCAAAGGGCATGCGTGGGGAGGTCCCCACACACCCAGGGGGTCTCGTGCTTATTGCTTGGTGACACATGGTGACTTACAAGTAGTCCGTGGTGGCCGATGTTGGTGTGTGGTGGCATAGGAGGTATGTGGTTGCACGCATGGTAGCCGGTAGTAGCGCTTTTACCCTTGTCTGTTCTGTGAGTTGATCTCTTTAACCATTTTGGATTGCTATGGGCCACTTGGTGTAGGATCTTCCTCGGTCATAGGTATTTTGGGCTTTTTGATTTTTTGTTCTAGATTGATGATTTTGTCTTTTTTTGCTTCGTGGGTTGATCTCTTTAACCTTTTTGGACCAATTTAACCTTCTGATGAGTATAGGGTCACTTGGTATAAGGTTGCTTGGCGTAACTTTAAGTAGTTTTGTTTAGGTCTTTTATTATTTACCTCGGTTATATAATTAGTGGTCATGTATGATAAATATTATGATGTTTTGAGAGTATAGCTTAGTTTGATTTAGTTTGATGTCATCTAGATCTAGTTTAGATAATTTAGGGTGTCATTTGGTTTGGGTCAGGAGTGGCTAATTGTAAAGGATTTTATTATTTAAGAGTGTAGGTTAGTTGGATTCACTTGGTAAGATTTTATTATTTAAGATCTCATTGAGCTATTTAAAAGACAACAACCATTAATAAAGATTTCACCCGAGAGAAAGGTTGAATTTCTCCTATCCTTCCTCCTCCATCTCTACTCGTAAGTGCGTGTGTTCATATATAGATAAGGTTCTGTAAACACCACAAAATCTAACGACTTTCTCAAACATACCTGGTTTTATAAAAGCAGCCCCAAAGGGCTATTTTGAGTTTGGAAACCCAGGAGCCTTCCAGACAACCCTGTACATATTTAAAAACTTGTACATATATTTAAAAACTCTGTACATATTGCTTTTTAAATTGTAAATGGTGTTTTGAATCCCCATATCTGAATAGGAGTTTTGAAACCCAAGCTCAGCCCCATCTTCCCCAAAAGGCCCAGGCGAGTAGGTAGAGCTCGCGAAGACGACACCTGACCCAGAAGCAGCCTAGCAAGCCGCTCACGAAGGCCAACACCAGAAGCAACTTCAGAAGTCCGTTCTGAAGCCTAGAAGAGCATTCTGACCTAATAAAAGCCAGGATCGAAAGGCGAACGGAAGGCTCAAGCACGAAGTAGATGGCAAGCCAGGAGCACCAGAAAGCCAGATTGACCATTCTCACTCCAGTATCCTGAATCTGAATCGAGAGGACTAGAAATGAGCAGAAATAGAGTCTAAAAGGCAAAACGGGACCGAACGACACCGATTGGGGAAACCCAACAAGACGGGTCATTGATGAAACTAGGGCCCGCATACATCGTACGCCTCGAGAAGCCAAAAAGGACTATCCAGAGATATTTTGATTTGAATCTGAACCATAAATATCTAAATCCAAATCAATATAGTGAATAGTGTTTGGATTTGGGCCGATCCAAATAGTGTTTGGGTCGATTCAAATAGTGTTTGGATTGGATTGGATCTAGATCAAAATATCCAGATCTATATCCATAAAAATGTATGATTCGGATTGGATCTGGTCAACAATATCCAGATCCAGATCCAGATCCAAATAGTGTTTGGATTTGGATCGAGATCCAAACCCAAACCCAAATCCAAACCCACCTCAAATGCCTATAAATAGAGGTGAGGGGGTCCATTGTAAGGGGTTCACGTGAATCTCAAGGGAGGAGAGAGAAGGTCCAAGGTGAGTGTTTAGGGCTTTATTTAATTTAGGGTTTTTGCTAATTGTGCTTAGTGAGAGATTAGTTAAGGGCTGCCCCACCCTAATTGAAGGGCTGAATTTGCTTGGACAAAGAAGATTAAGGTGGTTGATTGGAGCCTAAGCACCCCCTAATCTGTCCCTACGAGGTAAGTCCCTAAGCACTCCCTAAACCACTCTCTCTCTAATCCCTCTAAACCACCCTAATCACTATCCTAACCAACCAAGCCACCCTAAAACCCACTTAAACTAACCTAACAACCGACCTACCCAAGACCTAGCACTACCCACCGCCTCACCTTACAGGCCACCCGGGTACCCCTATGCACTGTCGTGCGCTATGCACCACCCGCACGCGAAGCGCCGACTCCCGGCGCCCTACGCTCAGGCGCCGACATCCCGCCTCAACGCCCAGCGCGGGCATCCTGCCCGCCTGACCCCACTGCAACCGACCTCCCCTAACCGACCTTCCCTGCCAATTCTAGCCGACCTAGCCTAGTTAGAACCCCTAACTCCCATCCCACCTACTTAGTCCCGTGATCACCTCCCTTAGGACCCCAACTATCCTACCACCGCCTCGCATTACACCCATCCCACACCTAACCAAACCACACTCCCAACCAAAAACCCTAACTCTCGTACGTTTCATCCCGTCTCCCTTGCCACACCACCACCTTAGTCCCTATCCTACCCTATATCACATCCCACCTAAGACTAAACACCATGGTAGCAGCCCACTTTCCTATCCCATACCATCCCATATCATCCCATATCATCCCATATCCCTTAGAAAACCCCACTCCCATCCGTGAGCATCTCCCTTAGAACCCCATTCCATATCCCACTCTCATCCATGACCCATACCACCTCCTATCCCTACACCTTACACCTTATCCATCCCACACCTAACCAAACCCGCAGCCATCATCCCTCTTTCCACACAAGCTCAAAACCCAAACACCCTAGAGCTGTGAACCTCATAAAACCCCAAGCTTCAAGGCTACGTTCAGCCATCTTTCACTTCAAGCTTCAAGGAAGACTCATCCGTGGGTGTGAAGCCAAGCAAGCTCGTGAATTGGAGTGGACAAACAACCGAATCACGTAAGTGTTTTCATTCGGTATTTCATATCTCCTGTCTACGCTTTAATTCAATTTGAACACGGGGTTGTATTAACGGAGCCTTGTCTCCCCCCGATTGTAATAACTTGGTTTGTTACACAAAGCACACACGAGCACTTGAGCTTTATCTCTTACTCGTACACAACCATCCACGTGCACCATTGAGCCTTTGCTCTTACTCCTAAGACTCTAGTAAGAGCTGTGTGAGTTTGTCTTTAATTTATACACTCACACACGCGTGCATTGAGCCTTCACTCTTATTCTATATAAAGTATTTACATTCAGCTGGGTTGTTTTATTAAGTCGTGTGAGTTCGTCTTTCATTTACACACTTATACATAAAGAACACCCGAGCGCTTGCTCATGCACCTCATGCACCATTTTGGCCTTAGTAGCCGCTAAGATATAGACATTTTTCTATACTTTCCATTGCGTTTTCTTGGTTCAGCTGCGTGTGTTGTCTTTCCACTTACACACAAACACAACACGTGCACGTTGGCGACCTTTGGGCCCATATATATATATATATAGTTGTATTTCCCTTTCGCTATGTCTTTAAATTTCGGGTTTTAAGGTTTAGTTGTGTGAGTTGCATTTCAATTTATACACGGCATACACTTACACAATTGAGCCTTTCTGCTCTTAAGATATAGCTATATTTCCCTTTTTGCAATTTTCCTTACGCAATTTCCCTTAAGCATTGTCTTTCAATTCCGGGTTTTTTCGTTCAGTTGTGTGAGTTTGCATTACATATTCGTCATACCATGACTTAGGATGCATATTGCATCAAAGCAAACCCCATACACCCGTGCAAAACTCACCACATTTAGGCACTTGACGCACATAACTCACGCCCAAGTTGACTAAAATCAAAGACATAGGCACGTGCAAATCCCACGTGAAATAAAATCTGCAACAATATAAACAAAATCCAATCAAAACACTTCGTATGTTTTCAAAGAGGTTACATTTGTTCAAAATCGACTTTGCTAAAGCGTACAGACTGCCCTTGTGCATCGGTGTAAGAAGGTCTGCGACGAAAAGAGCCCACTTGCTCACAATCGTCCCAAACGAGTCAAATCTTGCGAAAACTTACTTCGCTAGCTTGAGTAAGCTAGCTGGCACGCCCTTTTAGTGACTTAGACATACGAAAAGCTTCGCTCTAGGCCCTAAGAAGCCCGGAGTCAAAAAATTTTTGCGTGTCTACAGGATTGGCATGCTTGGTGGGACCTAGGCCTTGTGCAAAGTCAAGTCATACAAGGAAACCTCACAAAAATTTTTCAAAGAAAGTGTTTTAACTTTTTGTTTGTTGCATTTCATACTTAGGATTTTGAAAGCATTGAAGTATGTCGAGTCCAGGCTCCTAGGAAGTGTCTAGCCACGGCTCATGCACATCAAGTTCTCATTCTAGGAAGTTTTGAAAACCCGAGATCAAAGAGAAGAGATCGAGGAGTTAAGAAGAGACTTCGAGGCTAAAATCGCTGCTCTTAGCCAAGAGGCTGAAGCAGCTGATTCATATTCGTCACATGGCGAACCAAAGGCTAAGAAGAGAGTTGAAAAAACTCACAAAAACAAAGAGACCTCTGCAGTGGAAGGCAACCAATACTACGACTCCTTCACCCACAAGGATCGTAAGGCCCTACAACAGGTGTTGAAAGGGCAAAACAAAGAGAAAATGAACTACGCCCTTTCCGATTTTCTTCCTTTAGACTATGAAATGGATAGTGACGATGAAATACCGAATTTCCATCGGTATGATGGCACGGGAGACCCTAGGTCTCACTTGCAACTTTTCTCTCGTCGAGCCCATAAGAAAAAGAAGGACTCGATGAAATGGGTGTATTGGTTCCCTTTATCCCTTAAAGGTACAGCTTCCAAATGGCTGGCTTCCTACGACCTTAGCCAGTTCGTGACTTTTGAAGAGTTAGCGAACTGCTTTATGTAGAGATTCTCGCATATGCCCACTTTAAACACATTGAGGGATGCAAAGCAGGGCATAAACGAGGATGTGCATACATTTATCGTTCGATGGAGATCTCTCCTAGGACAGGTGCGAGAGCCTATATCTGAAGGATGCACAGTCATGCTCATCCGGGATAATTTTCGAAATGAATTAAAAACCCTTCTTTCCCTACACGAGATCTTAACTTTCCACAAGTTGATAAAAAAAGCATCTCTTTTCGAAACAAATTTGAAAAAAGAGATTTATGATCTTTTATGGAAAGGGAACGTAGTTTCGAAAACTCGCTTGGAGAAGCCCAACACTTATGGGCTACCCACCATGGATAAAGGGGCAAAACCCCACAAAGTCGCCAATGTTCAGGTGGATCCAAGCCCGACGAGCACTTCTAGGAATCTCGAGAAAATGAAAAATAAAAGGGAGAAAAATTTCCAAAAACCCTTTGAAAGACGGGAGTATACTCCGCTGGGGCAACCTGTGTCGGAGGTCCTAGACCTCCTACTTGCCCAAGGAATGATCGAACTCCCTAAAATTCCCGAGGGAATTACTTCCAAAGGGGGATTTTTAAACTGATTCTGCAAGTATCATCGGCTGAAAGGCCATGATACAAAGTGATGTTTCTCCCTGCTTAATAAAATTGAGAACTTGATAGCAAAAGGCCGGCTCTAGGTCATTGAGGAACCAAAGCCTGCCCAAGCTATCTTCAAGGAACCCTTCCCCAAGCACACAAGTACCAGTGGGAAGGGCAAAGAGGTATGTGCTCTCACGATTTCGAAGAATCTAGCGCATACATATAAGTCTGGTTTGTCTACTTGTGCACCTACTCTCATACTTCATAAGAAACCCGCCCAAGTAGTCATCCAGGGACCACCGAGAGTTCCATCCCCGGTTAAGCCAATTTTGAAAATTCAAGGTGCTCCAAAACTTTCGATTAGAGCCATGTTAGGCACGAACCCTAGGTTGATCGTGGGGGAGGTAATAAGATCCGGGAGGATCTATCAACCCCCACATCTGCAAAGTGCTAAAAAAGTGGTCAGTGTGTCTGGCCCCTCAAAAGCATGTATTCCTAGAGTTCCGCCGAAAGTAGATAAAGGAAATGTCGTGTTAAACTTATATGATTTCGAAAACCATCTTTCAAAGATTCCTATCAACATGTCCATCCTAGAGCTAATACAAACTTCGCCTAGGCATAGACTCGTGTTAGAGAAAATTCTAGAAAGAGCAAAGGTTAGTTCAAACATAACCCCATAATCCTTGTCCAACCAAGTGGCATCCATAGGAGCGAAAACGCCCATCGTATTCTCAGAAGACGATGTAGAAAGATCCTATGAGTCCCATAACCAGGCCCTACATATCGAGGTGGTTTTGAATAACCACTCTCTAGACAGGTGCCTAGTTGATGCGGGAGGAGGGCTCAACATCCTTCCACTTCATATGGCGTACCAAATCGGAGTCACCTTTACATCTGTAAACCCAAGCCCCATCATCATCACTGGGTACGATGAGAATGCGTCTAGACCACTAGGATCCATCGAACTCCTCATGGAAACGGGAGGGATAGCACACACGGGGGTGTTCCCAGACCCACGAGGCAAATCTGGGGCAGACCCTACTAGAGCCACCAACGCTCACACTCAAAAACCCTAGGAAGGTCATATATATCAAGGGGTCGCCCAAGGCTGCCCCCCTCAAAATCTTGACCATCCCAAGAAAACCCAAAAATCTCCTATTTCCAAAACCCCTAGACAAAAAGCCCTATGTGCACAACATAGACGACAACAAGTTACAGGACCACCATTTATATAAACATTTCTCTAAAAATAAAAAATCATGAAATATGCTGTTAAATATGGGCTATTTGCCATATAAAAGTCGGGTACAAAATCAGGGTCTCGTAGAGCCCATATTGCCCAAGGCCAACCCAAGCCGATACGGGATCAGCTATACTCCCAGAATACCACCAGAGCCACCCCCTGTGACCACCTGGGTCAAGGGTGCCCTGGAGCCTACCCAAGTAGAAACCTACGATTTAGACCTCTTGTTTAGAGTCTAACTCGTTACGTTTTCCTTTGTAGGTGTGATGGAAGATCCCTCAACCAAAAACACAAAAAAATTGGAAAAACTCAAAATCCAAAAACATTTCGAAAAATTGCAAAAGCCAAAAATACGTGAAAATGAAAAACTCGAAAAAAGAGTGGTTTGAATAGTTCCCAAAATTCTCTCTTTACAAAAACACAAAAAAATAAAAAATCTACAAAATTCCCAAAAGGTTTTGTACATAGCTTCTCCTGGTAAAAATTTAGGGAAAGCCAAAGATTTCGAAAGAAACGTTGTCTGCATAACCAAACCAAAAATTTCGAAAGAAATCTCAAGTCGAAAACTAGGTATTTTCAAAATCCATGCATCAAATTCCCTAGGATCTGTAGACTTCGAGAATGATCAAAGCTCGGAGGTGGATCCCCTTATGGAAGATCCCACTTCTAAGCTCCCAGAATTTCATAAGATTCTCGATTTTGAAAAACCCTCGAATTCAGTAGGAGGAGATTTCATAGAGATAAATCTAGGGAGTGATTCAAAGCCCAAACTCATTAAAGTAGGCGCATGTTTGCATGACCATGAAAGATCATCATTCATTGCATTTTTGAAAACCTACTTAGATGTGTTTGCATGGACGTATGAAGACATGCCAGGCATAGACCCGAGTGTTGTCGAGCATCATCTTCCCTTAGATGCGGATGTAAAACCCATAAAGCAAAAGCTTAGAAAAATACATCCGAACATACACACCCAAGTCAAAGAGGGTTTAGAAGATATGTTAAAAGCTGGATTTATAAAACCCATTGTGTATTCTGATTGGTTATCCAATATAGTTGTTGTTTGAAAAACCAATGGGAAGATTCAAATATGCTTCGACTTTAGAAACCTGAATAAAGCCACTCCAAAGGATAATTATCCCTTACCAAACATAAATTTGATAGTCGATAGTATTGCAAATCACAAAATGTTTTCGTTTATGGATGGCTATTTAGGGTATAACCAAATCAAACTAAGCCCATGAGATCAGGGTAAGACCGCTTTTACAACCCCATGGGGCACGTACTGCTATACAGTCATGTCCTTTGGTTTGAAAAATACTGGTGCCACATACCAGAGAGCTATGACCACGATCTTCCATTATCAGATTCATGAGCTCGTAGAGGTATATGTGGATGATCTCTTGGCCAAATCCAAAACTCGATGCACTCATATCGAATGCTTACAAAATTTTTTCGAAAGGCTTAGACTTTACAAAGTAAAGCTAAACCCTCAGAAATGCATGTTCGAAGTAGAGTTCGAAAAGCTCTTAGGCTTTATAGTGAGACAAAGGGGTATAGAAGTCGACCCCTCTAAGTGTAGAGCCATCATAGACATGGCTCCACCCTCCAATCTCACGCAGATTCGTAGCCTCCAAGGTCGATTACAATCCATTCGCAGGTTTATCTCAAACCTGGCAACTAGATGCGAACCCTTCAACAAGTTGTTGAGAAAGGGCACGAAATTTTTATGGGATGATGACTGCCAAATGTCATTTGAAAGACTAAAGGCATACTTAGTTAGTCTCCCTATTTTAAATCCTCCAAAGCAAGAAAAACCTCTTCTGCTTTACATTTTTGTGCATACGAATGCTTTGGGTGCCTTGTTAGCACAATATGAGGATGATACCCACAAGGAGTATGCCATATATTATGTTTCGAAAACTCTCCTGACTTATGAGAGGAATTATCAAGCCATGGAGAAGACCTGCTTGGCCCTAGTTTGGGCCTACCAGAAATTTCGACACTATTTCCTAGATCATGAGATCTGGATAGTGTCCAAGCTTGATCCAATCAAGCACTTGTTTGAAAAACCCATTCTCACCGGTAGATTGGGTAGATGACAACTCCTTCTAATGGAGTATGACTTAAAATACCATCACCAGATCTTCGTTAAGGGGCAAGCCCTAGTAGACTACGTGGCTGAGTTCCCCTTAGAGGATGCATATCCCATACTCGATGAAATGCCTGATGAAGGCATATTACAAAACTAATTTCAAAACCACATTTTGGCAAACTCTTTTGAAAACCAAGTGTGGAAAATGCACTTCAATGGGGCACGAAACCAACGAGGGGCTGGTGCCGGGGTCATCCTCGTATCCCCTAAAAAGGGTGAAATACCCATAGCGATTTGCTTAGATTTCGAGTGTTCCAACAACATGGCCGAGTATGAAGCACTCATACGAGGCTTAAAAGTTTCGAAAACTCTAGGGGCAACATGCATTGAGGTCTTTGGAGATTCATTACTCGTCATAAACCAAGTTTTAAAGATTTGGCAAGTTAGAAACGAAAGGCTTCTTCCATATCACGAGTTGGCTACTCGATTGGTCGAATCCTTCCAATCGTGCACACTCACACATGTAGGAAGAGAGGATAATGACATTGTCGACGCCCTCTCATCCTTGGGTTCAGCCCTAAGGGTCGATCCCACTTTGGGAACCTGATCCTTGGAAATATGGCATGCACCCACTTCATCCACACACGATTTAGAAATTTGCCAAAACAACCCAGATTTTGATGAAAAACCTTGGTTTTTCTGTGATAGAACAGTTTCAGGTGCTTGAGTAGAGACACTTCTTACTCTCCACATCTGAGGCTTAGTCTTGTAAAATTTTGGTGATTTTTGGAGGTCTTTAAGGTATTCAAAGAGATTCTGGAAACAAGTTCTGAAAACAGAATTTTCTGTTTTTCAAAACTTGTACATTTTTTAACTTGAAAACTAAGTACACTAACTTGTCATTTTTCAACACCTTGTTTTGACGTGAATTTGGAATATCACCTATCTATTTGGAATCCATAAGCGCTTAGGTTGACTCTTGAGCATCGGTTCAGGAAAGCCTAAAGCGAAAAGAGCCTATTTATCTATAATCGCGCAGTCAGATTTAACTTTTGCTAGTTTTTAGAAGCTAGATGGCATACTCGCGCACGAAGTAGAATTGAAAGTTTCCCTTCAAGTCTCTACATAGGCTTGGAGTGAAAATTTCACATCTACAATTTGTTTCTTTAAAAAGAATTGTTTAAAATCATTATTTCTTTGAATGCGATCATAAAAAAATAGAATCCTGCCAATTTGGTCTTGAGGGCAAAATAGTCACTTCTTTGATATTTTGTCAACAATGGACTTTTTTAAGAGGGATGCAATATACCATTATTTTGAGGTTGCTACAAAATTTTGACGCAAGAATGAGTGCATTTAAGTTGTCTTTATTTGAAAAACCTTTAAAAGACCCAAAACTACAATTTTTGCTTAAAAAGGCAGAATTTCTAAAAGATAAAAAAAAAATATTTTGAATCTTTTTTGAGTGTTTACAACAACCTTCTCGGGGTCAGATGGCAGAGACCCGGGTAAACATTTGGCAAAGTTCACCCTTGAATGTGGAGAGTTGGGTGATAGCGAGTTTGGTAAGATCAAACTCTTTGCGTCATTTCTTATAGGCCAAGTATATGATATATGTCATTGAAGTTTGGGTCAGTTTAGATATGGGACAAGATGCAAAATGGATTTCTCAAACACTACAACAAAATTCATCTATAGCCAACTTGATAAATTGACAAAAACCTAGAGAAATGTCAAAGTCTTCTTCGAGAAGTTTCATGAGTTGTTTACTTGCTGTTAGATTTAGTTCATTGAGGTTTGATACATGAACTTTTAAAATGGTTTAAGTTGGAGATCAAGAAAGGGTTGGTAGATCATTTTTTCCCTACTTTAATCCAACGAGTTAATCGAGCTGCAAATGTAGAGTATATTTTGAATACTCTCGATACTATTCAACAAGGAAGAATGACCAAATAAGAACCAACACTAGGTTGCGATCTCCTATTTAGAGGATATGATGCATGAGACGGATGACGAGTTCACTTCGGTTGAAATTATAGTAGTCGAATTAACTTAGTGGTCACCATACATTGTCGCATTGTCATTCTGTACCATTAGAGCAGTTGGTACTCAAAGGTTGCTAGGTCGAAGTAGTAAGGACAAAACACCATGCCAATCTGACCTATGTTGAGTTGAGACAAAGCACTCGAGAACGAGAAAATTGTGTTGTGTTGATAATGAACGAGCCTACTATTTGATAGATTCGAGAGGCTTCTTGAGAGAGGCACAGACTTCATCTACAACATCGAGAGGCATTGTAATCTTACCATTAGGGATCCATCTGATACCAACGCTTATGGTGCCCTATAGAAAGTACTCCTAGTTCTAGTTCACGTAGTTGCAAATTAACAAGGAGCCTAGGAGACAGAGCCAAGTCGAATCACATCATCAGCAACGCCCTCTTCAGGCTATTGAGGTGTTACTATTTTGGATTTCTCGGACAGAGACCATGCCCTATGATGAGGTCATATAATCAAGCCCCACATTGATTTGATGGTTGATTAGTGGTTAGAAAATTCTTGGCTAAGAGAGCAGCCCCAATCTCACCACTCGCAGCCCACACATACTCAAAAATTGCAGGCTCAGAGAAGAACGTAAAGTAGGAGAAAGTTGGAGTTTGATTAAGCTTCTAACGGCCCAAGGAGAGATTTTTTATCTACTTGTTCTTGAATCCTATGAGATTATGATGAGTTATTACATGACTAGCTCGTGGATAGAGACACTATCTTTTTTAGAGTGGCACTCCAGGCATCGTGCAAAGGAAGTCGAGGAGCAAAATTTATGAGCTTCTAATAAGAAGGCCAAAATGCTTCTGAAGCTAGGGCCATTAGAGAGGCAAATGAGTCACTGCATCGAGATCTTCTTGTCCTGCAAGGACTATGATTGAGTTGAATCTCATTTGCTGGTCAGAACCTAAGTGCAAAGCCGAATGGAACTCCAAACGGCCCCACGTACCAAACTCTATATATCTGATAAAGATTTCGGCAATGACATGTTCTATCCACCAGAGGGTTTAGTTATTATTCTCCTAGCGAATTTCACCCCTATGGAGTATTCTCAATCTATTGAGAATAATGACTTCCTTGCAGATTGACCAGACTGAGTGACTTTTATCAACAATATCGACTTGTTGATAGTGTTTAAGAAGCCATGCAAAGTCGCTACTATTATACATCACAACTGTGATAAATGATCACCCTTTTAGATAAGTGTTTGTGAATGGAAGTGCAGTTTTGCATGTAACGTTGAATGATACTTTATGGCAACTCAGAAGAACAATTTTCAATCTAATTCCCACCAACCTCAAGATATTCAACTTTCGAGGGGAGTTGTCGATCACAATGGGTATAAGAGTGATGAAGCTTATGGTAGTAGGGTCAATGACTTCAAGTACCCCATTCTTCATGGTTGATGCCAACCCAGGGTATCCATTACTCCTTAAATGAGATTAGATACACGCAAATTATTGTGTGCCATCAACGATAACAAAAAAAAGAGAGTTATGCACAAAAACGATGGTTCATTCTTTTGTACCTCAATGAAGGTTGATAAATAGCAATTATAACGAGGAGTTGAAGGTATCAATATAATCATAATTTTTACTTTTTGTTTCCCTCATTTTTTGAGTAGTTGTAACTTAGTGTTTTCGACATATTTTGGAGCATACCGAGTGCTCTTTCGTGTGTATGATCCAATGACAGTGAAAGTACGCACAAGTCGGATTCGCATGGATCTATTTCTATCACATAAAGCCTTATCCAACAATCTTCTTGAGAACGAGGCTTATGGAATTGTCATTGGAATTGTGTCATCATTGTAGGCGACAGCAGTAACAAAATAATAACTAGCTGCAAATAGAGAAGCCAATATAAAAGCAAACTTCGCATTTTACTACTAAAACAGATTGACTCATCATATGCTCTTTTTAGTTCCTTAGGTGAAAAAGAAGTTAGGGAACAGTTGTTTCAGTGCATCGATTTACTACATAAGGGTCTATCAGATCAGAATATACAAATGCTTTCCCTTTAATGGAATATGGGCGACTGTTTTGCTCTACCTGAATGGATATCCCACTGCAAGACGTTAGAGATAATATGGCCATCCTAATTAATTAGTTGTTTTCTAAAAATAAGATATGGCATCTCTCTCTCTCTCCCACAGATATGCACGCGTGTGGGCACAAGAAGACACAAAAATACCCAAACATGTGCATCTTAAACTAGCTGGACATCGATAATTGAAAGTTTGGTCATCCATTTAGAGCTCTAGCGTCAGCCTTCATAACCATGAGCTCAACTAAATCATTCTTGGTGGAATGAACACATAGAGCTGCTGCTTCCTCCCCTAACATGAAGCAAACTTGGATGACTAAAATCATCTTCTTCTTCCACCTTTGCTTTTCCTATTGGTGAGGATGACATATACTGTGGGGAGGCCCCACTAAGAGATGCTGCTGCTGTAGATGAAACTGGCTCGACCGAAGGAAGCTTAGACAGCAGAGTCTCCAGACTCGTCATTGAAGGTGTTATCTTTAGTTGGGGAACTTGGGTACCCAGAATGAGATAGTCTGTGTATTCAGCTGCATGACTCGTTGTGGGTGCCATGCAGGGGTTCGCTTGTAATGGCCGGCTGTTCTCTTGTATGAAAGCACAACCTTCACTCTTGATTGGCAAGCCAGAGGACGAAGGATGTGGCAACAGGACTCCAGGAATGCTCCCAATGTAATTAAACTTCCTCCTTAACATCAAGATGTAGTTCATATCTTCCATAACCTGAAGTCCACGGCTTTCCCTGATGAGCTAATGAACTTGTGATGCATTTATTATCAGAACGGATAATGCTTACACGATACGAATAATTCACTTCTTTTTACTGGATCCCTTTGTATACTATTGTAAAAGAATAAAAATCATTGGAAATAAACACATGTTTATACTAATTAATGTCATATAGATGTGACATATGCTAATGCACAAGTATCTGTGTTTGATATCCGTTTTAATCGGATCGAGACAACAATTCTATATGGTTAATGCTCACTTTTGTATGTGTGAATGTCGGAGCATGCAGACACTGTAAACTTGTTTGTTTCCCTTAATTGATCTATTTGTTATCATAACGTATCTCGTTCGTGTGTGTGTGTGTGAGAGAGAGAGAAACCTTGTTAAATGCTCCTAGTTGAAGCACTCCTTCCCTAACGGAAATCAGTGCAATTGTCTGCAAAAAAGAAGTTAACCAATATTCTGAAGTTAATTGGGAGCGTTTGATAGCTATCTTCACCTGTATACCGGACTGGAACTGAGCTTCCCATGTCCTTGGATGCTGAAAACAATTTTAAACGTCAGCACTTCGTCTGGTAGGCCAGATTTTAGTGAAACGAAAGTACTTGCTAGATAAACACATTTCCCATGAAGAAAACTTACAGAATCCGCAGGGTTTTGCCATTCTGATAAGACATTGAGTTCATTTGGCTCTTTGAAAATATATTTGTGACCATGGTCTGCAGCAACCTTCCCTATCAAACTGCACAAAATTCATGAAAACAATTTCACCTGAATTTCTAACAATTCATCTTTCCAATTAACTTGAAAAGAAAAAAGCAAACGTACCCTTCCCCGTAATTATATATCTCATGTGACATCTTGAAGAATAGCTCAGGTTGAAGGCCGTTGGTTCGTTGTAGTTCAGAGGTGGTGTTTACAGATATGTCCATAAAGTCTCCAAATCGAAGGGTTGTGGTAGTAGATGCAGCAAAATTGCAAAATCCATCTTCCCAAGCAAGTATCCTGCCAAGATTTGACAATCAAAATCATTCATCATACTAATCTATAAATAATAATAAAGAACTTATTTAATGCATGCAAGGGATGGTATTAATACCAATGCCTTCTGTTGCCTCTGGTTCTGTCGTAGGGTCCTCCTTGAAGATCCCACCTGCATAATGATTATAAGTTGCCTAACAAATAAAAGAGATCCTATAGGAAAAGGAAAGTTTCACCGTATAAAAAAACTTTGCTCACTTCGGTGGGGGATAGTTTCTCGGAAGGATCCTCCAAAAGACAGCATACACCCACTGGGAGTTTTCATGAACACAGAGACTTCTCAAAGTATGCTGAAGCAGATGAGTAACAGCTAATGGCATACCATTTGCGAGGCTTTCCTCCATCAATCTGCTGAATTTCTGTTCCTTTTTCTAAATAAAAAACAATTCATCCCCTCGTTTCCCTCAGCAACTCTCTAGGACCCCTTCTTATACATGAACAATCCACAGTTCTACAGTATTGATCATGCTTTTAACTTCTTTTTGATGTCATATCCTCGGTCCTACTCTGTTCCTCGGTTTCCAACGGCCTCCTTTCTCACCCCTTTTGAGACCATTCAAATCTGCCAGTCACAACGATAAACTGGTGAGCCTCTCTCTCTTTCTCTTTCTCTCTGTCTCTGTAAAAGGGAGACTGTAACTGTGCTACAACTAGTATGCACTGGCAAAAAGAAACGGATAAACCAAATTACTGTTCTTTTATATGCACAGAGTAAGCTCTCTATTCATTACCCGGACGATAAATCAATGAACATTTACTGTTGTAAAGAAAGTTGAATGTAAACCATCAAACCGTTATCTATTTATTTCCATCATGTGATAAAATACTGGGACAAAGTTTTAACTTTGTGTTTCTTACCTTTGACCCATGATATGATACCCTATACTTTTGTATAATCCTGTTATTAATGTCAATGCGTAAAAGGAAAAAGCAACTGAGACGGGATCCCTGCGTCGGTGGGCTCATGAAAGTTTCACTAGAAAGAGCAGTACTCTCCTCTCTCTCTCTCTCTCTCTCTCTCTATATATATATATATATATATATATATATATGTACATGTATTATAGTAATGCGAGAGTTCTCTTGTTCAATGAAGGACGATGAACTGTTGAGACTCATGAAGAAAGAAGCAAAAAAACAATTTCTTTTACTATGAAAACTTTTTATTTTTCGGGTATCAATTATGACCACTGATAAAATGATCACAAAGTATATCATCCAAGACAATCGTAGCACTCCCCTCTTTCATCTTTACGCCTTTCTCTTTATATATATATAAAGAGAGAGATATGCGGATTGATCATAATCAAATTTTCTCAAGTTTGATCACATTGTTAGAAATTTGTATAATCTATAGTATAAAAATCTGACAAAGAAAAAAAGATTGCATCAAACTATTCCGACTAAACGGTGGAACCTTAAAAAATAAGAAAGAAGTATATTTAAAAGGAAAGTCCTTTAATTAGATGCTTGAAATTATGTTGGTACACCTTATGATATGTGGAATAATATGGCTATACATATTAGGAAAGTAGTGAAAGTTGTATTAGGTGAGTCTAATGGACTTGTACCGATACAAAAAAAAGCTTGATCGTGGAGTGAAGTGGTGCAAGATAAAAGACAAAGAGGGCATGTTACAAATTATATTATGCTAAGAAAACTAGTGAAACTTTAGAGGCTTATAAGAAAACAAAGAAAGAAGCGAAAAAGGTCGTCAATGAAGCAAAAGCTAAAATTTGGGAGGATTTATATAAAAAACTCAACTCAAAAGAAGGTGAAAGAGATATTTTTAGGATATATAGGGCTAGAGATAAGAAAACTAAGGATCTTAATTTTGTTAGATGCATCAAAGACAATGATGCAAAACTTATGAAGGGTGGTAAATCTGTATGACCAGATAATATTCCTATAGAAGTTTGGAAAATTCTAAGAGAGATAGGAATCACTTGGCTCATAAGATTATTTAATGAAATATGGAGAAACCAAAATATGTTCAAAAAATGAAGAGCGAGTACACTTATACCTATATACAAGAACAAGGAAGACATTCAGAATTGTGCGAATTATTGGAGTATCAAGTTAATGAGTCATACTATAAAATTATGGAAAAGAATTATTGAATGTAGGTTAAGAGGTATCGAGTACAAGAGAGAACCAATTTAGATTCATGGTAGGAAGATCTACTATTAAAGTGATTCACGTTTTGAGACATCTTATAAAACATTTTAGAGCAAAAAAGAAAGAACTTCATATGGTATTTATTGATATAGAAAAAACTTACGATAGAGTATCAAGAGATGTTCTTTGGAGAACCTTAGAAAAAAGAGGTATCTTATTAACATACATAAACCTTATAAGAGACATGTACAATGGTGCAAAAACATGTGCGAGGACTCATGAAAGAATGACGGACTTCTTTGAAGTTAATATTGGGTTACATCAATGATCAACTTTTAAGTTCATACTTATTTGTAATGGTGATTGATGAGTTAACAAAATATATTCAAGATGAAGTATGTTGGTGTATGTTATTTGCAGATGACATTGTGTTAGTAGAGGAGTTTAAGAAAAAGGTTAATAGAAAATTAAAACTATAGAGAGAAACATTAGAAAGTAAAGACTTCCGACTTAGTAGAATAAAGACAAAATATATGGTATTAATTGTTTGTAACAGGAAAATATCACTAAAGTTAAAAGGTAAATATTATAAAGCAACAATTAGTATAAATGGAAGTTGGTTAAAATGGGGAGGATCATGAGGTATTGTTTGTGACAAGAATATATCACTGAAGTTAAAAGGTAAATATTATAAAGCAGCAATTAGACCTGTCATGTTTTATGGTTACGAGTGTTGGACAGTTAATCATCAACATGTACAAAAGATGTCAATTGCATAAATGAAGATGATGAGAAATGGATGAGTGGTCATACAAGGAAATATCATATACATAATGAGGTTATTAGAAACAAATTAGGAATGACACCAATGGAGGATAAAATGAGAGAATATCGTTTAAGATGTTTTGAACATATAGAAAAAAAGATAAAAAAAAAGAATATGTAAGAAGGTATGAACACATGATAGAGCTCCGTGGAAACAAAAAATCTATGTAGCCGACCCCGTCTAGTATGAAAAATGGCTTAGTTGTTGTAATCAATGATAAAAATTTGAAATAAAAATATATATATACATGTTAGGAGCAGTGACGAGGATTTAGCATGGACCACTATCACACACACTCTATGTATATATTTGCACGTATGTTAGGAGCACGAATTGAAGAAAAACTACTCTGTCCCAGTTCAATGTTTAAGGTCTTCCGTGTCCAATGTCTTTAGGCTCTTGCGTTGCATAAGTAGTGCATCATTAAGGGCGCTCCACCTGCGTTAAATTTCTGTTCCTTGCGTAAAAAAACACCCCAAAGGAAAGAGGAATATGAATTACCTACCCTACACGGACCACGATGCAGCTTGAAGGAAGTAGCGCATAGAATTGATGCCACAGAGGTTCTGGAAAAACAGGCGGTACTGTTTTCCTAAGTTTTCATGATGATGACCAAGGGTTCCGTTTAATGTTTGCCAACTTTCCGAACTTTGCCATCTAATTATCACACTCCTCACAGAAAAAAAAGTCAAAAAAGAAAAACTCACTCAAAGTGTCATGGATTCGCTCTACCTCAGCCTTCGTTTCTTTGACCGGCCGTTCTGCATTAGGCTCAGACCCACTCATTCCCCACCTAACCTGGCCCTTCTCTTGTCAAGTACAAAGGCATCCCGGCAATATCCCACTGCAGGATAGTGTTACTATTGTTTGTCATTATTGTTACTGCATTATTATTACAGACGATAATGATGATGTGGGTGATGATGAACGACTGGTGGGGATGGATCCTCTCTCTTTTTTAGTCTTTGGAGGGCTCCACAGCGTCAGGCCACCATGCTTTTCGACCTTCTCCACCATGATGATGATGGCCATAGGTATGATCATCGGCAATAATATGCATCAGTTTTCTCAGACAGCAAATCATAACTAAAGAAAGATTCGTCGTGCTCTCTCGTCCTCTTGCGGAGCAGCCGTTGCTGTTGCTATTGCTGTTCAACAACACCCTTAAGATGAAACGTCTTGTTTCCCGTACCGTACGTCCATCCCCCATGAGTGGACGGCGGCGATTGAGCCGTGTTAGTGCAACTTTAAAATTGTATGGAATATAAATTTTGTTGGTTCACTTGTCACAAAATATCGATGTTCACATACCTCTGTGATGATTTAAGATACATAGAGCAATATATCGGAGCTGCTTTCTTTCAGAAAATAAAAAGTTTTAGAACGTATCAATAAAAAAGTTTTCACTAAACAAGATTCAACATTAAAAGAATCAACTACTATTGAAAAAAAAACTAGTGTATCAGATGCTTAACGTAAATAAATGATAAAAGATCATTACAATAACAATAAAAGGATACCTCCAGAAAGAAAAAGGAAAGATTGTTTGCCTCAAATGTTCTTTAGAAATGAAACAAAGTAGAAATCATGGACCGAAACACAGAAACCAGCGGTCTTAACTACGATCATACGAATAAAATAGCTTGGTTTTCTATGCCATGCTGATAGAAGTGTGTAGGACTCGAGTAGAACAAGCGTCTGTAGCTCAAACAAAAGAGCTCTTTCAATCTACCAAGACAGTATCATACAGTGGAGCAATGAAACACACAATACATGCGATTACGATACTTCTATCGGGTGAAACATTAACAATACAAAAGAGTACGGGTTTTACAATGCTCCGCTGAAGCATATCTTAAATCCCAATAAGTATGGTATGTTGATCTGTATCTCCAAACATGGTTAGAACAATAGGATAGACTCCAAGCCAGCAGAGGACTACTAATATGAATAACAGAAACGGTCTTGATAGCTTCGTTTACGCTTTTCTGGCTTTCGTGAAAATAGCTTTAATACATGATTTGATTGCACGACATTTATCTCTTGGAAAATGCATTGTTTTTCTTTTCATTATATTGATCAATTTGCTGATATAAAAATTCAATTTCTCAAGAGAATATATTGATGCGTAGAATTGGTAAATATAGTTGGCCATATTATATTTATTGTTAATAGCTCTTAAGTTTGTTCGGTAAATGGTTGAGATTCACTAGAGTTCTGCACAGCCTTAAAGAAAACGCCTTTTTTCTCATCCGTTTCACTTACCAGGGATAACATTGGCTTTTTATCAGTACTTTTTTTCTCTTTTTTTTCTCCATAAACATAAAATCTGCACTCCGCATTGATTTCTGGGACTGGTGTGCAACGAGGGATTGTTCAAAACTTCCTCGATGCACGAGCTAGCCGCTACCAAAATAACAACAAAGTAAAGCAAACATATAATTCTGGTGTACTTTTAGAAGCGAGCACCATTCAATGGTAATATTCATGGCGATGAGAATCTATGTACCAAGGTTAAACACTAGCGGACAAGCCATGAAGTCATGTGACGTAAGGTAGTGGGCTGACATTGGTTCACTAACATTGGTTCGCCGTGGCGGTGAGCGGGGGAAAAAGGATGCTCTTATATATATATATATATATATATATATATATATATATATATATATATATATATATATATATTGCACTGACAATCTTTTCAAGCAAATAAAAGTTCCTACCTTTCAACAAGCTTCAATTGGGCAGAGTTACCCTTTTTATGATAAAATTCACAATTGAGTAATAAATACACCTGTACATACACAATTGCTGGGGTTTCGAAGTTTCGATACTAGTGGGACATACCAATGTAATGTTCATTAATAAATATCCCATTTACTACCAAATATGGTCAGACATTGTTGGCTATTAGTAACAATTTACATTTGATTATGTGTAAGCTTGAGTCAACCAAACAACGATACCATGAACCCCTTTGTTGGCTGAACTATAACTTTTTTTTTTTGTAAGTGTAAACACCCCGAAATCCCATGAATTTCTCAAATCAACCTGGTTTTGTAAAAGCAGCCCCAAAAAGCCATTTTGAGTCTGGAAACCCAGGAGCCTTCCAGGCAACCCTGTACAGATGTTTTGAACTTATATAGGTTTTAAATATGTATAATATGTTTTAAAAACTGTTAAAATATGTTTTGAAACCCCACAAAGCAAGCTTGGCCTGATACAAGCAGGACCAGAAGAGCTAAAGAGAGCCCGAAACCGGAGCACAAGTCGAGCCCGGCACAACAACTCTTGTATTGAATCCACCCCCAGGACCTCGAACGTCCAAGACCCTGTTATAATCAGACACCACTTAAAATCAGCTTCGGAAGGCGAAAACAGAAGCGGACGATCATGTTGGCGAAGACCCAACGCAGACGGAGTACTGATGCTGTCAGACCCCGCACAAACCGTTCGTTTCGAACACAGCCTGAAGGAGTCAGAATTCAGTTTGGATTGGATCTGGACCATATATATCCAGATCCCAATCCAAACCTATGTGTGGATTTGGATTTGGATCCAGAAATCCAATCCAATATCCACATCCATGGCCCACATCACCTTCTCATAAATGGAGGTGGGGCCCACTTGAAATTCACGTGGGATTATGGGCATGAGAGAGAGTGGGGGAGGATAAGATTTGGGAGTGGTTGTAATTAAGCTTGACTTGTGTGTCAAGTTTGGGGTTAATCATGTGGGTTAGCCTAATTAGCATGGGTTTAAGCTTGTAATTAGCCAAAACCTAACCTAGGGCTGTACCAACATGATGCAACAAGGTCTATGGGTTATGCAAAGGGAGCTCCCTAACCCAATCCTAATAAAAAACCCCTAATCCTAGCCTTTTACCCTAATCCTGGCCTAAACCTAGCCTAATCACCTAACCCACTTTCCTAATCCCGGCCTAATCCCAACCTAATCACCTAACCCACTTCCCTAAAGAAGCCTAATCACCTAACCCACCTAACTAAACCTCACCCCAAAACCAACCCACCTAGCTAAGCCCTAAACCCCTAAACCACCCCACCTAAACCTAGCACACCATCTACCTAAAACCCCTTGTATTAAAATATCTGGCCCCTCCTCAAAACCAGCCCACCTTATCACCACACCACCACCACCTAAACCACCTTACCACCTCCTCAAAACCAGCCCCAACCGCCATCTCCAACCCTATATAACCCCCCCCCCCTAGTGGGCGGGTTTTTCATTCACTCCGGTCCTCTTTGGCCCCGCCGACCTTGGCCAGCCACCTTCTAAGCCTTCCGCCTTGCTCCACCTGTGCCACTGCCTCCCAGCCAAGCTCCACCACCTCCACCACTGCTCCAGCCAAGCTCCATCTCACTTCACCTTCATCCCCCGACCGAACTCCATCCACTTCCATCACCCAGCTGCCCCTCTTCCATCCATCGCCCCTCTTCATCACCCGATTAGTACCTCAACCTAACTCTACCCCCTCTTCACTCCCCCTCCACTCTCAACCACCCACACCACCACAACCTCCCACCAACACTACCTACCCGTCATCCCTATCCATTCGGCCAGACCTCAACCATTTCCACCACCCGCCTTGAACCACTTCCCCTAGCAACACCCGGCCACCCTACTTGGCTCCCTAGGACCTGCCCCTTCCACTCTCCACCAGCCCTTGGCTCTACCTTACACCACACCCTAGCTAACTCCCTTCCCATCCATAACATCCCTAGCTACCCTAACAGCCGGCCACCACCAAGTTCTCCTTAGTCGGCCACTCCAACCGACTGTACCAAATCCACTCGGCCAGCCATACATCTCCCTTAGGCACTCCCTTAGGCTCCCCTTTAGCACTACCTTCCTTTATACCAGCCCATCCTTTAGTGACCTTCCTTAGTCACCTTAACCCAAAGCACCAAGGCAGCCCCTTCCTAGCAGCCGGCCACCTTCAAGGCGTCCTTCCCGTGCACCCAAGTCACCCAGCCAGCATCTCCCCTTGTCGTTCCATTCCGAGGAGCTCCCTCTTGCAGCCCAAGGCGAAGCCCAAGCCTACGCTCAAGCAAGTCACCTCCGGACCAGCTATAAGTAAGTGCCTAACTCGGTCCTTAGCTGTAGACTTGCTTAAATTAAATTCGATACGGGGTTGTAATAACGGAGCATTGTCTCCCCCCGCTTGTAATAACATGGCTTGACACACCCACACACACGTGCACTCTCTTAGTCATGCACGATTTTGAACACACACGGGCCTAATCAGCCCTTTATATATAAATTTATGTATACACTTTAAATTACGTAGGGTTTTGCTTAAGTTGGGTGTGTTGTCTTTCAATTCAAGCACGCACACACATTGAGCCTTCGCTCTTATTTGTAAGACCCAAGTAAGGGCCGTGTTATACTATCCTTGGGTTTATTTCATGTTGTGTGCGTAGTACTTCAATTCAAGCACTCACACACATTGAGCTTTCGCTCTTATTCCCAAGACCTTAGTTAAGGCCATACTGCAATTTATATTTGGGTTTAATTTCATGTTGTGTGCGTAGTACTTCAATTCAAGCACTCACACACACTGAGCTTTCGCTCTTATTCCCAAGACCTTAGTTAAGGCCATATTGCAAGTTATATTTGGGTTTCATTTCATGTCGTATGTGTAATATTTCAAATTGAAGCACGCACCCACATTGAGCCTTCGCTCTTATTTGCAAGACACAAGTAAGGGCCCATATATACATTATATACGTATTTCCCTTCGGCATTTACATTACAAGTCATTTCCCTTCGGCATTTACATTTCAAGTCATTTCCCTTCGGTATTGTCTTTAAATTCGGGTTTTCCCTTTGGAGTAGCATGAGTTTGCATTGCATATATGCCATACCACGAGTTAGGACGCATATTGCATCAAAGCAAACCCCATACTCCCGCTCAAAGTCACCACATTTAGTGGAGTGTTCATAACACACACCTAGGTGGCCCATAAAGGGATAAAAAGAAAGACTTAGGCACGTGCAAATCCACGTGATCTAAAATCTGAAAATTGTACAAACAAGACCTGAATCAAACAACTCGAACCGCTTTCGTAGGTCCTTATATCCAAAAACTCAATTTTTAAAAGCGTACAGACTGACCCTTGCGCATCGGTGCAAGAAGGTCTGCGACGACAAGAGCTTGCTTGCTCACAGTCGCCACATTAGAAGTCAAGTTTAGAATATATCTTCGCTAGCTTAGGTAAGCTAGCTGGCACGCTGTTTATTTAAATAGGACTTAGACACACAAAAAGGTTCGCTCTAGGCCTAAAGAACCGAGAGGCGGAGATTTTCTGCGTCTACAGAAGATTGGCACGCCCGGTGGGACATGAGTCTTTCAAAAATCGAGTTACTCTCGGAACTTGTGAAAAATTTTCAAAGAGGTGTTTTAAACTTTCTTTTCTTTACTTGTACTTAAGAATTTTGAAAAAGGCTTGAAAGCATGTCAAAATCCAACCCAAGTGAAGTGTCGAGCCAAGGCTCATGCGCATCAAGTTCTCACTCTAGGAGGATTTTTAAAAATAAGATCAAACTAGACGAGATAGAGGACCTAAGAAGGGAATTCGAGGCCAAAATCGATGCTCTCAGCCAAGAGGCTGAAGTAGGCGATTCTTGTTCCTCAAACGGTGAACAAAGGCCCAAGAAAAAATCTGAAAAACCTCGCAAGCACAAAGAGGCCTCCGTAATGGAAGGCAACCAATACCACGAGTCCTTCACACAAAAGGACTGTAATGCCCTACAGCAGCTACTGAAAGGGCAAAACAAAGAGAAAAGGAGTTACGCCCTGTCTGATTTCCTTCCTATGGATTACGAAACAGACAGTGACGATGAAATACCGAACTTCCATCGGTATGATGGCATGGGAGACCTTAGGTCTCACTTGCAACTTTTCTCGCGTCGAGCCCATAAAAAGAAAAAGGACTCGATGAAATGGGTGTATTGGTTCCCTTTATCCCTTAAAGGCACAGCTGCCAAATGGCTGGCTTCCTACGATTTAAGCCAATTCGCTACTTTTGAAGAGTTAGCGAACTACTTCATGCAAAGATTTGCACACAACGTAGAAGTCACGCCGACTCTGAACACTTTAAGGGATACGAAGCAAGGCATGAACGAAGACGTACATGCCTTCATTATACGATGGAGGTCCCTTTTGGGCCAAGTATAAGAGTCCATATTCAAAGGATGCGCAGTCATGCTCATCCTGGATAATTTTAAAAGCGAGTTAAAAACCCTTCTCTCACTCCATGAGATCTCAACTTTCCATAAGTTAATAAAAAAGGCATCCCTTTTCGAAACAAACTTGAGAAAAGGGACATACGATCACTTATGGAAAGGAAGTGCCGTTTCTAAAACCTGGTTGGAAAAGCCCATCACTTATGGGCTACCAATGATGGACAAAGGGGCAAAGCCCCATAAAATCGCTAATGTCTGGGTAGATCCTGGCATGACAGGCACTTCCAAAAATTTTGAAAAACTAGAAAACAAAAGGGAGCGAACCTTTCAAAAACCGATTGAAAAAAGAGAATACACATCGCTGGGGCAACCTGTGTCAGAGGTCCTAGACCTCCTACTTGCCCAAGGCATGATAGAACTTCCCAAAATCTCTGAAGGAGTCACTTCCAAAGGGGGGTATTTAAATCGATTTTGCAAGTATCATCGGCTCAAAGGCCATGATACCAAGCGTTGTTTCTCCCTTTTAAATAAAATCGAGAACTTGATAGCGGAGGGCCGGCTCCAGGTCACTGCAGAACCTGAGCCACCTCAAGCTATCTTCAAAGAATCCTTTCCCAAACATGCCAGTGGTAGTGGGAAAGGAAAGGAGGTATCTACCCTCACCTTTTCAAAGGAACTAGCGCAAAATTCTGAGTCTGGTCGACCCACTTGCGCGCCCACTCTTGTATTGTACAAGAAGCCCGCCCAAGTCGTCATTCGGGGACCACCAAAAGTTGAATCCCTGGCTAAACCAGTTTTAAAACTTCAAGGTGCTCCTCAACTCATACTTAGAGCCAATTTTAGTGCGAACCCTAGGCTGGTCGTGGGGGAAGTGACTAGATCCGGGAGGATCTATCAACCCCTGCACCTACAAAATGCTAAAAAGGTGGTCAATGTGCCTGGCTCCGCAAAAGCATGTATTCCTGGAGTTCTGCCAAATGCAGACAAGGAGAAAGTTATCCTAAATCCTTATGACTTCGAAAACCACCTTTCAAAGATTCCTATCCACATGTCTATCCTAGAGCTTATACAAACCTCGCCTAGGCATAGACTCGTGCTAGAGAAAATTCTAGAAAGAGCCAAGGTTGATTCAAACATAAGTCCGGAATCCCTATCTGCCTAAGTGGCTTTAATAGGAGCAAAATCGCCCATCACTTTTTCAGAAGATGATGTAGATAGACCCTACGAGTCCCATAACCAGGCCCTGCATATTGAGGTGGTTCTGAATAACCACTCTCTGGACAGGTGCCTAGTTGATGGGGGAGGAAGGCTCAACATCCTTCCACTTCATGTGGCGTATCAAATCGGAGTCACCTTGACTTCAGTAAACCCAAGCCCCATTGTTATCACTGGATACGATGGGAATGCGTCTAGGCCTTTAGGATCGATCGAACTCCCAATGAAAACAGGAGGGATCACGCACACGGGGGTGTTCCATGTCTTTGACATCCACCCCCATTATAACCTGTTGCTAGGAAGGCCCTGGATACACAGCTTGTGCGTTGTGCCATCCACCTTCCATAGGTGTGTCAAGATCCCTTTTAGGGACCAAGTCATGGTGATTCTAGGTGAGAGTCACCCACAGCTTCAGGGGATCATAAACTCCCCTTGTTTATCGAGCTCCTAGGCCCATGAGGCTAACCTGGGGCAGATTGTGATTGAGCCGCCAAGGCTCGTGTTAAACAACCCTAGGAAGGTTGTGTGTGTGAAGGGGCCGTCCAAAGCAGGCCCCCTCCCGATCTTAACCCTTCTAGGAAGACTCAAGCATTCCCTATTTCCAAAGCCCCTGGACAAGAAGCCATATGAGTACAATATGGATGACAGCAAGTTCCAGGACCATGATCTTTATCAAAAATTTTCAAAAAATAAGAAATCGTGGAACATGTTGTTGAATATGGGCTACACGCCCTACAAAAGTCTAGGGGCACAAAGCGAGGGTCTCCTAGAGCCCATCCTTCCTAGGGCCAACCCAAGCCGATACGGGATCGACTATACTCCCAGAATACTGCCAGAGCCACCTCCTTTGACTACCTAGGTCAAGGGTGCCCTGGACCCTATCCTAGAAGAGACCTACGATTTAGACCTCCTATTCCGAGTCTAACCCATAGTGTTTTCTCTTTGTAGGTATGACGGAAGATCCCTTTCACAAAAGTAAAAAACATTTGGAAAACTTAAAATCAAAAAAATTGAAAAAGAGGAAAAACCAAAAACAATGGAAAAACAAAAACTCGAAAATAGAGTGCTTTATATAGTTCCTAAGGTTCTTGTCTTACAAAAACCCCCAAAAATTGAAAATCTCGAAAATACCAAAAAGATTTTGTATATAGCTGCTCCTGGTAGGACTTTGGCAAAAGGAAAGGATTTCGAAAGAAACGTCGTCTGCATAGCCAGACCAAAAATTTCGAAATCAATTGAAAATCCGAGTACAAAACCAGGTCTTTTTGAAAATCATGCATCAAATTTCCTCGGGTCTATAGCCCACGAGAATGATCGAAGCCCAGAAGTGGATCCCCTTGAGGAAGATCCCACTTCTGAGCTCCCAGAATTTCATAAAATTCTCGATTTTGAAAGACCTTCCAATTCAGTAGGAGGAGATTTTATAGAGGTAAACCTAGGGGATGATTCCAATCCAAAAACCATCAAAATGGGCGCATGCTTGCATGAACCTGAAAGATTAGCATTAATTACATTTTTACGAACCTATTTAGATGTGTTTGTATGGACGTATGAAGATATGCCGGGCATAGACCCTAGCATTGTCGAACATCGTCTTCCCTTAGATGCGGATGTAAAACCCATAAAGCAGAAGCTTAGGAAAATACACCCGAATGTACACACGCAAGTTAAAGAGGGTTTAGAAGATTTGCTAAAAGCCGGATTTATAAAACCCATTGCGTATTCTGATTGGTTGTCAAACATTGTTGTAGTTCGAAAAACCAATGGGAAAATTCGAATATGCATCGATTTCAGAAACCTGAATAAAGCCACTCCAAAGGATAATTATCCTTTACCAAACATAGATTTGATAGTTGATAGTACTACAAATCATGAAATGTTTTCGTTTATGGATAGCTATTCAGGCTATAATCAAATCAAACTAAGTCCACAAGATCAGGGTAAGACCGCCTTCACAACCCCATGGGGCACGTACTGCTATACAGTCATGCCCTTTGGTTTGAAAAATGCCGGCGCAACATACCAACGAGCCATGACCACGATCTTCCATGATCAAATTCATGAGCTCGTAGAAGTGTATATAGATGATCTCTTGGCGAAATCCAAAACCCGATGCACTCATATCGAATGTTTGCAAAAGATTTTCGAAAGGCTTAGGCTTTACAAAGTAAAGCTAAACCCTCAAAAATGTGTATTCGGGGTAGAATCAAGGAAGCTTCTAGGCTTTATGGTGAGCCAAAGGGGTATAGAAGTCGACCCCTCTAAGTGTCGAGACATCATAGACATGGCTCCACCTTCCAATCTCACTCAAATTCGTAGCCTCCAAGGTCGATTACAATCCGTTCGCCGATTCATATCAAATCTGGCGACTAGATGCGAACCCTTCAACAAACTGTTGAGGAAGGGCACAAAATTCTTATGGGATGACGAATGCCAGAAGTCTTTCGAGAGACCAAAGGCATACCTGGTTAATCCCGCCGTTTTGAATCCTCCAAAGTAAGGAAAACCGTTTTTACTCTACATCTCTGTGCATGCGAATGCTTTAGGAGCCCTGTTGGCTCAATATGAGGATGACACCCATAAGGAGTATGCCATCTACTATATTTCGAAAACTCTCTTGGCTTATGAAGGAAATTATCAAGCCATGGAGAAGACGTGCTTGGCCCTAGTTTGGGCTTGCCAGAAATTCAAACACTATTTCCTAGATCATGAGATCTGGATAGTGTCCAAGCTTGATCCAATCAAGCACTTGTTCGAAAAACCCATTCTCACGGGTAGATTGGGCAAATAGCAACTCCTTTTAATGGAGTATGACCTAAAATACCATCACCAGATCTCCATTAAGGGGCAGATTACGTGGCTGAGTTCCCCTTGGAGGACGCATATCCCACACTTGTTGAAATGCCTGATGAAGGCATATTACAAAACCATTTCCAAAACCACATTTTGGCAAACTCTTTCGAAAACCAAGTGTGGAAGATGCACTTCAATGGGGCACGAAACCAACGAGGGGCTGGTGCTGGGGTCATCCTCATCTCCCCTGAAAAGGGCGAGATTCCTATAGCAGTCCGCTTAGATTTCGAATGTTCCAACAATGTAGCTGAGTATGAAGCACTCATACAAGGCTTAAGGATTTCGAAAACTCTAGGGGCATCATGCATCGAGGTCTTTGGAGATTCACTCCTTGTCATAAACCAGGTTTTGAAAATTTGGCAAGTATGTAATGAGAAACTGTTTCCATATCACGAGTTGGCCACTCGATTGGTCCAGTCATTCCAATCGTGTAAACTCACACACGTAGGAAGAGAGGACAATGGCATTGCCGATGCCCTCTCCTCCTTAGGTTCAACCCTAAAGGTCGATCCCATTTCAGGGACCCGGTCTTTAGAAATATGGCATGCGCCCAACTCATCCACACACGACTTGGATATTTGCCAAAATAATCCAGATTCTATTGAAAAACCCTGGTTTTACGACATAAAACAATTTCTAGAAAATGGGGGATTCGCCGAGGATGCCACATCCAAAGATAAGGCATTCATCCGTAAGATTTCGACCCGATACACCATTCTGGGTGGGGTTCTATACAAAAAGAGTTTTATCGGCATCCTGCTTAGGTGTATCAATCTAGAGGAGGTTAGGATAGTGATGCATGAGTTCCACGATGGAGAATGTGGAGGTCATGTTAATACCAACATGATGGCAATGAAAATACTTAGAGGGGGCTATTTTTGGTCCTCCCTGAAAAAGGATTGTCACGATCATGTTAGGAAGTGTCATCCATGTCAAGTACATGGGCACACCATTCATATCCCATCATCTACATTGCATTCCGTGGTCAGCCCCTGGCCATTCACCATGTGGGTGTTTGACATTGTAGGCCCAATATTTCCAAAAGCCTCGAATGGGCATCGATTCATTTTAGCAGCCACGGAGTATTTCTCCAAGTGGGTGGAAGCCATTTCCCTAACCAACGTGCTGGGGCAACATGTGGTGGCTTTCATTAGGAGGAATATCCTAGCTCGATTTGGGGTTCCACGAGACCTTGTGTCTGATAATGGCACCCCATTCAAGAACGAGCGGATGGTTAAGTTGTGCAACACGTATGGCATAACTCACCACTTCTCTTCGCCCTACTACCCTCAATGCAATGGCCAAGCCGAAGCCACGAACAAGACTCTCATTAGCATAATTGAGAAGACTTTAGAGAAGGGTAGGACATGGCACGAGAAGCTGGATGAAGCCTTATGGGCTTATAGGACTTCCATCCGGACTCCCACGAATGCCACACCATTCGAATTGGTCTATGGCAAAAACGCCATTCTTCCCATTCATACCCAACTGCATTCATTCCATACATCCCTAGCACTCGACCTCCCCCTAGAGACGCTTCAGCATGCTAGGATGGCCGAACTAGATTTGGTAGATGAGAGACGACTCCTCGCTATGGATCATGCTCGTGTATACCGACAAAGGATAGCCCGACAATATGGCAAACACATGAGACCTCGCCACTTTGAAGTGGGGGATCTGGTTTTGAAAATCATCCACTATCGTGACCCACATCTCCTTGGAAAGTGGCGCCCCAAGTGGGATGGACCCTATGTTGTACGTGCAACCACCACGAACAACTCATATTGGTTGATCGATGTAGAAGGTAGGAATTTAGCAGATCCTACCCATATTCAATACTTAAAGAAGTATTATGTATAGGATTTGTAGTAAATTCCTTATTTTTCGAAAATTTTAGGGATAGCTGCCCTAAGACATGAAAATAAGGTGCAAAGGCAAAGTCGTGTGACCCTGAGTGAGAGAATTCGCACTTGTGAAAGAGTAGAGTCTTCAAAATCGTGGTTACATTTCAAAATCCTTTTTCTTACAAAGAAAGGCCTAGTTCAACATAATTGAGAAGACTTTAGAGAAGGGTAGGACATGGCACGAGAAGCTGGATGAAGCCTTATGGGCTTATAGGACTTCCATCCGGACTCCCACGAATGCCACACCATTCGAATTGGTCTATGGCAAAAACGCCATTCTTCCCATTCATACCCAACTGCATTCATTCCATACATCCCTAGCACTCGACCTCCCCCTAGAGACGCTTCAGCATGCTAGGATGGCCGAACTAGATTTGCAAGTAGTACGTGCTATTTCTAAATAGGCTGATCTGGAATGGATCGAGTGTGAGCTTGGGATAAGTCCTCCCCTCTTCTCTTCTCCTTCCAAAAGGAAAACAGGGCCCAAACAAAGGGAATTTCCCATTTGTAGACGCGCGAAAAATCCCCGCCTCTCACCTTTTCAGGGCTCGGAGCGGATCCTCTCGTGCGTCTAAGGCCTTATTTATGCAAACAGGGCGTGCCAGCTAGCTTACCTAAGCTAGCGAAGATATATTTAACACTGACTTCTAAATGTGGCGACTGTGAGCAAGTGAGCTCTTGTCGTCGCAGACCTTCTTGCACCGATGCGCAAGGGTCAGTCTGTACGCTTTGCAAAAATCGAGTTTTGGGAGAGAAAGTCTACGAAGCGGGTCGAGGTGTCTAATTCGGGTCTTTTAGATGCGATTGCATGTTTTAGATCATGTGGATTTGCACGTGCCTAAGTCTTTTCTTTTATCCCTTTTCGGGCCACGTAGTTTGTGTGTTATGAACACTCCACTACATGGGCGAATTCGAGCAGGGCTTGCTTTGATGCAATATGCGTCCTACCTCGTGGTATGGCGTAGATGCAATGCAAACTCACGCTACTCCAAAGGGAAAACCCGAATGTAAAGACAATACTGAAGGGAAATAACCAAAGGGAAATAACCAAAGGGAAATGACTTGTAAAGTAAGTGCCGAAGGGAGATATGTATATAGAGTATGTATATGAGCCCTTACTCGGGTCTTGCAAATAAGAGCGAAGGCTCAATGTGGGTGCGTGCTGGAATTGAAAGACTTACACACACGACATGAAATTAAACCCAAATATAAATTGCAGTATGGCCTTGACTAAGGTCTTGGGAGTAAGAGCGAAAGCTCAATGTGTGTGAGTGCTTGAATTGAAGTACTACGCACACGACATAAATGAAACCCAAATATAACTGCAATAAGGCCTTTACTAAGGTCTTGGGAGTAAGAGCGAAGGCTCAATGTGTGTGAGAGTGCTTGAATTGAAAGACTTACCCACACGACATGAAATGAAACCCAAATAGTATAGGTCAGCCCTTACTTGGGTCTTTCATATAAGAGCGAAAGCTCAATGTGTGTGAGAGTGCTTGAATTGAAAGACTTACCCACACGACATGAAATGAAACCCAAATAGTATAGGTCGGCCCTTACTTGGGTCTTTCAACTAAGAGTGAAAGCTCATTGTGTGTGAGAGTGCTTGAATTGAAAGACCACGCACCCAACTTAAACAAAACCCTTCAAAAATGAAAGTATATGTATATACTTATGTATTAAGGGCTGATTAGGCCAGTGTGTGTTCAAAATCATGCACAACTAAGAGAGTGCATGTGTGTGGGTGTGCCAAGCCACGTTATTGCAAGCGGGGGGAGACTATGCTCCGTTATTACAACCCCGAATCGAATTGAATCTCAAGCAAGTATACAACTAAAGACCGAGTTAGGCGCTTACTAGTAGCTGATCCGTAGAGGCCTTGCTTGAGCGTGGGCTTGGCCTTCACCTTGGGCTGCAAACGGGAGCTCCGCGAGGTTGAGCGACAAGGGGTGCTGGCCGGCTGCAAATGGGGCGCGGGATAGGCGCCTTGATGGTGGCCGGCTGCAAGCAAGGGTGTCGCCTTGGTGTGGGGGATTAAAGGGGCTGAGCAAGGTGAGTATGTAGGGTCACTAGGAGAGGATATAGTGTTAGGGAGTATGGCCCTAAGGGGAGTTTAAGGGAAGACCGAATGGGACACCTAGGGGAAAAGAAATGGCTGGCCGAATCGAAGGGATAGTCGGTTGGAGTGGCCGACTAGGGGAATGGGGTGGTGGCGGGCTGCTAGGATAGCTATGGGTGGAGTATGGGAAGGAAGCTAGCTAGGTGATGGGGCTAGGTGGTAGTGGGGTAGTGGGTGTAAGGGAATGCTAGGGGCAGGTCTTAGGAAGTTGAATAGGGTGGCCGGGTGTAGCTAGTGTAGTTAGGTAGTGGCGGGTAGCTAGGGTGACTAAGGCTTGGCCGAGTGGGAGGGGTGGCGGCGAGTGGCTGATATTAAGGTAAGGTGGTGGTATGGTGGGTGGCTGGGAGTGGAGAGGGAGTGGAGAAGGAGCTAGGTAGAGTGTGGGGTACTTACCGAGTGAAGAGAAGGTGGCGCTCGGCTGGAAGGGAGTAGGGCAGGTAGTGATGCTCGGCCAGGAGGTGGTGGAGATGGCGGTGCAAGTGGTGGTGGGATGGAAAGTAGGTGGTGGTGCAGGCGGAGCAGGTGGAGCAGGTGGAGCAGCTGGGGAAGTGGAGGAGTCGGCTGGACTTGGGGGAAGGAGAGGACCCGGCTGGGATGGGTGAGGGGTTCTAGATGGGAAAACCCGCCCCCAAGGGGGGGGGGTTTATATAGGGATGGGTAGGTCGGTTAGGGCTGGGTTTGGGGTAGTGGTTAGGTGGTTTAGGTAGGGTGGTATGAAGATAAGGTGGGCTGGAAAGGGTAGGGCCAGATATTTTAAATACTAGTGGTTTGGATAGATTGTGGGCTAGGGGTGGTTTAGGGGTTTAGGGCTTGGTTAGGTGGTGGGGTTCTAGGGTGAGGTTTAGTGAGCTAGGTTAGGTGATTAGGCTAGGATTAGGCTAGGTTTAGGGAAATTAACCTAGGTTTAGGGAAGGATTAGGAAAGTGGGTTAGGTGATTAGGTTGGGATTAGGCCGGGATTAGGGAAGTGGGTTAGGTGATTAGGTTCAGATTAGGGGTGGATTAGGGTGGAAGGCTAGGATTAGGTGTTTTGGGTTAGGTTTAGGTGAAGGAGTTCCCTTTGCATGGCCCATAGACCTTAACCACCTCATGTTGGTGCAGCCCTAGGTTAGGTTTTGGGTAATTACAAGCTTAAACCCACTTAATTAGGCTAACCCACATGATTAACCCCAAACTTGACACACAAGTCAAGCTTAATTACAACACTCTTGATCTTATCCACCCCCACTCTCTCTCATGCCCATAATCCCACGTGAATTTCAAGTGGGCCCCACCTCCATTTATGAGGAGGTGATGTGGGCCATGGATATGGATATTAGATTGGATTTTTGAATCCAAATCCAAATCCAAGTCCATACATGGGTTTGGATTGGGATCTGGATATATATGGTCCAGATCCAATCCAAACTGAACTCTGACTCCTTCGAGCTGAGTTCGAAACAGACGATTTGTGCGGGGTCTGACAGCATCAGCACTCCGTCTGCGTTGGGTCTTCGCCAACATGATCGTCCGCCTCCGTTTCTGCCTTCCGGAGATGACTTCAAATGACATTTTGATAATAACAGGGTCTTGGACGTTCGAGATCCTGGGGGTATGGATTTGATACAAGAGTTGCTGTGCCGGGCTCGACATGTGCTCCGGTTCCGGGCTCTTCTTAGCTTTCTTGGTCCTGTCTGGATTAGGCCAAGCTGCTTCGAGGTTTCAAAAACGTGTTTTAAAAGGTTTTCAAAAGCTATATTATATATTTTTGAAATATGAAGTTTAAAACATATATACAGGGTTGTCTGGAAGGCTCCTAGGTTTCCAGACTCAAAATGGCCCTTTGGGGCTGCTTGTACAAAATCAGGTTTGTTTAAGAAATTCGTGGGATTTCGGGGTGTTTACACCATTCAAAGTCTCTTTTCAAATGAAAGAAACCAGAATTCAAAAGAAAAATCGATTCTCGTGTGAAAAAGGGGGATTAAAGAAAAAATACTCCCAAAGGGAGACCCTCTATGAAAAAAAAGGAAAAAGAAGCCAAAAGGCTCAAAAAGAGCAGTTTTCCGCCTTCTATGCCTTAAACCACGGGACGCTTCAGAAGGGACCGTGGTATCTCTTTCCCATCCCTGGCTTATCCCAAGCTAAAGCATGATTCATTTCGAGGAATCCTAAAGTAAAAATAGGATTTACTTACTTGAATTTCATCTTGTTTGAGAATTCAACGTTTCGAGTAAGGCGTAGGAATTTGAAATGTAGCTTGTTTTCTTATAAAACCTCCGCTAGATAAGCGAGTATTAAGACTCAAACAAGGGCAAACACGAAGAGCTCGAGATCCTTAGGATCGAGACTCAAGATAGTTGTCTCTTTTTGTAAATAGTTTTGTAAATAGATTTTGAAAAATCGAACATCGAACAACATAGGATCTGCTCACTTGGAGCAGTCGGCCATGTAAGTCTCTAGAGTTCGACCACATCTGGTCTCTAGGAGGTCGCCACTCTTGACACCACACCCATGTCATGAATCTACATTCCACGCATGGTACTTGCATAAACATGATCCCATTTAGGACCAGATTCCATACATGTCCCTTTCGCATGATATCTCCTCCTACCAGGGTTTTAAAACTGAGATTTTGCTAAAGATTGGGACGATCCCATATTCTTCGTGGTTAGATCTAGGGAGACATTGAAAGGGATGTTTGTCATCTTTGCCCTTATCGAAATCAATTTGGACAAGGCCAAAGAGGGGCATCTGTAAACACCCCGAAATCCCATGAATTTCTCAAATCAACCTGGTTTTGTAAAAGCAGCCCAAAGGGCCATTTTGAGTCTGGAAACCCAGGAGCCTTCCAGGCAACCCTGTACAGATGTTTTGAACTTATATAGGTTTTAAATATGTATAATATATTTTAAAAACTGTTAAAATATGTTTTGAAACCCCACAAAGCAAGCTTGGCATGATACAAGCAGGACCAGAAGAGCTAAAGAGAGTCCGGAACCGGAGCACAAGTCGAGCCTGGCACAACAACTCTCGCTTCGAAATATAAAGGACGAAGCCAAGACCTCGATGAAGCCCCAGGCCTGTGAAAACAAAAATCAAAAATTCATGGAGAAATCCAAGATTGGCCTCATCAAATGGAAATACCAAATGGGACCAGATGAATCAAAACCAAACGACAAACAGTCTTGAAAGTGAGAAACTGGCCAGTCAAAAGGATTGGGAAAAACCCAGCCTGAAATCGGGTCACCGACGGAACCGGGACCGGGGCCGGTTCAAAACCGCCCGTTTCAAACACCAAAGGAGGACTGAAGAAAGAAATTTTGGATTGGATCTGGACAAACAAATCCAGATCCAGATCTATTGGGAATTTTTGGTTGGATCCTTGGATCCAAACCCAAATCCAAGACCCACCCTTGGCCTATAAATAGAGCCAAGGGGGAGAGGAAGTTCACGTGAAATCCATCTTGGGCATGTGGGAGCTTGAAAAAGTAAGAGAGAGAGTGTGTGAAAGTCAACAAAGATGGGCTTGACCTTGTTTGACTTGACCTAGGGCTAAGTGGGCTTGAACCATGTTGGCTTCACCTAGGGGTGGGATGCAACAAGAAGGTGTTTGACTAAGGCTAAGTGGTTGCATCAAGTGATGGACAGACTGCATCAAATGGTGAACGTGGGCTGCACCAAGAGGTAAGCCGACTTGACCCTTGAACCTAGCCTAACTTGTCCTTTGAACCAACCCCTAAACCAAACCTAACCTGCCCCATTTGCACCGAGCCCTTGCTGCCCTAGCCGACCCATCTACACCGACCTACCTTGCTGGCTGCACCTATCTCATCACTTCCTTGAACCATTACCCAACTGACCTACCCTAGACGTGGGTTGCACCCATCTAACACCCTCACCGCCACCTTGAACTAAGACCTATTTGCTGGCCCTTTGACTTGGGTTGAACCTAGCCCACTCTTACCCTAAACCAACCTAACTGAACCCACCCTAAACCATACCCCTAGCCGACTCACCTAGGCCAAAACACTTGCTGCCCTAACTTGGCCAAAACCCACGACCTTAGCTTGGGCTGCCCCCACACCTAAACTGACCTTGCTCAACCCTAAACCAACCTGCCCCATTTGCACCGACTTTGGCTGCAACCCACTTAAACCCACCTAGCTTGAACCTAACCCTTGCCTTTGACCTACCCCAACCGGCCTTGAAACCACGGCTGAACCGCCACCCTCATCTTGCACCAGACAGAACAAGCCTTGAACCGAGCCCTTACTGCCACATTGGCTCGACCTGCCTCGTGTGCACCAGCCTTGACTCACCCTCTAAACCACACTTGGACTATAGCCCACTTGTTGTCCTATGTAAACACCCCAAAATAAAATCATTTCATAAAACCGATACCTAGTTTTGAAAGCCCATTTCAAAGACCCATAGTGAGTTTTCGAAAACCCAGGAGCTTCCAAAAGCTTGTAAATTTTGTTTTGAAACCCCGGTTAAATATGGATTTCTTAAACTCGGGCAAAGTCCCAATTCTATTAAAGAGCCAAAATGGAACAGGTGAAGCAGGGAAGACGACGCCTGATCAAGAAGCAGCCTAGAAAGCAGCTCAAAAGGGCCAAATCGAAAGTAGCCTCAGAAGTAGATTCTGAATCCTCAAGGAAGCACCCTGGCTTGATAAAAACTAGGTTCAAAAGGTGAAAGGAAGGCCCATGTTCGAAGCAGACCGCGAGCCAGAGCACCTAAAAGCCAAATCAAGCATCCCCATCCAAGCAACATAAATCTAAACCAGAAAAGACGAAAATAAGCAGAAACGGAGTCCAGAAAGGCGAGAAGGAGTCCGGACAACAAAGTTGAGGAAAACCCAACACCAGACGGAGCGCTGATGAAGCTATGGCCCGCACAAAACGTCCGTCTCGAAAAGCCAAGAAGGACCATTCAAAGAAAATTTGGATTGGATTTGGATCATATATATCCATATCCATATCTAAATAGTGTTTGGATTTGGATTGGATCCAAATAGTGTTTGGATTGGATCTAGACCAAAATTTCCCGATCCATATCCATATAAATGTTTGGATTTGGGTCGGATATGGATCCAAAATATTCAAGATCCGAGATCCAGACCCAAATAGTATTTGGATCGGATCTGGATTCCAAGACCCAAATCCAAAACCCATATCCAAGACCCACCTCATTTGCCTATAAATAGAGGTGAGGGGGTCCCAAAAGAGTTCATGTGAAATGCTTGTGGGAGGAGAGAGAGAGAGAGAGGCAAGTCAAAAATAGTGGCTTGACCTAGCTTTTGAGTGTGGGCTTGAGCCTTGTGGCTAAGGGCTTAGTGTCGGCTGCACCTTGAGGCGTGGATGGGCTGCACATGGCGAGGAAGTGGCTACATGAAGGGAGCTTGGACCTAGCTTGGCTGCAACCTAAGGTTAGTCCCTAATCACCCTTAACCCCTCCTTTTCCTAACCCTCTAAACCACCTAATACAACCCACTAAAACCTCACCTTAAACTACGTAAACAGCACCCATTTGAACCCACCTAGCTTGGCCAAGTGCTGGCCGAGCCTTGCTTAGACTCCACTAAACCTAATCCCCTTAACCCATTAAGCCATACCCACTAAAACCCACCTAGCTCGGCCAAGTGCTGGCCGAGCCTTGCTTGGACTCACTGTAAACACCCCGAAATCCCACGAACTTCTCAAAACAACCTAGTTTTATAAAAGCAGCCCCAAAGGGCCATTTTGAGTCTGGAAACCCAAGAGCCTTCCAAACAACCTTGTACATATGTTTTAAACTTTATATGTATAATATGGTTTTAAAAACCTTTTTAAAACACATTTTGAAACCCCGAAGTAGCTTGGCCTGATCAAAGCAGGACTAGAGGAGCTAAAGAGAGCCCGTAACCGGAGCACAAGTCAAGCCAGCACAACAACTCTCGTATTGAATCCACCCCCAGGATCTCGAATGTCCAAGACCCTGTTATCAGCAAAACATTACTTGAAATCATCTCCGGAAGGTGAAAACAGAAGCGGATGATCATGTTGGCGAAGACCCAATGCGGATGGAGTACTGATGCTGTCAGACCTCGCACAAACTGTTCGTTTCGAACATAGCCTGAAGGAGTCAGAATTCAGTTTGGGTTGGATCTAGACCATATATATCCAGATCCCAATCCAAAGCCATGTGTGGACTTGGATTTGGATTTGGATCCAGAGATCCAATCCAATATCCACATCCATGGCCCACATCACCTTCTCATAAATGGATGTGGGGCCCACTTGAATTTTACGTGGGATTATGGGCATGAGAGAGAGTGGGGGAGGATAAGATTAGAGTGTGGTTGTAATTAAGCTTGACTTGTGTGTCAAGTTTGGGGTTAATCATGTGGGTTAGCCTAATTAGCATGGGTTTAAGCTTGTATTAGCCAAAACCTAACCTAGGGCTGCACCAACATGATACAATTGAGTCTATGGGCTATGCAAAGGGAGCTCCTTAACCCAATCCTAATAAAAAAACCCTAATACTAGCCTTTTACCCTAATCCTGTCCTAATCCTAGCCTAATCACCTAACCCACTTCCCTAATCCCAGTCTAATCCCAACCTAATCACCTAACCCACTTCTCTAATCCTTCTCTAAACCTAGTTTAATTTCCCTAAACCTAACCTAATCCTAGCCTAATCACCTAACCCACCTCACTAAACCTCACCCCAAAACCAACCCACCTAGCTAAACGCTAAACCCCTAAACCACCCCACCTAAACCTAGCACACCATCTACCCAAAACCCCTTGTATTAAAATATCTGGCCCCTCCCCAAAACCAGCCCACCTCATCACCACACCACCACTACCTAAACCACCTAACCACCCTCCTAATACCAGCCCCAACCGCCCTTCAAAAAGCTATAAACCCCCCCCCCCTTAGTGGGCGGGTTTTTCAGCTTTTTGGACCTTGGCCTCTTCCATCTTTTCCAGCCCATCTCTCCCAGCCGAGTCTTCCACCTGCACCACCGCCACCCACCACCAAGTTCCTCCTCCACCACCACTTCCCTCCGGCCAGCTCCCCATCGCCACCACCTCTCGGCTGAATCCTGCGCATCCAAGTCACCCGACTGCCCCTCTTCCATCCGTCGCCCCTCTTCATCACCCGGTTAGTACCCCAACCTAACTCTAACCCCTCTTCACTCTCCCTCCACTCTCAACCACCTACATCACCACCACATCACCCCAACGCCACCTACCCATCATCCCTACCCATTCGGCCAGTCCTTAGCCACTTCAACCACCCGCCTTAAACCACTTCCCCTAGCAACACCCGGTCACCCCACTTAGCTTCCTAAGACCTGCCCATATCACTTCCCACCAACCCCTAACTCCACCTCACACGACACCCTAGCTAGCTCCCTTCCCATCCTCGCCATTACCTAACCACCCTAGCAGCCGGCCACCACCAAGCTTCCCTTAGTCAGCCACTCCAACCGACTGTACCAAATCCCCTTGGCCAGCCATACGTCTCCCTTAGGCACGCCCTTAGGCTCCCCTTTAGCACTACCTTTCCTAACACTACAGCCCATCCCTTAGTGACCTCCCTTAGTCACCTTAACCCAACACACCAAGGCAGCCCATTCCTAACAGCCGGCCATCTTCAAGGCGTCCTTCCCGCGCACCCAAGGCATCCGGCCAGCATCTCCCCTTGCCATTCAACTTCGAGGAGCTCCCTCTTGCAGCCCAAAGCGAAGCCAAGCCTACGCTCAAGCAAGTCACCTCCGGACCAGCTATAAGTAAGTGCCTAACTCGGTCCTTAGTTGTAGACTTGCTTAAATTATATTTGATACAGGGTTGTAATAACGGAGCATAGTCTCCCCCCGCTTGTAATAACGTGGCTTGACACACCCACACACACGTGCACTCTCTTAGTTGTGCACGATTTTGAACACACACGGGCCTAATCAGCCCTTTATATATAAATCTATGTATATACTTTAAATTACGTAGGGTTTTGCTTAAGTTGGGTGTGTTGTCTTTTAATTCAAGCACGCACACACATTAAGCCTTCGCTCTTATTTGTAAGACCCAAGTAAGGGCCGTGTTATACTATCCTTGGGTTTAATTTCATGTTGTGTGCGTAGTACTTCAATTCAAGCACTCACACACATTGAGCTTTTGCTCTTATTCCCAAGACCTTAGTTAAGGCCATACTGCAATTTATATTTGGTTTTAATTTCATGTTGTGTGCGTAGTACTTCAATTCAAGCACTCACACACATTGAGCTTTCGCTCTTATTCCCAAGACCTTAGTTAAGGCCATACTACAATTTATATTTGGGTTTAATTTCATGTTGTGTGTGTAGTACTTCAATTCAAGCACTCACACACATTGAGCTTTCGCTCTTATTCCCAAGACCTTAGTTAAGGCCATATTGCAAATTATATTTGGGTTTTATTTCATGTCGTGTGTGTTGTCTTTCAATTCAAGCATGCACCCACATTGAGCCTTCGCTCTTATTTGCAAGACCCGAGTAAGGGCCCATATATACATTATATACGTATTTCCCTTCGGCATTTACATTACAGGTCATTTCCCTTCGATTATTTTCCTTCGGCAATTTCCATTACAAGTCATTTCCCTTAAGTCATTTCCCTTCGGCATTGTCTTTACATTCGGGTTTTCCCTTTGGAGTAACATGAGTTTGCATTGTATATACGCCATACCACGAGTTAGGACGCATATTGCATCAAAGCAAACCCCATACTCCCGTTCAAATTTGCCACATTTAGTGGAGTGTTCATAACACACACCTAGGTGGCCCATGAAGGGATAAAAAGAAAGACTTAGGCACGTGCAAATTCACGTGATCTAAAATCTGGAAATCGTACTAAAAAGACTCGAATCAAACACCTCGAACCGCTTTCGTAGGTCCTTATATCCCAAAACATGATTTTTAAAGCGTACAGACTGACCCTTACACATCGGTGCAAGAAGGTCTGCGACGACAAGAGCTTGATTGCTCACAGTCGCCATGTTAGAAGTCAGGTTAAAAATATATCTTCGCTAACTTAGGTAAGCTAGCTGGCACGCCCTGTTTATTCAAATAGGACTTAGACACACGAAAGGATTCGCTCCAGGCCTAAAGAAACCAGGGAGGCGGAGATTTTCTGCGTCTACACTCACCCTAAACTAACCTAAACCAAAACCTCTAAACCGCACCTACCAAAACATTACCTAAGCTCGACCACCATTTGGTCGAGCTTTGCCTTAAACCTGCCCCTTAAGCCACGCCCTAAGACCTAACCTAGGCCACCCAACCTAGCTCGGCCTAGTTGCTGGCCGAGCTCCCCCCTTTCTACCATCATTAGGCTAGGTGCTGGTGCCACCTAGCATGCCCTAAAATCCCACACACAGCTTGCTAGTGCAGGCCATGTCTTGCGGCTGGCATGCTGCACCAGCCTGCCTAGTACCCCTGCTGCCTAACAACCTTAGACCCTACATGGCCTGCTAGTGCAGGCCATGCCTTGCGTTGCCCCCAAGCCTCGCCGAGGTGCTGCCTAGCAGCATCCTCCCTTGTCACCCTAGAAACACCCACGGCTTGCTAGTGCAGGCCGTGTCTTACCATATCCTCAACAGCCCCTGGCTGTCGACCTGGCCACAACCCCCACCTAAGACCCCAAACAAAACCCTTGGCTCGGCCTACCTCACCTCGAAGACTTAACCAAGCTAGGTATTGGCTGCATCTAGCCCACTTCCCAGCCTTCAACCTAGATCTAACCAGGACCAACATAAAACCTAGCCCTTTTGGCCAAAACCAGCCAAGGCTAAGTCCAAGACCACCCGGCAGCACCCATGTGGACTCATATCCAAAGGAGTTGTAGCAAGAGACTCATCCCGCAGCTGCACCAAAGGGGACGGATCCAAGTGACGAGAGAACTCCAAACCGACCACTTGTAAGTGTTTAAATTCAGTTTTTACCTTACTCTCTTAAATTAAATTAAATTTGATACGGGGTTGTATTAATGGAGCATTGTCTCTCCCCGGGATGTAATATTGGTGCTTGACACATGAGACACATACGTGCACTTTAGCCTTAGCTCTTATCTCGTACACAAGACACACACGTGCACTTGAGCCTTAGCTCTTATCTCGTACACCAAGCACCCACGTACACAATTGAGCCTTCGCTCTTACTCCAAAGACTCTAGTAAGAGCCATATAAGCTGCAATTTCATTCAGGTTGTTATTTTAAGTTGTGTGAGTTTGTCAATTCAATTCCACACTCGCACCCAAAGACACCCAAGCTCTTGCTCAAACACATTCACGCACATTTTGGCCTCGGTAGCCATTAAGATATAGTCCTATCTATATACTTTCAGCTGCATGAGTTTTCCCAGTTCAGCTGTGTATATCTTTACATTCCGGGTTGTTAAATTTCAGTTGTGTGAGTTGTCTATACATTTATACACAACACACACGCACACATTGAGTCTTTTCGCTCTTATATCTATATTTCCCCGTTTCGCAAGTTAAATTTCAGTCGTGTGTGTGAGTTGTCTTTCAATTTATACACCACACACACGAACACGTTGATGCCTTCGGCTTATATATATATACATATTTAAGTTGGGTGGCTTTTAAATTCAAGTTGCGTGAGTCGTCTTTCAAATTTATACACAACACACACGCACACATTGAGCCTTTCCACTCTTAAAGATATAGCTATATTTCCCTTCCACAATTTACATTCAAGTCGTGTGAGTTGCATTCAATTTGGGTATTTTCCTTTAGCTATGTCTTTCAATTTCGGGTTTTACATTCAAGTTGTGTGAGTTGCATAGCATATACGCCAAACTCGAGATATTGTGCATACTTGCATTCAAAGAAGCCCCGAATACCCCATGCAAACACGCCAATCTTAGGCCACTTGATGCACACACATCCCTTCTAAGTAGATAAAACTTAAAGACTTGGATACGTGCAACCCCACGTAAATAAAATCTGCAAATAGGCATACAAATCGATCAAGTACTTTCATATTCTTTTCAAAAGTCCATGCTTGTTCAAAATCAATATTTTCTAAGCGCTTAAACCAATCCTAGAGCACCGGTTCAAGAAGGTTTACAACGAAAAGATCCCACTTGTCCACAGTCGCCCCATAAGTCAGATATTTCAAAAATACTTCACTAGTTTGAGTAAGCTAGCTGGCACGCCCTAAAGCGACGTAGATACGAAAAGGTTCACTTCAGGCCTAAGAACCCAAAGTGAGAATTTTCACGTTCTACATCTGTAGACACCGAAAATTTTCACTTGCGGGTTCTTAGGCCTGAAGTGAACCTTTTCGCAATCTACTTCGCTTTATGGGCGTGCCAGCTAGTTTACTTTAACTAGCAAAGTATGTTTTGAAAACAATCTGACTTTTGAAAGGCGATTGTAGGCAAGCGGGATTTTTACGTCGCAGACCTTCTTGCACCGATGCGCAAGGGTCAGTCTGTATGCTTAGAGACTTCGTTTTGAAACAAGTTTAACTCAAAATATATTTTGAATGAAGAAGTGTTTTAAAACCTTTTGAAAACCATGCATTTGGGCGATTTTGACTTTGTAAGGGTTGGACGACCCTAAGTCTTGCACGATTTGATTCGGGTTTGTACGATTCTCAGATTTTAGATCACGTGGATTTGCACGTGCCTAAGTCTTTCTTTTTATCCCTTTGTGGGCCACCTAGGTGTGTGTTATGAACACTCCACTACATGGGGCGAATTTGAGCGGGAGTACGGGGCTTGCTTCGATGCAATATGCGTCCTACCTCGTGGTATGGCGTAGATGCAATGCAAACTCACGCTACTCCAAAGGGAAAACCCGAAATTAAAAGACAATGCCGAAGGGAAATTGCCGAAGGGAAATAACCGAAGGGAAATGACTTGTAAAGTAAATAGCCGAAGGGAAATGACTTGTAAAGTAAATAGCGGAAGGGGAAATATGGCTATATCTTAAGAGCGGAAAGGCTCAATTGTGTAAGTGTGTGTCGTGTATATATTGAAAGGCAACGCACACGACTTGAACCTTAAAACCCGAATCTTAAAGACGTAGCCGAAAGAAATACTTTATATAGAGTATATGTAGGGGCCCTTACTTGAGTCTTGTAAATAAGAGCGAAGGCTCAATGTGTGTGCGTGCTTGAATTGAAAGACTTACACACACGACATGAAATGAAACCCAAATATAAATTGCAGTATGCCTTGACTAAGGTCTTGGGAGTAAGAGCGAAAGCTCAATGTGTGTGAGTGTAGAATTGAAGTACTACGCACACGACATAAATGAAACCCAAATATAACTGCAATAAGGCCTTTACTAAGGTCTTGGGAGTAAGAGCGAAGGCTCAATGTGTGTGCGTGTGGAAAATGGAAAGACAACACACATGACTTAATTAAAAACCCCCTTGACTTAAAATATATAAATATAACTATATATTAAGGGCTTGTTAGGCCCGTGTGTGTGCAAGAAGTGTACAACTAAGAGCGGAAAGGCTCAAGTGCGTGTGTGTGTGGGTGTGTCAAACCACGTTATTACAATCGGGGGGAGACGAAGCTCCTTTACTACAACCCCGTATCAAAATTTAATTGAATATAAAGCAAGTTAATGTAATAGACCAAGTTTAGACACTTACAAATAGCTGGTCCATGTTCAACTTGCTTGCACGTGGGCTCACGGTTCACCTTGGGCAGCCAAGAGGGGGTTATCCTAGGGGGCTTTGAGAGAGGTTCTATGGGGCACGCTTAGGGTCTTAGGGGAACTAAGGTTCGGCCAAGATGGGGCTGTGTAGGGTCTGTCCTAGGGTGCAGGTCACGGCCAGGGTGCAGGTTGGGTCGGCAGGAAGGTGGACAGGGCGGCAGGAAGGTGGACAGGGCGGCAGGGAGGCGTCTGGCGCCTGGCACAGCAGACGGGCGCCTGGCGCTAGGCGCGCTGGGGCGCAGGGAGGCGTCTGGCGCGCGGGACGGCTGCGGCATGGGGCGTGCAGGCGACAGAGGGGCGCGCGGCAGGAAGCAGGGCGCGCGGCAGCAGAAGGGGCGCGCGGCAGGACTCAGGGCGCGCGGCAGGCGCTGGTTGCTCACGGCCGGCCGGGTTGAAGTTGTTGGGGTTTGTTAGGGATGGTTTGAGGCGGTTGGGGTTAGGTTAGGTCTAGTTAGGGTTCAGTTAGGGTTAGGTTGGTTCAGTTAGGGTTAGGTTCAGTTAGGGTTAGGTAGGTTCGAACCTAGGCTAGGTTGGGGTTAGGTTTACCTCTTGGAGCCGGTCCTTCTTGGCTTGAGCCCACGTCTCCACGGTTGCAGCCACTTGGTCCAGCCCACCTTGGTTGCAGCCCCTTGGTCTAGACCCACTTAGCCCACATGGCTTGAACCCACCTCACCCAATGAGCCCACATGGCTAGGTCTATCACTCCCTCTCTCTCCTCCCAAATATTTGCATGAACCCTTTACATGGACCCCCTCACCTCTATTTATAGAGATTTGAGGTGGGTCTTGGATTTGGGTTTGGGTTTGGGGTTTGGATCCATACCCAAATCCAAACACTATTTGGATCTGGATATTGGATCTCGGATATTTTGAGATCTGTATCCGATCCAAACCCAATATTTTTATGGATACGGATCTGGATATTTTGATCCAGATCCGATCCAATCCAAACACTATTTGGATCCAATCCAAATCCAAACACTATTTGGATCGACCCAAACACTATTTGGATTGGCCCAAATCCAAACACTATTCATTACATGGATTTGGATCTGGATATATATGGTCCAGATCCAAATCAAATTTTTTTCGGACAGTCCTTCTTGGCTTCTCGAGGCGAACGATCTGTGCGGGCACTGGCTTCATCAGCGCTCCGTCTGGTGTTGGGTTTTCCCCAACTTTGTCGTCCGGACTTCGTCTCGCCGTTCTGGACTCCGTTGAGCTTTTCATCAAATGGGCTCTGCTTTCTTTTGTTTTTTTATCAGGGAGTGGCTTCTGAAGCTCTGGGCTTGAATCCTCTTCGGGCCTAGGGTCTTCTTTTGCCTTCTGTACCTGTTTTCACATTTCAAAACAGGTCGTCGTTTTGGCTCAAACGAGCTTTTTGGTGTTTTGAGAGTTTTTGAAAAATAGAAGATTTGGGGTGTTTACAACATCCTAAACCGACCTAAACTCTTCCCTAAACCAACCTGCACCACTTGGCTGCAAACCTTAACAGCCTTGGCTCAACCTACCCTAAAACTCACCAAAACCCTTAGCTAACTTGGACGAACCATGGCCTTGACCCTCCTTTGATTTACCATCTAAACCAGCCTTGCTGCCCTAACCTGCCCTAGACCATACCCCAACCGAACCCCACTTGAACCGACTTAACCTAGCCCATCACCTTGTGTTGCTCAAAAACCTACTTGGTGCCCCAACAAACCAACCCAACTAGGCTGGCCCTCCTTGCTAAAATTGAGCCCTTGCGGCCCTAACTTGACACTCTGAATTGAACCACTTGGCCGACTTCACACCTTGATTTGGGCCGATCTCCCTTGAATGTGGGCTGCACCAAGAGTTGCACCTAGCCGAACCACATTGGGGTTGGGGTGGACTTGACCTAGCTGAATCCCGAACTCAAGTTAGGAAAAGTGTAAGTCTTTCAAACTTTATTTCAAACTGCTTTTCCTTTTAATTCAATTTGTAACGGGGTTGTAATAATGGAGCGAAGTCTCTCCCCGAGTTGTAATATTTGGGCATGAACATGATCGCACCCACTTACACTTGAGCCTTTTCACTCTTATCTAGTGGATGAACATGATCACACACACGTGCACTCGAGCCTTTCCGCTCTTTACACGCACATGCACTTGAGCCTTTCCGCTCTCTACCCCAATATACAATTATAGAAATTCTATAGTTTGAACCCCATCTTTTCTTAAGCAAGTATACATACTTCAATTTGGGTAAATTTACTTTGTAAAAGTTGTGTGAGTTGCACTTACATTTGGGTAAATTTAATTCATGAAAGTTGTGTGAGTTGCACTTACATTCGGGTAAATTTAATTTGTGAAAGCAGTGTGAGTTACACTTACATTCGGGTGAATTTACTTTTGGGAAAGCAGAGTGAGTTGTCATTTAAATTCGTGAGTTTACTTTTGTGAAAGTCGAGTAATCGCACCCACGAGCACTCGAGCCTTTCCGCTCTTAAACTATACACGAAAACACCCACGAGCACTCGAGCCTTTCCGCTCTTAAATTGTACACAACTACACCCACGCACACTTGAGACTTTCCGCTCTTAGGATAAACCTATATATATATATATATATATATATATATATATATATATTTCAAGTCATGTGAGTTTACTTTTGTGAAAGTAGAGTTGTACTTAAATTCGTGTGAGTTTACATTTGTGAAAGTAGAGTCGCATTTCAGTTTGTGTGAGTTTACTTTTTGTGAAAGTAGAGTTGCACTTTAATTTGTGTGAATTTACTTTTGTGAAAGTAGAGTTGCACTTCAATTTGTGTGGGTTTACTTTTAGTCGAGTGAGTTGCAATTTCAATTTGGGTGAGTTCGCATCATTGCTCTGGAAAAACCCAAAAAGGATTTCAGCATCCTTGCATTCGCTTGCTTTCAAAATCCCTCGAAACAAATCACTCAAACCACGCTGAAATTAGGCCACACATTTCACACACACATCAGGCCTAAACAGATAAAACTTGCAAGAAAAGTAGGGACGTTCAGCCCCGTAATAAAAATTGCAAAGAGTGCACGAAAACCGAATTCGTCAAACACTTATCGTTCGAAGTAAATATTTGTTTGAAAATCGAAGTTTCTAAGCGCTTAAACTGACCCTTGAGCATTGGTTCAAGAAAGTTTGAAGTGAAAAGAATCTGCTTTCCCACAATCGCCAAAAAGTCAGAAGTATTTCAAAAAACCTTCGCTAGTTTGAGTAAGCTAGCTGACACACTCGCAAAAGTGTAGGCACGAAAAGGTTCACTCCGAGTTCCATAAACTGGGAGTGGGAATTTTCATGTTTACACCGACCCCGTCTAGTATGGGAAAAGGCTCAGTTGTTGTTGTTGTACTTTCAATTTGACAATAATAATATTGTTTTTAAAATAATTAAGACTCTTGTCTTTGTTAAGCTTTTTCAAGTATCGAGATTTGCTCTTATAATGATAGCATCAACCTTTATTTTTTTTAAGCTCTGTGTTCCTATTATTATTTTCATAAGATTTTTTGAAATCTCGATTTCTTTCTTGGAAAGCTCTATAGACTTAGCTTCCTTTATATGATAGCATCAATCTCGATCTCCGAGTTCCTTTATCTTGCTTTTGATACTCTTTTCCAAGCCTAAGATTAGCCAATTGCTTAAGAACAATGCCTTCCTTGTCTTTCAAAATCTTTTTAAGAAGGAAGGAGTTTGTCTCTAATAGAGGAGATAATGATGATTTTATCTATACTAAGAAGTTGTTTGAAATTGTTGAAGACCAAGCTCATGTAATTACTCTGTAACGAATCTTATATCTTATAATTATTGAAATGGATCAATAAATTTCTTACTTATAGTATCCTCCATCATGTACCTCACTTCAAGTTCTTTTCATAGGTCCTTTGCACTTGCTAATATTTGGTAGGTATTGAATAAGGAAACTTATATGTCATTGAGGATGTAACCCATGCAAATATAATCATCATTTTCCTATTTTTGTCATTTAAAACCTTCTTCAATGGTCTCATTCTACTGCTCCTTTGGCATTAGTGTAGTTAAGAATATACATGCTTTCAATGTGGTAAGAAGGAAGTACATCTTCTTTCGCCACTATAAAAAATTACCATTGTCAAATTTGTCCAACTTAATGAAGTCAAATGTCATCCTTGAAGAGAAATAACCATCTTAACTAAACAATGTTAGTATTGAGCTCTAGTAGATGACACTTTTCTTGAGTCGACACACGAGAGATCTGATTTCACCCTGAAAAAGAAGTTTAGGATATCACTATTCTTCGAAAAATGACAAATGCTAACCTTTAGTTTTACTTACCGTCACCGGTGACAAATAACCAGATGCAATGAACTCTGACAAACACATTTAGGATACACTAAAGACCTTTAGTTTATTATGCACGATTTTTACACAAACCAACAAAGCAAATATGATAATGTTACAAATCAAATAAGCACTATAATAGGAATTGTAAATTCCATTAAAAATTTGATTATGAAAGGACTCAAACTATGGGAGAAAAGTTAGATAAATCTCATTGAGTAGCACCATTATGAAAGGACTCAAACCAGTGAAGATGTAACTTATGTAAATAGTCCTATCAAACCAATTAACATATTATGTGTTAATCATGGCCATATTTTTATGAAATAATAGTGCTACTAATGGACACAATTATCACTTAAAAACTTAGCTTTTAGTGTCACAACATGGCTACTAAGTGGCCTTATGGTACAACACTACCAAGTACTAATAATGACCAAAATTGCCACTCAAGAAAGTGGCTTTCAATAACACAACATTGCTACTAACTGCACAATGCATTACAGCATCAATTAAGTGCTATTGCCACTTAAGAAGGTGACTTTTAATACTACAACATTGCTGCTAATTGCATTGGTTGGCAATCAAATAACTTTGACAATTAAGCATCCTAATGAAAATAACCATAATCTTTCACCAAGTATTTTGAAAATTACCCAACAAATAGAAGCATGCATGACGAAGAAGCCAATTCATTGTGGAACTAGGTCAGTCACAAAGCGTGATATTTGCTACAAAACATGGCGCAATTCACTATGGCAGTTTACGACAAGCTTGTATCAAAAGCATGAGATTCAATCATGAAGTAGCAAGATGACTGAATTTGGCATGACTAAATCAATGATCGATATGGAACTGAATCACCTAAAACATGCCATGGTTTGGCAAAAGAGTGAGACATGTAATCAAATCAGCATGCATGGGGTTGAATCAAGCATGGAAATAACTTCAGCAACAAGATAGTGATATTAGGGTCTCCAAAAAAAGTGAGCTGTTTAAAGATACTCCTCTTTGGCAAAGAAGTTTACACCAAAGCCATGAAATATCTAAGGTTGTTATATTCTTGTTACCTCTTTGAAGGCCAAATTAAATATTGCATGAAGCTCTAATAACATGATATAGCTCAAGGGACCTAAACATCTTGAAGATCAATAACAAGACATAAACATGTGCACTGCATGACGACAAACCGAAACATGATATATCATGAGACACCTAGGCCTTTTGAGAGAGAACCTTACTTGACTTGGTAGGAGGACAATACCCTAAGAAGGACTCGACCAACGTGTATGACATGAAAACTTATGTCTCATATGAGAGTCACGCAATGCAAACAGAGGGCTATATATGACTTCGGTGAGCGCTTGTTATAAAGTGTGAGACTCAGCCCATGTAGAGGGGCTGGTGCACGACTCAGCGAACACAGAAAAGCATATGCTTGGCTCCACTTAAGGCAAGAGTAGAGGAGGGTCTAACCAGCATATGCATGTGTATAGTGGGATTTTTAGTTTCTTTAGGGTTTCGGCGCTGTTCCTTACTGTAGACGCAGAAAATCTCTGCCTCCCGGTTCTTTAGGCCTGGAGCGAACCTTTTCGTGTGTCTAAGTCCTATTTAAATAAACAGGGTGTGCCAGCTAGCATACCTAAGCTAGCGAAGATATATTCTAAACCTGACTTCTAACGTGGCGATTGTGAGAAAGAAAGCTCTTGTCGTCGCAGACCTTCTTGTATCGATGCGCAAGGGTCAGTCTGTACGCTTTTAAAAATCGAGTTTTTTGATATAAGGACCTACGAAAGCGATTCGAGGTGTTTGATTCGGGTCTTGTTTGTACGATTTTCAGATTTTAGATCACGTGGATTTGCACGTGCCTAAGTCTTTCTTTTTATCCCTTTATGGGCCACCTAGGTGTGTGTTATGAACACTCCACTAAATGTGGTGACTTTGAGCGGGAGTATGGGGTTTGCTTTGATGCAATATGCGTCCTAACTCGTGGTATGGCGTATATGCAATGCAAACTCACGCTACTCCACAGGAAAAACCCGAATTTAAAGACAATACCGAAGGGAAATGACTTGAAATGTAAATGCCGAAGGGAAATGACTTGTAATGTAAATGCCGAAGGGAAATACGTATATAAAGTATATATGGGCCCTTACTTGGGTCTTGCAAATAAGAGCGAAGGCTCAATGTGGGTGCGTGCTTGAATTGAAATACTACACACACGACATGAAATGAAACCCAAATATAACTTGCAATATGGCCTTAACTAAGGTCTTGGGAATAAGTGCGAAAGCTCAATGTGTGTGAGTGCTTGAATTGAAGTACTACGCACACAACATGAAATTAAACTCAAATATAAATTGCAGTATGGCCTTAACTAAGGTCTTGGGAATAAGAGCGAAAGCTCAATGTGTGTGAGTGCTTGAATTGAAGTACTACGCACACAACATGAAATAAACCCAAGGATAGTATAACACGGCCCTTACTTGGGTCTTACAAATAAGAGCGAAGGCTCAATGTGTGTGCGTGCTTGAATTGAAAGACAACACACCCAACTTAAGCAAAACCCTACGTAATTTAAAGTGTATACATAAATTTATATACAAAGGGCTGATTAGGCCCGTGTGTGTTCAAAATCGTGCACGACTAAGAGAGTGCACGTGTGTGTGGGTGTGCCAAGCCATGTTATTACAAGCGGGGGGAGACAATGCTCCGTTATTACAACCTCGTATCGAATTTAATTTAAGCAAGTCTACAGCTAAGGACCGAGTTAGGCACTTACTTATAGCTGGTCCGGAGGTGACTTGCTTGAGCGTAGGCTTGGGCTTCGCCTTGGGCTGCAAGAGGGAGCTCCTCGGAATGGAACGGCAAGGGGAGATGCTGGCCGGGTGACTTGGGTGCGCGGGAAGGATGCCTTGAAGGTGGCCGGGTGCTAGGAAGGGGCTGCCTTGGTGCTTTGGGTTAAGGTGACTAAGGAAGGTCACTAAAGGACGGTCTGGTATAAAGGAAGGTAGTGCTAAAGGGGAGCCTAAGGGACTGCCTAAGGGAGATGTATGGCTGGCCGAGTGGATTTGGTACAGTCGGTTGGAGTGGCCGACTAAGGGGAACTTGGTGGTGGCCGGCTGTTAGGGTAGCTAGTGATGTTATGGATGGGAAGGGAGTTAGCTAGGGTGTGGTGTAAGGTAGAGCCAAGGGCTGGTGGAGAGTGGAAGGGGCAGGTCCTAGGGAGCCAAGTAGGGTGGCCGGGTGTTGCTAGGGGAAGTGGTTCAAGGCGGGTGGTGGAAATGGTTGAGGTATGGCCGAATGGGTAGGGATGACGGGTAGGTGGTGTTGGCAGAAGGTTGTGGTGGTGTGGGTGGTTGAGAGTGGAGGGGGAGTGAAGAGGGGGTAGAGTTAGGTTGAGGTACTAACCGGGTGATGAAGAGGGGCGATGGATAGAAGAGGGGCAGCTGGGTGATGGAAGTGGATGGAGTTCGGCTGGGGGATGAAGGTGGCGTCAGGTGGAGCTTGGCTGGAGCAGTGGTGGAGGTGGTGGAGCTTGGTTGGGAGGCAGTGGCACAGGTGGAGCAAGGCGAAAGGCTTGGAAGGTGGTTGGCCAAGGTCGGCGGGGCCAAGGAGGACCGGAGTGAATGAAAAACCCGCCCACTAGGGGGGGTTTATATAGGGTTGGAGATGGCGGTTGCGGCTAGTTTTGAGGAGGTGGTAAGGTGGTTTAGGTGGTGGTGGTGTGGTGATAAGGTGGGCTGGTTTTGAGGAGGGGCCAGATATTTTAATACAAGGGTTTTAGGTAGATGGTGTGCTAGGTTTAGGTGGGGTGGTTTAGGGGTTTAGGGCTTAGCTAGGTGGGTTGGTTTTGGGGTGAGGTTTAGTGAGGTGGGTTAGGTGATTAGGCTAGGTTTAGGGAAGGATTAGGGAAGTGGGTTAGGTGATTAGGTTGGAATTAGACTAGGATTAGGGAAGTGGGTTAGGTGATTAGGCTAGGTTTAGGCCAAGATTAGGGTAAAAAGCTAGGATTGGGGGTTTTTTATTAGGATTGGGTTAGGGAGCTCCCTTTGCATAACCCATAGACCTTGTTGCATCATGTTGGTGCAGCCCTAGGTTAGGTTTTGGCTAATTACAAGCTTAAACCCATGCTCATTAGGCTAACCCACATGATTAACCCCAAACTTGACACACAAGTCAAGCTTAATTACAATCACTCCCAAATCTTATCCTCCCCCACTCTCTCTCATACTCATAATCCCACGTGAATTTCAAGTGGGCCCCACCTCCATTTATGAGAAGGTGATGTGGGCCATGGATGTGGATATTATATTGGATCTTTGGATCCAAATCCAAATCCAAATCCACACATAGGTTTGGATTGGGATCTGGATATATATGATCCAGATCCAATCCAAACTGAATTCTGACTCCTTCAGGCTGTGTTCGAAATGAACGGTTTGTGTAGGGTCTGACAGCATCAGTACTCCGTCTGCGTTGGGTCTTCGCCAATATGATCGTCCGCTTCTCTTTTCGCCTTCCGAAGCTGATTTTAAGTGGTGTCCGATTATAACAGGGTCTTGGACATTCGAGATCCTGGGGATTTTTGATTTTTGACTTGGATGCCAGTTAAGATTTTTTTGCCTCGTTTTCATTCGGACGGGCTGAGCTTTTTCTTCACTTTTTATCCCGATCTTGAGCTGCTTTTGGATCAGGTTTCACTTGCTTGTTTGAGCTGGTTTACAAAACTTGGGTCTTGGCCTAGGTTTGAAAACCTTTATTTCGAAAGATTTTCTAAAAAAAAAAAGGTTTAAACTTCAAAACTTCGGGGTTTGAAAAATTCAAAACAAGTTTGTGAGCTGGTTTTTGAAATTCAGGCATTTGTTTGAAACATTCCCATTTTGGGGTGTTTACAGTCGGCTACATGGATTCTTTGTTTCCACAAAGCTCTATCATGTGCTTGTTAGCAGTTAACTCACAATAAGCTAGATCATTCTTTATTGTTTCTTTTCAACACTTTTGTGGTTGTCCTCTACCTCTTTGAATACTTTCCAAATTTAGTTTTTCATACCTTCTTACATGTTCTTCTTCTGATCTTCTTACATGTTTAAGAAATCTATATTTAACTGAGGTTTCAAAACAAAATTTACAAGCTTTTGGAAGCTCCTGGGTTTTCGAAAACTCACTATGGGTCTTTGAAATGGGCTTTCAAAACTAGGTATCGGTTTTATGAAATGATTTTATTTTGGGGTGTTTACATAGTACAACAAGTGGGTTGTAGTCCAAGTGTGGTTTAGAGGGTGAGTCAAGGCTGGTGCACACGAGGCAGGTCGAGCCAATGTGGCAATAAGGGCTCGGTTCAAGGCTTGTTCTGTCTGGTGCAAGGTGAGGGTGGCAGTTCAGCCGTGGTTTCAAGGCCGGTTGGGGTAGGTCAAAGGCGAGGGTTAGGTTCAAGCTAGGTGGGTTTAAGTGGGTTGTAGCCAAAGTCGGTGCAAATGGGGCAGGTTGGTTTAGGGTTGAGCAAGGTCAGTTTAGGTGTGGGGGCAGCCCAAGCTAAGGTCGTGGGTTTTGGCCATGGTTTGGCCAAGTTAGGGCAGCAAGTGTTTTGGCCTAGGTGAGTCGGCTAGGGGTATGGTTTAGGGTGGGTTCAGTTAGGTTGGTTTAGGGTAAGAGTGGGCCAGGTTCAACCCAAGTTAAAGGGCTAGCAAATAGGTCTTAGTTCAAGGTGGCGGTGAGGGTGTTAGATGGGTGCAACCCACGTCTAGGGTAGGTCAGTTGGGGCACGGTTCAAGGAAGTGATGAGCTAGGTGCAGCCAGCAAGGTTGGTCGGTGTAGATGGGTCAACTAGGGCAGCAAGGGCTCAGTGCAAATGGGGTAGGTTAGGTTTGGTTTAGGGGTTGGTTCAAAGGACAAGCTAGGCTAGGTTCAAGGGTCAAGTCGGCTTACCTCTTGGTGCAGCCCACGTTCACCATTTGATGCAGCCACTTAGCCTTAGTCAAACACCTTCTTGTTGCATCCCACCCCTAGGTCAAGCCAACATGGTTCAAGCCCACTTAGCCCTAGGTCAAGTCAAACAAGGTCAAGCCCATCTTTGTTGACTTTCGCACACACTCTCTCTTACTTTTTCAAGCTCCCACATGCCCAAGATGGATTTCACATGAACTTCCTCCCCCCCTTGGCTCTATTCCAATAGATCTAGATCTGGATTTGTTTGTCCAGATCCAATCCAAAATTTCTTTCTTCAGTCCTCCTTTGGTGTTTGAAACGGGCGGTTTTGAACGGGCCCCGGTTCCGTCGGTGACCCGATTTCAGGCTGGGTTTTTGCCAATTCTTTTGACCGGCCAGTTTCTCACTTTCAAGACTGTTTGTCGTTTGGTTTTGATCCATCTGGTCCCGTTTGGTGTTTCCATTTGATGAGGCCAATCTTGGATTTCTCCATGAATTTTTGATTTTTGTTTTCACAGGCCTGGGGCTTCATCGAGGTCTTGGCTTCATCCTTTATATTTCGAAGTGGAAATTTGATTTTTGACTTGGATGCCAGTTTGGATTTTTTTGCCTCATTTTCATTCGGACGGGCTGAGCTTTTTCTTCACTTTTTATCCCGATCTTGAGCTGCTTTTGGATCGGGTTTCACCTGCTTGTTTGAGCTGGTTTACAAAACTTGGGTCTTGGCCTAGGTTTGAAAACCTTTATTTCGAAAGATTTTCTGAAAAAAAAGGTTTAAACTTCAAAACTTCGGGGTTTTAAAAATTCAAAACAAGTTTGTGAGCTGGTTTTTGAAATTCAGGCATTTGTTTGAAACATTCCCATTTTAAGATGTTTACAGTCGGCTACATGGATTCTTTGTTTCCACAAAGCTCTATCATGTGCCTATTAGCAGTTAACTCATAATAAGCTAGATCATTCTTTATTGTTTCTTTCCAACACTTTTGTGGTTGTCCTCTACCTCTTTGAATACTTTCCAAATTTAGTTTTTCATACCTTCTTACATGTTCTTCTTCTGACCTTCTTTCTATATGTCCAAACGATCTTAAACGATATTCTCTCATTTTATCCTCTATTGGTGCCACTCCTAATTTGTTTCTAATAACCTCATTATGTATATGGTATTTTCTTGTATGACCACTCATCCATCTCAACATCTTCATTTCTGTCACAAACATCTTTTGTACATGTTGATGGTTAACTGCCCAACACTCAGAACCATAAAACATGGCAGGTCTAATTGTTGCTCTATAATATTTACCTTTTAACTTTAATGGTATCTTCTTATCACAAAGAATGCCTGATGATCCTCTCTATTTTAACCAACCAGCATTAATTCTATGCGTAACATCTCTATCAATTCTTCCATCACTCTGAAAAATTGACCCTAGGTATTTAAAACTTTCCTTTTGGGAGATGCAATGTGTGCCAATTTTAATTTCTATATCCTCTGAAGTAACCAAATGATCAAACTTACATTCCATATAATATGTCTTTGTTCTACTAAGTCGGAGGCCTTTGCTTTCTAATTCTTCTCTCCATAGTTCCAATTTTCTATAAACTTTTTCCTTAGACTCTTCCACTAACACAATGTCATATGTAAATAACATACATCAAGGCACTTCATCTTGAATATGTTTTGTTAACTCATCAATCACCATTATAAATAAGTATGGGCTTAAAGTTGATCCTTGATGTAACCCAATATTAACTTCAAAGAAGTCTGTCATTCCTTCATGAGTCCTCACACATGTTTTTGCACCATCATACATATCTCTTATAAGGTTAATGTATGTCAATTTTGTGTAGACACCATGCTTGTCATTACTTTCATGTCTCAAATTATCTCATGTTTCCATGATTGATTCATGCATGTCCTATATATGATCGGGACTAACCGCTGGTTCCAGTTTCGGTTTTGGTCTAAGACAGCGGTTCCGGTTTAAGCCCTATACCATCCAAAACTGAAAAAATATTAAAACTTTTGATAAAAAATATTAAAAATTATGAAACCAGTAGTTCCTGTTTCGCAAAAGCTAGAATAGGGACCAAATCGGGTACTCCTCCGTTCAGGATCCAGTTAAGGTGGTTTCAATTCCAGCCAATTCTTGGCCTAGTTCAGTTCTAGTTGGAAATGCTGGGCCGGTTAGGAACCGACCATGTTTACTTGGTCCTACACATTTGATCATCTCATCCCGAGTTACATATTGAATGACAACATACTTTGAATCCAGCTCCATGCTTGGGATTAGTCTCGTGCTATGCACATTGTCTTTAAGTTGTAATTCAATCCACATTGTTACTGGTTTAAAATTTTGTGATTCGGTCCATGCTATAATTGTTCTCATCTTGATTCTTAGTGCATTCAGTTTTATGTTGATGGCTCAAATTATGTTTTGTGCCTATAATTGATTGATACTTTGTTATTGATACATGCTTTGAAGACTGATGCAATCCATGTACCCATATGGTTCGTGCTCTTGTTTATCCTACAATGCTTCGATCTGATTATTGGTTTTAGGGTCCATATGTTGATCGGTTCTGCACTAGTTTGCTCTGTGCTCTCCCCTGTACATCCATCTTAGTGTTTCATGACCTATTCCTATGCCATACGAGTCAATATCTTGATTGATTTGCTTCATGGTGGTGATTGATTTTCATGATTTGCATCAATTCTTTCCCACAAACTTGTTAGGAGATTAAACCGAGTAGTCATCAAAGGCCCCAAGAGTTCCTCTACCCAGGGAACTTAGAGTCCTGTTATCACTCTACGAAGACCATCTCTTACAAGCCAAGGCTCCTCATCATCCTCTCATCACCATGTGTGTGAAATCACCAAGATCTGGCATGATCTACCAAAACAAATACCTCAAGAACTCTCCTAAACCTACCAAACAAGAGTACATCATCAACTGAGCTCTAGCACCAATCCAAGACAAGGATAAATAGTGATTACTCGACTGTGATCTTGAGAACCATCTACCTAGACACAAGTCCAATGTCCATCCTCGAGCTTATAAGATACTCACCCACACACATAAAGGTAATGGAGGATATCATTAAAAAGGTCAAGATCTCACAAACTACTCCTTGAGTCTTTAGTTGTTCTAGTATCACTAATCCTAACACAAATACCTCTAACCTTCTCATATGACGATCTCTCTAGACCATACTTCTACATGAATGTAAACACCCAAAATAAAAATGTTTTCAAAACTTCCAAATTCGAAAATCAATTTGAAACCTTTATGAACTTCCAATTCGAAAATCCCAACTTTTTAAGAGTTCAAATCTTTTTAAAGAATATTCCAAAATAAAGGTTTTAATTTCAAAGTTAAAAACCCTGGTCATTCAAAACCAATCCGATGAATAGGTAAGGACCCAGCCTAATCTGAGATCAAAAGCAATCCTGAAAGCGAAGGATGGACCAAGTCAGAAGCCTATCCTCTCCAGATAAAGCAAGTATCCAAGCATATCAAGTAGGATACGAAGATCAAGGTTTAGTAGAATTGGATAAGATGAAGGCCGGTCCACTTCAAGGGACGAATCATTTCAGGACACGAGATCGATTCAAGTTCAAATCAAGGACCAAGATGGATCATCTTTCACCAAATGAATTGGGTTTGAAAATGTTGAATTTGAAGAACCAAAGCTACATCCAGCCCATATGATAATGTGAATCAAGTCAAATGAGGATGGTCTACACTACACCTAGTCGGCCATGAGTGTGCACCCGATTGAACCTAGACGAGCCTAAATCAACTCAAGGAACCAGCCCACATGGGGCTGGTCCATATCACTACAAGGGGGACCACTCAACTGTGGATCATGGGTTGGACATGAGAGCCAAAGCCGCCCCAATGAAGGCTCTAGAAACCAGCCCCTTGGCCTATAAATAGGGCCAAGGGGGGAGAGGGTTCTTCATCAGGAAAATTGAGAGAGCTTGCTATCTTGGGGATTGGTGAGAGAGTTTGGGGGCTGGTCTTGGGCTTAGCAAGGTGGTGTTGCACCTATCTTGGGTCGTGGGCTGCAAAGGAGTGAAACACGAGAGGGAGAGTGGGGTAGGTCTAGGCTATTGAGTGCAAGTGAGATTGAGTCAAGGAAGAAGGGAGTACCGAATTCCCCTTGGGAGGTCAAACTCGTGGGTGGAAAGTTGTAAGTATTCCTAAACTCCAATTCTAATCCTTCTTCTCCTTTAATTCAATTTGAAAGGGGTTGTATTAATGGAGCCTTGTCTCCCCCCATATTGTAATAATGATTAGATTTACTGAATTTTCATTCTCACGTTTGCACTCCATGTGTTTGTTTATGTGATTCTTCCCCAATATATTTTATAGAACACTCTATACTCTCTACCCCCTCTATGCTTAAGCTTATATACATATTTTCCTTCATTTCTTTGTAGCAATTTCAATTTGTGATGTTGTGTTGTTGCAATTTCAATTCGTATGAGTTTGCATTACGTATGTTTCTAAAAATTTGAAAACTGGATTTCATCATCTCTGCATACGTTGATTGCTTTATTTTTAATTCTCAAAACTCTGGTCCAATTACTCTGAAACTTTGCACACATGTTCTACACACACAGGCCCACTTTTAATAAATTTTTTAAGAATTTTAGGGCCATCCAAACTCATAATTAAAATTATGCAAAATCAGAACAATTTTTGCAAATTGTCTCTCCAATCAGTTTTCCTGCAATAGAGCCTAGGTTTTCATCCCATAACTCTGTCTGTAAGTCTCCAAAATTGATGAATTTTGATTCATTGGAAAGCTGATATCCATAGCTTTCTATCAAGATCAAATTCATTAAATTTATAACTCTAAGCACTTAGATATAGGCTTATCTTTTAGTCTTTATATTTTTGTGATAGAACAGTTCCGGGTGCCTGAGCAGAGGCACTTCCTAGATTTAATTTTGTATCAATATAACTCCAAATCACTGAAAAGTACTACAGACTCTCCACATCTCAAGCTTTGTCTTATAAAATTTTGATGATTTTAGGAGGTCTGTAAAGCATTGAAAATAATTCGGAAAACAAGTCCTGAAAACAAAACTTTCTATTTTTTAGCGCTTGTTCATTTTGAAGCTTGAACCAAGTGCATTCATTTCTTCTTCAAAAAACACCCCATCCTCATGTGAATTGGAGTTTCTCACTTTTAGAATTGAAGTTTCTAAGCACTTAGGCTGACCCTTGAGCATCGGTTCAAGAAAGCCTAAAGTGAAAAGAGCTCGCTTAGCCTAATCGCCAATTGAAGTCAGATTTGTTTATACTTTTGCTAGTTTTTTGAAAACTAGCTGGCACGCTCTAATAAGAGTAGATTAGAAATTATCATTTCAAGTCTCTACATAGGCTTTGAGTGACAAATTTTGTGTCTACAGAATTGGCACGCCCGATGGGATTCGAGCCTTGAGAAACTTCAAACTTAGGTGAAGAAAGTCTCCAATTCCAAGCTTTTCAAAAACGTGGTGTTAACTTTTCAACTTGTGCATAGGTTTGTTTTACATAAAAAAGCATGTCTAGTTCGGACGAGTCATATGAAGTGTCGAGCCCGGCTTCTTGCTCATCAAGTCCATTTTCAAAAAGATTTTCGAAAATGGGTTACAAAAACAAAGAAGAATCGCTTGTTTCCCTTCGAAGAGACTTCAAGCTCTTAGGAGAAAGAATTGACGCCCTAAGCCAAGAGGCCGAAGCGGTGGAGTCATGTTCTTTCCATGGGAAGCAAGTCAGGGCTCACAAGAGATCGAATCGATCTAAAAAGCCCAAAGAGACCTCAGTAGTGGAAGGAGAAAAGGAACATGAACCTTTCACATTGAAAGATAGAAAGGCCCTACAACAGTTATTGAGAGGCCAAATTAAAGAGAAGAAATTATATGTGTTATCAGATTTTTTACCATTTGATTACCAAACCTATAATGATGATGACATACCGAATTTCCATCGGTATGATGGAAGTGGGGATCCTAGATCTCACCTTCAACTCTTCTCTCGTAGGGCATACAAAAAGAAAAAAGATTCAACAAAATGGATATACTAGTTTCCCCTTTCCCTTAAAGGTAATGTTTCAAAGTGGTTGGCTTCATACGATTTAAGCCAATTCGCTACCTTTGAGGAGCTAGCGAATTGCTTTATGCAAAGATTTTCTCACAACGTAGAAGTCACTCCCACTTTAAATACCTTAAGGGACACTATGTAAGCACTTAACGAGGATGCTCATGCATTCATCGTTAGGTGGAGGTCACTCTTAGGGCAAGTGTGAGAGCCCATTTCAGAAGGGTGTGCGGTAATGCTCATCCTCGAAAATTTCAAAACTGATTTAAAAGCGCTTCTCTCCCTTCATGAAATCTCAACTTTTCACAAATTGATAAAGAAGGCTTCCTCTTTGAATTCAATTTGAAAAAGAGGGTCTATGAAGATTTGTGGAAAGGGAGAACCTTTCAAAAGACGTGCTTTGAAAAACTCAGAGCATATGGGAAACCCACAACGAACAATGGGGCAAAACCCCAAAATGTTGCAAATGTCCGTGTGGAATCAAGCCCGGCCAACCCTTCTAAAAAGACCGAACAAAAACATGTTAAAAAACCACAAAAAAATTTTGAAAGGAGGGAGTTCACTCTATTAGGAGAACCGATCACAAAAGTCCTAGACCTCTTGCTGGCCCAGGGAATGGTCACCCTCCCCACTCTTCTTGAGGGGACACTCCCAAAAGGAAAATTTTTGAATGAATTTTGCAAGTATCATAGGCTCAAAGGCTATGATACAAATAAATGTTATGCACTTTTAAATAAAATCGAGGACTTGATATAGCAAGGAAGGCTCCACATCACAGAGGAACCGGAGCCCTCCCAAGTGATTTTAAAAGAACCCTTCCCGAACCACGCAAGCACTAGCGGGAAGGGCAAAGAGGTACACTCTCTCTCTCTTTCTCAAAACTCGTGGAATGGAACATGCATTCCATACGATATACTCTACTTGTCCCACACCACTTGCTCTTGTAATAAAAAAAGCCAAGCAAGTAGTGATCCGGAGAGCGCTTAGAGTCCCACAAACATGTCTATCCTAGAGTTGATCCAAACCTCACCTAGGCATAGACGAGTTTTAGAAGGGATCCTAGAAAGGGCCAAGGTTAACCCATCCATAACCTCTGAGTCCTTATCCTTCTTGGTCTCCCCTATATGTGCCAAGGCCCCCATTGTGTTTACGGAGGATGAGTTAGAAAGACCCTACATGACCCATAACCAAGCCTTGCATATAAAGGTGGTTTTGAATCACTACACTCTAGAGAAGTGCTTGGTCGATGGGGGAGGAGGTCTAAACATCCTTCCATTGCATGTGGCCTTCCAAGTTAGAGTCACCATGGCTTGTTTAGAACCAAACTCCATCGTTATTACAGGATACGATGGCAATGCGTCCCATCCCTTAGGAGTTATAGAATTGTCCATAGAAGTTGTGAACATAAGATACAATGGGCTGTTTCATATCTTGGACATAAACCCCTATTACAACCTCTTGTTAGGAAGGCCATGGATCCATAGCCTCTAGGCTGTGCCTTCCACATTCCATAAATATGTAAAAACCCTAGATGAAGACCAAATAGTAGTAATTCTAGGAGAGGACCACCCACAACTCAAGGGAATCCAGAATTTCCCTTGCATATCAAGTCATCTCTCTTATGAACCGGTCAAGGGGAACCTTTCCCCACCTTTACCCAAGCCTTCCTTAGTCGACCCCCACCTAGGAGTCGTGCACCCCTTAGGAAAACCCAAGTCAATCGTGTGCATCCAATGGCAGCCCAAGCCATGCCCGAGTGAAGCCCGTCCTTCTAAGGTCGTCTCCATCCTAGGAAAACCTAAATCACCTTTTATCCCTAAACCCCTAGACCAACCTAGACGTGTGTATGTGTATGATATGGATGACACCAAGTTCCAAGGCCATCCACTTTACAAAAAACTTTCAAAACTCAAGAAGCCTTGGAACATGATCTTAAACATGGGATACACACCCTATCAAGGCCTAGGAACCCATAACCAAGGTCGTTTAGAACCAATTTTACCAAGTCCAGACCCAAGTCGATATGGAGTGGGCTATACCCCATCCATACCCCCTAAACCACCACCTAAAACCACTTGGGTCAAGGGTGCCCTAGGACCTCAGAAAACCGAGACCTATGACTCAGACCTCTTTTTTAGAGCCTAATTCATGGTGTTTTCTTTGTAGGTTTGATGGAAGACCCCTCCATATCCAAAAACCCAAAAAAATTATATATTTGCAAAAGCCAAAAAAATTTAGAAAATCCTCAAAACCCAAAAACATTTCAAAAAATCTGAAAATTTCAAAAAGAATGTGGTTTATGTTCCTTCTCTTTATTTGCAAAAAGGTAAAAAAATTGAAAAATTTGAAAATCCCAAAAAGAGAGTCTTGTATATTCAGCCTCCTAGTGCTCATTTCGAAAAAGGTAAAAAATTAAAAAATTCCAAAATTTCAAAAATATTGGCCATGTACAAAGTCCATTTTCAAGTTTTTCAAAATGTGTACATATCCCTAAACCAAAATCACGTATCCATGAACCCCTTACCTTACCTAACACTTCCCTAGAAATTAAAGCACTTGAGAGTGATCAAAGCAAGGAGAAAGTTCCCCTCATCCATTTGGAAGATCAAGCCTTCGAGCTTCTCGAATTTCATAGAATCCTTGACTTTGAAAAACCTTTAAATTCTATAGGAGGGGGTTTTGTAGAAATCAACCTAGGAAGCGAGTTTAACCCAAAGTGTGTCAAGATAGGTGCATATTTGCATGAACATGAGAAAGCATCATTCATTGCATTTTTGAAATCTTATATAGATGTATTTGCATAGACCTATGAAGACATGCCGGGTTTAGACCCTAAGATCGTAGAACATCATCTACCCTTAGAATCCAATTTGAAACCTGTTAAGCAAAAGCTTAGAAAAATCCATCCCGATGTTCACTCCCAAGTGAAAGAGGGTTTAGAGGATCTTTTAAAAACCGGATTTATAAAACCTATTGCTTATTTGGAATGACTTTCAAATATTGTTGTGGTTCAAAAATCCAATGGGAAAATTCGAATTTGCATTGATTTTAGAAATTTGAACAAAGTCACTCCAAAAAATAATTTTCCTCTTCCCAACATTGATTTGATAGTGGATAGCACTACAATCATGAAATATTTTCTTTCATTGATGGCTATTCCGGTTATAATCAAATCAAGTTAGCACTAAAAGATCATGCAAAAAATGCTTTTACTACACCTTGGGGCACATACTATTACACGGTCATGCCTTTTGGTTTGAAAAATGCCGGTGCCACATACCAAAGAGTCATGACTACTATTTTTCATGATCAAATTCATGAGCTCTTTGAAGTATATTTGGATGATCTTTTGGTAAAATAAAAAACGTGATGCACATACATAGAATCTTTCCAAAAGTTTTTGAAAGACTTAGGCTTTATAAAGTAAAGCTCAATCCTCAAAAATGTGTTTTTATAGTGGAATCGGAATTTTAGGGTTCATGGTAAGCCAAAGGGGCATAGAAGTCGACCCCTCTAAGTGTTGAGCCATCATAAACAAGCCTCCACCCTCCAATTTGACTCAAATCTGAAGCCTCCAAGGATGACTCCAAGCAATTAGGAGATTTATCTCCAATTTAGCAACAAGATGCGAACCTTTCAATAGGCTTTTGAGAAAAGGAGTTAAATTTGAATGGGATTCCGATTGTCAAAAAGCTTTTCAAAGATTGAAAACTTATTTGGTAAATCCTACGATTTTAAAACCTCCAAATGAAGGAAAACCTTTATTGCTTTATATTTCTATTCATGCGAATGCATTGGGTGCTTTACTTGCTCAATATGAGGATGATAGTCTTAAGGAGTATGTTATTTACTATATTTCAAAAACTCTATTAGCATATGAAAGAAATTATCAAGTCATGGAGAAAACATGCTTGACCTTGGTATGGGCTTGCCAAAAGTTTAAACATTACTTCTTAGATCATGAGATTTGGATAGTGTCTAAACTTGATCCAATCAAGCACTTGTTTGAAAAACCTATCCTAACGGGTAGGCTAGGTAAATGGTAGCTCCTCTTAATGGAGTATGATTTAAAATTTCATCATCAAACCTCCATTAAGGGACAAGCCCTAGCAGATCATATGGCCGAATTGCCTCTTGAAGATACATATCCCATACTTCATGAAATGCCCGATGAAGGCATATTCGCAAATGAATTTCAAAACCAAGTTTTAGCAAATTATTTTAATGAAGATCAAGTATGGAAAATATATTTTGATGGGACAAGGAATCAACAAGGGGCAGGTGTAGGAGTCATCCTCATATCCCCTAAAAAGGAAGAGATACCCATTGCTATTCGACTAGATTTCGAGTGCTCAAATAATATGGCCGAGTATGAGGCACTCATACAAGGCCTAAAAATTTTGAAAAATCTAGGGGCATCATGTATTGAAGTCTTTGGAGATTCCTTACTTGTTGTAAATCAAGTTTTAAAAATTTGGCAAGTCAAGAATGAAAAACTTATTCCATACCATGAATTGGTCACTAAACTGGTTGATTCTTTTAAATCATACACACTCACTCACATAGGTAGAGAGGACAACACCATAGCAGATGCTCTCTCATCCTTAGGATCAGCCCTAAGAGTCGATCCCACCTTGAGAGCTCGATCCTTAGAAATATGGCACTCACCCACTCCATCCACTCACGATTTGGAGATTTGCCAAAATGACCAAAATCAAATTGAAAAACCTTGGTTTTATGACATTAAAAACTTTTTGGAAAATAGAGGATTTCTTGAATTTGCTTCTTCTAAAGATCAAGCTTTGATTCAAAAAATTTCAACCCGATATGTGATTTTGAGAGGGGTTCTTTACAAAAAGAGTTTTACCGGCATCTTATTGAGATGTGTAGACCTTGATGAGGCTAGGACCATAATGCATGAGTTCCACGATGGAGAATGTGGAGGCCATGTCAATGCCAATATGATGGCCATGAAGATACTTAGGGCCCCACCCTAAAGCAAGATTGCTATGATCATGTTAGAAAATGTCAAGTGCATGGACATGCTATCTATATCCCATCGTCTACCTTGCATTCCATTATAAGCCCATCGCCTTTTGCTATGTGGGCATTTGATATTATAGGACCCATCTCCTAGATCGCATCCAATGGACATAGGTTCATATTAGCAACCACCAAATATTTTTCTAAATGGGTTGAAGCTACCTCCTTGGCTAATGTCCAAGGACAACATGTAGTGGCATTCATTAAGAAAAATATCTTGGCTCGATTTGAAGTTCCAAGAGACCTAGTGTCCTACAATGGCACCCCTTTGAAGAACGAGAAGATGGAAAAGTTATGTAACACCTATGGCATGACTCAACACTTCTCATCGCCCTACTACCCTCAAGGCAATGGCCAAGCCGAAGCCACGAATAAGACTCTCATAAGCATCATTGAGAAAACCATAGAGAAGGCTAGGACATGACATGAGAAGCTTGATGAAGCCTTATGGGCTAATAGAACCTCCATTTGAACACCCACCAATGCCACACCATTCGAGTTGGTTTATGGTACAAATGCCATACTCCCGATTCATACCAAATTGCATTCATTCCATACATCACTTGCACTCAACCTGCCACTAGAGACTTTACAACATGCTAGAATGACTGAGCTTGATTTATTAGATGAAAAAAGGCTCCTTGCTATGGATCATGCACATGCATACCGACAAAGGATAGCCCGACATTATGAAAAGCACATGAAGGCTTGCTACTTCAAAGTGGGAGACCTCGTATTGAAAATCATCCACCATCATGGCCCACATCCCCTTGAAAAGTGACGGCCCAAGTGGGATGGTCCCTATGTTGTAAGGGGAACAACTACCAATAATGCATATTGGTTGATTGATGTTGAGGGTAGGAATTTAGTAGATCCTATAAATTCTCAATATTTGAAAAAATATTATGTATAGGGTCTATGTTAAATTCTTTCGAAAAGATTTTAAATGGGTCTCCTTTGAACTTCTTGAAAGAAGGATCAAGGTTGATCATATGACCCTGAATAAGAGAATCGATTCTTTATGAAAAGTAGAGTTTTCAAAATCAGTTGGTTACATTTCAAAAATCTTTGGCTTACAAAATAGGGCCTTGTTCAATATAGCAAAATATTTTCAAGTGGTAGATCCTATTATGAAATAGGATGATCTTGGCTAAATCGAGTAACCAAAGGGATAAGTTCCTCCCCATTTTACTTCTCTTGCAAAAAGAAAATTGGCAAAATCAGAAAAAAGAATATGAAAATTCCTCCAAAAAGAGGTCTTCCTTCGAATATTAAGAAGGAATACAAAAATTCCTCCGAAAGAGGTCTTCTCCTTGATTGAAAAAGAAACGAAAATGAAAGAGAAAAAATAAAAAGAAAAAAAAATCCTCCAAAAGGAAAAGAAAGGGAGGCCCTCCATGTTGAAAGAAAAGAAAAATGCTAAAAGCTCAAAAGAGCAATTTTTCATCTCTTTGCCTCAAACCACAGGAGGCTTCAGAAGGGACCGTGGTAACTCTTTCCCATATCTCTACAACTTATCCCAATGGAAAAAGAATTATCTATGAAAATCCTAGAGTAGGAATAGGATCTACTTATTTGGATTTCATTTTGTTTGAGAATTAGACTTTGTTGTGTAGGAAATAGAATTTTGAAATGTTTTCCAAAATTTCCTACAAAACCTCTACTAAGTAGTGTGTATTGAAACCCAAATGAGGGAAAATATGAAAAGCTGGAAGTCCTTTTGATTGAAGCTAGAAGGAGTTCTCTTTTTGAAAATAAAATTTTGAAAACCCAAGATATCAAAACGACATGGGATTATCCCATGTGGGGCAGTCGGCCTTCATAGGCCCCTCCTCAAGTTCATTCATCTAGTAACTAAGTCTCTAAAGTTTCACACTCCATATGCATCACTTACACCATGCATGCACGCATCCAAAGTCATTCAATGTATGATCATGTTTAGGACTAGCACCCAACATAGGTCAAGTCCCATTTGGCTGAAATCCCCTCCTACTTGACACAAGAAAAAAGGATTTTATGAAAGAAAGGATGATTTATATTCTTAAGAGTAATTCAGGAAGTAAAAACAAAAGGGTGTTTTCTTCTTTGCCATTATCCAAATAATTTTGGATTAATACCAAAGAGAGGCATCTGTAAGCACCCAAAATCAAAATATTTTTTGAAACCTTTATGAACTTCCAATTCGAAAATCCCAACTTTTTAAGAGTTCAAGTCTTTTTAAAGAATATTTCAAAATAAAGGTTTCAATTTCAAAGTTAAAACCCCTCGTCATTCAAAACCAATCCGATGAACAGGTAAGGACCCAGCCTAATCCGAGATCAAAAGCAATCCTGAAAGTGAAGGATGGACCAAGTCAGAAGCCTATCCTCTCCAGATAAAGCAAGTATCCAAGCATATTAAGTAGGATACGAAGATCAAGGTTTAGTAGAATTGGATAAGATGAAGGCCGGCCCACTTCAAGGGACGAATCATTTTAGGACACGAGATCGATTCAAGTTCAAATCAAGGACCAAGATGGATCGTCCTTCACCAAATGAATTGGGTTTGAAAATTTTGAATTTGAAGAACCACCAAAGCTACATCCAGCCCATATGATAATGTAAATCAAGTCAAACGAGGATGATCTACACTACACCTAGTCGGCCATGAGTGTGTACCCGGTTGAACCTAGACGGGCCAAAATCAAATCAAGGAATCAGCCCACATGGGGCTGGTCCATATCACTACAAGGGGGACCATTCAACCATGGATCATGGGCTGGACATGAGAGACAAAGCCGCCCCAATGAAGGCTCTATAGAAACCAGCCCCTTGGCCTATAAATAGGGCCAAGGGGGGAGAGGGTTCTTCATCAGGAAAATTGAGAGAGCTTGCTATCTTGGGGATTGGTGAGAGAGTTTGGGGGCTGGTCTTGGGCTTAGGAAGGTGGTGTTGGTCGTGGGCTGCAAAGGAGTGAAACAAGAGAGGGAGAGTGGGGTAAGTCTAGGCTATTGAGTGCAAGTGAGATTGAGTCAAGGAAGTAGAGAGTGCCGAATTCCTCTTGGGAGTTCAAACTCGTGGGTGGAAAGCTGTAAGTATTCCTAAACTCCAATTCTAATCCTTCTTCTCCTTTAATTCAATTTGAAAGGGGTTGTATTAATGGATCCTTGTCTCTCCCATATTGTAATAATGATTAGATTTGCTAAATTTTCATTCTCGCGTATGCACTCCATGTGTTTGTTTATGTGATTCTTCCCCAATATATTCTATAGAACACTCTATACTCTCTACCCCCTCTATGCTTAATCTTATATACATATTTTTCTTCATTTCTTTTCAGTAATTTCAATTCGTGATGTTGTGTTGTTGCAATTTCAATTCGTGTGAGTTTGCATCACGTATGTTTTTAAAAATCTGAAAACTGGATTTCATTATCTCTGCATATGTTGATTGCTTTATTTTTAATTCTCAAAACTCTAGTTCAATTACTCCAAAACTTTGCACACATATTCTACACACATATGCCCACTTATAATAAAATTTTCAATAATTTTAGGGTCGTCGAACCTCGTAATTAAAATTGTGTAAAATCAGAACTATTTTTGCAAATAGTCTGTCCAACCAGTTTTTCTACAACAAAGCCTAGGTTTTCATCCCATAACTCTATCTGTAGGTCTGCAAAATCGATGAATTTTGATTCATTAGAAAGCTGACATCCATAGCTTTTTATCAAGATTAAATTCATTAAATTTGGAATTCTAAGCACTTATATACAGGCTCATCTTTGAGTTTCTGTATTTTTGTGATAGAATAGTTTCGGGTGCCTAAGCAGAGGCACTTCCTAGATTTAATTTTGCATCAATACAACTCCGAATAGCTAAAAAGTGCTACATACTCTCCACATCTCAGGCTTTGTCCTATAAAATTTTGATGATTTTAGGAGGTCTATAAATAATTGAAAACGATTTTGGAAATAAGTCCTGAAAACATAACTTTCTGTTTTTCAACACTTGTTCATTTTGAAGCTTGAACCAAGTGCATTCATTTCTTCTTCGAAAAATACCCCATCCTCACGTAAATTGGAGTTTCTCACTTTTAGAATTGAAGTTTCTAAGCGCTTAGGCTGACCCTTGAGTGTCGGTTTAAGAAAGCCTAAAGCAAAAATAGCTCGCTTAGCCTAATCTCCAATTGAAGTCAGATTTATTTATACTTTTGCAATTTTTTTGAAAACTAGCTAGCACACTCTAATAAGAGTAGATTAGAAATTATCATTTCAAGTCTCTACATAGACTTGGAGTGAAAAATTTTGTGTCTACAATGACCAAGCCCTATATATAAGATTTAAGGTTAACGACAAACTCATTTCTAGATATCTTGTAGATGGATGATGTAGGTGGAGGATTGAAAACATTTCTGATCAACTGTCATCATGACCCATATTGAGGTGGGAAGATACGAACAACATTAAGCATTTTTTTCCCTACTAGATGGGGTTCGCTCCATGAATTCTTTGTTTTAATATAGTTTGATTGCATGTCATGCTAACAATTAACTCAGCCTAACAGTTAACTCAACAAAAACTATGTCAAACGGAAGATTCAAAGAAATAAGAGGAGAAGGTCTCAAACTACCTAGCAAGAGTTGATGCTTTGAGGATGAAGAGCTTCGCATGCTAGAATGCCTCAGCATCCTCCCTTCTTGGGTTTCCATCCAAATAGGGATACCTAAAAAAAGCTCACTCCCATGGATCTCTAAATCGTGGGATATGATGATCACACTTCTACTCTTGAGGGTATTGTCATCCTCATAGTTGAGATAAGTCCTATAGTCCATCAAGCTCGATTCTATGTTATGGACATAGACTCCTCGTATGACCTCCTCTTAGGTCACCCTAGATTCATGACCAAAAGGTCATACCATCCACTTACCATTAGTGTATGAAGATTATCTAGCATGACCAAACTGTCATAATATAGGAAAAGATAGTGCAATACATTTCACCGGGGCATAGAGTCCCAATTCTAACCTCCCATTTTCGGTATCTCACCTTAAATAGGCTAGCACATTCACTTTAATTGCTCCATCTCTAGATTCATCCAAGCCTCCTACAGCTTCTACTTCCTCCTCCGCCCAAGTACTTGTCATAGATCACACTCACAGTTCTAAGGTCTTTCGCTTGGAAGAGTGTATTGATGACTCACCCCTCTAGTCTTGTCCCGAATACCCAACTTTGTGTGCTTTGAGAAGGGTTGAAGGATGCTTCTCTCCATGGAGTATTTCCCCTTTTAGGGTCTTGGTACCCACTCATAGGGTCCTTCTATACCCATGGAACCTAAAGCCCATGTCGGTCGATAGTCTTAGGTTACAATCCTTACTCTAAACAATGATCTCATCCTATTGGTCCTCCTTCTTTGATACAGGGGCATACACTCTTTGACCTCCCACCCATCCTCTCCATTGATAGTGTTATTGATGGCCCTAAATCTGATTATTATGACATGGAATTCTTATTTCTTGTCCCGCCACTAGGTGCATCATCTCACTCTACTTCGACATTGTAAACACCCCAAAATGCTTTGCAAAATCATATTCGAGCATACTTTAAAAACAATAGGTTATTTTAAAAAATTCATATGGCCTACGAGTTTCATAAAATATCAAAAACAAACATTTTGAAATTTAAAGTTTTAAGTTTCAAAATCAAGTTTTAAAAAGTTAAACAAAGATAGGATTTGGATTGGTTCGAAAGAGGATAAAGACGAATCACCCCCGCCGAAGATTCATGATGGGAGCGAAGATCAAGGCAATGGTCAAGTCAAGCTCGAATCAAGCAAGGACCGAGCTCATGTAGACCCAGACAAAGGACCCATCAAGCAAGAAGTAAGACTACTATGGCCAAACCCACCTTGGTCAAGCCCACTTACCATGACCGGACCCATGAAGAATAACACTCAACCAGACCAATGGGGACTCACCTAGGTAAGGATCCATGAAGAAGGGCACTTGGCTCGATCGATGGAGGCTCACTTAGTGAAGGAGCAATGAAGAATCACCAACTCAAGTCAAGGGTTGCACCGAAAGCTGCCCCATACCATGAACCAAGATAAGACTTCATCAAGCATGGCACAAAGCTACCCCAAGTTGAACTTAGTTGGGCCACATCCACGTGCATCCAGTCGGTTACACCAAGGCTAGACCGCATCATGCTAGATCGAGCCAATTGACCGCACCAAGGCTAAACCAAGCCCCTTGGACGACCTAGCCACATGAGGCTGGGCTAGCATTGACCAAGGGAGGACCACCAAGAGGCCATGTGGCCAGCCAAGGACTGGATCAAGGTTTGGGCTCTAAAGACCCACCCAATCCAAATCGTGGAAGGCTCTAGGCCTTTCCCCCTTGAGGCTTATAAAAGGAGATCTTGGGGGTTGATTTCTAGAATTGAAGGAAGAGTGTAAAGAGCCTAAGAGAGAGGGAGAGTTGTAGCAAGAGAGAGGAAGAGATGAAAAGAGAGAGAGAGAGAGGAAGAAGAAGGAAGGAAGGAGTCGATCCCTTCCTACCTCCCCCATATCCGGTGCTCACTAAGGCCCGATTGCAAGGTTTTACTCTCCTCCTTTACTTATTTTAATCTCTCCTTATTCCCATTCAATTCAAAGGGGTTGTATTAATGGAGCATTTGTCTCCCCCCATGATGTAATAGAGTAGTAATGTTGTCCATTTCATTCATTTATATTCATGCATTCTACATGTTTGATTTCAAGTTTCTCCTACCTCTCTATATGATATATCCTCTTATATCTTCTAATCTCCTCTATGTTTAAGCTATAAACATATTTTAATTCATTTTTCTTTAGTCATTTAAATTTGTTGTGTTTAAATTTTGCTATAAACATAATTTAATTCATTTACTTTAATCTCCTCTTATATTAATGCATTCACATATGCTTTAAACACAGAAATTATATTTTTAGCATCCTTCATACTCTGATGTTTTATTTTCCATTTCTGTATCTTTACTCTAAATGATCTTAAATTTGGTACACTAAATCCTTCCATATAAGCCCACATATGATAAAATGTTCAAGAATTTTAGGGCCATGCAGCCACATAAATAAAATAGGGTAAAATAAAAAAAATTAAGATCTAAGTCTGTCCAGTTTGTGTTTCCTATAACAGAGGTTGGGTAATCATCTTATTACTTTGTATGCAATGAACCAAATCTATTGAAACTAGTCTCATTGGAAAGATAACATCCATAGCTTTCTAACAAGACTAAATTTATAAAAATTGGAGCTCTGTACACCGAAATACAAATATTTCTTTAAACCTCTGTATTTTTGTAACAAATCAGTTCCGAACGCCTGAGCAGAGACACTTCTTAGATTTAATTATGTATAATCATAGTACAAAAAATAAAATAAAAATAGTTCCAGGATCTTCATATTCCTTTTTATATATTGTAAATTTTTTATGAATTTTCGAAATTCCAAAGCTGATTAGAAAAATCTGATAACAAGCTCTGAAAATAGAACTAGTTTTTATTTTTCAGAACTTAGAAAGTTTTCCTTTCTTAGACCAAGTGTACGCTTTTTATTGATTCAATTTTATTCGAAAGTGAATTTTGGAAATACACACCTTATTCAAATCAATCCTCAAAGCGTCTAGGCTAACCCTTAAGCGTTGATTCAAGAAAGCATAAGACAAAAAGATCTCGCTTCCCCACAATCGCTACACAAAATCAGAAAACACAACTTTCCTAGTTTAAGTGAAACTAGTTGGCACACTCGCGCACGATGTAGTGTGTGAAAGCTTTTTTCAAGTCTCTACATAGACTTTGAAATAAAATTTCACATCTATAGGCATGTATATATCCATTCCAAAAATTCCATAAAATGTAGAAAATTGGAAAATAAAAAAAAATAAAAATGACAAAAAATAGAAACATGAAAAATACAACAACAAACTCTCAACAATTTCCTTTGATACTTAGTCCTTTTGAGCATCTTTATCCTTTTGTCTACATTACCACATCTACACCTATTTATATCATAGTAAGTTCACGTCACTTTACCATACCACACAATCCTTTTTGACTTCGAGCATCACCTTCTAGCCTCTCCTACTCATTCACAACTTCAAGGTGAGAGAAAACTCAGATGATGATGAAATAACTGCTCTCCTCGAGTTTGGTCAAGCCTTGAAAGGTCAAGAGATAAACCATCTAAGATAGGAGGAGGAGAATCCTTTAAAGTCAACCTCGATCCTGAATTTGAGTTTGACTCCAAGATCGTCAAGATAGTCACTTGCCTAATTGAAATTGAGAAAGAGGCATTCACCAAGTTCTTACGAAAGAATAAGGACGTGTTTGCATGGACATGTTCACAATGCCTAGGTTTGACCTAAAAGTTATTGAACATCGTCTTATCCTTAACCCTACCATCAAACACATTAGGAAAAAACTTAGAAAGATACACCTTTACGTTGAACTCCAAGTTAAGGAAAATCTTGAAGTGATGCTTAAAACTGGGTTTATTCGAACAATAGTCTCTTCCGATTGGTTGTCCAACACCATGATAGTTAAAAAGTTTAGTGGAAAGGTTAGAGTATGCATTTACTTTATGAACTTAAACAAGGTCACTCATAAGGACGACTTTCCCGCCAAACATTGACTTGATCGTTGATAGTATTATAAGCCATGAAATGTTCTCCTTTATGGATGACTACTCTCGATACAACTTGATCAAGTTGCATCCAAAGGACTAGTATAAGACCACATTTACAACTCCTTGGGGACCTACTATTACAGTGTGATGTCCTTCGGACTCAAGAATGCTGGAGTGACGTACTAGTGAGCTATGATAACGATCTTTCACGGTCAAATTTATGAGCTCATGGAAGTCTACATGGATGTCATCTTAATGAAATCCAAAAAAATAACCTCACACTTAAAGTCATTGTCCTAGGTATTTGACTGTTTGCATTAATACAACTTGAAGTTAAATGCCTTAAAGTATGTTTTTGGTGTCGAATATGGAAAACTCTTAGGTTTTTAGTTATATTTATGATAGTTTCACAAGTAAAATATGATTGTTTAGTCCTTTATCACCATATTTCATAGAGCCTAGTCCAGCAATTTGACTATTGGTCCTTAACACACATAGGACAAGAGAACAATTTGTTCATTGACAGTTTGCTATTGTTTTGTAAAAAATGATTGTTTAGTCATTGTGTTAGGACCGAGTCTATGCATTAGATTTGTTGAGGTTCAAAAGCTCGCTCAACCGGCTTATGATCCTCCTTCCATAGAGTCCTCTATTTGTAGTTTTGGCTTGCCAGTGACGATCTACCTTCGTTTCATGACATTAGGATCTTCCTTAAGAGAGAAAACTTTTCTCCCCACACCACCTTCTTGGGGACATTTTCTAAAAGAAGGGGTTCTCCAATATCCTACTCTGATATGTTGACCGAGTCGAGACTAAGGTTGTTATGCGAGAGTATCATGAGGGAGACCGTGATGGTCATGTTGGTGCTCAGATGATGGAAAATAAGATCCTTAGAGTAGGTTATTATTGATCCACATTAAGTCATGATTGTTACTTGCATGTTAGGTATTGTCATGATTATCATATTCACGATCATGCCATTCATGCACCTTCATTCGAGTTGTATTTAGTAGTTAGTCCCAAACCCTTTTCTATGTGGGCATTTGATGTGATTGGCCTCATATTTCCCATGCATCAAATGGTCATAGGTTCATTTTAGTCACCACAAAATACTTTACCAAATGATTTGAAGTTGTGTTCTTATCTAGAGTTCTAGGTTATCATGTAGCTTCCTTCATTAGGAAAAGCATCATGTGTCGCTTTGGTGTTTCTAGAGACATCATGATAATATGACTCATTTCAAGAACGAGTGTGTCAATAGCATGTATTGCTCCCTTAGCATTACCCAACACTTCTCCTTGCCTTACAATCCTAGGGCTATGAACAGGTAGAGGCAACTACCAAAACTCTTATAGGCATTACAGAGAAAATAATTAGTTAGGATAAAGCTTGGAATGAGAAACTACACGACGCATTTTGGGTATATAGGACCTCCATCAGAACTCCTACTAATGTCACACCTTCATGAGTCCTCACACATGTTTTTGCACCATCATACATGTCTCTTATAAGGTTAATATATGTCAGTGGGATACCTCTTTTTTCCAAAGTTCTCCAAAGAACCTCCCTCGGTACCCTATCATAAGCTTTTTCTAGATCAATAAATATCATGTGAAGGTCTTTCTTTTTTGCTCTAAAATGTTCCATAAGATGTCTCAAAAGGTGAATCGCTTCAATAGTAGATCTACCTGGCATAAATCCAAATTGGTTCTCGGTTGTACTTGATACTTGTCTTAACCTACGTTCGATAATTCTTTCCCATAATTTCATAGTATGACTCATTAACTTGATACCTCAATAATTCGCACAATTTTGAATGTTTCCCTTGTTCTTATAATTTCCAAATCAAGATTTAAATACCAAAGCAAATTGGATCACCTTCAAATACAAACTAGAGCATATACAAATCACCTTCAAATCTTCAAAAAGAAATAACCACCTGCAACAAGAAGCATGCAATCCCTGTAAATAGAGAACAGGGATGATTTCAGGAGGAAAGGCATTCCAAACTTTCCTTTATGTTTTGGTATCTTACACAAATGAAAAAGGATTCCCTACAAAAGACACTGAAAAAGAATAAAGAATAAGAAGAATGAAAAACCTATAAAAGGGGGAGAACGGCCCCAGTAAAAGAGATTGTTGAAGCCCTTAGAGAGCCCCTGTATAAGGACAGTGAAACACTCATCGGTCCTGAAAAAACTCCTTTGAGTCATCGATTTCTAAATTTCTCAACCTGTTGTAAAATAATTTTTGTTGATATATGCATAAACAAAGAAACTATTCAGTGTTGTAAACACCCTAAATCAAAAAAAATTCCTAACACTCCCAATTTCGAAAATTCAAATGATTTAAAACCTTTTATTTTAAATGAGAAGTTTAAATCTTTTAAAAATGTTTCAAATTAAAGGTTTTAAATTGAAGTTAAAAAACTCAAATGATTCGAGCAAATCAGGCGAACAGGTGGGGCCCAATTCAATCCAAGATCGAGCTCACGAAGGATAAAGCTCGGAAGCAAGGAAGTGACCACATCAAACCATATCTCCATCAAAGGCAAATCAAATAGGCTAGCTCTCACAAGACAGTTTGAGTGTTTATCTTATCAAGTCAAAGTCGATCCACAATTTGCTTGAATCAAGGGCCAAGACTGGCTGGTTTTTATAAGATGAAATAGATTGAATTTGGAGGGGGTTGATTCCAAAGGTTTATCAAAGTTTTATCCAACTCATATATCAAATTAAAATCGAGCATGGTCAAGACGAGCTACACAAGAGGTTAATCAAGCCTAACCGAGTGCCTTCAAGTCCAATCGGCTAGGACCAAAGAATGGGACTCAAGACTAAACCAGCCCACATGGGGATGGTCAAACTTTGACCACAAGGGACCACCAAGGCCACGTGAATTGGAAGGCCTTGGGGCTGGGTTTGGACCTTGGATAACCTGCCCCAAGGAAAACACGAGAAGATCCACCCTTGGCCTATAAATTGAGGCCAAGGGTGGGGGCGTGAACCATCTTGGAGTCATCTTTGGGAGAGCTTGAGAGAGAGGCCAGCAAGGGTACTGCACTTTGAGGGTTGTGTGAGTTTTGAGAGCTGCTAGGGAAGAAGCATTAGAGAGGAAAGGGTGTGTAGAATCTAGGCCACGGTTTGGTGAGTGTGAGTGATTGATTAAAGAGAGAAAGGGATCAAGGGGTGGCCGACCATTGCCTTGGAGGATGATCTATTGTGTAAGTCCGGGTAAGTGTTGTTCCATCTTCATTCTTCTACATCTCTTCTTAAAATTTAATTCAAAAGGGATTGTATTAATGGAGCTTTATCTCCCCCCATGATGTAATAGAAGTAGATGTCACTGAAATTTCCCTTTCTTTGATTATGCACTCTATGTGTTTGATTTCTTGATTCTACCTCTCTATATTCTATAAACACTCTATATTCTCTAATCCCCTCTATGCTTAAGCTATTAAGTATATTTCAATTCATTTCCCTTCAGTAATTTCAATTTGTGATGTTGTGTTGTTGCTTTTCAATTCGTGTGAGTTTGCATCATGTATGATTCTAAAAACCTAAAATCTGGATTTCATCATCTCTACAAACATGAATTACTTGATTTTTAATTCCCGAACATCTTCTCCAATTATTCCAAAACTTTGTACACTTCTTCTACATACACAAACCCACGTCTAATAAAATTTGCAAGGATTTTAGAGTCGTACAATATCATAATTAAAATTGTGAAAAATCAGGAAAGTTTTTATAAACTATCTATCAAGCTAGTTTTCCTGTAACAGAGTCTAGGTATTCATCCCATAACTCTGTTTGTGTATATCCAAAATTAATGAATTTTAATTCATTGGAAAGCTGACATCCATAGCTTTCCATCAAGATCAAATTCATTAAATTTGGAACTCTAAATACTGAGATACAAGCTCATATTTGAGTCTCTATATTTCTGTGATAGAATAGTTCTGGGTGCCTGAGCAGAGGCACTTCCCAAATTTAATTCTTCAATAATATAGCTTTGAATCATGATTTGAAACATACTCTAGAATATCCACATCTCAGCTTCAGCTTGTAAAATTTTTATGATTTTATGAGGTCTAAAAGGCATTCAAAAGGATTTGGGAAACAAGCCTTAAAAACAAAACTTTCTGTTTTTCAAAACTTGTTCATTTTGAAACTTGAGTCAAGTGCACATGTTTTCATTCTCAACACCTTTGCTTTTCACGTGAATTTGGAAATCTCATCTATTTAGTTGGAATCCTTAAGCGCTTAGACTGACCCTTGAGCATCGGTTTAAGGAGGTCTAAAGTGAAAAGAGCCCGCTTAGACACAATCACCCGTCAGATTCAATTTTGCTAGTTTTTTAGAAAACTAGCTGGCACGCTCGTGCATCAAGTAGAGTTGAGAGTTTTATTCTAAGTCTCTACATAGGCTTGGAGTGAAAATTTCATGTCTATAGAATTGGCAAGCCCGATGGGACTTGAGTCTTGTGGGATTCCAAGCTTAGGTGAACTTTTTTCCAATCTTTTGAAATCATGGTGTTAATCTCTCACTTGCGCACAGGTTTTTACTTATCTCAAAGCATTTGAAGACATGTCTAGTTTAGCAGGATCGTGTGAAGTATTGAGCCAGGCTTCATGCTCATCAAGTCGTATTTCAAAAAAGTTTTCAAAAATGTATTATAAACATCGAGAGGATTCGCTTGTTTCCCTAAGAAGAGATTTCAAGCTCATAGGAGAGAAGATCGCCGCCTTAAGCCAAGAGGCTGAAGCAGTCGAATCATGCTCTTCTCATGGGAAACAAGCAAGGGCTCATAGAAAGTCAAATCGATCAAAGAAGTCCAAGGAGACCTCAATAGTAGAAGGGGATCGAGAACATGAATCCTTTACTCTAAAAGATAGAAAAGCCTTACAACAATTGTTAAAAGGTCAAACAAAGGAAAAGAGGTCATACGCACTATCAAATTTCTTACTATCTGACTATCAAACCGATAGTGATGATGACATACCGAACTTCCATCGGTATGACAGAAGTGGGGATCCTATATCCCACCTTCAACTCTTCTCCCACAGGGCTTACAAAAAAAAAAAGGATTCAATAAAATGGATTTATTGGTTTCTCCTCTCCCTAAAGAGAAATGCTTCAAAGTGATTGGCTTCCTACGATTTAAGCCAATTTGCCTCCTTTGAGAAGTTGACAAATTGCTTTATACAACATTTTTCTCACAATGTGGAAGTCACTCCCACCTTGAATACCTTAAGAGACACAAAACAAGCATCTAACGAGGATGCCCATGCATTCATCGTTAGATGGAGGTCACTCCTAGGGCAAGTAAGGGAGCTCATTTTCGAAGGATGTGCCATAATGCTCATCCTTTAAAACTTTACAAGTGATTTGAAGGCTCTTCTCTCCCTCCATTAAATCTCAACATTTTAAAAACTTATAAAAAAGGCTTCACTCTTCGAAGTTAATTTGAAAAAGGGAGTTTACAAGGACTTATGTTAGGGGAGAACTTTCCAAAAGAATTGATTTAAGAAACAAGGGGCATATGGGTCACCCATGGCAGACAATAGGGCAAAACCCTAAAAGATTGCAAATGTTCGCATGGAACCAAGCCCGACCGACCCTTCTAAGAATTCTGAATGAAAACATGCCAAAAAACCTCAAAGGAATTTCGAATGAAGGGAGTCACTCAATTGGGATAACCTATCATGGAAGTCCTAGACCTCCTTCTAGCCCAAGGACTAGTCACTCTCCCTGTTTTTCCCGAGGGGACACCTCCTAAAGAAAAATTTTTAAATGAGTTTTGTAAGTATCATAGGCTCAAAGGCCATAATACAAATAAATGTTTTGTGCTTTTGAACAAAATTGAAGACTTGATTGAGCAAGGAAGGCTCAATGTCACGGAAGTACCGAAGCCCTCCCAAGCAGTTCTAAAGGAACCCTTCCCGAATCATGCAAGCACCAGTGGGAAGGGAAAAGAGGTACACCTTCTCCCACTTATGGTACATGGAATGGATCATGCATTGCATACGATATACACTACTTGTCATACACCACCTGCTCTCGTAATAAAAAAAGTCAAACAAGTAGTGATCCGGAGAGCGCTTAGAGTCCCACCCCCGGCTAGAGCCTTATTAGAAATTTGTGGTGCTCCGAAGCATCGAAATAGAGCCAAGATAGGAGTGAGACTTAGGGAAGGTATGGGCGAGTTGACTAGGTCCGGGAGGATCTATCAACCCCCACATTTAGCCAAGAATCCTAGCAAGGAAGTGGTCGTTTTACCCGGTCCTTCAAAAGTATGCATTCCTAATGCATCGCATGGCATGAACAAGGGTAAAAATGTGGTGTTAACCCCTTATGATTTTGAACTTTACATTTCAAACATTCCCACAAACATGTCTATCCTAGAGTTGATCCAAACTTCACCTAGACATAGACAAGTCTTAGAAAGGGCTAAGGTTAACCCCTCCATTACTCCTGAATCCTTATCCTTTTTGGTCTCCCCGATATGTGCTAAGGCCCCCATTGTTTTTACGGAAGATGAATTGGAAAGACCATATATGACCCATAACCAAGCCTTGCATATAGAGGTGGTTTTGAATCACCACACTCTAGACAAGTGCTTGGTCGATGGGGGAGGAGGTCTAAACATCCTTTCATTGCACGTGGCCTTCCAAGTAGGAGTCACCATGTCTTGTTTAGAGCCAAGTTCCATCGTTATCACAGGATATGATGGCAATGCATCCCATCCTTTAGGAGCCATAGAATTACCTATGGAAGTCGAAAATATTCGATACACAGGGTTGTTTCATGTCTTAGACATAAATCTCAACTACAACCTCTTGTTAGGAAGGCCATGGATTTATAGCCTCTGGGTTGTGCCTTCCACATTCCACAAGTGTGTGAAAATCCCATATAAAAACCAAGTAGTAGTGATTCTAGTAGAAAACCATCCTCAACTTAATCGAATCCGGAGTTTCCCTTGTATTTCAAGTCATCCATCTCATGAAGGAGTCGTGGGGAAGCTTCTTCCACCCTTAGTTAAGTCTCCCTTAGTCGACCCCCACTTAGGAGTCATTCACCTTCTAGGGAAGCCCAAGTTGATCCCAAGTGTTCAAACACTTAGGGTCGTGTGCATCCAAGGGCATCCCAAGCCATCCCCGAGTGAAACCCCTTCCTCTAGGATCGTGTGCATTCTAGGGAAGTCCAAGCCGATCTCAAGTGTTCAAACACTTAGGGTCATATTCAAACACTTAGTCAACCCCCACTTAGGAGTCATCCACTACCCATGTCTCCAAGAACCTAGCCAAGTCTAAACGGGTGTACATACATGACATAGACGAAACCAAGCTCCAAGGCCATCTATTGTATAAAAATTTCAAAACTCAAGAAGCCTTAAAACATGATCTTGAATGTGGAGTACACACCTTACCAAGGTCTAGGATCCCATAGCTAAGGTAGGTTAGAGCCCACCCTACCTATACCTAACTCAAGTCGATATGGATTGGGCTATACCCCATCCGTACCCCCTGAGCCACCACCTAAGACCACTTGGGTCAAGAGTGCCCTAGAACTAACTAAAACAGAAACCTATGGCCTAAACCTCCTATTTGGAGTCTAATTCATGGTATTTTCTTTGTAGGTTTGACGAAAGACCCCTCCTTATCTAAAAATCCAAAAAAATTCAGAAAATTCCCAAAACCCAAAAACATTTGAAAAATCTGAAAATTTCAAAAAGAAAGTGGTTTATGTTCCTTCTTCTAGTCTTCATTTGCAAAAAGCCAAAAAAACTGAAAAATCTGAAAATTTCAAAAAGAAAGTCTTTTATATTCATCCTTCTAGTTCTTGCTTTGAAAAACACAAAAAAAATGAAAAATTCTAAAATTCTAAAAATATTGTTCATGTACAAAGCCCATTTTCGAGTTCTTCCAAAATTGTATATATCCCTAAATCAAAATCGTATAAACTTGTCATTCACAACCCCACTCTATTGCCTAGCACTTCCCAAGAAATTAAAGTGCTTGAGAATGATCAAAGCAAGGAGAAAGATCCCTCATCCATGAGGAAGATCAAGCCTCCGAGCTTTCCAAATTTTATAGAATCCTTCACTTGAAAAAACCTTCAAATTCCGTAGGAGGGGACTTTATAGAAATCAACCTAGGGAGTGAGTTTTACCCAAAGTGTGTCAAGATAGGTGCATGTTTGCATGAGCATGAAAAAGCATCATTCATTGTATTTTTGAAATCGTATGTGGATGTATTTGCATGGACCTATGAGGACATGTCGGGTCTAGACCCAAAAATCATGGAGCATCATCTTCCCTTAGAACCCAATGCAAAACCCGTGAGACAAAAGCTTAGAAAAATCCATCCCGATGTTCACTCCCAAGTGAAAGAGGATTTAGAAGATCTTTTAAAAGCTGGATTTATAAAGCCCATTGCTTATTCTAAATGGCTTTCAAATATTGTTGTGGTTTGAAAATCCAATGGGAAAAGTCGAATTTGCATTGATTTTAGAAATTTGAACAAAGCCACTCCAAAAGATAATTTTCCTCTTCCAAATATTGATTTGATAGTGGATAGCACTGCAAATCATGAAATGTTTTCTTTCATGGATGACTATTCGGGTTATAATCAAATCAAGTTAGCACCAAAAGATCAGGAAAAAATAGTTTTTACTACACCTTGGGGTACATACTGTTACACGGTTATGCCATTTGGTTTGAAAAATACCGGTGTCACATACCAAAGAGCCATGACTACCATTTTTCATGATCAAATTCATGAGCTCTTGGAGTTATATGTGGATGATGTTTTGGTAAAATCAAAAACCCGATGCACACACATACAATCTTTGCAAAAAGTTTTTGAAAGGCTTAGGCTTTATAAAGTGAAGCTAAACCCTTAAAAATGTGTTTTTCGAGTGGAATTGGGAAAACACTTAGGGTTCATGGTAAGCCAAAGGGGCATTCAAGTCGACTCCTCTAAGTGTCGAGCCATGATAGACATGCCTCCACCCTCCAACTTCACCCAAATCCGTAGCCTCTAAGGTCGACTCCAAGCAATTAGGAGATTTATGTCCAATTTAGCAACAAGATGCGAACATTTCAATAGGCTTTTGAGAAAAGGGGTTAAATTTGAATGGGATGATCATTGCCAAAAAGCTTTTGAAAGATTGAAAACTTATTTGGTAAATCCTCCGATCTTAAAACCTCCAAAGCAAGGAAAACCTTTATTGCTTTACATTTCCATACATGCGAATGCATTGGGTGCTTTGCTTGCTCAATATGAGGATGATAGTATTAAGGAGTATGCTATTTATCACATTTTGAAAACTCTATTGGCATATGAAAGAAATTATCAAGCCATAGAGAAAATGTGCTTGGCCTTGGTATGGGCTTGCCAACAGTTTAGACATTATTTCCTAAATCATGAAATTTGGATAGTGTCTAAGCTTGATTCAATCAAGCACTTGTTTGAAAAACCTATCCTAATGGGTAGGCTAGGTAAATGGCAGCTCCTCTTAATGGAGTAAGATTTAAAGCTTCATCATCAAACCTCCATTAAGGGACAAGCCCTAGCTGATCATGTGGCCGAATTGCCTCTTGAAGATATGTATCCCATACTTGATGAAATGTCCGATGAAGGCATATTTGCAAATGAAACCATGTTTTAGCAAATTGTTTTAAGGAAAATCAAGTATGGAAAATGTATTTTGATGGGGCAATGATTCAACAAGGGGTAAGTGTGGGAATCATCCTCATATCTCCCGAAAAAGGAGAAATCCCAATCGCCATTCGACTAGATTTTGCATGCTAAAATAATGTGGTCGAGTAAGAAGCACTAATACAAGGCCTAAAAATTCTAAAAAATCTAGGGGTATCATGTATTGAAGTCTTTGGAGATTCCTTACTTGTTATGAACCAAGTTTCAAAAATTTGGCAAGTCAAAAATGAAAAACTCGTACCCTACCACAAATTGGCCACTAGATTGGTTGATTCTTTCAAATCATGCACACTCACTTTTATAAGAAGAGAGGACAACACCATAGCGGATGCCCTCTCATCCCTAGGTTCATCTTTGAGGGTCGATCCACCATGGAAACCCGATCCTTAGAAATTTGGCACTCACCCACTCCATCCACTCATGATTTGAAGATTTACCAAAATGACCAAAATTCAATTGAAAAACCTTGGTTTCATGACATTAAAAACTTTTTAGAAAATAGAGGATTTCCCAAATTTGCTTCTTCCAAAGATAAAGCTTTTATTCAAAAAATTTCAACCCGATATGTGATTTTGGGAGGGGTCCTTTATAAAGAGTTTTACCAGCATCTTGTTAAGATGTGTAGACCTTGATGAGGCTAGGACCATAATGCATGAATTCCATGATGGAGAATGTGGAGGCTATGTCAATGCAAATATGATGGCCATGAAGATACTTAGGGGCGGTTATTTTTGGTCTACCCTTAAGCAAGATTGCCATGATCATGTTAGAAAATGTCATTAATGTCAAGTGCATGGACATGACATTCATATCCCATCGTCTACCTTGCATTCCATTGTAAGCCCATGGCCCTTCAACATGTGGGCATTTGATATCATAGGACCAATCTTCCCAGTTGTATCTAATGGACATAGGTTCATCTTAGCAGCAACCGAATATTTTTCTAAATGGGTTGAAGCTACTTCCTTGGCTAATGTCCAAGGACAACATATAGTGGCATTCATTAAGAAAAATATCTTGCCTCGATTTGGAGTTCCAAAAGACTTAGTGTCAGATAATAGCACCCCTTTCAAGAATGAGAAGATGAAAAAGTTATGTAATACCTATGGCATAACTCAACACTTCTCATCGCCCTACTACCCTCAAGGCAACGGCCAAGCCGAAGCCACAAACAAAACTCTCATAAGCATCATTGAAAAAACCTTAGAGAAGGGTAGGACATGGCATGAGAAGCTTGATGAAGCCTTATGGGCTTATAGAACTTCCATCCGAACACCTATAAATGTCACACCATTTGAGTTGGTCTATGGTACAAATGACATACTTCCCATTCATACCAAATTGCATTCATTCCATACATCACTTGCACATGACCTACTACTAGAGACTTTACAACATGCAAGGATGGCTGAGCTTGATTTGTTAGATGAAAAAAGGCTCCTTGCTATGGATCATGTACATGCATACTTGCAAAGGATAGCCCGACATTATGAAAAGTATATGAAGGCTCGCCACTTCAAAGTGGGAGACTTGTATTGAAAATCATCCACCATTGTGGCCCACATCCACTTGGAAAGTGGAAGTGGGATGGTCCCTATGTTCTAAGGGGAACAACTACCAACAATGCATATTGGTTGATTAATGTTGAGGGTAGAAATTTATTAGACCCTATAAATGCCCAATACTTGAAAAAATATTATGCATAGGATCTATGTTAAAAAAAATTTGAAAAGATTTTAAAACGGATCTCCTTTGAATTTCTTGAAAGAAGGATCAAGATTGATCGTATGGCCCTAAATGAGGAAATCGATGATTTATGAAAAGTAGAGTTTTTAAAAATTATTTGGTGACATTTCAAAAATCCTTGTCTTACAAAATAGAGCCTTGTTCAATATAACAAAATATTTTCAAATGGTAGATGCTATTATGAAATAGGATGATCTTAGTTAAATCGAGTAACCAAAAGGATAAGTCTCCCCATTCTACTTCTCTCCCCAAAAGGAAAATTGGCAAAATCAAAAGAAAAGATAATACAAAAACTCCTCCAAAAAGAGGTCTTCCTTCAAATAGAAAGAGGGAAATACAAAAATTCCTCCGAAAGAGGTCTTCTCTTTGAATGAAAAAAAAAAGAAAAAAAATAGGGAATATGAAAAAAATCCTTGAAAAAGAAAAAGAAAAGGAGCCCCTCCATTTTGATAGAAAATAAAAAATGCCAAAGCTCAAAAAGAGTAATTTTTTATCTCTTTGCCTTAAACTACAATTCATCCCAATGAAAAAAGGTTTATCCATGAAAATCCTAAAGTAGGAATAGAATCTACTTATTTGGATTTCATTTTGTTTGAGAATTAGACTTTGTTGTGTAGGAAATGGAATTTTGAAATATTTTCCAAGCTAAGTAGTGGGTATTGAAACCTAAATGAGGGGAAATATGAAAAATCGGAAGTCCTTTTGATTGAAGCTAAAAGGAGTCCCCTTTTGAAAATGAGCTTTGAAAACCCGAAGTGTCAAATGATATGGGATTATCCTACTTGGGGCAGCCGACCTTCATAGGCTCTCCCCAAGCTCATTCATCTCTTAAGTGAGTCTCTAAAACCTCACACTCCATTTGCATCACATACCATGCATGCATCCAAAGTTGTCCATGCATGATCATGTTTAGGACAAACACCCAAGGTAGGTCAAGTTCCCTTTGACTAAAATCCCCTCCTCTATAATCCAAGAAAAGGGATTTTATAAAATAAAGGATGATTTATATTCTCAAGAATAATTCGGGAAGTAAATCAAAAAGGATGTTTTCTTCTTTGCCATTATCCAAATAAATTTGGATTAATGCCAAAGAGGGGCATCTGTAAACACCCTAAATCAAAAAAAATTCCTAACATTCCCATTTTCAAAAATTCAAATAATTTAAAACCTTTTGTTTTAAATAAAAAGTTCAAATCTTTTAAAAATGTTTCAAATTATAGGTTTTAAATTGAAGTTAAAAAGCTCAAATGATTCGAGCAAATCAGAAGAACAGGTGGGGCCTACTTCAATCTAGGATTGAGCTCACAAAGGATAAAGCTTGAAAGCAAGGAAGTGACCATGTCAAACCATATCTCTATCAAAAGCAAATCAAATAGGCCAGCTCTCACAAGGCAGTTCGAGTGTTTATCTTATCAAGTCAAAGCCGATCCATAATTTGCTTAAATTAAGGGCCAAGACTGGCCGGTTTTTACAAGATGAAATAGATTGAATTTGGAGGAGGTTGATTCCAAAGGTTTATCAAAGTTTTATCCAACCCATATATCAAATTAAAATCAAGCATGGTCAAGACGAGCTAAACAAGAGGTTGATCAAGCCTAACCGAGTGCCTTCAAGTCCAATCGGCTAGGACCAAGGCATGGGACTCAAGACTAAACCAACCCACATGGGGCTGGTCCAACTTTGACCACAAGGGACCACCAAGGCCACATGAATTGGAAGGCCTTGGGGCTGGGATTGGACCTTGGATAACCTGCCCCAAGGAAAACACTAGAAAATCCACCCTTGGCCTATAAATTAAGGCCAAGGGTGGGGGCGTGAACCATCTTGGAGTCATCTTTGGGAGAGCTTGAGAGAGAGGCCAGCAAGGGTACTGCACTTTAAGGGTTGTGTGAGTTTTGAGAGCTGCTAGGGAAGAAGCATTAGAGAGGGAAGGGTGTGTAAAATCTAGGCCACGGTTTGGTTAGTGTGAGTGATTGATTAAAGAGGGAAAGGGATCAAGGGGTGGCCGACCATTACCTTGGACGATGATCTATTGTGTAAGTCGGGGTAAGTGTTATTCCATCTTCATTCTTCTACATCTCTTCTTCAAATTTAATTCAAAAGGGGTTGTATTAATGGAGCTTTGTCTCCCCCCATGATGTAATAGAAGTAGATGTTGCTGAAATTTTCCTTTCTCTGATTGTGTAAGTCCGGGTAAGTGTTATTCCATCTTCATTCTTCTACATCTCTTCTTCAAATTTAATTCAAAAGGGGTTGTATTAATGGAGCTTTGTCTCCCCCCATGATGTAATAGAAGTAGATGTTGCTGAAATTTCCCTTTCTCTGATTATGCACTCTATGTGTTTGATTTCTTGATTTTATTTCTTTATATTCTATAAACACTCTATATTCTCTAATCCCCTCTATGCTTAAGCAATTAAATATATTTCAATTCATTTCTCTTCAGTAATTTCAATTCGTGATGTTATGTTGTTGCTTTTCAATTCGTGTGAGTTTGCATCATGTATGATTCTAAAAACTTAAAATCTGGATTTCATCATCTTTGCATACGTGAATTCTTGATTTTTAATTCCCGAACCTCTACTCCAATTGTTCCAAAACTTTGCACACTTATTCTGCACACACAGGTCCACGTCTAATAAAATTTGTAAGAATTTTAGGATCGTGTAATATCATAATTAAAATTGTGAAAAATCAGGAAAGTTTTTATAAACTGTTTGTCCAGCCAGTTTTCCTGTAATAGAGTCTGGGTATTCATCCCATAACTCTGTTTGTAGGTTTCCAAAATCGATGAATTTTGATTCATTGGAAATCTGACATCCATAGCTTTTCATTAAGATCAAACTCATTAAATTTGAAACTCTGAGTACAGAGATACAGGCTCATATTTGAGTCTTTATATTTCTATAACAGAATAGTTTCGGGTGCTTGAGGAGAGGCACTTCCCAGATTTAATTCTGCAACAATATAGCTCTGAATCACAATCTGAAAGATGCCCCAGACTTTTCACATCTTAGCTTCGGCCTGTAAAATTTTGATGATTTTAAGAGGTTTGAAAGGCATTAAAAAGGATTCGGGAAACAAGCCCTGAAAACAGAATTTTTTGTTTTTCAGAACTTGTTCATTTTGAAACTTGAGTCAAGTGCACATGTTTTCATTCTCAATACCTTTGCTTTTCACATGAATTTGAAAGTCTCACCTGTTTAGATGGAATCCCTAAGCGCTTAGACTGACCCTTGAGCATTAGTTCAAGAAGGTCTAAAGCGAAAAGAGCCTGCTTAGTCACAATCACCTGTCAGATTCAATTTTGCTAGTTTTTTAGAAAATTAGCTGGCACGCTCGTGCATCAAGTAGAGTTGAGAGTTTTATTCCAAGTCTCTACATAGGCTTGGAGTGAAAATTTCACGTCTACAAGTGTCAATGAGTATCTGCCTGCAAGTTACTAAGCCATATCTTTGGAAGCATAGACTTGTCCCTCGCCCTCCTCCCCTACTCAACATAGAGAGCCATCAACCCTCTCTCATGCATAGAATGCAGACCGACTCTCTCTCACACACACATAGGACACACACAGAACAAGCACATACTCTTGCAGAGAGGGCTTACTCTCTCTCTCTCTATGTGTGCGCATATGGTGAAACCTCACGTAAACCACCATTGGTGAGAACTGCCCTTAAACTACCACCACTACCTCACCATCATTAACGACCTCCCTCGCTTGCCAGCGGTGCCTCACTCCACCACCTTGCCATTGCCCACCAATTCCTGATTCTTTCCCTCTCTCTCACTCTTAGTGGTTCTAAACAAAATCCTACTCCTTTTATTTCGAATGGATCAGGTTCAATCAACTAACCCACTTCACTGACCCCTACCCGATCTACTTGAACCCACTTGAACCGGATTCCATCTAAACCATTCCCAACCCAACTCTACAGATCTTATTTCAACTCCAATCCAATTTGTATATGATCCTAGTTAGACCCAAAATCCAATTCGGCTATTTAAGTCACTCTTCCTTTCCAACCGACTTGTTTTAAATCGGATCTATTTTTATTTAAAGCCTAATCTTTGAGTTGGATCCAACTAAATTCAATCCAAATTCAATATACCCAATCTTTCTTGGATTTGGCCCCATTCATAATCAAATCTTGTTCATATCATCGAAAGCTCACTAAATACCAAGTATTCCAAAATTTTGGACTTATCCAGCAAGCAAATTTAGTAGTGCGGGAGGAGATCGACCCTTGTTTGGCAAAGTAGCAGCCAAAAGAACTCAAATGAGCCCACATCACACATCAACAAGGAGAGTGTTAGGAGGTATTCTACTTTTCGAATCTCTCTTAGTTACTTCTTCTTTTTCTTTTCCTTATTATTAAGAGGATTGTATCATAGACCTAGGTCTTACGGCACCAAAAATTTGTGTAGATGTGGTCATATCAGTCAATACACGTTTTGTTATAAATGAATTATAATTCTATATTATATAATAAATAAAAAAGAAAGAAAACCTATTAAATTGTATTCCACTCCTTAATCCATGCTTATGATCCATGGATCGATAACACGGGTACCCATCTACTCCTACGGAGTGACATAACACATATGTCTTTATATATCTGAGTAAAGGTTACGAAAATTTTATTTATTCAACAAATTTGATTGATTGATACAAGTTGATTTTCTGTTATGATAGATCAAAGAAACAATAGTTGGTCTAATAGCTGCTTCGGCGGCTACAATAACCATATCGAAGATCGAGAACACATCTAACTTTAATTGGTGACTATCAAATAAATCAAAAAATGTTACGAGATTCATAAAAGTTTAAGACACATAAGTGCTCTAACCATGTTTCAACTTGTAATCAATCCATAGATACCAATAGAAAATAAATAGGCACTCGAAACAAGTACATGCTCGAGAATCATTGACTAACTCCTCATCAATTTCGCTTCATTTCAATATAAACAACAATTCAAAGGATTTGATTAATTAGAAGATTTTACTGAATAGAATTCAATTATCAATCCACACCATATCCATATAATATAAGAATACAATACCAAAAAAGACACAATGGGACGTTGAACTAACCAAAACTTTTCAATAGGTTTCATGAACAATATTCTAATGTAAGGTGGACCAATGCGATAACAATTACATGGAGGAAGACCTTTTTCTTTTATTTTTTTTGTAATTTACAATTCTAAGTATTTATTCCTGGCGAGCCATAGCAATTGCTACCACTAAAGAAACTAAAAGGATTATAGAAATAAGTTCAAGTGGAAGATAAAAGTTTGTTGATAAATGATTCCCAATCTGTTGAACATTACGTGTCAAGTCTTGCCCTATGATCTGGTTTGATCTTGTAGTCCAAATAATCCCGTACCATGACGTGTTTAAGATAGTAGCAATTAGTGAAAAAAAAATACTTGTACAAACTATAGAAGTGAACCCATCTCCGACAGTCCAAAAATTCAAATTATTGTAATATTCTGAACCGTTCATAAACATCACAGCAAATAAGATTAAGACATTTATAGCTCCCACGTAAATAAGGAGCTGCGCAGCAGCCACAAAATAAGAGTTCGATGGAATATAAAATAAAGATATACAAACAAGAACTAATCCCGATGAAAAGGCAGAATAAATTGGATTGGTAAGTAATACCACTCCTAGACCTCCTACTATAAGACCTGATCCCAGAGATACTAAAAGAATATCATGTATTGGCGCAGGTAAATCCATTATGTGTTAAATAAGCTATGAATAAGTGCAAATATCTCATGATCTTACTGGTCGGGAAAAAGTGGGTTACCCTTCTTATTTAATAGTTCCTACCCCAACGTGGTGTGGCTTGATATTAATCAATTGAACGGGCCAATCTTACTTTTTATCTTTATTCGAAGCAGAGTTTGATCCATATTTTACCTCATGACATGTAGTCATCTTCATCATGTCATTCAATTAGGCTTTTACATGCATATTGCATCAAACTAGTGCTCATACATGTTGTCTTTCACAAAATCAATTATGCACTTGGTTGTTTTCGCATGGTTCTGGATCAATTACTATTGATAAAGACCTGACCTAACTTTACTGGCGCTTCTTGTTTGACCTGTACCTGATCGTTTTATGCTACACCTGGTTTTGTTTGATGCACAGATGGTAAATAATTGAATTCTTCCCTTGTCATTGCATATAGTTCATGAAATCTACTTATTTATAATACACCATATTGCATATGGTTTTCAGAGACAACGTCACATGAGTTATCTTTTGCATCTAGGTCCATGCATATATTACTTCATTGCAATAGCTTGGCGTTTTTCATAAAAAGTAGCATGATAGAAATGGGCTTTTCCATTTTTACCTTGTTGCATCATCGCATGGAGCATAGAAATAAACAACATCATTGGATAAACAACATCATAGAAATGGGTTTCCTTGTTCAGGAGGAGAACACTTAGTTCAAGTTGCAGTAGCTGACTCATTGATCAGGATTAAAAGTTCCCTGGAGATATTCGAGTAGTGGATGGTCACCCTTGTTCAACAACACAAGATGTTTATGTGAAGCCTGGATGGACCCATACCCCTAAAGACTTCTCTTTTGAAGTTATTGATTTTGAAATTGTATTTAAATGGATAAATGCCTTTGGAATAAGGTTTGTATGCACATTAGTTGTCCATTCATTTGCATTATATTTCTTTTTGGGATGGTTGGTGAGAAACTCTCTACTAGATTGTCTCGGGGGTTTCGAGGTCCACTTCAGGTCTTCCAAAGTTTTGTTCTTTCTTATTTTCTTTTTGTACTTGTTTGGGTTCGGTTGTGACACTTCTTATTTTCTATATCTATTGCACACACCATATAGACTTGTGCGCATCCTATAGGTTATCGGCTTTTCTTTGCATACTTATTGCTATATACTTTGAACACCTACAAACTGTTTCTCATAGGGAACTTCTAATTCAAGATCCCTAGCAGTCTTTGAATGATGAATCATGGTATATCTGGTTGATGCTTCTACCATCATTCTTGTGTGCCTTACCTTTTCTTATATCTTGCTCACATTTCTGTACATACTTGCCCCTGCAAACACCTATGAGTGACTTGTGTGGATTAGTGCCTTACTATTATCTTGTGTCCTTGCCTCATATACCTAAAATGCCAATATCCTGTTTGAGCCTTGGTTGGGCATGTTTGTATGAGTGATATCGTACCAGGGTAAACAAAATAAGAACCATGATTGTCAGATTGATCCTCCTGAGTCAAAACCCCATGTAAAGGAAGACCTTGATCTTTTGAGAAGGAAACCGAGCCTAAGACCTCAAAAATGATCAAATCCCAAGACTGTGACCAGTTTGAAGAGTCCAACCTTGAGTCTGCGGCCTCCTTTGCATCCAATAGGTTAAATTTCATGAACGATTAGAGAGGGTATCCAGTCATAATCAATAACTCTTGAAAGCTAAGCTAGATCTTAAGGAGGAAGAGAAGAAAAAGGGAAGAGGCAAGTTGTAATTGAAACAAATGAATTTGAGTTAGAGTATCGAAGACCTTGGAAACCTAACCGTAGCCCTTTGAGACTTGAATGAATTAGTGAAACAATTTGTCAAAAAGGAGATGACGAAGAAGGAATTTTTATTTGTTTGCACTTATTTGTTTCTAATGATGATGGTCATGATTGGAAAGAGAAGTTGGAGTTTGTAAAATTTAATGGTTCGGGATCTTAGATCTCACCTCTTCATGTTTTATGCAACTTGTACGTGGATTTGTGGTCTCAAAGAACCTTGACCTGTGATACAGTCCTCTTAAAAGGAAAGATAGGAGAATTAAGAAATAAAATATAGGAAAAAGAAATACCTCCTGATACTCTTCCTAGTTATGATGTTGGCTCGTACGGATTTTTTTCACCTAAGTTCTTCTTGCTCCATCGAGTAAGGGTTGATCTCCCATACTACAAAATTGTTCGTGTAAGAGATTTGAATTCCTTGAGTTAGGTGTTTTGTGAGCTTCACAACCTGTGATTTGTCGCAAATCTGACTGCAGGGTTTTTAGGTGAAGATATGACTAAACGGGGTTTTGGATTAGGAGTAAATAAAATGGGTCAGGTTTGGATTTAGAAACGGATTTGGCTTGGATCAAGTTGGGGTTGGATTGGATTCAACTAGATGGGTTAAATTGGGTGCACCAAGATTCGATTCAAAATCAGATTTTGGATCATGGGATAAAATTGGTTCATGCTTGAAACGTATTTAGGCTATATGGATGGAACTTTGGATCTTGGGACAGACTCAATTGGGTCCGATTGAGGACAAACTATTAGTAACGGAATAGAATTGGATCCAATAAAAGGGTTTGAGGTTATGGATATGAGAATGGGTTGGAATTTGGGTTTTGATCGAACTCAATTGGATCCAACTTTAACTCAAACTTTAAATTGAATAGAATCTAATTTGCAATGGATTTGGTTTGGATAAAAGTAGGAATTGGGTTTTGGGTAGAGCTTGATCCTTTTCACTATCTCGGGCTTGAACAAAGAGGGATTTCAAAAACAAAGAGGGAGGATGTAGTTCAGGTTTGAGGTGACGAGAGTGGACTTGGTCGATCTACTATTGAGGTTGTCTACTTATTGAGATATCTTATGGAACATTTTAGAAAAAAAACATCATTTGATATTTATTGATTTAGAAAAAGCTTATTATAGGTTGCCAAGAGGCATTCTTTAGAGAATTTAGAGAAGAAAAGTATCCCATTGATCATGCATCAATCTTATATAATGGCGCACAAATGTATGTGAAGACTCATGAAGGGATCATAAATTTCTTTCAAGTTAATATTTGGATTACATCAAGGATCATCTTTAAGTCTATATCTATTTACCTTATCTATTGATGAGTTAACAAAGCATATTCAACTTTGTGTATGTTATTTGCGGATGACATTGTTCTAGTGGATGAGACAAAAAAAAAGATTAATAGGAAATTGCAACTATGGGAAAAAATATTAGAAAGTAAAAGCTTTTGGCTTAGTAGAATGAAGACAAAATATTGACTACATGTTTGATAATTTGCTTTTATTTCAGATGGAAATCAAGACCCATAATATTTTATTTCTCATAAGGAAAGTTTTAAGTACCTGGGTTGAGTCTTTACAAGGATAAGAAAATTCATTGAGATGTTACTGTAAACACCCTAAATAAAATTTTTCTGAAAATACTCCAAAATTTGAAAACTGACTTGTTTTAAAACTTCTAGCTTTAAAATGAAATTGTTAAAGTCTTTAAAATGAATATTTTTAAAAGGTTTCAAAATAAAGTTAAAAGTATAAAAACCCAGAAGATTGGAGTAAAACAAGTTGATAGGTGGGGCCCGCTTCGAGATAGGGACGATTTCGGGAAGGGTAAGCTGGAAATCAAGAGTGAAGATCAAGTCAAAACAATATCCGCACTCAAGATCAAATCAAGAATGGACGGCCTCATCAAACCCATCTCAATTGAATCCAATGCTAGACATGAGTAGTTTGAATTAAACATCAAGCCTTGTTTGAACCGAATGTTTTTAATTCAAACTAATATTGGATTCTTCTAGCCTTGTTCATCCTATATCCTTGGGTCAAAATTCATCAAATCACCTTCTTATCTAACCATTGATCAAGTGAAGGAATCAACAAATGCAAACAAGGACCGGCCGATTTGAAGTAAGGGTTCAAGTACATAGCCGGCCATGGCCCAATCAAGTCCACAACCAGCCCACATGGAGCTGGTCCATGGCTGACCAAAAGGGGACCACTCCCCCCTCTCTTCCACGTGAAGGCCATGAAGAAATGGATCAAATTGGATCTTGGGCCACCCGCCCCATGGAAAGACCTAGAAAGGCCCCCCTTGGCCTATAAATAGAGGCCAAGGGGGGCGTGAACATCATCTTCATCATCTTGGGAGTTAGTGCACTTTGGGTTATTGGAGTGAGAGAATAGGTTGCTAGGGAGAGGCTTAGAGAGGGAAGAGGGTGTTAGTATCAAGGCTCTTCGGTTTGAGTGAGAAATTTGAGTGAAAAGTTAGGAAAGAGATGGCCGAGCACTATTTTTGGAGGCCATTTCCATGGGAATCCGGGTAAGTGCTGGTTCTAACTTGATTAAATCTTCATCTTTTCTCATTATTCAATTGAAAATGGGTTGTATTAATGGAGCTTTGTCTCTTCCCATGATGTAATAGAAGTAGATGTGCTGAAATTTCCCTTTCCTTTGCTTATGCACTCTATGTGTTTGAGTTCTTGATTCTACCCCAATATATGCTATAAACACTCTATATCTTCTTATCTCTTCTATGCTTAAGCTATTAAATACATTTCAATTCATTTCCCTTCAGCATTTAATTTCGGGATATTGTGTTATTGCACTTTGATTCAAGTGAGTTTTGCAACACGTATGTTCTAAAACCTGAAAACTGATTTTTAGCATCCTTGTATACATTGATTATCTGATTTTTTATTTCTGAACCACTACTCTAAACCCTCCAAAATTTTGCATACTATATCTACACACATAGGCCCACTCCTAATAAAATTTTCAAGAATTTTAGAATCGTACAACCATGTAATTAAAACAGTGAAAGATCAGGAAAAAATTTACAAATTGTCTATCCATTTGATTTTCTTGCAAAAGAGTTTGGGTATTCATCACATAACTCTATCTATATGTATCCAAAATCAGTGATTCTTAGTTTATTAGAAAGCTGGCATCTATAGCTTTCAAGCAAGACCAAATTCACTATGGAACTCTGAGCACCAAGATAAAGGCTCATCTTTGAATCTCTGTATTTATGTGACAGAACAGTTTCGAGTGTCTAAGTAGAGGCACTTCTTTGAATTAATTCTACAACATCATAACTCTGAATGCAAATCTGAAAAATGTTCTAGACTATCCATATCTCATTCTTAGTCTCATAAAATTTTGGTGATTTTTGGAGGTCTTTAAGGCATTCAAATAGATTCAGGAAACAAGTCTTGAAAAGAGAGTTTTTTGTTTTTTAGAACTTGTACATTTTTGAACTTGAAAACTAAGTGCACTTGTTTGTCATTCTTCAACACCTTGTTTTCACGTGAATTTGGAATATCACCTATCTATTTGGAATCTCTAAGCACTTAGGTTGACCCTTAAGCATTGGTTCAAGAAGGTCTAAAGCGAAAAGAGCCCGCCTATCTACAATCGCCTAGTTGGATTTAACTTTTGCTAGTTTTTAGAAACTAATTGGCATGCTCATGCATAAAGTAGAATTGAAAGTTTTGCTTCAAGTCTCTACATAGGCTTAGAGTGAAAATTTCACATTTACAGAATTGGCATGCCCAGTGGGATTCGAGTCTTTTGGGATTCCAAGTCTAGGTGATTCTTTTCAAATTCCAATCTCTTAAAATCGTGTTGTTAATTCCTCACTTGTGTACATGTTTTTACTTATCTTAAGCATTTCAGACATGTCTAGTTCGGAAGAATCATGTGAAGTATCGATCCAGGCTTCATGCTCATCAAGTTAAATTTCGAAAAAAAAATCAAAAATGTATTATAAAAGTGGGAGGATTTGCTTGTTTCCTTAAGAAGGGATCTGAAGCTTATAGGAGAGAAGGTCACCGCCTTAAGCCAAGAGGCCGAGGCGGTCGAATCATGCTCTTTCCATGGGAAACAAGCAAGGGCTCATAGGAAATCAAATCATTCAAAGAAGCCCAAAGCAACTTCTATATTAGAGGGAGAACGAGAACACGAATCCTTTACTTTGAAAGATAAAAGAGCCTTACAACAATTGTTGAAAGGCCAAGCTAAGGAAAATGGGACATATGCACTATCGGATTTCCTACCATCCGACTATCAAACCGATAATGATGATGACATACCGAATTTCCATTGGTATGATGGAAGTGGGGATCCTAGATCCCATCTTCAACTCTTTTCTCAAAGAACTTATAAAAAGAAGAAGGATTCAACAAAATAGATTTACTGATTTCCCCTCTCCATTAAGGGAAATGCTTCCAAGTGGTTGGCTTCCTACGATTTGAGCCAATTCGCCACCTTTGAGGAGTTTGCGAATTATTTCATGCAACGTTTTTCTCACAATGTGAAAGTCACTCCTACTTTGAATACCTTGAGGGACACTAAACAAGCACCTAACAAGGATGCTCATGCATTTATCGTTAGATGGAGGTCGCTCCTAGGGCAAGTAAGGGAGCCCATTTCTGAAGGATGCATTGTGATGCTCATCCTTGAAAATTTTACAACCGATTTGAAAGCTCCTCTCCCTCCATGAGATCTCAAATTTTCAAAAACTTATAAAAAAGGTTTTGCTCTTCGAAGCCAATTTAAAAAAAGGAGTTTATGAGGACTTATAAAAGGGGAGAAATTTTCAAAAGAATCGTTTTGAAAAACAATGGGCATATGGGCCACTCATAGCAGACAATGGGGCAAAACCCCAAAAGATTGCAAATGTCCGTATGGAACCAAGCCCGATCGACCCTTCCAAGCATTCCGACTAAAAACATGTGAAAAAGCCTCAGGAATTTCGAAATGAGGGAGTTCACTCAATTGGGACAACCTATCACGGAAGTCTTAGACCTCCTTCTAACCCAAGGACTAGTCACTCTCCCTATTTTTCCCGAGGGGACACCTCCAAAAGAGAAATTTTTGAACAAGTTTTGTAAGTATCATAGGTAAAAAAACACTATTTTTGTAAGTTTAGTCAAAAATCCTAGCAAGGAAGTGGCCGTTTTACCCGACCCTTCAAAAGCATACATCCCTAATGCATTGTATGGCATGGACAAGGGTACAAACATAGTGTTAACCCCTTATGATTTTGAATTTCACCTTTCAAAAATTCTCATAAACATGTCTATCCTAGAGTTGATACAAACTTCACAAAGACATAGATGAGTTTTAAAAGGGATCTTAGAAAGGGCCAAGGTTAACCCATCTATCACTCCCGAGTCCTTATCCTTCTTGGTCTCCCACATATGTGCCAAGGCCCCCATCGTGTTTACGGAGGATGAATTGGAGAGACCATATATAACCCATAACCAAACCTTGCATATAGAAGTAGTATTGAATCACCATGTTCTAGACAAGTGATTGATCAATGGGGGAGGAGGTCTAAGCATCCTTTCGTTGCACGTGGCTTTTCAAGTAGGAGTTACCATGTCTTGTTTAGAGCCAAGTTTCATTGTTATCACTAGATATAATGATAATGCAACCCATTCTTTAGAAGCCACAGAATTACCCATGGAAGTCGGGAATATTCGACACACGGGATTGTTTCATGTCTTAGACATAAACCCCCATTACAACCTATTATTGGGAAGGCCATGGATTCATAATCTCTGGGTCATTCCTTCCACCTTTCACAAGTGTGTGAAAATCTCGTGAAAAAACCAAGTAGTAGTAATTCTTGGAGAAGATCATCCTCAACTTAAGGGAATCCGGAATTTCCCTTGTATATCAAGTCATCCATTCCATGAAGAGGTCGTGGAGAGGCCTCTTCCACCCTTAGTCAAGTTTCCTTTAGTTGACCACCACCTAGGAGTCGTCCACCTCCGAGGCAAACCCAAAACCATGATGTCATCCTCCCCTAGAACCATGCATCCTCTAGGGAAGCCCAAAACATCCCCAAGTGTTCAAACACCTTCTCCTAGGGTCGTGTGCATCCTAGGGAAGCCTAAGTCTTTCCTAACCCATGTCTCCAAGACCCTAGCCAAGACTAACCGTGTGTGCATCCATGACATGGACGATACCATGTTCCAAGGCCATCCACTTTATAAAAACTTTTTAAAACTCAAGAAGCCTTGGAACATGATGTTGAACATGAGATACACATCTTATCGAGGTCTAGGAGCCTAAAACCAAGGTAGGTTAGAACCCATCCTACTACACCTAACCCAAGTCGATATGGATTGGGCTATACCCCATCCATACCCTGTGAGCCACCACCTAAGACCACTTGGGTCAACGGTGCTCTACAACCCACTAACACCCAAACCTATGACTTAGACCTCTTGTTTAAAGACTAATTCATGGTGTTTTCTTTCTAGGTTTGATGGAAGATCCCTTCTTATACAGAAATCTAAAAAATTAAATATTTGCAAAAGCCAAAAAAATTTAGAAAACTCCCAAAAACCAAAAACATTTGAAAAATCTAAAAATTTCAAAAAGAAAGTTGTTTATATTCCATCTCCTATTCTTTGTTTGGAAAAAGCCAAATAAGTTGAAAAATCTGAAAATCCAAAAAAAAAAGTCTTGTATGTTCATCCTTCTAGCTTTTGCTTTGAAAAAGAGAAAAAAATAGAAAATTTTGAAAATTTCAAAAATATTGGCCATGTACAAAGCCCATTTTTGATTTCTTCCAAAATTGTATATATTCTCAAACCAAAATTATCCAAGCTTGTCATTCACAACCCCACTCTCTTGTCCAATACTTTCCTAGAAATTAAAGTGCTTGAGAATGATCAAAGCAAAGAGGAAGATCCCCTCATCCATGAGGAAGATCAAGCCTCCAAGCATCTTGAATTTTATAGAATCCTTGACTTGAAAAAACCTTCAAATTCCGTAAGAGGAGATTTTGTAGAAATCAACCTAGGGAATGAGTTTAACCTAAAGTGTGTAAAATAGGTACATGTTTGTATGAGCATGAAAGAGCATCATTCATTGTATTTTTGAAATATTATGTTGATGTATTTGCATGGACCCATGAAGACATGCCGGGTCTAGACCCAAAAATCATGGAGCATCATCTACCCTTAGAACCGAATGTAAAACTCATAAAACAAAAGCTTAGAAAAATCCATCCCGATGTTTACTCCTAAGTGAAATAGGGTTTAGAAGATCTTTTAAAAGCCAGATTTATAAAACCCAATGCTTATTCCGAATGGCTTTCAAATATTGTTGTGGTTCGAAAATCCAATGGAAAAATTCAAATTTGTATTGATTTTAGAAATTTGAACAAAGCTACTCCAAAAGATAATTTTCCTCTTCCAAACATTGATTTGATAGTAGATAGCACTATAAATCATGAAATATTTTCTTTCATGGATGGCTATTTGGGTTACAATCAAATCAAGTTAGCACCAAAAGATCAGGCAAAACCTGCTTTCACTACACCTTGGGGCACATACTGTTACACAGTTATGCCATTTGGTTTGAAAAATGCCAGTGCCACATACCAAACAGCTATAACTACTATTTTCCATGATCAAATACATGAGCTCTTGGAAGTATATGTGGATGATCTTTTGGTAAAATCAAAAACCCGATGCACACACATAGAATCTTTGCAAAAAGTTTTCAAAAGATTTAGGCTTTATAAAGTGAAGCTAAACCCTCAAAAATGTGTTTTTGGAGTGGAATCGGGAAAACTCTTAGGGTTTATGGTAAGCCAAAGGGGCATAGAAGTCGACCCCTCTAAGTGTCGAGCCATGATAGACATGCCTCTACCCTCCAACTTCACCCAAATCCGAAGCCTCCAAGGTCGACTCCAAGCAATTAGGAGATTTATCTCCAATTTAGCAACAAGATGCGAACCTTTCAATAGGCTTTTGAGAAAAGGGGTTAAATTTGAATGGGATGATGATTTCCAAAAGGCTTTTGAAAGATTGAAAACTTATTTGGTAAATCCTCCAATTTTAAAACCTCTGAAGCAAGGAAAACCTTTATTGCTTTATATTTCCATTCATACGAATGCATTGGGTGCTTTGCTTGCTCAATATGAGGATGATAGTCTTAAGGAGTATGTTATTTACTATATTTCGAAAACTCTATTGGCATATGAAAGAAATTATCAAGCCATGGAGAAAACGTGTCTGGCCTTGGTATGGGCTTGCCAAAAGTTTAGACATTACTTCCTAGATCATGAAATTTGGATAGTGTCTAAGCTTGACCCAATCAAGCACCTGTTTGAAAAACCTATCCTAACCGGTAGGCTAGGTAAATGGCAGCTCCTCTTAATGGAGTATGATTTAAAATTTTACCATCAAACCTCCATTAAGAGACAAGCCCTAGCCGATCATATGGCCGAATTGCCTCTTGAGGATACATATCCCATACTTGATGAAATGCCCGATGAAGGCATATTTGCAAATGAATTTGAAAACCATCTTTAGCAAATTGTTTTAATGAAGATAAAGTATGGAAAACGTATTTTGATGGGGGCAAAGAATCAACAAGGAGCAGGTGTGAGAATCATCCTCATATCTCCCGAGAAAGGAGAAATCCCAATTACCATTTGACTAGATTTTGCATGCTCAAATAATGTGACCGAGTATGAAGTACTCATACAAGGCCTAAAAATTTTGAAAAATCTAGGGGCATCGTGTATTGAAGTCTTTGGAGATTCTATGCTTGTCATAAACCAAGTTTCAAAAATTTGGCAAGTCAAAAACAAAAAACTCATACCCTATCACGAATTGGCAACTCAATTGGTCGATTCCTTCAAATCATGGACACTCACCCACATAGGTAGAGAGGACAATACCATAGCAGATGCCCTCTCATCCCTGGGCTCATCTTTAAGGGTTGACCCCACCATGGGAACCCAATCCTTAGAAATTTGGCACTCACCCACTTCATCCACCCACGATTTGGAGATTTGCCAAAATTACAAAAATTCCATGGAAAAACCTTGGTTTCTAGACATTAAAAACTTTTTAGAAAATAGAGGATTTCCCGAATTTGCTTCTTCCAAAGATAAAGCTTTTATTCAAAAATTTTCAACCCGATATGTGATTTTGGGAGGAATACTTTACAAAAAGAGTTTTATCGGCATCTTGTTGAGATGTGTAGACCTTGATGAGACTAGGACCATAATGCATAAATTCCACGATGGGGAATGTGGAGGACATGTCAATGCAAATATGATGGCCATGAAGATACTTAGGGCCAGCTATTTTTGGTCCACCCTTAAGCAAGATTGCCATGATCATTTAGGAAATGTTATCAATGTCAAGTGCATGGACATGCCATTCATATCCCATCGTCTACCTTGCATTCCATTGTAAGCCCATGGCCCTTCACCATGTGGGCATTCGCTATCATAGGACCATCTCCCCAATTGCATTGAATGGACATAGGTTCATCTTAGCAGCCGCCAAATATTTTTCTAAATGGGTTGAAGCTACCTCCTTGGCTAATGTCCAAGGACAACATGTAGTGGCATTCATTACGAAAAATATCTTGGCTCGATTTGGAGTTCCAAGAGACCTAGTGTCGGATAATGACACCCCTTTCAAGAATGAGAAGATGGAAAAGTTATGTAATACCTATGGCATAACTCAATACTTCTCATTGCCCTACTACCCTCAAGGCAACGGCCAAGCCGAAGCCATGAACAAAACTCTCATAAGCATCATTGAGAAAACCTTAGAGAAGGGTAGAACATGGTATGAGAAGCTTGATGAAGCCTTATGGGTTTATAGAACTTCCATCCAAACACCCACCAATGCCACACCATTCGAGTTGGTCTATGGTACAAATGTCATACTTCCTATTCATATCAAATTGCATTCATTTCATACATCACTTGCACTTGACCTACCCCTAGAGATTTTACAACATGCTAGAATGGCTGAGCTTGATTTATTAGATGAGAAAAGGTTCCTTGCTATGGATCATGCACATGCATACTAGCAAAGGATAGCCCAACATTATGAAAAGCATATGAAGGCTCGCCACTTCAAAGTGGGAGACCTTGTATTGAAAATCATCCACCACTGTGGCCCACATCCACTTGGAAAGTGGTGGCCCAAGTGGGATGGTCCCTATGTTGTAAGGGGAACAACCACCAACAATGCATATTGGTTGATTGATGTTGAGGGTAGAAATTTAGTAGACACTATAAATACCCAATATTTGAAAAAATATTATGTATAGGGTCTATGTTAAATTTCTTTTGAAAAGATTTTAAAATGGATCTCTTTTGAACTTCTTGAAAGAAGGATGAAGATTGATCGTATGGCCCTGAATGAGGAAATCCATGTTTTATGAAAAGTAGAGTTTTCAGAGATTATTTGGTGACATTCCAAAAATCCTTGGATTACAAAATAAGGCCTTGTTCAAAATAGTAAAATATTTTCAAATGGTAGATGCTATCATGAAATGGGAAGATCTTCGTTGAATCGAGTAGCCAAAGGGATAAGTTTTTCCCCATTTTACTTCTCTCTCCCAAAAGGAAAATTAGAAAAATCAAAAGAAAAATATAATACAAAAACTCCTCCAAAAAGAGGTCTTCCTTCAAATAGAAAGAGGGAATACAAAAATTCCTCCAAAAAGAAAATAATTTTCCATCTCTATGCCTTAAACCACGGGACGCTTTAGAAGGGACCGTGGTAACTCTTTTCGAAATCCCTATAACTCATCCCAATGGAAAAAGGTTTATCCATGAAAATCCTAAAGTAAGAATAAAATCTACTTATTTGGATTTCATTTTGTTTGAGAATTAGACTTTGTTGTATGGAAAATAGAATTTTGAAATGTTTTCCAAAATCTCCTACAAAACCTTTGCTAAGTAACGGGTATTGAAACCCAAATGAGGGAAAATATGAAAAATCGGAAGTCCTTTTGATTGAAGCTAAAAGGAGTCCCCTTTTGAAAATAAATTTTGAAAACCCGAAGTGTCAAATGACATGGGATTATCCTACTTGGGGCAGTCGGCCTTCATAGGCTCTGCCCAAGCTCATTCATCTCTTAAGTGAGTCTCTAAAACCTCACACTCCATTTGCGTCACACACCATGCATGCATCCGAAGTCATCCATGCATGATCATGTTTAGGACAAACACCCAAGGTAGGTCACGTCCCCTTTGGCTGAAATCCCCTCCTCTATAATCCAAGAAAAGAGATTTTATGAAATAAAAGATGATTTATATTCTCAAGAATAATTCGGGAAGTAAATCAAAAAGGGTATTTTCTTCTTTTCCATTATCCAAATAAATTTGGATTAATGTCAAAGAGGGATATCTATAAACACCCTAAATAAAAAAAAATTCCTAACACTCCCATTTTCGAAAATTCAAATGATTTAAAACCTTTTGTTTTAAATGAAAAGTTCAAATCTTTTAAAAATATTTCAAATTAAAGGTTTTAAATTGAAGTTAAAAAGCTCAAATGATTCAAGCAAATCAGGCGAACAGGTGGGGCCCAATTCAATCCAAGATCGAGCTCACAAAGGATAAAGCTCAGAAGCAAGGAAGTGACCACGTCAAACCATATCTCCATCAAAAGCAAATCAAATAGGCTAGCTCTCACAAGGTAGTTCGAGTGTTTATCTTATCAAGTCAAAGTCGATCCATAATTTGCTTAAATGAAGGGCCAAGACTAGCCGGTTTTTACAAGATGAAATAGATTGAATTTGGAGGGGGCTAATTCCAAAGGTTTATCAAAGTTTTATCCAACCCATACGAACACCCACAAATGTCACACCATTCAAGTTGGTCTATGGTACAAATGTCATACTTCCCATTCATACCAAATTGTATTCATTCCATACATCACTTGCACTCAACCAACCCCTAGAGACTTTACAACATGCTAGGATGGTTGAACTTGATTTGTTAGATAAAAAAAGGTTCCTTGCTATGGATCATGCACATGCATACCTGAAAAGGATATCTGGCATTATGAAAAGCATATGAAGGCTCGCAACTTCAAAGTGGGAGACCTTGTATTGAAAATCATTCACCATCGTGGCCCACGTCCACTTGGAGTGTGGCGGCCTAAGTGGGATGGTCCTTATGTTTTAAGGAGAACAACCACCAACAATGCATATTGGTTGATTGATGTTGAGGGTAGAAATTTAGTAGACCTTATAAATGCCCAATACTTGAAAAAATATTATGTATAGGGTCTATGTTAAATTTCTTTCGAAAAGATTTTAAAACGGATCTCCTTTGAATTTCTTGAAAGAAGGATCAAGATTGATTGTATGGCCCTAAATGAGGAAATCAATGCTTTATGAAAAGTAGAGTTTTCAAAAATTATTTGGTGACATTCCAAAAATCCTTGTCTTACAAAATAGAGCCTTGTTCAATATAGCAAAATATTTTCAAATGGTAGATAATATTATGAAATAGGATGATCTTGGTTAAATCGAGTAACCAAAGGGATAAGTCTCCCCATTCTACTTCTCTCCCCAAAAGGAAAATTGGCAAAATCAAAAGAAAAGATAATACAAAAGCTCCTCCAAAACGAGGTCTTCCTTCATTCAAATAGAAAGAGGGAATACAAAAATTTCTTTGGAAGAGGTTTTCTCTTTGAATGAAAAAAAAAGAGAACATGAAAAAAATCCTCCAAAAAAAAAGGAAAAGGAGGCCCTCCATGTTGATAGAAAATAAAAAATGCCAAAGCTCAAAAAAAGTAATTTTTCATCTCTTTGCCTTAAACCACGAGACACTTTAGAAGGGACCGTGATAACTCTTTCCTAATCCCTACAACTTATCCTAATGAAAAAAGGTTTATCCAAGAAAATCCTAAAGTAGGAATAAAATCTACTTATTTGGATTTCATTTTGTTTGAGAATTAGACTTTATTGTGTGGGAAATGGAATTTTGAAATGTTTTCCAAAATTTCCTACAAAACCTCTATTATGTAGTGGGTATTGAAACCCAAATGAAGGCAAATATGAAAAATTGGAAGTTCTTTTGATAGAAACAAAAAGGAGTTTCCTTTGAAAACAAATTAAAAACCTGAAATGTCAAATGACATAGGATTGTCTTACTTGGGACAGTCAGCCTTCATAGGCTTCTCCTCAAGCTCACCCATCTCTTAAATGAGTCTCTAACTCCACACTTCATTTACATCACACATCATGCATGCATACATCCAAAGTCGTCCATGCATGATCATGTTTAGGACAAATGCTCAAATATGAGTCAAGTCCCCTTTGGCTAAAATCCCCTCATATACAATCCAAGGAAAGAATTTTATGAAATGAAGGATGATTTATATTCTCAAGAAAATTTGGAAAATAAATCAAAAGAGTGTTTTCTTCTTTCCCATTATCCAAATTAATTTGGATTAATGCCAAAGAGGGGCATCTGTAAACACCTTAAATTAATTTTTTCTGAAAATACTCCAAAATTTGAAAACTGACTTGTTTTAAAACTTCTAGCTTTAAAATGAATTTTTTAAAGTCTTTAAAATAAAGATTTTAAAAGGTTTCAAAATAAAGTTAAAAGTATAAAAACCTAGAAGATTGGAGTAAAACAGATTGATAGGTGGGGTCCGCTTCGAGACAGGGATGATTTCGCGAAGGATAAGCCAGAAATCAAGGATGAAGATCAAGTCAAAACAATATCCTCACTAAAGATCAAATCAAGAATGGACAGCCTCATCAAACCCATCCCAATTGAACCCAGTGCTAGATATGAGTAGTTTGAATTAAACATCAAGCCTTGTTTGAACCGAATGTTTTTAATTCAAACCAATATTAGATTCTTCTAGCCTTGTTCATCCTATATTCTTGGGCCAAAATTCAACAAATCACTTTCTTATCTAGCCATTGATCAAGTGAAGGAATCAACAAATGCAAGCAAGGACCGGCCGATTTGAAGTAAGGGTTCAAGGCACATAGTCAGTTATGGCTAGGTGCACCCAATCAAGTCCACAACCAGCCCACATGGGGTTGGTCCATGGCTGACCAAAAGGGGACCACTCCTCTCTCTCTTCCACGTGAAGACCATGAAGAAATGGATCAAATTGGATCTTGGGCCACCCGCCCCATGGAAAGACCTAGAAAGGCCCTCCTTGGCCTATAAATAGAGGCCAAGGGGGGGCGTGAACATCATCTTCATCATCTTGGGAGTTAGTGCACTTTGGGTTGTTGGAGTGAGAGAATAGGTTGCTAGGGAGAGGCTTAGAGAGGGAAGAGGGTGTTAGTATCAAGGCTCTTGGGTTTGAGTGAGAAATTTGAGTGAAAAGTTAGGAAAGAGATCGCCGAGCACCATTTTTGGAGGCCATTTTCATGGGAATCCGGGTAAGTGTTGGTTCTAACTTGATTAAATCTTCATCTTTTCTCATTATTCAATTAAAAAGGGGTTGTATTAATGGAGCTTTGTCTCCCCCCATGATGTAATAGAAGTAGATGTGCTGAAATTTTCCTTTCCTTTGCTTATGCACTCTATGTGTTTGAGTTCTTGATTCTACCCCAATATATGCTATAAACACTCTATATCTTCTTATCCCTTCTATGCTTAAGCTATTAAATACATTTCAATTCATTTTCCTTCAGCATTTAATTTCAGTATATTGTGTTATTGCACTTTGATTCAAGTGAGTTTTGCAACACGTATGTTCTAAAACCTGAAAACTGATTTTTAGCATCCTTGTATATATTGATTATCTGATTTTTTATTTCTGAACCACTACTCTAAACCCTCCAAAATTTTGCATACTATATCTACACACACAGGCCCACTCCTAATAAAATTTTCAAGAATTTTAGAATCGTACAACCACATAATTAAAACAGTGAAAGATCAGGAAAAATTTTACAAACTATCTGTCCATTCGGTTTTTCTGCAATAGAGCTTGAGTATTAATTCCATAACTCTATCTGTAGTTATTTAAAATCAATAATTCTTGATTCATTTGAAATCTTACATCTACAGCTTTTAAACAAGACAAAATTCACTAAATTTGGAACTCTAAACATCGAGATAAAGACTCATCTTTGAGTCTTTATATTTCTATAACAGAACAATTCTGGGTGTCTGAGGAGAGGCACTTCTTTGAATTAATTCTACAACATCATAACTCCGAATATAAATCTGAAAAATGTCCTAGACTCTTCACATCTCAGACTTAATCCCGTAAAATTTTGGTGATTTGTGGAGGTATTTAAGGCATTCAAAGAGATTCGGGAAACAAGTCCTAAAAATAGAGTTTTCTGTTTTTCAGAACTTGTACATTTTTTAACTTAAAAACTAAGTGCACTTGTTTGTCATTCTTCAACACCTTGTTTTCACGTGAATTTGGAATATCACCTATCTATTTGGAATCCCTAAGTGCTTAGGCTGACCCTTGAGCATCAGTTCAAGAAGGCCTAAGGCGAAAAGAGTCCGCTTATTTACAATCACCCAATCGAATTTAACTTTTGCTAGTTTTAGAAAATAGCTGGCACGCTCACACACAAAGTAGAATTGAAAGTTTTGCTTCAAGTATCTACATAGGCTTGGAGTGAAAATTTCATATTTACAGTTACGTATAGAAAAATGCAGATTGTTAAAATTGAGAGGTGCATCAGGTATTCTATGTGACAAAAGATATTATTAAAGTCAAAAGGTAAATGTTATAGACTACTAGACCTGCTATGCTATATACAAAAGATATCTATGGCAAAAATAAAGATGTTGAGATAGATGTGTATGATAAGGAATGATTGTGCAACTAATAAAGTTATCAAAAACAAATCAAGGATTCCACCAATAGATAACAAAATGAGAGAAAATTATGTAAGTTGTTTGAATGTATGGAAAGGCATTTAAAGGAAGCTCTAGTAAGTAAGAGTAGGAAACTATACAGTAAAAAAATTAAAAGAAGAAAAACAAGACCACAAAAGTGTTAGAAGGAAATAATAGTGGATCATCTTGCTTATTTCGAGTTAACTATTAGCATGGCATAGGATCATGCTCTACTATATAGTTAACCTTGTCTAGTATGGGAAAAAGGCTTAGTTGTTGTTTGAATTTAATGAAGAAAACCAGTTCTAATGGCCTATTTCAAAATTCATGAAATGTTATCTTAAACCCTGAATTGTGCAACAGTTTGTGCCAACAATAAATCTAGGGGGCATCATGTTCAATTTTGAATCCCTATAACACATTATCTAGCTGGTGATTTAAACCTGTTCCATGCATGATAGATACAAGTTGGATATTTATCCAAAGGTGTCCAAATCTCGTTTGCAGGAAATGAAATCACATATAGATATGGATAGATTGTTCAATGGGAACTTCATTCCAACTTACGACAAGTCCAGACGCATAACTCAGTGGGCCCCAACCTCCCACCATGCCAAACTGACCAGCCCTCAGTAGATCCTATGGAGGGCGCCCTTGTACACATTTGTTAAATAGGCCCCTAACTTAGTTAAGCTGCATATTCGAGGCTCCACATAATGAACCTGACTCAACCAAATTTTACTCTTCAGGTTCTATATTGATTCATATACTCCAGCCGCAGCGCAAATCCCATTTTGAACATGCATTTGGTTTGGTCGACCTATGCTTCCTAACCCACCTTTTGGTCGATACAATTGAGTCTTGGTTAAAACCTACTATGATTCTTGACTTAAGAAATCCTTGTCATACCTAGGCCAAACTTGTTCAACTCCATACATTTTATATGAGTATTTTATATATTTATAGATAATATGTGTATATAGAGAGAGAAAGAGATAGACATGTTTAAAGAAAAAGTAACTAGAAATTAAAACTATCAAGAAAAACAATAGAAAATAAAGACTTTAACTTAGTCGAAAAAAGACAATATATGGGATACAAGTTTGATCATTTGGTTACTACATATGACATAGAAGTTAAGATTGGAACATATTACGTCTTTAAAAGGAAATTTTTAAATATCCATGGTCAGCTTTTTTATAGTGATAGAAAAATTGATGGAGATGTCACAAATTTAATTAATGCAGGTTGGTAAAAATAGAGAGGTGCATTAGGTATCTTATGTAATAAGAAGATACTAACAAAATTAAAAGGTAAATATTATAAAGCAACAATTAGACCCACTATGTTATATGGTGCTCAATGTCGTGTAGTTAATCATCAACATGTAGGTTCCCTTTTTAGGAAAATAATTGTACAACTTTTATGTGATGATAAATCTGAGTATGAAGCATTTTGTGAATTCAATGAACCATCCATATACCTCTCCAAATCTAGTTTACCCTGAAGGTCTTCCATTTTCTTGTAACTCTTGAAGTCACAACGAATCTGGAATTGAAGAGGCCTAAGTTTAAACAGGAACCAGCACTTTAATCTTTCTTTTCAGACAAAAATGACCCAAATAGCAAGCTTGGGCAGCGGATTCTAAATTATGGCAACCATGTTTCATGAATTCTACCTATGACAAATTTCACATGTATTTACTTTCATTTTACAGAAATGCAACACATTTGTATCCTCAGTCTCTCATAGACTTAAAATCATATACATGTTGTATGTTAAGCAGCACACACATATGTATGTGTGCAGTGGTGGACCCAGGAATTTTTTTGGGTGAGGCACACTTGTATTTCATGTCTCTCGGAAAATTCAAGGACTTGTATTCAATCTAGAAAACCTGGACCCTTAGGCTCAAGCGACATTTTTTTTTGCAGATTTTGAGTGAGACACATTTCTCACCTCGCCCTAAAGTGGGTCCATCACTGTATGTATGCATGCATATATGTATGTATGTATGTATGTATGTATGTGTTTTTTAACATGAGTAACACAAGAGATGAGGTTTATTTACTGTTCTTATGGTTTATATATGTGTATAATTGATATTGCATCACAAACTAATTGCAATCATAAAATGTTTATCATAGAGTTAGTTTGTCTCCATTATGGTTTCTAGAAAATTATATGTGTGGCTATAAAACACATTTACATTTTGTTTTTGTGTAATTATGTTTTTGAGAGCGCTAAAGATGATTTAGAGAAAAAGTTATTACATCCAACAGGAGCTGTGGATTTCCACAAGCGTGCCTATTTGTTGGACATTTCAACTTTGGGGCCTATCCTATGAGCTCACTTGATACATCCACCTAATTCACAAAATGCTTCATGCTCTTTTCTTCACCCGGCTATGAGACCTTACCTTTGCTTGGACAAGAGTGTGTGTGTGTGTGTATATATATATATATATATATATATATATATATATATATATATATATATATATATATATATAGAGAGAGAGAGAGAGAGAGAGAGAGAAATTAGTCTATACGAACATCCGCTTAAACATTCTCAAAGATCTCAATTGTTAGATCAATGAGATCGACGGATAAAATTGAAATTTGAACAGCAAAAAGGTACATTCATATTATTTTGTTTTTTGCTTTAAAGATCTCAACTATTGATCTTACCAATCGAACGGTTGAGATGTTTAAAAAGATTAGAGCAAGGATGAGTTTGTCTTAAAGATAATATATTTAATTATATGCTTTCTCTCTATTATATATATATGGTACATGCTATACACTTAATACCTATCTATTTATCTATGTGTGTGGCGTGTGTTTGTGTGCTTTAGGGACCCGCCACCTATTCTCATGAAGAGATGTGGCATCAATGATTTGTAACTGTTTATTAAATAATATATGCAGCTTTGTCAGTTTGTATCTGTAATCTCATGAGAAGCACTTGTTCATTCAATTCTGGTTTGGTGTAGATCATTTGCTGATCTTCTTGAGAGCTGTCGTACTTGCCATTATAGACCACAGCTCATCCTCAACTCCAACTTTACTCTTCAAATATAGAAAAAAATTCACAATAATACTTTTTTATTGAAATAAAATAATAAGTTTCATATGTGACGGTGTCACCGCCACCATAACATGTTATCAAATTATTTTCGATGTGGACAAGCAAAGGGAATCTATAGCTTCAATCTATTCATTAGCACATGGATTTCGCTTTTGCAGCCTCCATGAATCTAACTTGTAGACAAAAATCACGTGGAGATTTCCCTTTCGAGAAAAAGCGAGGGCACAATTTCAAAACACGTTCAACACATTGGAAGCCGTGTAAATGAAGGATGAAGGAAATCAATAGGACCTGCCATTCCAATTATTTAACCATTCAAATACATATTGAATTCTTTCTGTCTTTCACTACCATGTCCAGGTAATCCATGCCACAATAAATGTTTAAAAGTATTGTTGCTTTGGTAGGCGGACAGTTTTTTGTCCTTTTCCAATAGTCAAGTGGATGGAAATGATGTCACAACCTGCATCAACCATTCAACTTGAGTGCAGCACGCTGAACACTAAGACTACCAGAGTAGGCAACCACAAACACAGCTTTGCAGGTTGCGGGCAAACACTACACTACTTAGCTGGTGCCGAAGTAACGTTGAGTATTGGCACGGGAATACCAACACTACTTCTTTAGGTAGTAAAGTTGGGGGTTGGCATGCGGAACATTAACATGACTGCTGTTATGTAGTTTCACTTCGTTAAGTCGATTTAAATACTTTGCTTCACTTCACTTTATTCAGTTAAATAGATTACGTATCCTTCACTTTGCTCAGCCAGCTTTTGAGCTGAACATAGTTTAAATTGAAATACCGCTTCACTTCGTTCAAGCTTCTTTAGCGTCACTCGCTGCACTCACTTTAATGCTTCACTTCGGTAAGTTATTCCTTTGATGTTTCCACATCAAAGAATCGGTGACATGTGAAAGAGGACAACATAAGCCACCTATAGCTAGTTAGGCAGCACCATCACCATCGATTGATGTTTGTTACAGTCTGAATGCATAATAAATGAAAACAGCTCATATATACGTACTAAATGTATAACATGTGAGGCGATTCGCCGCCCACGGACCGGAAAAAAAAGGTAGAATACCAAAATTGCGATTTTAGATCCTACTTGTTCTTGGTCAGCATAGGTTCGCTTGAATTCGGCCATTTTTCTGCAGCATGGTATTTTGAATGCTCGTTCAAGATTGAGAAAGTGAGTCGTCCCCTTTATGTCACAAGAGTAAAAGTATACTTGCTAGTCCTCGTGAACACCGAAATACTTTATTTAGACGCCCACAAATTCTTTGGCCTACATCATGAGGCATAACTTTTCGGTCATTCTTACGTATTTGTTCTTCATCTAGGATTCGCGCTGTATGTGCAAGATTAAATTGTGGTCGTTTCCTACCACAAGTTATATTTCTACCAAGAAACTCGTATTCTGCTCGCAGAATTATTTGCCTTGGCCAGTCTTAACAAAGTTCTTTGTAATGTGGCACAATACTTTACCTTTTTGCCTTGTTTTTCAGTCAGTGCAGTTGTTCGAAACAGTAGTGGTAATACAACTGTTGCAGCTGTTAGAAATGAATTAAAGGCGATGGCTGAAAAATTTCTTGTTGAACCATCACTCTAACTAAGTAACCATGGCGAATGTAATATCTCCATAAGTATCATAAGAACAACGTTTTTGCAACTTGGAAACCATCACCGTAAACCCAAAAACCATCTCCAAAAGTTGAGAAGATGGTTGACTATTTCTCCCTGTCAAAAGTAGAAACATCGTCAACTACTAGTCACCATGAAGGCTTCTCTATGCCAAAAGTAGAAACACCGTCAACTACTGGAGTAAAATATACCATACACTAGACGTAAGGGCAATCGGTAAATTGATTAAATTGTGTGGTGTATGAGCAGTGATCGGTATATGGATTCTTAGTCATCATTGAGCTCAATCTTGTATCAGTATTAGCATTAACTTTAAAAATGTTGAATCTGTTGAGTGTATGGGATATCTTAATAAATGATGTTGATCCTTAATGTGAAGCATGTTCTTTCTTTTCAATCTTCATATCAATCACATCTACTCCTATGGAGGGAGTTTCTCGTGTGTTGAGAACCATAAGAGTTATTATGTAATTGTGTGTTAGGGACACTCTTTTATATTACACACTTCATAAATGTGATATTTGAGAACTAGAAAAGTTTCTCAAAAACTAATAGAATTTCTCGAGAAACAAAAAAGTTATCTTGAAAATTAGAAAAACTTTATTAAGTTAAATAAGTTGGATCCAACAATCTCCTGCTTGACTTATCTAACTTATCCTATACTAGGATTCACTTTATATAAACCGACCACTATCCAATTGTCAATGAAACTCACTAACCATATTTCAAAAATAACTATCCTCATAAATGCTAATCATAGCGTTAACACAAACTTTTTTGGTGTATGTCCCTTTCAATACCAAGATATCCAAGATTGAAGTTATAATCAAATGCCTAATATGGTGGTAAAACTTTTATGAATAAATAAATCAAATGTCATAACAAAATAACAAAGTTTATTCACCTAAATTTAGCTAATGATAAATAGTTCTCCAAAGAAACTACACAACAAATATTATTAATACAAGTGTGATATCACATAACAAAATAATGTCCAAATCATCATAGCAAAACCTCAAAAGAACTTATTAAATCCGTCTTAAGCATCGCCCATTATAGGTACCTAGTAACAATGTTTTAGTAAGGAGATCAACTAGCATGAAATCAATCTCAGTATTCTCAATAGACATCAAATGATCTCTAATTCTCTCTTTCACAATGAAGAATTTGACCTCCATGTATTTGCAAGAACTGGAGCTCTTGTCGTTGTTAAAGAATTTGAGTTCAGCTTCATTATCACAATGTATCTTTATGGGTTTTTATCTAGAGCTCATGACTCTCAAGTATGTAATGAAGTTGTATAACTAAATTGATGTCATATAGTAAGTTATATATTCAACTTCAATGCTATATGCAATAATTGTCATCTTCTCAGTAGTTGACCATGATATGTCACCCCCAACAAGTAGGAAAATATATTTAGAAGTAGATTTCTTAGTATCAATATACCCTGTGAAGTCTAAATTAGAGAATCCTACAATCCCTAGTTTATATATCTATATATAAGCATGAGATCATTAGTTCCTTGCAGATAGCTCAAGGCCTTGTTTGGCAATTGCCAATAAGAAAGTCGAGGGTCACTTTGATATCTACCAAGATATCAAATGACAAAAGCTAGTACATAGCCATGATGTATTCCCTTATATTTCCTTTTTATAAATAGCACGTGATAGTGAGTTTTTGAATCAAGGCACTTGTTTTAACTTTATCATATCCAACAAACTATTTCTCAATCATATCCATATAAAATAGTACGTTGTAGCATATATGAAAGAGATAGTATGTTGAACCATTCACATTTTTCATACTCAACCTTCGCATCTACACCACTTTAGTCACTGGGTGCTTCAAGAGTATCCACCCGAAAATAAAAATTTAAGTCCATCAAGCCCAATTGAAACATTATAGATTCCTTCCACTCAAAAAAGTTTATACCATTTAATAAAGGTACCCAAATTAGATCCTTAAACATGTAATGATAGAAAATATACATGCTAAACTTTAACAATGGCATCGTTATAACCTTATGTTGGTAGAGTAACATAAACTTAGCTCTATTTGCATCACGTTTATGTCACATTATATCGTTGAATACTAAAATATCACATATTATGAATACAAATAAAACTATTTCACCCATTTAGATATAAGCGTAACAATCCATGTTGGTGGATAGTTGCTAATCTAATTTATTTAAATGCAAATTGAAAACATCATCCTCACTAGATCTCAAATTTCAATAAAACTTGATCTAGACTTTATGTAATTAAACAATTAATATTTCATAATTGGGATCACTTGATGAGAAAACCAAATCATCCGAACTAAAGGTCATTACATGGTGTTCCATAATCTCGTAGAAAATTGAACAAAATGTGTAAAAAAAATTAAAGCATGTTAAATCACTTTATAACATATGAAAAATAATAATACATGTCTATTGTAACATAAAACAAAAAAAACAAAAATAGTGCACTACTAGATGTAGGTCCAATTTGTCCTCAAAAATGTAATTTTGTATAATATTTATCCATTAAACAAAATATGAAGAAAACACATGGATAAAAATAATAATATTTTAGATACAACTCCAGACTTAATCACCTTCAAACATACTTCATAAAACCAAATTAACATCGAATCACAATATTAATGACTTAAAATAAAACATGGTTTATTATAATACAAAAGTTTGTAGAATCTAGAAATTCTCTATTTTCTAGTGATTTTTATAATTTTGTTTATAATCATGGCCAAAAAACATCTCAATATGCAAACAAATTGACCTTATTGATGAGAAATCTCATGGAAAAAGTAAGTGAGAAAATTAACTAAAAATCAATAACATAATCTGATGACACTTGTTGAATCATATGGGACTCCCTGATATGTCATTGATGTGAAAACATGTCCTTTCTTTTCAATCCCACAACAATCACCTATGCTCGTTTGGAAGGAGTTTTTTGTGTGTTGAGAACTAGAAGAGGAGAGAGCTTCGGGTCTAATTTGCATAGAGAATCCTTTTGGCCTCTGTGCAATGGAAGAGCGATTGTCACATTTCATGGTCCTATTTTTCTTTGTGTTTGCCCTTGCGGCCATACGCATGCCAATCATCGAATCGATTATGTGAACGGTTTTCTCAACATATAAGCCGAAAAGTCAAGACATCAACTCTAAACCTTTATAAAATTTAAACTGTTTATGACGTAGTTTTCAATTATCTAAACTCTAGGCTTTTTAGCAACGAAAGGTCACATCTTGAAGCCTCAAAACTCCACCTTATCTTGAGACTCTCTCTCCATTTATATACATAGTATAATTGTTCCATGTTATTGATAACTGAGTTACATCGTTTAAGGGTTGAACGATTCAACTCAAACATGATACCCAGTCTCGAAATTGATGACTACCACGACAAGTCTTACAGACTTTTGTAGCATAGCTGCTGAGAAACTTCCTCGCCGCTTGACGTATTCTTTTTAAGGAAACCTCTGAAGAAATAAAAACCTTTTAATTTAGGACACGGTTCTGAAAATTCTGAGAGGAGATCCCGCGTAGCAACTGAAAAGGAGAAATGCGGTATCACAAGCACGACTCCCCACACTACAACAGTTACATCCTCATAAGCAACGATAATTCTCGGTAAGTTTCAGTTGATACATCCTCTCAATTAGTAACCAAAGCTGAACAAACCAGTTGTTTTATGCGGCTTCATCAGTCGTAATGAAAGCATAAATGTAACAATATACATGAAGAAAACTTTTGATATTTGGTTGAAAAAGTCAAAATAGTTGCCTTAAATTCATAAGGTATAAAAATTGTACACATCGTATGTAACTGCAGAAATCAACGATAAAATCTATAACCGCCAATACAGCATAAACATTACTTACCACATCACCCATTGCATTGAAATTGTGCTATTTTACTTCAAAATTTGTCAAGTAATCAACCAACCGACTCCATTAGCTGATGTGTAAATTATCATAAAGCCTCATTTATTCTATGAAACACAGACATTCTTGAACAGAAAAGGACGGCAGGCCATGCAAGAACCAACGAGCACGAGATGGAATGAGAGCGTATGCCCCATGTTCAACGTTTAGATGGGAGCTTGATTTGACTAAACGATAACTACATTCCTGCAACGGCTTCGAAATGAATCACCTTTTCAAATCATATTTGATAATGATCACCGTCTTCATAAATACCAACCAGGCAAAAGCACCAATTGAGATAATCATTGCTTGCATTAGATGTGTAGAATGCATCCAAAGAACTAGATCCAATCACGGTGCCGTATTAAAAATCTGTGCAGCCAAAGTATGACTAATCCTGGATGTTAGCAATGTATGAGCCCTAGATACTTTCTTTATAAACTTGTTTGAGTGACATAAGATGTAATAGAACAAGATATGCATCTTTGCGAATTATTGCTTACTTTACATGATACTACTGATAAAAAATTAAGCTCATGGAGATCCACCGATTCTCATTTCAGGAGCACCTGTTGCAGATATTGATTTTCTGTTTTTCATCTCCTAACATGTAAGAAAAAGAATATGGTGTGGCATTGACATCCTAAAATCAGCGATTGTAGCCTCAAAATCCTTACAACTTGTCCTGGTAGTAGTGTGCAGTGCCAAGCATTAGGGCAACGGTAGCACCCTGGGCAACCACACGAGCTCGCATTAGTTTCTGGCCAAGCTGTGAATTTCCTTGACGGAAACTAATCAAGCCCGCAGTTAGAACTCCAGCGGTTAGGAGCACACCTATAAACTTGAAACCATGAGTGACAGCCAAAGTTCCTCATCTTACATCACTAATATTCATTACAGAAATATAATGTACACTCAATCTCTTGATCTACAAATTCACCAAATTGATTTTATATATTTGTCCATTGGTAAAAAAAATTGCAGTGATAAAAGTTAATCATAAGTCACCTACACCATCTCATGAAGAAACTAAACACGGCAAACCATTCATACAGAACGTCTAATGCGTTGAAGTGAGGCTTCGAACATATGTAAAAATAAAAAAATATTTTGGAGTTGTCTCATCTTTATTTTCTTGTATTTAGGCAGATGAGACAATTACCTGCAAACTAATGCCAATAAAATTTGTTGTTTTCCAGATGTCATCTCCAAGCATTATAGCTTTAATGGTGGTGTGATCAACGCTGGCAAGACACTAAGACATGAATTAAAATGAAAGGGCAACAATATGTGTTATCGTGCAGATACTCTTCGCTTGGTACTTTTAGTTTTCATTTTTCCACGAGTCAAAGTTGGATTCTTTCCTTGCATGGAATAGCAGAAAAGCTTATGAGAAACCATCACTAATGGGTTGACCACACGAACTTCTATGTTTAGTAGTCTCCCTTGGGTATGTAACACCGTATTCATGGTGCAGAAAGTTCACAAACAAATTAATATATAAATACAGTGGTAGACGGAATCACAACCAATACCGTGGAGAACATAGGTCTCAATCAAAACGCTATTGCGGGTGACGATTAGCGGGCGACCCATTAGGGTCGCTATCAGCATAGCGGACCACTATAGCACTGGTAGCGGACATTCGTATTTGGGTTGAGTCAATTGGACCGACCCGAACCAACCTACTTAAATAAGTTAAAACCCTTGGGCCTCAGCCGTGTCTTCTTTTTCGCGCCTCTCTCCCACCTCTCGTCTCTCAGCTGCCTGTCTCTCCCATTGGCCGCCTCTTAGTTGCCTCTCTCTCCCACCTCTCGGCGGCCACCGGCGGCTCTACGTGACTATGTCCATCGGCTACCTCCGTTGCCTGTCTCTCCTACCTCTCGGTTGCCACCGGCTGCTTCTGCTTAACCATGTCCACCGACCGTCTCTGCGTGAATGTATCCACTGGCCGCCTCTACGTGACTACGTCCATCGATTGCCTCCACTTGTTGACAAGAGGTGGTGTTACTGTGCCCTAAGAAAGCTTATTTATTCTTAATGCATCAATGTGATATGCTGAAGTTTTTCCTTTATTTACATAAGAATATTGAGTTGAGGAACCCGACAAGATGCGAGTATAACTCCTGACCCCTCTGACAGAGGCAAACCCCTGGTAGGTGTCTTATGCACCATTATGGCAAACACTAAATTTTTTACTTGAAACTTCCATGTCTATGTCAAGTACCAAGAAATTATTTCATTTCTTTACCTTTATTTTTTCTACTTCTTTATAATTTATTTATTCTGATTTTTATTATAGTGACTATGGAATCATCAGTAAGTGCATCCGCTTGTTATCCAAGTAGCAGTGGTACTGGTTGTAAAAAATTAAGTGTATATTAAACAATTAAGTGTGATTGTAATTGAATTTTGATGTATGATATATAACTTATTCTTCCATCTAATGCATCGAGGTTCAAGAATCTGATTGCTTCTCTTGTCTTTGTGAATCTTCTCCATAGATTGCTATGTAATTTATTCTTTCATTTAGTGTACTTGTTCCTGCATTTGTGCTTCTAAATATATATACCTTAACCTTTTACTTTGTGACAACATGGTTACTAATTAGTGTATGTGAATTATTTTTTCACGTTCAATGCTCGTTATGGACAATTCTGAAGCAAAACATATAATGAGCATATATGCTCTCAAGAGTAAGAGAGAGGTCAAACTTGGTGATACCATATTCACCATACTTGAGTAAATAAGTAATTATATATATTTCTTTTAATTCTTTTGCTTAATGCTTAGAATAGCTTTGTTATATTTATGTTTTTATTTTCTAATTTAAGGTTAATAATTCAATATGCATTTGCCAAATGAAATTTATTGTTTTTTTCCTTAGAAGTTAGAAGTAGAATTTGTTTATTTAGTTTGATTCATATTTATGGAAGAAGTGGTTGTGTTGCACGACAGATTTTTCGATCTTAGCCATGGGACATATGGCTTCTTCCCCCTTCCAAACCAATCAACTTCGGCATCGACTTAAATTCTACATCTTTCTCCCACTCCAAATAACCATTTTGTTGTTCAACTCTTATCGAGACTTTATAAAGAAACAAATTAACGGTAAAAGGAGGGAAACGGACAAATTTCTATCTCGACAGCACCAAGCAACAAGATACAAAACGATATCAAGTCCCTTGTTTGGCTCACGGATGACCATATATTGTAGTTTCTATGAAAGAACATAAAAGCACAATGAAAATAGGGAAACTAATTTGAAAACGATAACAAAAGGAAGAATCCAAGATCGTTCAAGCACAACCATACAGAATCAACGGAAATACAAAAGAATATATTTATAAATCAACGAAAAGATGCAAATCAGGACCATGAATACTGCTGAAATGGAGAAACAAAAGTTGCTGCACTCAGATCAGAGGATGGAGAAAACGAAAAGAGAGATTACCGATCGGGACCAATGGGTTCTTGATGGGCTTCTTGTGATCCAGCAGATCCTCAAACTGAGGCACCCCGGATTCACTCGTCCCCATTTCTTCTCTCCGTTCTTCTTCTTACGCGGTCTGTTTTCCTCAAGACTCTTTCATTAGCAATGTTAGTGTTGAGCAACTCAACGCCCTTCTCTTCTGTCCCTGCTTGCTTTTACAGACCACGTGGAAGAAGGCGATCCAGGCTCTTCTACAGTCACACTGTTTAGGTTTAACGTGACCCGACCCGACCCGCTTGATTTTATCGTAAGGAGGTTTGGTAGTCTCCTACTCATAGATTTAGCCGAGTCTACTTCCGTTTTTGCTGGTTCTATGCGTTCCAGTTTTCAGTCTGGTTCTGATTCAGGCTCGAGAACGGTTCTGGTTTCTTGTTAAACCTTGCTTGCTCTAGTTTTATATGGTTTTTCAATCTCAATTTTATACTTTTGGTTTTTGCCTATAATAATGAAAAACTAATTAAATGAGTGAGTGGATAAACTAAATTGACTACTTGCTTGTACATGATAATTGTTGCTCCTTTGGTAGTAAAAATATCTTCAATGTACATGTCAATTGATGCTTGTCGCTGCTCATTTTCTTGTTATGTTGCTGTTATCAAATGATTGACACGGACTTGAGCTTCTAAGGTCTTCTGTTTTCACCTACATTAAAAACTTACTCTATGGCAGCAATTTAAAAATGTTCGGAAAAAATATCTTTTGTAATTGAAAAAGGTTTAGAAAAAATGTTCTTCAATGCTCTTTTCACCAGTATGAGATTGGATCCTTCTAGTGTAGCAATAGTGATTAATACTTTTGGATCTTTCTAGTGGAAGATATCACTTGCTTACAAATTCATAACATAAAGTTGTATCATAAATTTTTAATAAGAGTTACAACCCATCTAATTTTATCTAGGATCTACTCCAACTACAACGAAACACATATCTAGAATATATTTTTAATAGGAAAGATACCAATCCAGTTGTTGTATCTATGAGTTAATAGTCTATTTATACGTCATGTTATCAATCAACTCATCTAAAACCATTGAATTACAAACTTTCTCTAAAAGATAAATGTGGTAATCCTTTAAGTAAGACGGTGTGACCTTGAATCTTTTATTTCCACTTAAAGTTTCAGTTTGTTCTAGGTCATTTGGATCAGAATTCACAGGATTCAAGTGATGATGAATCCAGATTCACTAGATCATCAATACACTCATCATTATTTTCAAGAATGTCATTCTTAGTATCCTCTAAGAATTCAACATCTTTGCTTTCTATTAAACCATGGTCATTATGATAAAATCTATATCCCTTGAAACCTTTAGGCATCTAATAAAAACATATTTTAAGGACCTACTATCTTGCTTATTTGTAAATTGATCAAGGACTTAACATGTGCAATAGATCCCTACCTCCTGAGATACTAAAGTCTGGTTTTCTGTGAAATCATACTTTATATGGTACCAAGAATACATTCTTACATAATACTCTATTTAATATATACATGGTTATAGATATTGTTTCTTTCAAAAAACCTTTCATAGAGAAACATTTATTAATATAGACCTAGTCATATTAAAAAAGGTCATGTTATATCTTTCTGCTACACCATTTTGTGGAGGTGTCTTGGGTTTGTTTTTTTGTTTTTAGATATCAAAGTTTTTATAGTATTCTAATAATTCTCTAGAGGTGTATTCATCATCTTGATAAGACCTTAAGACTTTGATTGTTTGTTACAATTGATTTTCAACTTTTTGCTTATATTCATTAATATTTCAAGTGCCTTAAATTTATGTGCTAAGAGATATAAGCATTCATATCTCGAATAATCATCAATAAAGGTTATAAAATAAACCTTCTTATGATAAGATTTTACTCTAAAAGATCCACATATATTTCTGTGAATGATTTCTAATAAGATTGTTGTCCTAATTATTTCTTTAGGAAATTATTTTCTAGTCATTTTTTCTTTTATACTGGCTTCACGTTTATTAAAAGTGTCTTCTTGAAACTCAAGCAATAAGTTAAACTTGTCTAATTTTCTCAACTTATTCAAACTTATATGCACTAAGTGTTTATGTCATACATTGACATCAATAATAAATGTATAATCAATATAAACAAAAAATCTTTCATTATCAACGGTGTTTAGTTTAAACAAAATATTCTCAGAATCAAAGAAACCAAAAGAAGTTATCCTACCATGTTTCTCCACAATGACTTTTCCAAGGACAACCTTATCTCAAACCTTTTTCTTATCAAGGTAGAAACCAACACAAGATTATGCCCAATAGAAGGCACAATCAATACATCAATAAGTACAATTGATATTCTTTATACAAAAATCTTAAATGACTCAACCTTAAAAGCATCAGAAAAAGTATTATTTCCTATGTAGACACAATGTTTCCAAGTTTTGTATTTGTTGAGGTGCACAGCTCCCCTTTTTGCTCTTCGAGATATAACAAGTTGCTTTAGAGTTGATCTACCAACCAATCATAAGGTAGTTCATATAGAGATACCCAGAAATTACACACATTATGTTCTACTTTTCTACTAAGCCGCGACGCTAGATGTTCTCACTATTGTTCCTTTTGTTACGTCGTTTATCGTGTCTCATCTTACTATAGTTGAAGCACTTGAACTTAGAAGCGAATTTTATGATTTCTTAAAAGATTGACTATCCTTCTTCTTATTTTTACTAAACTTTTTATTTGGTTTTCTCTTATTCTAGTGGTTCTTGAAGCTTGATCCTGAATCATCTTCAGCAACTAGTAATTTTTCTCTTTCATTTTTATTTATATGTTCTTATTCAATTGCTAGTTTCAATAGGAGTTTTAAAAGGGTAAAGTCAAACTAAGTCTAAGGGTTATGGTTATGATGTTCCAAGATGGGAGAAGACTATTTAGGATAATGAATATTTATATTGGTTCCAGGATGATTAGTTTTGTTACAACTCAATTCTTAGTTATCACCAACATTTGATTAACATACTATATTGTCCCCTTTTATTTTATAGGAATTATACTTTGAGGGAGTAGTTATCCATGGAGTTTAGTTGTAGTGTTATATTTGACTATTATAGAATCAAAAAGCTATTTAGTTGTTTCAAATTCCTCAAAGACTCTAATAAAGTCATCCTTGATATAGGTCAACGTGATGGTCCTAGCTATAGTATCATCTTTTAGAAAAGTTTTATATTTTTCTTTTTCATCTTCTATTGCATTTGGCATAGGGGGTAAAACAATTTCTCAAACACGTAATCAACACCCTCTAGTGTTAAGGCCAATAAGATTCTTCTTTCCACGTTTGAAATTTTAGCTATGTAATTTTTCAGTCTTTTTCAATTCAAAAATATATATTGTAGAAGTCATTTTTAATAATTTGAAGAGAAATTTTTCTAAAAATACAATAGATAAGAAACAATAAGACATTTTCCAATAAACATGTAATATAACATAGCTAGGCGCTCAATTGTAATAACCAAAATATCTAGGTATTGAATTGTAAATATTTCTAACCACCTATTAGCAATTCAAACAAAATACATGTACAATCTTTGAAATAATTGAAAACTGAATAGGTTCATTAATTTCAAAACAAGTTTGGGGACAAAACAATAAAATTCCCCTTCAGTCTGCTTCTGTAAATTTCTTTATAGAAATGAGCATACTCATAATTTTGACTTTTTGTTCATTTTAGTAATTTAATAAAAGATTTAGGGACATTTCTTTAATTCTACATAATGTACATGAGCATAAAAGTATTTTGTTAGCTGGCATAATAGTGACAAACAATTAGGGATGGAACTATAAAACATTCAGTATATCAGACTAAGCAATTTCACAAGATATACAAGGACAAAACCATAAATTCATTGAACAGGCATGCCCATAACATGAATTAAATACCAACAAACAAAAGTGTAAAATATAGTGTACAAGGGTATTACAAATATTTAACATTAAACTATCTAGACTTATCATTAAATTTATCCAATAACAAACTATAATGTCATCATATGACTAGGGCAAAATGATCTTTTTGACCTACCGCTTGAGGCAGTTTGCTGATACCAAGGTGGTTTCTCCAAAATCGTGGTAGAGGCAGTATACCACCTTTGGTTTTACAAAAAACTGTGGCTAACAATCTTGGCTTTTGAGAAACCTTCTCTTGTTTCCACCAGAGAACGAGGGGGAAACATAGAGATGTGCAAAGGGTGAGAGTGGAGAATGAGAGAAAGGAGGGGCCTGAGAGAAACAAGAGTGTTGATAGTTGTATATTTCTTGTCTTCGACGACTCAACCTCTGACTATCTCTTTTGTCGATGGTTGTAACAAAGAGAGCCTATGGTTGACTTGACCTCTCAAAGAGAGAGCAGAGATCATAAGGAGTTCTCTGCTCTCTACTACTATTGTTGTTGAACCAGAAAACTATATGGTTCGACGACCCACAATTGTCTACTTTGTTGCTCAAAAATCCGTTTATTTTTTTAATCTTCTTGTCTAACTCTCTTGTTGTTTTGAACAGAGTTGTGTACCTAATATGGCATAGCCATGAGGACCCGCAAAGAGTTTTTCAATAGGGAAGTTTTTTGTTTTTTCCATATATTCATTGTATACAAACATTTGTTTATATACTCGGCTTCTCATCCTTGTGATTTTCTCTCTAGTCTTTCCATCTTTCCATTAAATCCATTATCCCTTTTGATAGATTTTTGTAACTTTTAATAAAGCAAAACAATTTTTTTGTTTAAAGTTTATCTTTTCAAAACAGAGCAACTCAAAAAATCAAGAAAAAGGATCTTTCTTTCCCGATTTTTTGAGCCCATTATCTAGGCCTCAAGGAGCCACACGATAACTTACACATGCAACTTGAAGTGGTGAAATTGTCCATTAGAAAATGAACCACCATTTAGCTCTCATTGGCCTTCTTCACCAAGTATGACTTCAAAAGAACTACTTCATTTAATGAGTTTCCTTGAGAAATTAAAGCACCATCTTCATAATATGTCATCCCATCCATAACATAGAAAAACACTAAAATATAGTAGCAATAAGGTAAGAGAAAGAGAAAGTAGGGACTGAGAAACTACAGGAGATGAAAACAATGAATGAGAAATTGTGTAGGAGGTGTAGGAAAGAGAGTAGCAGGAGTATGAGTGAAAGGAGTGGACCTAGATATTTGATTTGTTCGGGAAAGGGAAGGGGAGATATAAAAGTGCTTGTAGAGAGGCAAAAATTGAAAAATAAAAAACAAATGAAAAAGCCTTTGAATATAAAGGACCATATAACCATTGAAACTGCCAATTCAAACCACCTGTCAAAACGAAATTTCATCTTTAAAATTTATAAATAGGTAGGAATTAAAGGTAGCTTACTCATATATCCATACTCTTCTATGTGTGTGTGGCTAACTGGTGTCACCTTGATAGTTGAGCCCCTCTCCATCTCCTTTTTCTCGCCTCTCTCTCTCTCTTGTTACATCAAAGGATCACATCTTGTACTCTATCACACCATATTGATATGCTTTAATCAATCAGTTGACAACTTTATAAACAAAGAAACTAGAAACTTTATGAAAAGAAGGGAAAAGTGGTTCTAGTTCTAAATTTGAACCATTAGGCTCATGATGTGTTATAGTTGTTGTTCCATGTTTGTCTTCTTGAAGTTATTCTCAGTTCAATTTGATTCCTTTTATATTTCCCATTTTCAGTTTTTACCGATTTGATTGTAGGTCAATCTACTAGAACGGTTAAATCAGCCAGTTTTACCTACTCGTTTAGTTCAATAAAAATTATATACAAACTCTAATGATGTTTGGAACTACTCAAGTTGCAGATCTTTTTAGGATTTTCTCACTCCCATCTTAACTCATTTTATGAGTTACTGGCTATATATTTATAGAGTTTCTTCAATGGCATAGAATCATAAAGATAGAATTGTAGATATAATAAACTTTGGAATTTCTTCATTGTGGCTTTGACCCTCAAGGAGAGCTCTAATATACCTGATTGATTCACCTTTGTTTCAATAGATCTCAATTATGTGCCATATGAATAGTTAACTCAACAAAAACTAGATCATTATTTAATATTTCCTTCCAATACTTTGGTTCTTTTTTTGTAGTAATTATTGATAAACCACCACATTCCTTTGGTCCTTATTTCTGTTTTAGTAACTTGAAAACGTAACTTCCTAGACATCAAGGTTCTTTAAGTAATCTCTTACATTGTTTTGATATCATTGCTCAGTTGAAGGCATAGAGATCCTTAAGGCCCAATCTATCCCTACTTTCGTTGTACTTACTCTATCTCAACCAAGCTATTGATGTGGTTTACTCAAGGAGGATCCTACTCTTCGTTCTTACAATTTCTTGAAATGTGTTCTTTACAAGTTTTTTTAAATATTATGCAATTGATATATCATGGCTCAAAATAATATCACTAGTAGATCTTTTTGATATTCTCAAAAATCCAATACCTTGTAACGATTAATAATATCATTATCTTACTTCAAAATTACTCAAAAACAATATTAATGCATCATAGCTACAGAAATATTGTAAATATTACAACGCTGTAAACACCCAAAATTTTTCTCAAAATAATATGATCTTTTACAAATTTCACCTTTTTAGAAAAAATCATTGTTTTGGTTCTTTTAAGGGTTTTCAAATAAAGACACCTTAAACGAACTCATTTTCGTACCAAAATTTCATGACAACCACAAAATAAAGGTAGATTGCACCTTTCTCAAAAAAATCAAATTTTGACAAAGAGGCCAAAAAATGACTTCTTTACCCTCAAGCCCAAATTGGCAACATTCTGCCTACTCAAATGATTTTATCTAAAGAAATGATGGTTTCAAACAATTTTCTTCAAATATAAATGATACATTGGGTACTAAACCCAAACATGTTTGCTAAATATCAAGTTTATCAAAAACCTTTTTGAAATCAAATCAAATCCAAATCAGGCTTCAAAAACTCGCCCGATTGAGAAGAGTCCTACTCCGGGACCCTACACCCATCAAGGGTTAAAGTGGTCTGACACCCTACACCCAACAGAGAGTTAAAGTGGTCCGACACCCTACACCCAACAGAGGGTTAAAGTGGTTCGATACCCTACACTCAACAGAGGGTTAAAGTGATTTGATACCCTACACCCAATAAAGGGTTAAAGTGGTTGAAATAGTGAAGACCAACTCATGGGGCGAAAGCAAGTCGCCCATGCAAACGAACACTGGAATGAAACTCAGTTGTTCTCAAAGAAAAGAATATTCGAAGATTTTGACAAAACTCAATATTTTCAAATATATCTCAAATGAAATGGTTTTAAATAATCAAAAAGGAAATATTTGAAACCATAAATGAAAAGGGATAAAGCCCATATCAAATCAAGGATAGGAACAAATCTAGATGGGAGAGAGGATCAAGGTGACAATTGAACCAAGCCCGCATCAAGCCACGGCTAAGCCCACTTAGGCTAAGCTCACATACCTTGACTGGACCAATGGGACTTGGCTCAAGCATCCAAGGTGGATTCAAATAAAGGTTAGAACTCATTCAAAGCCTCAAGTTCGAACCAAATGGCCAAGAAGAGCATGAAGCGGATCACGACTGAAATGGGACAAAGGAGGTTCAAGATCAAGTTTAAATACAAGTCAATTAAAGCTCAAATGGAACCAAACAAGTAGTGGGTTAGTCATGTTATACATCCTAAGTTCAAATCAAATAACCGAAGACTGTATCATCAAGCCAACAGTTTGTACCAAGTCCAGCCGACCGTGCCCAAGTGCACAAGGCCAACCGAACCCACCATAGCCAATCCATCCTCCCTTTAATTGATTGAACATATCTTGATCAAGCCATCTTGGCCTTACCTAACCAAATAACCTTGGCCGAACATGCCTTGGCCGAACATGTCTTGGCCAAGCTTGACCGAACCCACCATTTGACTCAACACATGCTAGTCGATTGTGACCGAACCCACTTGGCTGGACACACATACCTTGGCCAGCTTAATCCACCCACCTTGACCCAAGAAGGACCACTCTAAGGCCCATGTGAGCCTATGTGGCCAGCCAAGAGTTAGGTCAAGACTTAGGTTCCAAAAGTCTCATTCAAGCCCAATCCAAGACCCACAAAAAAACCTATAAAAAGGCACCTTAGAGGGGCTCATTTCCAGCATCTTGCACATTAGAGGGACTTGCCAAAATGTGAGGGAAGAGAGAGGGAGAGCCTAGGAGAGAGGGGAGGTGTTGTAAATTAGATAGAGAGAGAGAAAAAGAGAGAAGAGAGAAAAGAGAGAAAGAAGAGAGGGTGACTCCAAGAGAGGAAGGGGACGATCCTCTTGTAGATCCGTTTGTTCTTGGAGGCTATTAAGTAAATATTTTCTTCTTTGGTTAATCTTGATTCTCTTCTTAATATTCAATTCAAGAAAGAGGTTGTAATAATGAAGCTTCGTCTCCCTCCATGTTGTAATAGCAAGTAGATATGCTGCCAATTTCATTTCTTATGCACTCTACTTGTTTGCTTTCTTGATTTTACCTCTCTATATTCTATAAAACTCCTATAACTCCTAACCCCCTTAAGCTAATACATATCTTTACATTCATTTCCCTTCAGCAATTTACTTTGGGTTTGCTATGATTATGCCATTTAATTTCAGGTGAGTTGCATCATGTATGTTATAAAAACGCAGAAAAATTGTTTTCAGCATCTTTGTATACGTCCGATGTTTTAATTTTCATTTCTACTTCGATTAACCTGAAATTTGAAACACTTTGTCTACACATACAATTGCACATAGGATAAAAATTTTAAGAATTTTAGGGCCTTACAATTATGCAATTAAAAGTGTGTAAAATCGGGAAAATCCAAAATCAATTCTATCAACACTGTATTTTCTGCAACAAAGCCTAGGTAATCATCCCATAACTCTATCGATAATGGTTCAAATTTAGTGACTAATTCATTGGAAAGCTGACATCCATAACTTTCCAACATGACCAAATTCACATAAATCGGAGCTTTGTGCATAGAGATACAGATCTTTCTTTGAGCCTTTGTATTTCTGTAATAGAACAGTTCCAAGTGTCTGAGCAGAGACACTTCCCGGATTTAATTCTGAATAATCACAAACCTAAAAATAAAACAAAAATATTTTTATAAGATGCACATTTGTGCTTGATCACTATAAAATTTTTATGATTTTTGGAGATTTGGAAGTCATTGAAAGAAAATTAGAAAGCAAGGTCTAAAAACAGAACCAGTTTCTATTTTTCAGAACTTGACAACATTTGTCTTCCAAACACCTAGTGCACGAATTTGATCAAGTCTCTTGGATTTTTCTTAAAGTGGATTTGAAATCACACCTACACAAATGAATCCTCAAAGCGCCTAGGCTGACCCTTGAGCATTGGTTTAAGAAGGCCTAAGGTGAAAAGATCTCGCTTAGCCACAATCGCCCATAAAGTCATATTTACCAATTTTGCTAGTTTTAGTAAAACTAGCTGGTATGCTTGCGCATAAAATATAGTAGGTTGAGAAGTTTATTTCAAGTCTCTACATAGGCTTGGAGTAAAATTTTCACATCTACAAATGCTCTTAATACATTGGTCTAGGAAAACAAATGTAATTTTATTATATAATATTAGGCAAAAGCAAAAATAATAATTTAATTTAAATCTTCACCTCAATGCTTTTAATTTAAATCTCTATCTCATAAATCAAAAAAGTGAAAATGATTAAACATTTTTTAGTGTATCTAAAGATATTACAAACTTAACACTACCTCTTTTTCTCTCATATATATATATATATATAGCCATTTGCAAAGCCGTCACATGTATTTGGCGTTTGAGCCCGACCCCTTGAACAATTTAGCCACTACGGAGTTTCCAGAAATAGCATCAGAATTCTATGTTTTTTTGCTCAGGACCCTTGCCGAAATTTAGGCACAGCGACGGTTCCAAATTAGAAAGTGATTCAAGGATGAGATCATCTCAATCAATCGGTGGGCATAATCACAATTTTCAACTCACGCTCTCCTTTGCGTATTGATTTGTACGTTTCATATCTTTCTATGGGGAGTCAGCCGCTAACTAACTTGAAATATACAAAACCCAGGTTAGGCTGCTAAGAAAATTAGAACATGTAGCTAGATGACCACAGTAGAGCTGTCTGCTGATAAGATGTAATGACAATCAAACAAATAACACAGCCTGAAGCTATAATGGAGAGGCAAAAGCAGCAAGAAGGAAATCAGAATAAGATGGCAATTCCCTTATACCAATTACAAGACCAAATTTAGTGACTAGTTCATTGGAAAGCTGACGTCCATAGCTTAGCTTTCCAACAATACCAAATCACACAAATCGAAGCTTTGTGCATAGAGATACATATCTTTCTTTGAGTCTTTGTATTTCTGTAATAGAACAGTTCCGAGTGTCTGAGCAGAGACACTTCCCGGATTTAATTCTGAATAATCATAAACCCAAAAATAAAACAAAAATATTTTATAAGATCCACATTTGTGCCTGATCACTATAAAATTTTTATGATTTTTGGAGATTTGGAAGTCATTGAAAGAAAATTAGAAAGCAAGGTCTAAAAACAGAACCAGTTTCTATTTTTCAGAACTTGACAACATTTGTCTTCCAAACACCTAGTGCACGAATTTGATCAAGTCTCTTGGATTTTTCTTAAAGTGGATTTGAAATCACACCTAAACAAATGAATCCTCAAAGCGCCTAGGCTGACCCTTGAGCATTGGTTTAAGAAGGCCTAAGGTGAAAAGATCTCGCTTAGCCACAATCGCCCATAAAGTCATATTTACCAATTTTGCTAGTTTTAGTAAAACTAGCTGGTATGCTTGCGCATAAAATATAGTAGATTGAGAAGTTTATTTCAAGTCTCTACATAGGCTTGGAGTAAAATTTTCACATCTACAAATGCTCTTAATACATTGGTTTAGGAAAACAAATGTAATTTTATTATATAATATTAGGCAAAAGCAAAAATAATAATTTAATTTAAATCTTCACCTCAATGCTTTTAATTTAAATCTCTATCTCATAAATCAAAAAAGTGAAAATGATTAAACATTTTTTAGTGTATCTAAAGATATTATAAACTTAACACTACCTCTTTTTCTCTCATATATATATATATAGCCATTTGCAAAGCCGTCACATGTATTTGGCGTTTGAGCCCGACCCCTTGAACAATTTACCCACTACGGAGTTTCCAGAAATAGCATCAGAATTCTATGTTTTTTTGCACAGGACCCTTGCCAAAATTTAGGCACAGCGACGGTTCCAAATTAGAAAGTGATTCAAGGATGAGATCATCTCAATCAATCGGTGGGCATAATCACAATTTTCAACTCACGCTCTCCTTTGCTTATTGATTTGTACGTTTCATATCTTTCTATGGGGAGTCAGCCGCTAACTAACTTGAAATATACAAAACCCAGGTTAGGCTGCTAAGAAAATTAGAACATGTAGCTAGATGACCACAGTAGAGCTGTCTGCTGATAAGATGTAATGACAATCAAACAAATAACATAGCCTGAAGCTATAATGGAGAGGCAAAAGCAGCAAGAAGGAAATCAAAATAAGATGGCAATTCCCTTATACCAATTACAAGACCAAATTTAGTGACTAGTTCATTGGAAAGCTGACGTCCATAGCTTAGCTTTCCAACAATACCAAATCACACAAATCGAAGCTTTGTGCATAGAGATACATATCTTTCTTTGAGTCTTTGTATTTCTGTAATAGAACAGTTCCGAGTGTCTGAGCAAAGACACTTCCCGGATTTAATTCTGAATAATCATAAACCTAAAAATAAAACAAAAATATTTTATAAGATCCACATTTGTGCCTGATCACTATAAAATTTTTATGATTTTTGGAGATTTGGAAGTCATTGAAAGAAAATTAGAAAGCAAGGTCTAAAAACAGAACCAGTTTTTATTTTTCAGAACTTGACAACATTTGTCTTCCAAACACCTAGTGCACGAATTTGATCAAGTCTCTTGGATTTTTCTTAAAGTGGATTTGAAATCATACCTACACAAATGAATCCTCAAAGCGCCTAGGCTGACTCTTGAGCATTGGTTTAAGAAGGCCTAAGGTGAAAAGATCTCGCTTAGCCACAATCGCCCATAAAGTCATATTTACAAATTTTGTTAGTTTTAGTAAAACTAGTTGGTACGCTTGCGTATAAAACAAAGTAGGTTGAGAAGTTTATTTCAAGTCTCTACATAGGCTTGGAGTAAAATTTTCACATCTACAAATGCTCTTAATACATTGGTTTAGGAAAACAAATGTAATCTTATTATGTAATATTAGCTTTAAAAATGTCACAATATACATTAATAATATGGGATTAGGAGACCCTTTTATTTCTTACACTTCTCTCTCACTGTTGATGTTAGGCAGTTAATCATCAACATGTACAAAAGATATCCATGACATAAATAAAGATGTTGAGATGGATGTTTGTCCATACAACTAAAGACCATATACATAATGAGGCTATTAGAAACAAATTGAGAGTGACATGAATAGATGATAAAATGAGAGAAAATTATTTAAGATTATTTTGACATGTGAAAACATGATCAAAGGAAGCTTCAATAAAATGTATGAGAAATTATATGGTGAAAATGTTAAAGAGGAAGAAAAATACCCAACAAAAATATTGGGATGAAATAATAAATAGTGATCTAGATTATGTGGATTTAATTGTTATTATGGCACATGGTGAAACTCTATCTAAAAAAAGAATCTATATAGCCTACCCCATCTAGTATGGGAAAGGCTTTGTTGTTGTTGCACTTCTCTCTTATTGTTGCCGAATCCCCAATACTCACCCCTCTAATAACCTCTCTTACTTGCCATTTCCGAGGGAGGGGTTCTTCAATTAGGTACCTCTCCCTCTCTCTCTCTCTCTGCATGCTTACTATTTTTATTTAGATTTTCATTCATAATCATCTTTGGTATATGATCCAAGCAACGAGTCAACTAATACCAAGCCTTCCCTCAAAGTGATTGGATTGGTACATGGATTATCTATTGCCCTTGCACTTGATCTCATTCAGCTCTAAAATGCCATATAATATAGTGTTTAATTGCTTACTTTTTAAGTTTTTCTCCCCACTTCTTCTCAAGTACTCATAAGCTATTTTTACCCCATGATGGAGATCCATATTCTCACTTGAGAATGACCCAACTATCTAAAGTGTCTCCTCTGTCCTCATCTTGTATTGGTGTCACGGTAATTTTCTTTATTTCAACTCATTGCATATTTATTTTCATATACCATCATAAATAAATTCCAACATCTTCATTTGGTGATGCTTTTTATTTTGTGATGCTTTTTATTTCTTTTCTTAGAGAGGTTTTCATCTATGCTTTCTTCTTCTTCTTTTGAGATATCTTATTTTATATTAAGTTATGTTCATTATATCAAGTAAAAATATGAAAGAGTACCTATCAGTCCAATACAAAATAGATCCAATTGAAAAGTAAAAGCAATGACCTAAGTTGGAATAATCTAAAAAGTCTTTGTTTGTCCTTTGAGCATCTTTTTCATGTCAAAGGTCACCTGTGAAACTCTCTGACAAGAAAACATTATGGGTCTAATAATTTCTTTTAGAATATTTACCCTTCACTTTGAGTGGGACCTTCATGTAGAAGCACCTCATGCACTTCTTATTTTTTTATATATTTCTAGATCGTAACTATTTGAGTTTTCCTTAGGTATGCAAAGAATGAAAATTTTAACTGTATCATTTATTTGAACTTGCATCTTCATATATTCTTTCTTTATCCAGCCCAATTAAAAAATATTTTTTTTCTAAATTTTTCTCCACAAGAATTTTTTTTTATTTGCTTCTTATTTCATGTACCAATACCTCGTTATCTATAGATAAAATATGCCAATATACATCACCTTAAATTTATCTATCTTCTTCCAACCATAATCAAAGTGGCAGAGCAGAGGTTTAGTCTTAACCCATAGCATAATATGATAATTAACTATAAGATATTAGTTGGCTCCTCATGAATCTTGGGGTAGGTTCTTTATTTTCTGGGAGGAATGGACAGAATAGGTTGTTGAGATATAGAACATAGACTTTCTAATGTACATGTGATGCACTTTCCAAGATTTTTCAAAGAATATATCTTGGTATCTTATCGTTAAAACATCAAGCACGTGCCTATAAGTCCTTTTCTTTACTCTAAAATAATTTCTGACCTCTAAATCATGAATAACTTTAGTGGTAGATGTTTATGGCATAAATCCCAATTAGATAAGTACTTTACTTAGTGTTGAATATATCTTCCTTAACAACTTTCCTCTAGTTTCAATGTAAACCCATGAATACTTGAACATCGAACCAGTTCCCAAGACCAATCAAATATATATTTATTCTCAAGTCAAAGTCACAATTAGTACAAAATTGAATGATGTCATTGATAACACTTGGACACATTAGGTTTGATTTTTTTCTACTAAGGGAAACTATGTGATTCAAAAGGTTGAGAAGGTTTTGTATAAGGGTGAAAATGACTATAAAGGTTGAGAAATTACGGTATGAACATCAGATTGGGCCTCGTATTTGAGAAGGCCTCCTTTTCTGAAAGGCAAATGGGTTAGGAAGACCACTTATATTTCTAAGTATTAAAATTATTTTTATAGATTATATGTTGAGTCTGTCTTCTCTTCAAGTTTCCTATTTTGTAAGACTTGTGTTGATTTTAAGAAAACTAGTGCTTTAAATGGGGCCATGGACTGGAGTCCTCCCACGGAACACAATGTTGTTTTCATCTTTGATTAAGGTTTCTCTATGGGGTGTGCGTCTCATGGATGTTGAGGGTGTCTGCCATGGTTGGTAGAGAGTAGGTGCGGAGGAGGACAGTGAGTTATTGTGTGGAGCCAATGGTGCAAGACCTTCTCAAGTGAAGCAAATTCAAACTTTCCAAAGAATAGTGGAAACAACAGCACACCTATTCATCACCGGTTCCTTTGTTGGATCCATTTGAGAGGAAATTACATATTTATTTGGTGTACACTAGTAGCTACACATATCCTATTTTCGGTTACATGGAAACCAGAACCATAACGAAAACGCCTCGAAACCATTTTTTTTTTTTGTAAAAGGAGTGCCTGGTGCCAGTGGGAGTCGAACTCCCACCTGGCTCAATGATAGAAAATGTTCTACCATTGAGCCAAGCTTCAATGTGTCTCAAAATACATGTACAAAATATATATTTTATTAATGAGCAGTTTAAAATTGCTGGTTTTGGTTTTGGTTCCACCCTAGTTTCTGAAAAGTATGAGTCGTAACCGAACCAGGAGATACCCAGGTTCGATTATGATTCCGGGGCAGGTTCGGCCAGTTCCGGTTATCGGCAATTTTGAAGCCAGTTCTGAACCGACAATGTCTACTAGTAGCAACCCGTTGCCTTGAGATAGACAACCTGTAAGTAGAGGTGAACATAATTCAGTTTTAACTGAAAAACCGAATCAACCCGAACCATAATTTCTAATTAGGTTTAGGTTTCGTTTAGTTTTTAAAAACATTTTAGTTCTTAATTCAGATTCAGTTTCATGAGATCCAGTACCCCCCATTCCCTAGGTAAATCCTTGTCTTCTCTCTCTTTCGATTCACGCCCTTAACCAGGCAAACAAGCATGCATCCCCTTCCCCTCTCTCTCATCCTCTCTTTGTGTCTCACACTCTCTCTAATACCCTTAACCAAGCAAATGAGCATACGTCCTCTTTCTCTCATCCTCTTTATATGTATGATTGAGGGATTCAATTCACTTTGGTCATTTTGTTATATTGGAGCATAGAAGAACCGGCTTCTTTTATGTGCTTCTTTTGGGTACTTTTACACGCGCACATATGTGTGTGCATGTGTATGTCTGCAACCATCCCCTTTCTTTTTCCCTCTCTTAGTATGATTGAGGGATTCAATTTGCTTTGTAGCTCTCAATCATTTTCTTATATTGGATGATCGAAGGAGAGAAAAGGAAAGAGGAACCGGCTTCTTTTGCATGGTTCCTTCACAAAATCATTTTATTCCTTCTTTTCCTTCATATAATTTGTTTTGTTAATAGTTAAAGGAGAAATTATTTGGTTGCTTGATTAATTTGAAAAAACCATGCGATTATGAAGCGATATAATAAAGCTTTGGTGCTTTAATTTGGTAATTATTTTTTATTCCAACGAGAATATGTTGTTATTTTGTCATGCCTTCTAGCCGTATCTTCCCATGTTGATAGAGATCATTGTTTTGTTGACCTCATTGTTGTGATCGTTTCACTAAATTGGAGTCGTACATCAACTTGTTGATAATCTATCTGCGGTTAGTGCATTCTTCCCTAAATTTCTAACTTTCCTTTCAAGATCACTTTCAATTTTATAACAAAATTTTATAAAACTCATAATAGAGTCAAACGAACCTTTAATTAGGAACATTACAAATTCTAGTCCAAACATATCTTATTTCTTTTGTTTCTTTACTTTTTTAGGTTGTTGAACCTCTAGGATATCATTATTAATTTCATTAAGTTCTTGATCATGTCCACTTTCATGAACATGTCTTTTGAGTCTAGGAATTGAGATAAATCTATCTTATAAAAAATAACATCTCAAGACTCATCAGTGTGCTAATGGGATATGAGTCATTTAATTCAATTACCCTCAATTTGTATCTGTATGACTTACTAATTTGGCATACCCCAAGAAGATACATTCAATTCCACTTTTATTCAATTTCTTCTTTTTAGGTTTAAATTTTTTAATAGTCGTACAACCTTGAACTTTTCAATAGTTTAGGTTAGACTTTCTTCTCTTTTAGAGTTCATATGAGGCTATCTTGTTCTTTTAATTAAGAACTTTGTTTAAAATATAAAGTTGTTAATATAGCTTCACCCAAATAACCATTAGAAAGATTGAAATAAGGCATCATAGCATTTACCTTTTCTTCTAGCACATTATTTTTCCTTTTAGCTACACAAATTTTGTTGTTGTGAATAGGAAGTTGTTTGGTGTATGATTCTGGTAGTCAAGATAATTAGATTATAATGTTCTCCATTTGATCTTAAGCATTTTTCATGTTCAAGAAACTTTGTTTTTTTCTAAAGCTTCATCTTTAGAAGGCATAAGATAAACATGGTAATACCTATTACAATCATCAACAAATATGACAATATCTTATTTCACCTACAATAGGCCATCTATGTGAATCGCCAACATCAAAATTAATCAAATTCAAAGCTTAAGAACTTCTGTCTACTCTAAGACAAGGAAGGCTTTTGATCTTAGTAAGCATGCAAGAAGTGCATGATTGAATGCTTTCATTCATTTTAGAAGTTAATTTTAATATAACCATGTTATCTAGTTTGATAACATAATGATCATTCTTATTATTAGTAATATTAAATTTCATCATGTTTTCATAAAGATATCCTTTTCTGTAAACATGCCTCCCTTTACAATATGAATTTGTCTTTCTCAAATACATATATAAAGTCATACTTATTTACTAAGGTACCGATACCAAATTCATGTCCAGAATATATTTTAAAATGCATCTATAAGAGTGAGAATCTTGTTTGATATAAATTTTAGTTCTGTAAAGCCCTTTTCTATGACTTAAACCATTGAGTAAAGAAAATGATATGCATTAAATGATAGGAAGAGACCTTTTTTGCAAACATGCTGGATCATACCAGATTCAATCCACCAAGCATCAATGTCTTCAATTGTGTTAGCTTTAGATATAACTGCTACAAGATATTGCTTTAAGTTGGAACTCTTTTCTTGCTTTAACATTTTAAGACATCGGCATTTACTCATATGATGTTCATGTTTCCTAAAATGATAATAATTTCCTTGTATTATTTTTCTTGATCTCCCTACTATTGGATTATGAGATTTGTTAGTCTTGATTTCTCTTCTTTGAGGGTCTTCTAGACTTATCTTCCTCCATTGCATGAACTTTTTCTTGAGTAATTATTTCTTGAGAATCTTCTTGCTTGCGCTATTCTTCTTAAGTATAAGATGATTTCCTAATTTCTCAAGATAGATATCTTTCTTCTTTTACTTAAGAGTTTTTGAGATCTTTCTAAGAAGTTGGAAGCTTATCTATTTTCGATGAGATTATGATAGCATTGTCCATGATCATCTTTTGTTACTTAAAATTCCTTATAATTCATCCAAGTTGATTTGTTCTATGAAGGATCTATTGCCCATTTTATAATTATTAAATCTATTAACAAGGAACTTCTACTTGGTACATCTTCTGCAATGTATCTTGCTTCCAACTTCTATAACAAGTTAGCACTAACCAGGTCTTGATAGACCTCAAACAATTTTCGGGATATGTCATTTAAGATATGACCTATGCATCCAACTTCTATAACAAGTCAACACTAGCCAAGTATTAATAGACATCAAACAATTTTTGGGATATGTCATTTAAGATATGACCTATGCATATATAGTTATGTTTTTTCCATTTTGTTGCTTTCAAGTTTACTCAAGAGGTTCATTTTCCACCTCTTCTAGCCTTGGTGTGACAAGACATATGACCTTCAAGATGGTAAGAAGTAATGAATCTTCTTCTCCCACCTTAGAAAACTACTACCATCAAATCAATTTAGTTTGATGAAGATAGAAGTCATTCTCTCCAAACAAAACAAAAACCCTAAAGAATGATGGGGAATTCAAAGCTTGGAGAAATTGCTTCTTTCTGTAGTTATCAACTTTTTCTACAAATAGACTTTTTACTTAAGAATGTTCGCAAACTTAAATGTTGAAAGAAGTTGTCCTTTCGCTAGGGGATTTTGACACATGAACACCACCAAGTTGATGTGGAATGAGTTGATTGAGTTCTTGAAGATACATGGCTGCAACAAAATGGTTAGAGCACAAATTTTTAGGCTTTTTGTCGCACCCAAATTCTACTTTCTAGATGCAAAGGCCCTAGACGATTGTGCATAGGATATAATGAAAAGTCCCTTGACTCTCCTTGAAAAGAGAAGTCAAGTCTTTGGCAATATTGGCACACTAAGATGGCTAATACACTATCCTCCTTAAGCACTATAGATGTGGCACAAAGTTAGTAAAACTCATGTGAGAAAACACGTGGGTGGGGAAATGCAAGAGGAGAGCTAAAGGCAATCAAGTCCCTAGGCAATACACCAACATTAATAGTAAAATTTGTATCTATTTCCCAACATTATACTTGTTCATACTTCAACATGTTCAACCTTTTGAGTTGGCTCTTAGATACTAGTTGTATATTCAAACCTGTTTCGAAACAATAGGCTTGTTTCTAAAATCCATGATTGAAATACAACCTACGAATTTTATAAAATACAAAAAACAAAGATTTTGAAATTAAAGTTTCGATATTAAGTTTTAAAATTTTAAACAAAAATGAAATGAGGTTTGGCTCAAAAGAGGATAAGGATGAACCCCGCCAAAGATCCCGGAGGAATGCATGATCTCAGGGCCAAAACAGGATCAAATGAAGCTTCCCAATCCGATCTCAAAACAAAAAACAAGAATGCCAGGACCGAGCTCATTCATCAAAGGTAGACTAAGACGAAAGATCAAGTCTCAATGGGTAAAAGAAGTTGAAATCAAGATGGGCTAGGCCAAATCAAGAGCCTAGGATCAAGGTCAAGGACTCAATTTACAATCAAGTTAAACAAGTCGATGTGTGAGACTTAAACGAAGACATGGACTAGCCTAAGGAAAGGGCTCAGGAGGACCAAGCCAAGCCATGACTTCATCAAATATGGCACCAAAGGGAACCACCTAGCCAGGCCACACTCGATTGCACCTGGCCGGCTGCACCAAGGCCAGCCAAACGACATCTAATGGCACTCGACCACATCATGCTAGACCGAACCCACTTGGCCGACCTAGCCACATGAGGCTGGGCTTACCTTGGCTAAGGGAGACCACCACAAGCTCACATGAAGCCATGTGGCTAGCTTTGGGAGCCAAAAGCCCATCCAAACCCAAACCGTAGAAGGCTCTAGGCCTTCCCCTCTTGAGGCCTATAAATAGGCACCTTGGGTGCTGGTTTCCAGCATAGGAGGAAAGAGAGAAAGAGAGGGAGAGTTGCAGAGAAAGAGAGGGAAAGAAAGAGAGGGAGAGGAAAAGAGAGAGAAAAGAGGAAGAAGGAGGAGCTGATTCCCTCCAAATTCTTCCACATTCGGTGCCAAGGAGAGTTCCATTACAAGGTCGATCTTCTTCTCTCTTCTTTAATTTCTTCTTTCTTACTTTCATTCATTAAAAGGGGTTATATTAATAGAGCAATTGACACCCCTCATGATATAATAGATAGATATGTTGCCCGTTTCATTTTGTTACATTCACGCTCATTACTTGTTTTATTTCAAGTTTCCTCTACCTCTCTATACATTATAATCCATTATATCTCCTAATCCCCTCTATGCTTAAGTTATAGATATATTTTAATTCATTTCCTTCAGTCATTTACATTCCAATAGTTGTGATTTGTCTTTCAATTTCGGATGAGATACATTCATGAATTTTCTAAACATGAAAATCTATTTTAAACATCCCGCATCAGTCTGATGATTTATTTTTAATTTCCTATCCTCTGCTCCGAATGATCTAAAGCTTTGTATACAGAATTCTCACACACCAACCCACTTCTAATAAAATTTTCAAGAATTTTAGGATCATGCAACCATGTAATTAAAATTGGAGAAAATCGGATAAATCCATAGTTCAATCTGTAAAACTTGTGTTTACTGCAACAAAACTTCGGTTATCATCCCATAACTTTGTCTACAATGAAGGAATTTCATTGAAACTTATCTCATTGGAAAGGTGACATCCATAGCCTTACAATAGATCAAGTTCATAAAGATTGAACCTCTGTGCACTGAGATACAGACATTTTTTTAAACCTCTGTATTTCTGTCACAAAACTGTTTCGGACTTCTGAGCAAGGGTCATTCCTTGATTTAATTACAGACTGTCACAACACTAAAATCAGAATAAAAAATAGTTTATGAACCTCCATATGATCATTTATTCATTGTAAAATTTTTGTGAGTTTTGGAGATTCATAAGCTATATAAAAAAATCCAAAAACAAGTTTTGAAAATAGAACTAGTTTTTATTTTTGAGAACTTAGAAATTTTTTTTCCAAAGACCTAAGCACACGAATTTGGTTAAGTCATTCAGGTTTAAAAAGTGAATTTCAAAAAGACACTTGAACAAAATTAAATCTTCAAAGCATCTAAGATGACCCTTGAGCATCGTTTTAAGAAGGCCTAAGTCGAAAAGATCTCACTTCCTCACAATCGCTCTAGAAGTAAGAAACTAACTTTGCTAGTTCAAGTAAACTAGCTGGCACGCTCGCATACGACGTAGTGTGTGAGAAATTATTTCAAGTCTCTACATAGACTTTGGAGTAAAATTTCACATCTACAGAATTGGCATGCCCGATGGGACCTGAGTCTTGGAGGATTGATTGATTCGGTGTCAGTTTTAAAATAATTCACTTTTTCAAAATTTTGAGGCTTAATCAATTCTTTTACACAGGTCTATTTTCTTCAAAAGTAAAGTCGAGTTTGGAAGGATCATGCGAGGTTTCGAGCCAAGCCTCATGCTCTACGAGTTGATTTTCAAACAGAATTTTAAAAACCAAGAATAGTGTAAACACCCAAAATATTTTCGAAATATAGCCCAACCTGTTTCAGAATTTTCAAAATAATAAGCTTGTTTTCAAAAGTCTCGATTTTTAATACAGCTTGAAATTTTTCATAGAAAGGTAAAAGGGATCTTAAATGATTAGAAATTAAAAACAAAAAGGCTTTTTATAGATTTTGAAATCAAGTTTTGAAAAGGCTAAGGAAGTGAAGCACGGATCAGATAAGGATGAGTTCGCAAAAGAAATGTCGAAGATTCAGGATAAAGGTCACAACAAGATCAAGTCAAACCTCGAAGCGAAAGCACACACGTGTTTCAAGTATAACATCAGGGGCTGCACCCGTCTAGCCCAAGTGCATTAGACCAAGTCAAATGCCCAAGACCAAGCTGGATCTCTTGCACCAGAGGATGCACCATGGCTAGTCGGACTACACCAAAGGTTGGATTAAACCAAGCCACGCCTAGTTGGAACAACACCTAGCCCATGCACGTGAAGGGGCTAGGGATTATTGTGACTCACTTGACTCAAAGAGTACACCTAACCGTGACCCATTGGCTACCCTTGACCCAATGACCTTGGTTAAACACGGCTTGACAAAATCCTTTTGCCCCTACCTAATTAAATGACCTTAACTAAACTACATTGGCTAAACCTTGACCGAATTATCTTGAACCGTCCTCACCAAATATGCCTTGGCCGAATCATATTAGCTGGGCCTAACTCAATTACCTAGACCTAGCCTACCTTGGCTGGACCAAACAAGAGGCCACGTCTCACCATGACCCAACCCACATAGGAGCTGGCCGAACTCACCAAAGAGAGGTCGCTTCTAGGCCAAGTTAGGGAGCCCATATCTGAAGGATGCGCCGTGATGCTTATCCTTGAAAAATTTAAAACAGATTTAAAAGCACTCCTTTCCTTAAATGAGATCTCCAATTTTCAAAAACTAATTAAAAAGGCCTCCCTATTTGAAGCAAATTTAAAAAAGGGAGTCTACAAAGATCTTTGGAAAGGAAAAAAATTTCAAAAACCAAGATTTGAAAAACTCGGGGCATATGGGCCACATTAACCGGAAAGAGGAGCAAAAATTCAAAAAGTGGCCAACATCCAAGTAGTGTCAAGATCAGTCGTACCCTGTAAGCCGTCCGAACAAAGACCCCTTCGAAAAGAACAAAAAAGTTTGAAAAAAAGTAGTTCACATCACCTATAAGGTGTGGTAGGATCACGTAAATTCTAAATATGAGTTTGATTGATATTTAAGATCATTCTTCTTTCTTTCTTTAATATAATTATGATTTATATGCATGCATAAACTTGCAAAGTATGTTAAATGTGACAACTCTCATTGATTATTCAAAATAATTTCAAATGAAATATAATGATAGTTAATGGTGACATACAATTGGTCAGTTGTTGAGAAATTGCTTGTTGGTCTATAGATTATATATAGGGACAATTACTTTACTAGGTATTAGATCACTCACTGTTCAAGTGTTTTTATCATACGGTGATGACCATACATTAACGATATATGTCGTGAGGTAAGATAATTATCATTCTACATGAGGTCCATGAAATCCTCGACCTTCAAATAGATAAACACCTCGTTTCTCTCATGAGGTAGATGGAGATGTAAAGTAAAGAAGTTATTTTTCAGAGCCTTTTGAACATGAGCATCGATGATGTGGAGCCATAGATGAAGTCAAGAGTTGTAAAGTTGGATTGGCTCTAAGAAAGAGATCATCCACACTCCTACATACTAGAGGCATGAGCATTGGTTGTGTCATTTGTACCATATTAGATATAGACTTTTTCAACACAAGTCAAGGAATAAGGTGTTAGTTATAGTTGTGTAATTATTGGTCAACAATGTTCCTAGAGTTCACAATCATGCTTAGAGTGCGATGACATTGACTCATTAGTATAGACAACTGGAAAAACCTTTTCCCGAGACACATTAGCTTAGTCGTCACACTACTCTACTTCAGTTAATAATTGTTTTTCCTACATTGTTTAAAGTTGATGAAATAAGTTTTTGATAATGTGTTGATATAAAATTTAATGTGTCTTATGCATGAATTTATGAGTCTTTTTCGGTCTTTAAAGTATGTGGGCCATCAAAACTGGTTGAGGGGTAGCCTTGAGTAGCTAGATGGATGAAAAATGCTACTCATAGGCAGTCTCCTACACCTTGTCTTTCCTAATATTAGAAGAAATTAGATTTGATGAAAACACATGAGGTCCATATATATGATTGCAATTTATTTTATATAAGTTATATATTTGAAATTTTTATTGATACCATTTTCCTCTTTCATTGCATATTGATGGGCATCCCTATTTTTGAAATGACTTAATATCATGGATGTATCCATTGTTTAGATGTCATGGAAGTGTATATGCCTAATAGAGTTATTCATTAGTTTGGTCATCTATGGCACATCCCTCTTCCAACATTGAGGACGATTATTGTACATAAGCCAAAGAAGCCACATGCATATAGAGTGGAGTACAACCCATCGAACAAGTGTTGAAAGGCACAAATCTCACATTACTTAGATCCATTGAAGTACTTTGTCATCACTAACCACATGAGTATAATGGATAGTATATGAATTGATACATATTCACACATTGATTTTTACTAAGAGATTTTGTTCATCGCTACAAACTGCGCTTCATCTACCAATTAATCAACTCTACAACGTCAAGCTTAGCATAGATAAAATAGTCTCTTTGTTATGTTGTTCATAGGGTTGATTGAAACATCCGTGAGCACTATTGCTGACTTGTATATTGTTTGGTTGTATCTAATCCTGCTCTTGACCATGAGTTTGATGATGATATGGTGTGACATGAAATAGCGATTAAGGAATGCTCTTATTTGATACAATGACACTAAAATCTTTATTTCATATTTGTCATGTTCAATGACATTATCTGACTCTTATTTTCAAGAACAATTAACAAAAGCCCACATCCAATGGGGTGATTAACCATATGGGTCGAGACTCATATCGAATTGAATTATTAAACAAATGGGCCAAGGAATACTCAACCCAATATCCATATATATAGAATGTGTGGGTTGTTGTGTATAAACATATATATGCCCCATGCCTGTCCTCTCAATATTATAATAGATAATTATAACATGTTATGCATCAAGTAAATACATTAGAGTTATATTATTGAATACAAAGATGAGAACTAGTCACAAATATTGTGAATAGTATCATCTCCCATTCCTTTGAGTAATAAATATTCATCAATTTTATGAGTTACCACTTATCATGTGCTCATGAGATATTTATCGTGTTGAAAGCATGTCAACTACTAATCCAGTTAAAAGAATGCTTGATATGGATAAGGAAAGGTATTATATACTCGACAATGAAGATGCCAAATAGATAGAGAAAGTAGAAATCGAGGATCAATGTAGGCAACTAATTAAGTAGTTCTAGGAGGGTTTGATCCTCAGTCCATACCTTCATAGGAGCCATCTATTCATTACCCTAAAGGTCAATCATCTAAGAGATTTATGAAGAAATAGTTGTCCTCATAGAAACTTGTATAGAGGAGTATTTCTTTGGACAAATCTACTTCTCCGAGAAGTTTTCTAATGTCAAGATGTCTAGTCATGCTTGAGGACTTCGGGTGTCTCTAGGACACATGCCTTTTTCATTGTTAGGTAGTATTTGCCCATTCACTGGTGTTGATCACAGATTGTCTAAGTATAAGATATCATATGATGATGAGATACTTTGGTTTATGATACCTTATGTCGTCTGATGTTCTGGTATATGATAAGTATATGCCACCTATCTATCTAATGTGGTAACAAAATTAACATCAACATGTTGCTAATTGGATTCACCATCTCACCTTTTCACCACCATCCTATCAAGCTTTGAGAATTCTATCATAATATATGTCGAAACTTTGAGATTACTCAAATAATTTTGTTAGTTCCATAAAATCTAAATGGAGTTGGTCCAGGTCTTATTGAACTTCCTAGTTGAACTGCCATAAATCCTTTCAACCATGTATACACTCTCGACCCTACACACCACTATAAACAATATCATTAGGAACATATATATAGATACACATGTATATATGGATGTACTTACATATGTATGTCATATAGATACGAAAACATATGCATATACATAAACAATATCATTAAGATGCACGCACATATATATATACATGAAGAACATTTATACTTGTTGGTTGTATGTGTCATAGTTGAGAATCCAATCAGTCAATAGTGATACTATCTTTTCCATTTACGGACCCAATCATTGCTGTTTAACATAAGATAGTATAGTAGAAAGGTTCTTTCACTTTGCTTCTACTAAACCCAACTGCTCTGCATAAATCTTTTCCTCTACGAACTCAAGAACTTTTCTTTCAGCACCAATGTAGTAGCATATTCTTTCTTTCTCATGAACTGTATAGTATGTCCTTCAATACTTTTAGAAATATGTCATCTACATAATAAATAAATTGACTTAGGGAAAGCAATGTAAATTGCATTCATCAATAGAAGCTCATAGTCCATGTATACTACTACAACAAAAGTTATCTTATAGCTATTCATCTTGTAAATACAATCAATCTTCAATACATTCAACAATGCATACAGAAGTTGGATTGAAGTAGGATTTGTAAATGCAATATCATTTTATTCCATCTTCAGCATACTCTGATGCCATGATGACAATCCATTTCATATAAGTGTTGTTCGAGAACTATTCAACAACCCACTTCTTCTTGCTTTATTTTCATCTTCACATTATAAATGTGTTTAATTATGATAATATTTTAGCTGTCACTCAACATCAACTATGTTAGTATATTCTTCAGTTTTCAATGATTTTTTTATCATCTCCTTTGACAAATTGAATTCATTATTAGTCTATTTACAAAACACTGTCTGTTTCAACTCTATCATCCTCAAGCTCTGTCAGTGCATGGCTTGGTGCACAACATCCAATTTCATCGTTTATGGTATATCAAGAATATCTTTTGTCATTCATCACTCTATAAGGAGTATAAAAGAAATATAAATAAATATAAGTTGTAGATGGTAGAGATGCACTGAACTGCATATGCTTGTCGGCCAAACACCCATGCATGTGCTTACTCTTTGGAGAAAATGCACTTTGGTGTGTCTATGTTCACTTAGGAAGAAGAGCATGTTCGGGGGAGAAAGGGAGAAGAGTGAGCATTTGCGAAGACTTACAACTAGAGAAAGAAAAGAAAGCAAGGGTCATGCACCCCGAAAATATGTTTATATCAATGATTGGAACCATAAAAAATCAGAAAACAAAAAAAGAACCTTTTTGAGATGATTAGTATGAATTATTTTATCCATGGTATCTATCTATGAAATACAGTTTTGTTTTGGTAGTTTATCTTTTATCATTTGAACTAGTTGTGGCACGTGAGTAAGGCCATTTAGGCAATCGCCCTAGGCCATTCAAAATCAAACTCGTTATAGTGTCAAATTTGTAAGCCCTAGGAGGCCTCAAAGCTTTTAGACTTGAGACCAAATTTTTTATTCACCTATGGCATCCAATTTTTGCTTTATGCCTTAACTTTGTTGTGCCATGAACCATGAAAACAAGTCTATGTCATCTAAATTTTGGCAATTGACATCGAACGCCTCTCAATGATCAGCATTGTCCCCTTGGAATAGGGGAATAGATCATTTATTCACCAATATCTCCGACCCACACGCACACTGAAGGAGGACACAACTTCTCTCAATTTAGCCTGAGTTGCTAATTAATCCCATATGACCCTAAGGAATGCCCTTTTATTGCGCAAGGACCTAATGCAATATGAGTTTGCTCGCATACACACCAAACGAGACACCATGATACTAGATATGGCACCAACCAGATCCTAACTCAATCTGAATTCCAACTAGACATAATACATAAAAGCTCCAATTCAAGGACACAACACTAATCCGAAGACACTTAACACATCGTTGGCATGTGAAGAAGGCGTGGTTAGGGCTAAACATCGGTCAGTTCAGTTCAATAACCAAACCGAACCGAAATAACCAAATACCAAAATGTACATAATTAATGGTCGAGAACCAAACGTTCTGTTTAGTTCAATTGTTCTTTTTGTTTGTCAATGGTTTAATTATTCGGCTAGGTTTTCAATGACAAAACACAAGCAAAGTAGACAACATAAAATTAGTTATAACAAGATCTTCTATTGGTCTATTCTCCGATGCATCATGGCTATGTTAATATCCATCCTTGCCTTGTCTAGAAAAATTAAACCTTTTAATCAAATCCCACATAAAGCACATTGACATCATAAATCTCCCAAATGTAAAAGCTATATATAATACTAACAATAAAAAAGCCAGACATGGTGAACCCTACTTAAGTTATGTATTGATATTCAAGTCTTACACTATCCCAATTAGACAAAATTGAATAGTCTTCAAGTCTCTGTTATCCCAATTGATAAGCATAATTGGATAGAATTGAATACTCCATGAAATGAGAAGAGACAATCAACGCGTTAGCATTTCCAAAACTTTGAGCCAATAATCCACTGCAAAACTTGAAGCAGATGCAATGTATTGTACTTAAACAGAATACAAGCATAATCCAAAGGAAAATAGTGATAATTCTGCCGCATTTTGTCACATCTAAAGGTGAAACCATCATAAGTTATGTATTGATATTCAAGTCTTATGCTATCTCAATTGATAAGCATAATTGGATAGAATTGAATAGTCTTCAAGTCTCATGTTATCCCAGTTGATAAGCCTAATTGGACAAAATTGAATACTCCATGAAATGAGAAGAGACAATCAACACGTTAGTATTTTCAATACTGTGAGCCAATAACCCACTGCAAAACTTGAAGCAAATCCAACGTATTGTACTTAAACATAATATAAATATAATCCAAAGGAAAATAGTGATAATTCTGCCGCATTTGAAGGTGAAAATGTCATAAGATATATGACATTCAACTTACAAATATAGTATTGATTTCTTTGTACAGGCATGGAAATCTTTTTTCTTAACTGGATTCTCCTTTTCCATTTCCATGCAGAAGTAAATTGGTGAACCATAGGCATTAGCATCTGAAATACACATATTGAATCCTCTCCTCCCAAGCCAATGCAACTTAGTAAAAATAAATAGAGGTACTTGTTTGGTTGTTCATTGTACTAAATTTGCAACTTGAATATCATCAAAATTTCACCTAAACATCATGTTAAAATATGATAACTCAATAATGCAACAATGCACATGTCAACATATAAAGAATCTGTATAGAATCGGGTTAATCTAAACAACGAAACTTTCATCTTCGATCAAAACATGCATGCTTCATTGAGAATCCAACTTGAACATCATCTCATGCAACTCAAGATCCGGTATAGCAAGCTCAATGAATTTAGAGTATAAAGAATCAATATATGATCCCACTTTGCAATTACTTTTTAGATTTTAAAATACTTTAGATATCATATGAATTACTTGTGCCTAGCATATCATAAGGAATCATTACAAGATTCCACTTTGCAATTACTTTTCATATTTCAGGTTCAAATATCACATTGTCTCCACTACGTAGAGATAAGGAAATCTATACCTGCATATATCACTTAAATGCAAAGAAAAATATGTTTCTATCATAACATCTATGATAAGAAAAATCAAATTATTTGTTCAGTATATCATTTTAATTACCAATCTACGATAATATATTCAGTATCAATCAAACTATTCTTCACATTGTTTGGCCATCGTCTTCATTCTTCATCCAACTCCATTTGACCTACATAAAAAAAATAAACGATATAATCATGACAAGGGCAATGAAATAAATAGTTGATATAGTACAATATAAGTACTTAAAGAATTTGTGTTTCTACCAATGCTACTACACTCCCTCCCAATCCAACAACTTTTAAGCCTAAAATATCACAAAAAATAATTCAATAATACAAAGCATAAAATAATAAGTGGCAAAAATCAATTAAAATATTAGTACATCTTACCCTTTTCAAAATGTTCAATATCTTCCAATTCTTCCTTAGTATTCAAAATAATACCATCTCGTACTCAATCTTGTGTACAAATCAAGCATTCAGATACCTTGGGTGTTAAAGAACTCCTAAATACATCAAGGACCCTTCCTCCTGTGCTAAATGCAAACTCAAAAGCTACTTAGATATTGGAACTGCTAAGATATCCCTCACCATATGTGCAAGAATGAGAAATCTCTTTCAATTAATCCTCCACCATCTTAAAATATCAAAATCATCACGATCTTCTAATATTTTTTACTTAAATAAATATCCAATTCAGTTTTTCTTTTTTCTCTTATACCTTCCATCTCCATTTTGCTTTTCTGGTATTCTTCCTTGAAAAAACCTCTAGCCTTCCATTATTCCCACATTACCTAACTCACTTAGCACAAGATTTTTTATAGAGTTTCCACTTGATTGAGAGGCATTGAAATTTTCAAGTTGAAACATCCTTCTATATTCATCGTATATGTCAAAAAGAGCTTCTCTCACAACTTGAAATAACTCTTTTTCATTTTTTATCATAAATTTTTCAAAAAGCAAACTGCATAATTTCAAATTTTTCTAAGGATCAAGTATAATTGCAATAAAAATAAACTTATTCATCTTTGTATGATCACCCCAATATTTATCAAATTTTATTTTCATTCTTGTGCCCATACACTTCACCTCCAAATCATCACTGTCTATCCACTTTAATATCGTTTCAACTAAATTGTTGCTCTTAACGTATTTTATGTGACATAAGATGATCCTGAAATATGCATAGTGATATCATAAAACTGTTGGAGCATGCTACTCAACTTCCTAATAGAGTTTCAATCAATTACAACATATCCATCATCATTATCATTTGATTCCACTTCACGCCTAAAACATGAATCCTGTTTATCAAATAACTTAAATGCCTTCTCAAATTTTCATCAACATTCAACATTTTATGGGTAGAATTTCATCTAGTCACAACATCTAAACACAATTTACTCTTACATTCTATATTACATTTTTCAACACATTCTTTAAACTTTTGAACCTTTGTCAGAGATTGCTAATTTATTTCATAGCATTACTTAACCAATTGATGGATCTACTCACCTCCTTTAGACTATCTTACACATCCAAGCATATTATATAAAGCAATACAAGTCATATGTAAAAATTATAATTTACAACACCAGTTCCCCAACTTATGAATTTTTTTCCAAATATGAAATAACATCATTTGAACTAGCATTGTCAACTAACGGTAAATACTTTTTTAATATCCCAAACAAGCAAGTAGTCAATAAGTAGCTTCACACTTATGACTAGATACAACAACAACTACAACAACTAAGCCTTTTCCCATACTAGACGGGGTCGGCTACACTTATGACTAGATATCAGACAAAAAATTCAATATATATTTTTTTTGTGTAACTTCCATTCATCATCAATAAAATGGGTTGTGATACACATGTAGTTCACACGATACGGTCAACCTTGATGGGGTTTTAAACTTAGAGCATGCAATATCGAGTTGCATCCTAAACTCTTTACTCGCAACAATCTTAAATGAGAATTCATTAGTAATTATCATTTATGTAATGGCTTTCCTAATTGCAATTTGATCAAATTTCTAAGTAGATAAAATGACTAAGTTTTCATTCTCAACTAATGGTTGCAAAGACAACTGTTGTTTATCATCCACATTTTTTAAAAATTTCTTACAAGCAACTAGTTGATTTTTGAGTCCAGTGGTGTCATTTTTCTTTGGATCACAACAAAAGTCTCTACTACAATAATTATATTTTACTTTAATATCACTAAAACATCTATAAAATTGGTAAAATGCTCTCATAGTTTAGATCTTGCCTTCATGGGCTTCCTTTGTATCTTTCAAGAGGTTGCATCACTATGTATTTGAGTTTACTTGCTCTTAGGTTACTTTTCCTAGCCTTTGAGGTGAACCTTGTAATTAAGACATCTCAAATAATAAAAACAAAGATAAGTAAGTATTGTATGTATGTACTAAACTTCACCTATATATATGAATGAAAAGTATCTTTCTCTCCCTCTCTCTATTCATATCAATTTCATCCCAAATGAAAATACACTATCTAAGAAGATTGGGAAAAATATATGATTACATAGTTTTACGAGGGTATTTGGCACAAAAGTATACATTACAGTATCATCTAACATTTAAGAGATTGATGTTGACTCAGTTGGAACAAACAATATACTACTAAGAATTAGATTTATTATAGCAAGAAAGGTTTTGAGATTAGTCAGATTATATTGGTCATTGGTCAGACTGTTGCTCGTAAAAATATATCAATGACTATATATAATTTATGGTCCCTTCACTCACCACTTCTTTTTGTTTTCGTAAACCTAAATGTGATGTCAAAATAGATTGAGTTGAGAGGATGTTAACTGAACTAGTTAGAAAGAGTTGAGAAACCCTATGTGCGAGCGCCTGAAAACACTCATGCATATACTTGTGAAACTGAGTCCCATGAACAAACACACACACCATAACCGCCACACCAAGAAGATGGTGATAAGGCTTGGTTCACTCACCACCTATGCTAGATAAGAGTGAGTGAGAGAGAGAGAGAGAAAGGGAGAAAACTCAGGAGAAAACAACCTACTTTTTCATTCTGGAATCTGTTTATTTATGCTTAGAACAGACCCTCTGTGATGAGTTCAAAAAAACATTAATACCTACAATTTACTAGGTGGATTGCTTTCATTCCCATGGATCTGGGTTGTTTTCAAGGCTTTGTAGTTGAATGCACTAAAGAACCTTGCAAACTACCAGCTACGAATTCTCAGGAAATCAATGTCACTATGCAACATTAACTACTAGTTGAAACTACTTAGAAAATGACAAAACAACTTAAAACATCTTAGGAACTCTCAGGCAAAGTTTTGCATCTGTTGTGCTTCTAATTAAAGTCCTGAACTATATTAACTTCAATTTCCTTTGGAATCTTCTATTGTTGGAGGATGCAAATTGCTTTCAAATTACGATGTGTAGACTCTTAAATCTAAGCAATTAACTCTATTCTTGGATCCCACATGCATTCAACAATTTCCTTAAAATTCGAAGTTAATGAAGGTCCTCCTATATGAGTCCTCTTGGCTCATGCCATGGCTTTCATAGTTGGTTCTTTGCAGCCCGTTCTAGTTGGACTTAATTAAGTTTGGCCGATTCACATCAAAATGTATATGGAACAAATAAGCAAACATTTGGTTCAGCATATCAACTATATTTTTATATAATTTCTGCATCATTTCAACTTCTTTTTGAAGTTACTAGAAATTTGAGATGCACTTTGAGCTGCAGTAAAAGTGGATTTAGGTCTTGCTCATACAATCGTGGATAGTGTTGGATTCATTGTTTCAAGTGCAAAACACTTTGCTATGATGAAAGAGGTAACACAACTTGATATTTGACATAAGGCATAAACATGAACAAAAGGGATTTGATTTCATGTACAAACAATAGTTGTTTGTCCTTACAGAAATGAAAATATGAAAAACACCTGTGAAACACCCACAAAAGACGAAACTTCACGAAATAAGGAGCTTGTGAACACTCACATTGATTACTGTTTAGATTCAGTTTGCGTGAAAAGAACACTAACCTTCACAAAAAATAACAGTTTCGGTTTGGGTGGAAAAAGACGTACCTTGATTTTATATATTGGGAGCACGATTGGTTTAGACAAAATGTCGTGGATGGAAGCTTCATGAAAAGAAGTTTGATGATGGTCGGTGATGAAGATCTCAACTCTTTCATACACTAGCACAATAGGGAGGGACCGAGAGAGATTGGAAAAATGCAGTTATTCTAGGGCGTCGTTTGAGTATCAGTTAAAATATGAATTTCGGTTATTCAGTTCTGAAAAATCCAAAACCGAAACCGAACCGAATACCATTTCCTCAACCAAAGCCGAACTGAATCTTGCGCTTACCAAACCAAACCATGAATTTCGATTTGGTATTTCGGTCTTAACCAAACTTTGCGCACCCCTATCCATGGTCATGAGGCGTGGAATCAAGGTGTAGATGCTCGTCCCATGACAGTAACCATGAGCCTATGGTTTTAACTGTCAAATTTTGTTCAAGTACGTTCATAATGGTCAAGAAATGTTGTTTTTACCAGTGACCAACCACCTCTCGCGGTAGAAGCTTCAACAAGGTACCATGAAAATTACTAGTTAGTAGCTACGTGTATGGTGTAAAATAATAATGCTGCAAGTGTTTCGCCGTGTCGAACTGGAAAAACAAGTAAGGTAAAATATGGCATGCATCTGCTATTGAATAAATGCCTCTATAAATTTGGGTGCAAATATTTATTGTCCATTAATAACCAACCGACCCAACTGACATGACTGCCTCTTCCATAAAGTGTGTGCGGGTCTCTCTCTCTCCATATATGATATATGTATGTATATACATATACATATATATATATATACATACATATACATATATATATATATATACATACATATATATATATATAGGCATAATTATTTGCCCTCTGTGTGTGTGAAGTCATTCAACAAAAAAGAGTGTTAAATACATAAGACAGACAAAAACCATTTTCTTGGGTTGGGTTGAAGTTTGAATATTTTTCATACTGACCAGGTAAAGGTCCCATCCTTTGGTTTGAGTATTCTTCAACCAAAGAAGATGGCATTTGTGTGTGGTCTATGTACGTATATATACATGTATACATAAATGCACACACGCATACAAACAGACGCGAGCATGCACACACAAACGTGTGTGTACTCGGATCCTTCATATTAGATGTGGATGACCATGGGCTTGATAATAAGATATGCTTGTTGGCACAAGTGTTGTCGCAAACGGACCGGCATCAGAAGCACTCATTTATTGCCACCGTTCCTGCCGGCGCAGATGGAGAACAATTTATAGCTCCGCTGGTTTCATTTATTAGAAACCGGCAAAGTTGCGATCAATACGATGATAATAACCTCAGAGTTTTGGGATATGCTTGAGTGGCTTTGCCTCCTGTCGTAGTCGTTTCCTATTTCCGAATCAAAGAGCGAGAAATGAAGACATCGGGACCTTTGTTACTTTTTGTTGCACAGTTTGTTTTCTTGATTAGTCGACGCAACATTGATTTTTCTCCAAACATTTCTGAAGTTTTAATTTCTTAAATTTTGTTAAATCTAGAAAATTATTAAACTTTCGTATATTTGATTCGTACTGATGAACGAAGTGGTTTTCACTTCAGTTTCGCTCCTAGAGCTCATCTAGGTACTTATTAAATATAAATATTTTGTCAAAGGTTGGGAAATTTTGTTAAATATTGCTCGATGTAAGTTTTGTTGATTCATTTTTTAGCATATTTCGTGTTTGGTTCAGCATAGGTACATAGATAGGGTATGAAGAAACTGGTTTTCAGTTCAGTTTGGCTCCTAGAGATCATCTAGGAACTTATTAACATCTTCTTAATTTTCTTTTAAAAGTAATTATATTTCTTTTAGTCGGACAAGCAACTCATTCGGCATTTTTTTCTGTTATAGGCAGACCCCGATCAGATACAAATGGACAAGACAGCAATCGAACTCCAGACCTCAAATGAGAGAGATGAAAACTCTTCCATTGTGGCATTGAGGGCTCTTAGCTCAAAGTTGGTGCATGCTTGCACCTGAATAGTTAGTTAATTAGATGACAGCAAACAGCCTCAGCTCGGTTCATTCTCCACAATTACCATTTCTCTAATTACACCACCAGCTTCAAAAGGTTGGGCAACCTTCTTCTATTAATGAGAACAGTTACACAAGTTCTCTTAAAGAAAATTGAAAGAGAAGAGGAAACAGGGGGATGTCACAATCCGATCGTCACAAAAGTTCTCTCCAAATTTCTTAATATTTTGGACTGCCTACACATCAATAATAAAGTCTTTCAGTGTCCACATCTTAAAGTTTCTCAAGAGTTTCATGTTAAGTATGAAAGGGAGGCCTCAAATAGGATGTAAATAATGTTGTATTAATCCTACTTTATTTCCAGATCATGGAATCGCTGAGAGAGTCAAGCCTTGACCTATAAATTCTTTTCCTTTTTTATCTTTTGACAAATTTCTACATGTGAAGGTGAAGAGCTCACTGGAAGAAGTCGGACTGGTGAAATTTACTCTGTAGTTTCAAGGCTAAAATATGTCTAACTTGACTCGCGTATATTCGCTGGAAGTAGTTGACAAACTAAATGCGAACTAGAAGCTGGGCCTGTTGCACATTAATGAAGTCAATAAGTTTGCTGGGGCCTTTCATGTACACCGTAAGAAGATGGGTAGCAGTTGGGACATTATCAAAATCAATAGGCTTGGGTATCTCTATATATTCCCTGCCATAGTGAAGTTCTTAGCATCTTTTCTGTCGTTCCTTCTCCTAACCCTTCTATCTTCTTGTCTTTCAAGCAACTAACCTGAAACCATGGTTGTGACTCTCAAAACTCAGGTTCAACTCAAATCTACCGCCGATCAGTATTGGAAAGCCATTACTGAATCATCTGAGCTCTTTCCCAAGGTATTACCTGATCAATACAAGAGCATCACCATTATTGAAGGTGACGGCAAATCCGTGGGCACCGTGCGGGAGATAAAATATGGTGAAGGTATAACTGAACTTGATATTTTCTGCTATTAGTAATATGAGCTCCATTAATGTTTTTAAATATCATAACAATAAGCCTAGTGCTTGAATTTCCATGTAACTTCAAGTTGAATATTATAGTTATCTAATTAGTTTTAACATAATTGTTCTTAGCTCCACAGCCACTACCATCCGTGCGCATCTGACACCTTTTCGCCAATATGAATCTATATCAGGACTTGAACTTTCTGTTCGTATTGTGCTTGCATTTTTTATTAGGATTTCGAAGATCCCTTTGAGAATTTAATTAGTATCTTTCAGCCGTGTCCTCATCTGAATCAAGTCCTTGCCCTTCACTTGTTTAACTGTAAATATCATGCTTACAACCAATTTCCACTGAAACAGCTATCATCATGTAAACACTTGCTCATGATCCCTACCATCATCTTCAAATCAGTGAAATGACTGCAATTTTACTCCAGAAGTTGAAATCATGGGCCCTACAGAAATCCTAACAAGTTGGTTCCGACCTACACAGTTCATACGCCAAATGATCACAAAGAGGACTATTGTTAAGTATACCCAAAATCAAGAAGCTTAAAAGATTTAGATTGCTGAAACTATATTCTTGTGCCCAAAAGAGAATTCAACTGCATTTTATCAATTTTTACACAAAAATTCACATGCAGCTTAATTCTTGTGGCCAGCGGAATATAAAGCTGGTAAAAGAATACCATATGTTAATGTGTGATTTTTTTCTAATCTAAATTCATGTGTAATAAGCTGGACAAGAATTTGTTTAAATAAACTCAAAATAATTTAAGCAAAAATGCACCAATAATTCTGCCTAGCATGAGCCGTAACATGCCAAAACCAGATCTCAGATATATGCTGATCACAGTAGACAGGACATTGACAATTGATATGTTTCTGTGACATGGTTTATGGAAATGATAAATATTTATAATCAATTATATGCACCGCTTTCTGCCCATAATTTTTGGGTTTTCTTTTACAGATACGAAGGTTCTGTCTCTTAATTCTGCCAAATAAATGTTTACTGTAATCAAACAGAAAAATATCAATTAAAAATCACTGATGAAGTTTTCCAATCTTTGTTTTTTGTTTGATCCTTTATAGGAATCCCCATTGTAACTTTTGGCAAGGAAAAGATTGTTGTAGCAGATGAGGCGAACAAGACAGTCAAATACGAAGTTATCGAGGGAGAGATTTTGCAGTTTTTCAATGTTTTCAATCCAACCCTATCAGTTGTCTCCAGTGAGGATGGGAAATCTTCCATAGTAAATTGGGATATTGAGTATGAAAGGGTCAATGAAGAGGTTGGAGAGCCAGTGATTATCCAGGAATACTCCATCAACACTTTCAAGGCATTGGATGACTATGTGCAGGGAAACTTAGCAGCAGCACAAGCAAATTAGGCATGCCAAAAATTGCATTTGCGGGATGAGTCATTAGATGACTCGGTTGAAATAAGGATTAGTAGTTGGAATTTTGTTTTCTTGTTATTGGTAACTTGAAGTTCAGTACACTGAACAATATGGTATCCTTTTGTGTCAGCCTACCATAGCAGATTGCTTTACATGATACCGGAAGGAGTCAGATTCGTTCATTGTAGGAATTTCAGCTTCCAGTCTACATATTATTGATAATAAAATCTTTCGTATCTAAGAAAAATGTTCCCTTTCATGTCTGACATGAAGATGATAGTGGCTTGATGAATAGGCTGAAGCAAACAAATCTGCAAGCACACTAACTTGTGGTACATGCAACTTAATTTGTTATTTAGTTCAAATGTGTGTGTGTGTGAGAGAGAGAGAGAGAGAGAGATCCTCTACTCGTATCTAATCAGAAGAGAAGAGATAATCAAACTAAAAGGCTTCTCAGTTGAGCTAAGCAAAAGTGCAACGTTTAGGGGAGATTTTGTTCATCTAATTTTGTCTGTTTCTTGATCGATAATTCTGTGCAAATAGTGAAAATTCCCCTGCACGAAAATCTCGGTGCACTCCTTAACTTGCATTCCACAACATCAATGCAATATGAGGACCTGCACCAAGCGTAGTCCGGTATTATCTTGTATCCAGTATGCTTTTCAAAGTGTATGTATATATATAGAAAACTAGAAACTGAGATATTTCCGGTTCTGGTGGTAGTTCTAAACCGTCAGTTCCGGTTCCAATTTTGGAACCACACTGGAACCGCCGGTGGCAGTATCAATTTTCTTTTAAATACAAGGGCCAAGCACCTTGTGGGATCGAATTCTCCACCAGCTACAATGGTAGGGAGTGCCCTGCCAATGAGCTAACAATTTGTTTGTAATAAGGGATTTCGGGAAAGATATTTAAAATATAGAGATGGTTTGGAACTGTCGATTCTGATTCCGGAGATCATGAACCGTAATCGAACTGAGAGTTCTCCAGTTTCAGTTTGACTGGTTCCGTAGGCAGTTTAGTTCCAGTTTGAACTGGCCGTATCTACAATTGGGACCATTGGGTGACATCATACAATGATAAATGGGTAAAACTATGGATCACATCGACCCAGGTACTGATACAAGATAACAAAAAGGTATAGAGCATGACCTTTATAACATTGGTAGAGTCAAGGCCATCAAACAAAATTAATCGATTTGCCACCACCGAAACTCAGAACTGGCTGATAGGAATCAGTTCTGAAGACAACGGTGTAACTCCTGAATTAAGGAAGATCGTGGCGATTCATAACTTAAATTACTCTGGACTGTGCAGAACATTTATTTCATGAACCAGAAAATGGGGCGTTCGTTGAAGGAGGAAAGTAACAGGAATCTGCTTGTATTTGTATCCCAATGCAAATATAATCAAGGGGCTTTAATTTGATTTTGGCCACCAACATTAGGCCAAATTAATCAGCTGAATCCCCCATAATAGGACCTTTAGACCTTAATAACCAGACACAGTCTTCCAATATTCTGTTAATTTATTTTAATTTTTTAATGTTGATTGCCTGTTTTCTTTGATTTGACTTTCTCTATTGTCTGAGTCCTTTGGAAAATGATTCAACTAAATCTTATGAATTATCCGAGAGGGACAATTCCGGATCTACTCATGGCCATTTTGGAATGGAACCTGTGAAATAGTTTGGCATGTCCTATTCCGGATAAGCGCTTGAAACCTCCATAACCAAACCGGCCGAGAGTTGGTTCTGGTTACAGTTCTGGAACCGTTGGTTCTGAGACGGTTCCAGTTCTGCTTTTGGAACTATCCAGGAACCGGGGGCATCAAGTTTAAATTCTTTTTTGCAACACGCACCCCTCTGGATAGTCTAACTCCCACCAACTGGGTTGTGGGAAGGTTTCTGCCATTAAGACAAGAAGCTATTTGTGAAATTGTATGTTGGGAAATACACTTTAGTGCTTTATTTTCCAAATACAAAGCTATTTGAAACATAGGGGCACGCCCTATGAGAGTCAAACTCTCCACCAGCTACAGGCATTGAGCTAACACCCTCTATGTGATAGAGGAATTTCAGAAAAATATTTAAATCTAAGGCGGTTTGGAACCGCCAATTCTGGTTCCGGTTCCACACTGGTTTCTGGAATCCTTGAATCCTAACCAAACAGAAAATTTCCAGAAAAAACTGCCCAAAACAGCGAATTTTCAGAAAGAAGATGGAAACTGGAACAAAAACCAAATCGACTACTACAGCTCAGTTTCACCTTTAAAAACTGAAGTTGAACTAGAATTGGATTAGTACAGGTTCCACTGTTTGAACGAATGGTTGAAACTGCGGATTCAACCTGACAGTTGATGGCCTACTTGAATTTCAAGAACTTTACCTTAATTTTTGTTTCCCCACATTTTTTTAAGCAACTCCTTAATTTGTTTTCTCACAGAAATTGAGTTCATTTTGAATATGTTTTAATAGTAGGGAGCAAAACCAAACGCTTACCATAACCAAAACCAAAACCAAACTGGAATGGTTCCCATTATGTGACAGGAACGGTCAGAAATGAAACCGAAACTACAGAAGAGACGGTTCAGTAAGACTTTCGGTAGTGGTTTTACTTGAACCTACGATTCAGGCCAGTTAAACCGGAACCAGCCACGTCTAGCCTCCAATCTTCAATGAGAGAGGCGCAATGTGAATATTCCAAGCATCAGTAACATAAGATTGTCCTCTGAAGTGAAAGTTTACTGCGATTGGAGGTAAAGGAAGAATTTAATGCTCTTCACCAACTCATTGGGAGCTATAAGTACTGATGAGTGATGGGGTTTAAAGAATTTTCCTCATCAGCGCAATTCCTAGAGAAGTCGCAGCCAAGTAAGGACCTACTGTTAGGAAATTTGGTGAATATAGGTGGAGAATTGATTGCCCATGCTTCATCATTTATTCATTGTGAGCTAAGATGTATCAAACAATTTTCAGAAAACATCATAGTAGTTTTCTGTGATTTACTTAAAGTCCAATTGATACTTTTTAGTTTACTTGTTATCACTTAAAAGACTAAGTTTCAAAAACTTATCATTTTACTATCCTGCCATTAACGTTGTTAGTTTGGCGACTCGTGAAAATGGTGATGCAATGCATATATTAGTGATGACATGGCATTAATGCCAATGCTTATGTGGCATTGATATCTCACGTGGTATTAAATTTTCAGCCTAGTACATTGTGTAGTACCCTCTAGTATTTTGAAAATTTATTTTAGTACCAAATTGTTAATATAAATTAATATCTAAATAAGTATATATAATATAAATTAATATTTAATATTTAAATTAAGTTTATTAATACATATTATAATTAAGAAAACTTCATTGAAAAGTTTAAAGTATATATTTAAAATTAATTTATGATAATAACCTTACTTTAAATATTAATTATTAATTTATATTAATGTTTATTTATTAAGTTTAAATATTAATTTAAATTAGTGAATTTTAAATTTCTATGTAATTGTAGTGATGAAATAAAATTTATTTCTTGATGGATATGAAAATTAGTAGTTAAATATGAAGACATCAAATATTGATGAACATCAACTTAACTTTCATGTTTATCAACTTAATAGTCTTCATCATCAACTCTATCAACTTAAATATTTAAATATTAATTTTCATGCCCATCAAAATTAACATTATCCTTGCATTGATGGTTTCACAAAAATTAAAAGTCACTAACATAAATTAATGTTTGAATTAATAATCAAAAGTTTAAATAAAATTAAATTGATCAACGTAAATTAATAATTGTTATTTAAAGTAAGGTTATTATTACAAATTAATTTTAAATGTTTATTTTAAGCATTTCAATAAATTTTTCTTAATTATTATTTGCATTAATAAACTTAATTTAAATAATAAATATTGATTTACTTTAAAATGTGTAGTATTTTATTTATATTAATAATTTGATATTGAAATGGAATTTTGAGATACCATAAGGTATTAAAGTAGATTTTTATTATACCACAAGGTACTAAATTGCTAATTTAGTACCTGTTAGATGTCAACACCATGCCAATACTGACATCCACATCATGTTAGACATAAGTAAAGGATATATGCCATGAGTCATTGCATCACGTCAATATGCTTTGTCAGCCATGTGAGACATGATGCTTACGGTATCATATGATAAAAAGAGGTGAGTGTCACGAGAGAGATTGTAGCAACCGTGTTGGCTCCTAGATGATAGTAAATAAGATTCTTGGAGGGGCAATGACTAGTCTATACTTAGTCATCACTATGACATGTATGTTAGGCGCTATCACGATTGTCAGATCCATGGTTATACCATTCATGCACGTGCATCTAAGTTGCAATTAGGTGTCAACTCCTGGCCTTTTTTTCGTGTGGGTGTTGAGTGTCATTGGTCCTATCTTTTCGACTATGTATGATGGTCATTAGTTCACTTTTCCCACCACACTTTAGCAAATGAGTTAAATTTGTACCACTGTCTAGAGTTGTAGCTCATTATGTAGCTTCGTTCAATAGAAAGAATGTGTGTTGCTTCATTATTCCTAGAGATATCAGCCAATACTTTTCTTTTCCCTAATACCTCTATAAAATGAGTAGGTAGAAGCAACCAATAAGATTCTTATTAGTGTGATAGAGAAAACCATTAGTTGCACAAGAAGCTCCATGATGCACTTTGGGCATATATATCTATTGTGACTCATACTAATGTTATACTCTTTGAGCTTGTGTATGGCATCAAAATAATACTCCTCGTCTAGGTTTATGTGCCTTATCTTTGTATGGTTACATTTCTTAAGATGTCATCCAATGTCTAGCATGAGGTTGATGCACTTATTTTTTTAGGTGAGAGGTGGCTACTCGTTGCCAAACATGCTCAGTCCTATAGGTGTTGCTTTGTTAGATATTGTGCCAAGCATATACTTGCATGGAAGTTTCGAAGCGATAATCTTGTTCTTATATTGATTCACCATGAAGGTCCTCACATATTGGGTAAGTGGAAACCCAATCAGCAAGGTCCTTATAGAATAAAAGGAGTTACTTTTGACGATTTATATTGGCTAACTCATGTCAAGAGTCGAGACTTGTCAAACCCCATAAACATTCAATAGCTAAAGAGGTTATTGATAATGGTTTTTATATTATTGTCCTTTTCTCATAATCAACTTTATATGGATGATAGGATAGTGTCTCTTAAAAATGGTGTGATTATAGGGATATGTACAACATTTATTGTATTGTATAATTATAGCTTGATTACTTTGAATTGTTGCCGTTATGGTCATGAACAATAATACTCTTAGAGTTCAGTTTTGATATTTCAATAGTGGGATTTTTTCATTAAAAATGGTTGATTGCAGGAATGTAAGCGACGCTTCTATGATGTGTATCTATAGCTGTGATTGCTTTCAATTCCAAGAATCACCGTTCATAACTTTTGCTATTTTCACTAATTTATAATTTTGGATTTGATATCAAATTTGGCACCTTCTTTTGTCTTCAAACTTCAAATAAAAACTTTCCGACCAAATTATTTTCACTTGATTTGCACTCTTGAGAAAGTTTAGTAAAAGGTGAATGCCTCCATTATCTTTCGTAAGCTTGAGACGCTTAGAAGGGATTGAATGGGACCTTATCGAATATCTTTTAATGTTATGTACATGCTTTGTGTATGAGTCCATCACAGGAGAGGAGGGATCCATACTCCCTTTTTTTTCAAAATGTTATGATTATTATATTATATATTATATAGCACATCAATTATAATTATATTATATACATAAAAGAGTGAGAATGTTGACTGAAATTTCACGTCAGGCTGACAGGTTCGGGCACCAATGGGCTCTCACCTTTTATTTGAAATTTATTTCTTTTTCAAATGCTAATGCAGGCAAGGCTGTGAGGGTCATAGGGCCCACTGGACATTCAGTTCTGGACCGCCGGGTAGTACATGATTCCACACTGATGGTTGAGGGCAGTTTTGGACCGTTGTTCGAACTGGACTGAAACTGTTGGGTTCCTCTCCAGTTCCTTTAGGTTATGATATGGTTCACAAAATCATTGAACCGTAACCGAATGTGGGGGATCCCAAGTCCCGATCAAGAGTTCAGCCGGTTTCAGTCAGGTGGGTTTGGGGCCTGGTCTAGTTCCGATTCAAACAACTGGTCCTTATTCGAACTGGCCACGTGTAGCTGCATCATTTCAACTATAATGCACACTCTTCTCAGCCATCTTATGACATCGATAGCTATTCAATTTCACGTACTGCCATAAACAAAGCCCACAGTTAACTTTCTATGCGACCCAACTATCTCAAGATGTAGGATTTCCAATAGTTAGCGATCAAGCTTACTATTTCACCAACCAAGAGACAGATAGACACTCTAAAGCACAGCTCAACCATTCTACAACCATCCTAACACACGAACTGCCCTCCTCAAACATGTTCCAAGTACGTCACCAATTCCCTCATTTACATGTTACTGAAAAAACCTTATACGTATTAGTATAAGCATCATACAAATACTCTTTATTGTTGACAACGGAAATGCGTTGGCGTTTTAACTGTGGAACATCTTCACAGTGAATGAAAGCATCAGACGATGTGAAAATCACATTCAGCAAGTACTCTTGGAGATCTTCATCTCTTTCTGCCAAGATAGTAAACAGATTCCAGCTCAAGTGATATCTTCGGTGAAAATGCAACCAAGGTGTTTGGAATCATTTATAAAAGGGGAATATCTCTTCCTATGTGGGTATTCATCAAATCGGTTAAGAGTGACAGATCTCACCTACATCAATCTTCAATAAACTTTTGAGAGAACCGTCGATCTGTCACTCCGGTGAATCCTGCAAAATGTCATTGTGAAAGCCGACTAACTATTCAATTTGTCTTCCGTAAGTTATAAATGTAACTAGTGGTCACTTAATTCGGTACCCGTTATAAGCACCCGTGAAATCTTGAAAGAGGAGCTCCTTTTCAAATTCCATGAGATGTTCTCCTTTTTTTAAAAATTAAAGATTTACATAGAACAAAAAATTTTATCTTTATAAAGAAAAAGTAAACATAAATCTCTCAAAACGGTTACCAGAAAAACTCAGAACATAAACACGTAATAAGGAAAAAAAACTATAAAAAAGATAAATGAAAAAACAGAAAAATATTGAACATACAAACAGTTCTGTGCTCATCTGTCTTTCCGAAAAACCTTCTTAAACAAAACCTTGTGAAAAAAAAGCAGAGTATCGTCTTCAAGCTTCTGCACTTGTTCTGGTTCGTATTCAACCTTCATCCACAGCACCAAAGTGTATATCCTTTTCATCAAGAAAATTTCTTGAGAAATCCTTAAATTGGAAATCAAGGAGGAACTCATCTTACTCCAAATCTGGGTTGTGCCTTGGAGAGAATTGAAAAGGAAATATGAAAGTTGAAGAGGAAATTTTACAAACAAATCTCTCTCTCACACGCACACACCATCACGTTTTGTTGGACTGCCACTTCTTCTATCATCCCCTCTGGGTTGTTGTCCGCCTTGTTGTTCCCTTAGCCTACCTTCTGCCTTGACCTCGGCATCGACCAATAGACTGCCATCGCCTTCTCCCTCTCCCTCTCCCAAGTCATCTGCTCGTTAGAGCCGCTGCCCAGCTCCCTTTCATCTCCACCACTATCACACCCAGTCTCTTAACCTCAATCCACCTGCATTTCAGTCGCCCTTGACCTCACTGCCACCGCCTTCAACTGCTACTGACAGCCCTCCGTCGACCGTTTGGAGAAAGATAGAACCCTTGCTGATTTTGTAATATTCAGCGAACAACAGGGACTCAGTTGATAGGATAAAATGAATTATTTGAGTTGTTATTAGAATCTTAGACTTACAAACATAATAATAGGGTCTATAAGAGGTAAGTATAGTGTTAGAAATCAAGTGTATTTGAGAGTTCTAGATGTCTTGGGGATTGACATTTATAAATTTCAGCGAATTTGATAAAGTTTTGGAGATCTATGTTGTTGCTTATAATTATTTATACATTTTTTTTCTGTGGCATTTCGGGAACCATGTGGCTAATTATATCTGTGTTTGATATCATGTTTTTTGGTAAATATTTTACAAGCTTTAGCGATGTTTTTGTTGGTCTGTATACGGTTTGTCAATTTAATTGTTTGGAGGATTCTAAGATGACAGACCTAAAGTGCTTGTGGATTCTGTGGTCATCTGACTCTTGATTTTGTGATATTTGGGTTTGAGGGTGTATTTTATTTAAAAAAAGATTGATGATATTTTCTTTAGAGTTGTATAAAAGTATGCAAAGTAGTAAACTTTTACTCATTTACGCTTGTTGCACATGGCGTAGGTAGGCGCACCTACCCACAACTACAAAACATGTTAAGGTACGATAAAATAATTAAAACTTGATGAAGATGTGTTCAAAGTCTATTTGCATATTTTTAACAACGTTTTATGTATGCTTATCTTAAATTTTAATGTGAATACTTTTGTATAAGAGGTTTCATATATTTTAATTTGTGTTTCAGCTAAGATAACTTTTGAGTTTATTGGTCGTCACCTTGAGGGTCATGTCACATGATGTAGATGAGCTCTTTAAAGCAAGTTCATTTTCTTATACAATGTGTGCCAGGATTACACTTGACTAAGATGTGAAGATGATTTATACAAATTGGTATGCTTTTGTGATGAAGAAAATTTGTTTTTGCCATGGTACGACTAAGATGATGAAAGACACTTGGTGTGTACTAGGGTATTGATACTGTGCATATAAGAGATCCTTGATTTGAAGCTAACTCAAAGAAATTTGATGGGAAGCCTCGGGCTGCAAGACATTGGTGTAGCATGAGAGGTTGTATCAAATTTCTATGATGAGATTTCTTTGAGGGGGGTAGATTGTAATATCTAGATCTAGGTTAGATCCAAACCCAAATTCATAGTTGGCTCATATTTCAAACGTGACAAATCAGGTCTAGATGAGTCTAGACCCATATTTGAGACCCTATATAGAAAGAAAATAGAAAGAAAAGAAAACCTAATGTAGAAAGGAGCCCTCTCCTATTTATGAAAGGATTTCTTCCGAAAATCATAGCTGCATGCACATACAAACCTGATGAACTGATCGTGTTTAGAGATGACAGGCATCATTCACATAAACCGGATAGGCTTCAACCTTTTAGACTGGTTCAGATTCCCAAAATCCAAGATCCATTATTGAACCATAACGCTTTAAGTGAAGTACGTGTCTCACGTTGGTGTCCCGTAATCGTGTCATGTGGTTTGCAACTCATTGTACAGGTAACATCCTCCCAAATTGAGAATTTTGTCTACCTAATACCCGTTGAGCAAGTGCATCCAAAACCTATTTCATACCCAAATAACCTGCTTTACAATCTAGTTGCAGTTTTTGAGGTATTTCAGAGCCAAATAGGTTTTGATTTGAGTATGGTTTATTTGTTGGGTTCCTTATTGAGAAGGATATAAAAAAAATATTATTTTTTGAGTATTTAGTGAATAAACAAAAATAAGTTGGGGTGGAAATAACTTCGCCCATGGAAGGGATCACCCTTTCATGACAGTTCCAAGCCCAGATAAAGGAAGAGGGTTGCATTAGGCTTCTGATAGCCAACGTAAAACTTTGTCAAAATTATCTACCACGGATTCTATAAATTATGAGCATTACATTGGGGCATTTCTTCTTAGCGGCGTACTACGAGTCCAAATGCAATGAAAAGTAAGTAAGGGCCTCTATATCTTCGCTTGAATATAGTGAATCAATTGTATAGAGGTCTCCATCGCTACATTATCACCCGAATGTACTAAACAAGTTACAACAAGGGTCTTCATATTTTTAGAATGGATGGATGTGAGGGATAGGAAAGCTAATCCTAGATAATAAGATTCATATTGGTACTTAGAATATCAAAATATTGGCCAACAAGATGATGGAGGTAGTAGATACTATGATTCGAAGAAAGATTCATATTTTATGTTTATAAGAGATAAAATGGGTTGGAGAAAAAGCAAATGAGATTGAGAATACATGTTTTAAATTATGGTACTTACGAAAGAAAAAGCTCAAAATGGAGTTGGTATGATTATAAATAAAGATTTAAAGGATAATGTACTAGACATATAATGATATAATAACTGAACTATGAAGGTGAAATTAATGTTAGAATTAGAGAGGCTTTGAATATAGTTTGTGCTTATGCACCCAAAGTAGGATTAGAAGATAGTATAAAAAATGTGTTTTGGGAGAAGTTAGATAAGGTAATTCAAAGAATTCCACAAAGGTAGATGATTTGTTTAGGAACGTACTTAAATGAACATGTCGGTAAAGATGCATTAAGATATCAAGGTGTTCATGAAAACTATGGTTTTAGGGATATAAATGAGGGTAGGGAGATTTTAAATTTTGCTATGGCTTTTGATCTCTTTATAACCAATATAATTTTCAAAAAATTAGATGAACATTTAATTACTTATAAAAGTGGCTTGTCACAAACACAAATTGATTATTTTGTTTGTAAAAAAAAAGATAGATCGTGTTGTAAAGATTGCAAGGTAATTCAAAGAAAAAACTTAACTACTCAACATCAATTTTTAGTAATGGATTTATAGGTAAAAAAGTGAACAAAAAAGAATAGAGAGCATAGAGCTATTTAGACTGGATAGTAGTACCTCAAATATGAGAAAGAAAATATATTTAAAGAAAAAGTTCATCTCATATGTGAAATAATATAGGTATACATATTAGGGAAGTGGCAAAATATGTTTTAGGCAAATCTAAAGGAGGTGTACTGGCACAAAAGAAAGCTTAGTGGTAGAGTGAAGTGGTGCAAGATAAAATCAAGGTAAAGAAGGCATGTTATAAATTGCATTATGCTAAGAAGACTAGTGAAACTTTGGAGGTTTATAAGAAAACAAAGAAAGAAATAAAAAAGACCGTTAATAAAGCAAAAGCCAAAATTTTAGAGGATTTATATAAAAAACTTAATTCACAAGAAGGTGAAAGATATATTTTTAGATAGTTAAGGCCAGAGATAAGAAAACTAGGGATCTTACTTTTGTTAAATGCATCAAAGATGAGGATGAGAAGATTTTAGTAACAATTAATGATATAAAAACTAGATAAAAAATTTATTTTTATAAGCTTTTTAATAAAAATATATATGTTAGTATTAATTTAGGAGAGTTTAGCCAAATCAGAAAAGTATATAACCGCAATTTCTATAGATGCATTTAAAAGAATTAAGTCAAAGAGACTCTTAAATATGTGAAGGTTGGTAAATCTATAAGACTAGACAATATTTCTATAGAAATATGAAAAATCCTAAGAGAGATGAGACTCACTTAACTCACAAGACTATTTAATAAAATAAGAACCCAAAAGATGTCCAACGAATGAAGAGCGAGTACACTTAGATAATATATAAGAACAAGAGAAACATTTACAATTGTATGAATTATCGAGGTATCAAGTTAATGAGTCATACTATAAAGTTATGGGAAAGAATTATTGAACGTAGTTTAAGACAAGTATCGAGTATAATAAAGAACCAATTTGGATTCAAGCGATTGACCTATTGAGATGTTTTGTGTAACATTTTAGATAAAAAAAAAACTTCACATGATATTTATTGATCTAGAAAAGGCTTACGATAGGGGTGTAAAAAGATGTTCTATGAAAAATCTTGGAAAAGAGAGGTGTTCTACTAACATACATAAATCTTATACAAGACATGTACAATAATGCAAAAATATATGTGAGGACTCATGAAGGAATGGCAAACTCATTCAAATTTAATAATGGGTTACATTGAGGATCAACTTTAAGTTCATGTTTATTTATATTGGTTATTGATGAGTTAACTAAATATATTCAAGATGAAGTGTCTTGGTATATGGTATTTGTAAATGATATTGTATTAGTGGATGAGTCTAAGGAAAAAGTTAATAGAAAATTGGAACTATGGAGAGAAACATTAGAAAGTAAAAGCCTTTAATATAATAGAACAAAGACAAAATATATAAAAATTATTTGGGTACTTCAGAGGACATAGAAATTAAGATTGACACACATTACATCCCTCAAAAGAAAAGTTTTAAATACACATGATCAATTTTCAGAGTGATGAAAAAATTGATGGAGATGTTACACACATAATTAATACTAGTGGGATAAATTCAGAGGGACATTAGATATTTTATATGATAAGAAGATATCATTAAAGTTGAAAGGTAAATATTATAGAGCAACAATTAGAAGATGTTGAGATGGATGAGTTGTCACACAAGGAAAAACCATGTACATAGTGAGGTTATTAGAAACAAATTAGGAGTAGCACTAATAAAGGATAAAATGAGAAAAAATCATTTAAGATGGTTTGAACATTTAGAAAGATGACAAAATGACGATCCCATAAGAAGATATGAAAAACTAAATTGTGAAAATGTTAAAAGAGAAAAAGAACGATGAGAAAAGTGTTGGAAGGAAACAACAAAGAATGATATAGTTTATATTGAGTTAGCTGCTAGCATGATATATGATAGGGCTCTATGGAAACAAAAAAATCCATGTATCTGATCCTATTTAGTATGGGAAAAGGCTTAGTTGTTGTTGTAAGTTGGGGTGAAAATATTGATTGTGGAGCATCTAGTAGGATCTTATTAGAAAATTTTGATGATTCAAAAGCCGTTTGAACTCCGATTTGCATGTGGTTTAAACCATGAGTCTTGTATTTGAATATGTTATAATAATATATTACTTTTATGATTGTTCAATAATTGAATCAAGCATACATAGGGGTAGTAAGTATATTTGATCTAACAGGTAAGATCTAGAGTTTAAGATGGTTTGGAGGTATGTATATCAATTTGTTAGGATGGTTTTCTATATTGAGAAAGGAAATATGTGAGTTGATCAAAAGTTTTGGGGCATATATAGTTTAAAGGTCCATATATAGGGTTACCTTTTCTGAAGAAAACAGTAGTCAAAATTAAAGCTACAGAGCTCTTGTTCGAAGACTTGACTAAAGGGACATGATATATAGGTATGTCTGTATGTGTGCGTACAAGGAAGAAACAGGAACCGGTTCCTGCTTATTGCTCAGATTTCATCTTTATGATTCTTTTAAACTTCAACTATAAGTATGTGCTCTATGCCCTTGAACTAACAGGAATCCATTGTCGGACCATCACATCTCAACATACAACTCATATTTTATATACAACAACAACTACAACAACAACTAAGCCTTTTCCCATACTAGACGGGGTCGGCTATCAACTCATATTTTATATGGTCTAGTAAAAACATTTCAATTAAATTATATATATTATGTGCGTACATATGTATATATATATATATATATGTGTGTGTGTGTGTGTGTGTGTGTGTTTTGCTCAGAGAAATCTGCTACGTTATGCCTTTTCTTATGATGCTTAAGTGCCTTTTTGTGATGAATTCTAAGGGTCCTCCAAATGATATCCTTACCATAGATGTAAATCATTGTGATCCAGATGTGTGCAATATTGCCAGCAGTATGGTTCTAAACAAAGTGACAATAATATATTTACTTTGACAATTAACTGAAAATCAACGTTTCGGGAATCTTTAGTCTTCAAAAAATTCGATTGCTTGCTTCTCACAGAGAGAGAGAGAGAGAGAGAGAGAGATCCATGATGAACGACATCCAAATCAGCATTGCTGTACAGTTCCCCACTTTTCAGCTGCCTCACGGTAAAGATCGCCCCATCATTAGGTCAATGGTGTCGTGCCAAGAGAAATTTACCATCCAAAATCTCAGACTTTTAAAACTCATAATAGCTTGTAGCGCATTCTCATCAATGATTAAATGTGCCTTTTATGTAACCAACAAACAAAAAACAAGAGTTCTTGGGGCTTGACTAAAAGCTGATTCCAGTGGACTTCAAGCACGGGATTTCCTTGGGGATACAAAGATTCACAGTCAGTAGTGAAACCTTAATGGCCTAGCTTGATGGTTTGATTTTCCCTGCCTTGGACTAGTAGAGGGAAGGTGCATCACAGCATCCACAGGTGTGGAACTTCTCTTATTTTGGCAAGAAACGTGAGGTGGCTATGTCGTTACAAAAACAAAATGAGAGAGAAGTTCAAAGAGAAACGTGCCTATTTCGCTGCATGTTTTGTGATTGAATCCTCTTGTTATGAGATAAATCTATAAGAAAAGGTATTTTGTTGTGCATATATATATCTAGACTATAGAGACGAAGGGAAGAGGTGAGATGGCGCTTTACCAAGAAGAGAAGTTTGTCGATCAGAGTCATTCTGCTAACAACTTCATGGAAGTCTGAATGTATAAAGTGCCGGAAGATAGACCCCAGTGACTTCACAGCCTCCTCTAAGATCTTCATGCTTTCTCCTTGCTGTGCCACAGACAGACGGAGAGAGAGACATGCCTTCATTATCTGCACTATGTGCAGATTTTATAGGCAACTCGAGGCCAGAAAGAGAAAGTGAAAATAAATTAACTGAAAGATTTCACTGAGACAATGTGAAAACGATTAGACGAACACGCTGAAATAGGAAAAAGATACAATGTAAAAGATTCCATGTACGTTGACAAGTACAACTTGTGGGGATTCCTCCCTTCCTCAAGAAAATCGCATAAACAAAGGTCGACTACGTGTTATGCAGTTTTGATCGCTACTGATCCATAGATGAAATTGAGCCCCATAGTTGAAAAATTAAATACATCTAACCAAGTAATGAACTGAGCTGCTCGTTGGTCGGTCTCTTCAGCACCATCGGAGCTTTGTTCATGTTTGGTTCAAACACGATCATGTTCTCTGCATCCGAACTTATTACATGTTCTCTATATAAAATATGGCTGGATGAGCTAGTTATTCAGGTTGATTAAGATCCTGTAGTAATATGTTTATTCAGGATTCAGTTAGGTTAGAGTTGATGATCTAGTATTTGACTCTAACTTCTTGGTAAGATGGATAAGATGGTCCCTCTCTCGCCCCCTCTCGTCCTATCATCGAGTCCCTCGTACCATGGAGTAACAACAACAACAACTAAGCCTTTTCCCATACTAGACGGGGTCAGCTACATGGATTCTTTGTTTCCACATATCCCTATCGTGTGCCATGTTAGCAATTAACTCACAATAAGCTAGATCATTCTTTATTGTTTCTTTCCAATACTTTTGTGGTCGTCCTCTAGCTCTTTTAATACTTTCCAAATTTAGTTTTTCATACCTTCTTATAGGTTCTTCTTTTGATCTTCTTTCTATATGTCCAAACCATCTTAAACGATATTCTCTCATTTTATCCTCTATTGGTGTCACTCCTAATTTGTTTCTAATAACCTCATTATGTATACGGTCTTTTCTTATATGACCACTTATCCACCTCAACATCTTCATTTCTGTCACAGACATCTTTTGTACATATTGATGATTAACTGCCCAACACTCAGAACCATAAAACATGGCAGGCCTAATTGCTGCTCTATAATATTTACCTTTAATGGTATCTTCTTATCACAAAGAATAACTGATGCTCCTCTCTATTTTAACCAACCAGCATTAATTTTATGCATAACATCTCCATCAATTCTTCCATCACTCTGAAAAATTGACCCTAGGTATTTAAAACATTCTTTTTGGGGGATGCAATGTGTGCCAATTTTAATTTCTATGTCCTCTGAGGTAACCAAATGATCAAACTTACATTCCATATATTCTGTCTTTATTCTACTAAGTCGGAGGCCTTTGCTTTCTAATGTTTCTCTCCATAGTTCCAATTTTCTATTAACTTTTTCCTTAGACTCCTCCACTAATACAATGTCATCTGCAAATAACATACACCAAGGTACTTCATCTTGAATATGTTTTGTTAACTCATCAATCACATTATAAATAAGTATGGACTTAAAGTTGATCCTTGATGTAACCCAATATTAACTTCAAAGAAGTCTGTCATTCCTTCATGAGTCCTCATACATGTTTTTGCACCATCATACATGTCTCTTATAAGATTAATGTATGTCAATGGGATACCTCTTTTTTCCAAAGTTCTCTAAAGAACTTTCCTCGGTATTCTATCATAAGCTATTTTTAGATCAATAAATATTATGTGAAGGTCTTTCTTTTTTGCTCTAAAATGTTCTATAAGACGTCTCAAAAGGTGAATCGCTTTAACAGTAGATCTGCCTGACATTAATCCAAATTGGTTCTCTATTGTACTTGATACTTGTCTTAATCTATGTTTGATAATTCTTTCCCACAATTTCATATTATGGCTCATTAACTTGATACCTCGATAATTCGCACAATTTTGAATGTCTCCCTTGTTCTTATATATGGGTATAACTGTACTTGCTCTCCATTCCTCGGGCATCTTTTGGTTTTTCGATATTTCATTAAATAGTCTTGTGAGCCAAGTGATTCCTATTTCTTCTAGTATTTTCCAAACTTCTATAGGAATATTATTTGGTCCTACTGATTTACCACCCTTCATATGTTTAAGAGCCTCTTTAACTTCATTCTTTTGAATACGTCGGTAAAAATTATGGTTTATATACTTTTCTGATTTGGCTAACTCTCCTAAGCTAATACTAACATCTTTATTTTCATTAAAAGACTTATGAAAGTAGTTTTTCCATCTATTTCTTATATCATCATTTGCTACAAGAATCTTTTCATCCTTGTCCTTGTTTCATCTAACATAATTAAGATCTTTAGTTTTCTTATCTCTAGCCCTAGCTATCCTAAAAATATCTCTTTCACCCTCATACCATGGAGTAAGATCTTTTTTTCCTAAATATTTGTTAAACTTGTCATTCCTTTTGTCTTCACCTACGTTTTTTTACTCTAAATTTGCTATATGTTTTCTTTTTTTGGAAGAATAAGGAGATATTTGGTGAAGGTTATGGGTGCAGTCATATTGTAGCATTAATAACCACTAACTTAAGTAATAATTATGCTTATTAGTAGCACATGTAGTCGCCAAAAATCATTAACATTTTCAGCTATGTTTGTGACATTAATAACCACTTTCTTAAGTGATAATTGTGCTCATTAGTAGCACATGTAGTATCTACAACTCATTAGCATTTCCAGCCATGTTTGTAGCATTAATTACAACTTTCTTAAGTGATAATTATATTCATTAGTGGTACACATAGTGGTTGTAACTCTTGAGTTTTTTCCAGTCATGTTGTGGTATTAAGAGTCGCTTTCTTAAGTAATAATTGTGCTCATTAATAGCACATGTAGTGGTTGTAACTCTTGAGAATTTTCAAGCCATATTTTGACATAAAGACCCATTTACTTGAGTGATAATGTGCTCATTAGTAGCACATAAAATGGATGTAACTCTTGAGTATTTAGTATCCATGTTATAGCATTAAGAGACGCCATCTTGAGCAATAAGTATGCTCATTAGTAACATATCATGAGTTACATCTTCACCATGTATATATATAGTAGTATTGTAAACAAGATTTATCTAACTTTTCTCTCATTGTGTATGAGTCATTTCCAACTTAGTTTTCCAAAGAGTTCACAAGTCCAATTATAGCATTAATTGGATTTTTAACATCATCATTTTTGCTTTGCCGATTTGTCTATAACTCGGTTGTATTTGTGCAAGACAAACCGAGGGTCTTCGTTGTATCCTGAAGGTGTTTGTCGGGATCTATTGCATTCAGTTATTTGATACTGGTGATGACAAATAAACCTAAAGGTTAGTGTTTATCACGTCTCAAAGAATAGTGTTATCCTAACCTTCTTTTGAAGATGTTAAATTTGATATCTCGAGTGTCAACAATTGAAGAACCGTACCACCTATTAGAACTCGAATCCAATAATCTGTAGGTTTATTTTACCAAAATAGCTATTTTCCTTCGAAAGATGACATCCTACTTCATTAAGTTGGATAGATTTGATGGCAGTAATTTCTTATGGTAGCAAAAGAAGATACACTTCTTTCTTACCACATTGAAGATTTGTATGTTCTCACTACAGTAAGGTTAGAAGAGAAGGAGAATGAGACCCTTGAAGAAGCCAACAAACGATAAAAAATGGGATAGTGATAATTATATTTGCATAGGTCACATCCTCAACAGTACGTTAGATGCCTTATTTGACACCTATCAAATATCAGCATGTGCAAAAGACTTATAGGACAAACTTGAAGCAAGGTACATGATAGAAGATGCTATAAGTAAGAAATTTCTTGTTATCCATTTCAATAATTATAAGATGGTAGATTCATCATAGAGCAATTACTTGAGCTTCAACAGATCTTAAATAATTTCAAACAACATTAGATGAGCATGAACGAAACCATCGTTGTCTCTTCTATTATAGACAAACTTCCTTCTTCTTGAAAAGATTTTAAAAGAACTTTAAAACATAAGAAAGAAGACATCTCTCTTCAGCAATTAGCAAATCATCTTAGGCTTGAAGAAGAATATTGAAAGTAAGATTATTCTAAAGACTAATCTACTCAAGAAAAAGTTTATGTTGCAGAGGAAGCTAATCTATACACCCTTTAAAGAAAAGAAATCGAGATTTCAAAAATTCTCATGGAAACAATGGAAGAAACTCAAAGCCTAAGAAAAAGAAAGATCAATGCTACCATTGCGGAAAACTCGATCATTATAAGAGTAAATGCTTATACTTGAAAAAGTTTAATAAAGACAAGTCTTAATTATTTTAAGGATAATCTTATTGTCATATCAGAAGTAAATATAATAGAAGATATTGGATCTTGGTGGGTAGACTATAGTGCTACTTGCCATGTGTGCAAAAACCAAAGTCTCTTCAAAACTTTTGTAGAAGAAGACAAATTGGTTTTATACATGGGCAATGCTTTTACGACTCAAGTAAAAGGCAAAGGAACAATTGAACTTGAATTTACTTCATGTAAAGTTCTTACTCTTTAAGATGTGCTCTTTGTACTATATATAAGGAAAAAATTTGGTGTTGGTTCCCTTAATAAGTATGTATTTAAAAGTGTATTTGAGGGTGACAAATTTATTTTGAAGGAGGCATGTTTGCTGGGAATGTTTATCTATGTGAGTCTATGTTCAAGTTGAATCTTAATTATAAGGATGGTGTTTCTACTTATATTTTTGACTTGTCAAATTTATGGAATTTTTGTTTGGGACATGTGAATTTTAGAAAATTATATGAAATGGTTAAATCGGATTTGATTCTAAAAATTGACAAGTCAATGTATTCATGTAACTTTTATTGATGATTTTTCTAGATACACTAAAGTATATTTACTTAGAAATAAAGATGAGGCTTTTGATATGTTTCTAGTATATAAAGCGTATAGTAGAATCAATTAAATAAAAGAATTAAAAGAGTTAGATCAGATAGAGGTGGTGAATACACTTTATTTAATGACTTTTGTGAAAAAGAAGGAATAATTCATGAAATCACACCCCCTTACTCTCCTCAATCCAATGGTGTAGCCGAAAGAAAAATAGGACTTTAAAAGAAATGATGAATGCCCTTTAATTAGTTCTAATGCACTGATAACCTTTGGGGTGAAGCCTTATTAACCGCATGTCACTTACAAAATAGAATTCCTTATAAGAAAATAGGTAAAACACCATATGAGTTATGGAAGGGTTATAAGCCTAACTTAAAATATTTAAAAGTGTGGTGTGTTTAGCTAAAGTGATGTTACCCGAACCTAAAAAGAGGAAAATAGGCTCTAAGACTTCGATTGTATGTTTATGGGTATGCTGATCATAGTGCTTACGCATATAGATTTTTAGTTTTAAAAAGTGATGTGCTTGATTGCAAGTCTATAATTGAGGACAAAAAATGTTGAATTTTTTGAACATATTTTTCCCTTAAAATTAGAAAATATTTCTCGAAAGCTCCAAGACAAAATTTATCTAATGATTCATATGAGGATTTGAGAAGAAGTAAAAGACAAAGAAAAAGAAACTTCTTTTGGAAATGATTTTTACACATATCTTGTTGATGATGACCCTTTAACTATTTCAAGCTTTTTCTTCACCTGTTGCACTTTTGGAAAGAAGCCATTAATTCGAAATTAATTCAATTACAAAATGTAATACTTGGGTTTTAGTAGATTTACCTCCTGAGCAAAACCAATTGGTTGCAAATGGATTTTTAAAAGGAAATATAACCCCGACGGATCAATTGAAAAATATAAAGCAAGATTAGTAGCAAAAGGTTTTACTCAAAAACAAAATGTTGACTTTTTTGATACCTTTGCTCTCGTAACTAGAATTTCTTCTATTCGAGTTTTGATTGCTTTAGCCTCTATACATAATTTGGTTATTCACCAAATGGATGTTAAAACAAATTTTTAAATGGTATTGATTTGAAAGAAGTTGAAAATATCAAAATGTTTTTGTCTAGTAATTTTGACATGAATCATTGTTTCTAAGATAGCAGGTTTCAACTACCAAAGCTATAGGATCGTGAGTTGAGCCAAGTTGTGACTTCTATGAGGGGTATGTTATGGTTGTGGATCCGCCCTATTAATGGCCCAATGCTTGTCAATAAATACGCACTTGCAGACTTTGGAACCATCTATCAAGTACTATTTAGTTCCTCTACTCGTCAAATGCTTTTAGAGTAAATCCTTTGCTTGAAGTCGGCTCAGAGCTTCCATTCACATACCAACAAATTGGTCATTAAATAGATCAAAGAGTGAAGTAAATTCTAATTTGTCATCTTTGTGTCATTAAAAGAGTGATCAAAGTGTAAGTTATCATATGACCGCTTTCATCCTTGATAATGATCATTTGAGAAATTAGGGAAGAAAGACTCTCTTTCTTGATTTCATGAGACATATTTTATAAAGATAAAACTTTTAAAATAAATCTTTTTTGTTTATTAAAGTAAACAAGAATCTATCAATCACTTGTGTATAGGCTGAAACATAAAGCCAAACACAGGAATACATAAGCAAATGCTTTGAAAAACAAAAGTTGATATCTACAACTACATTCATCTCGATTTTTCTTCTGAAAAACCTATGAGGAAATTGTTTACCGTATCAACCTTGTTGTCTTTAAACTTCTTCACTACCACTACAAGTTCAAGATCGGCTTCCAATTTTCATCACAAAGAAGGAAACTAAACATCCAAAAGCATGCATGAAAGGCGACTTACTCTACATAGCTCTATTAAAATCAATCTACAACTTGAATCACCAATGTCTAGATAGAACTATTTTTAGTTCGTCATGGGGAGCAGATTTCATCTACATTGGTTAAGTACAAATTCTATAGTTAAGTAAACGTAAACATAGAACATGATAAGTGTGAATAGATCATCGTATGATTTTATGGTTCCTGGCTTACATACAAACAGATTGATGCTACAAGCCCATTACAACAACTTGAGAAGAATTGTGGTTAAATCTGATTTTTTAAAGTGACAAGCCATGTCAACTAAGGGTGATATGATGTTTGATGCAAGAGAAGCTAGATAAATTTATCAAGTTTGGTTACAGTCGATGTTCCCATTTTCGTGGTGAGAGAGAAAGGAGTGTCAAAGTAGTGTTGATGCATCAAGCTCAAAAGAAAGTTGAGTGCACCAGTCTATGTGGCCTCAACCATTAGGTTGGAAAGTATGTTGGAGACAAGTGTATAATGAGAAAGCGGTGTTATGGTGTTGATATCAGAAAATACATAAGGATACGTGACAGAAGGTAGAGAGTTTCAAAATGGAAGGGACATGTAGCTCGTGAAGACTTAGAGAAGGATTATGACGCCAAGCATGTGAATACATGCCTATGTACCTGAGCTGATCTTACAGATTATGGTGTCGGTTGACATATCCTAATCAGTGTGGTGGTGAAAAGAGTGGCATGTAGAGAGAAGTGGGGAGTTATCAGAAATCACATCTGAAAAGCTCAACATGATATTTATCATTTTTGTGGAAGCTTATAAATAGGCATGGAGATCAATGATACAATTTGTCTTTTTTTCTTCTTTTACTTTTCCTAAGAGTAGACGTAACATAGTTTTTCATCTTCCTAAACCCTTGATTGCCTACGCAACTCTCATGGACAACCGAGATACATATAAATGAATTCTTGGGAACCTATTCTATCTCTTGATACCTTATCCATTTCTCTTTCCTCTTTGAGAATGAAGGTTAGTGTTATTTGGTATACCCTTTATTTTCTAGCATCTAGCTCTAGCTTACCATGCTCAACCACTTGTGTAGAGTTGTCACTTCAGACGACAACACATCTTTTGCCCATCCCATCAAACATACAAGCTTCTTTGTGGGGTTGCCGAGTGTATGCAAACACAATTGAAAGAAGATTTTGTTCTCGAATGTCTTTGACCATCAACATCAAGATCAAGATTTGCTTGTGAAGAAACGAAGGCAAGAAACTGCCACTCAAATGCCATATTAGCGAGTGCCAAAACATCCCAAGACCATCTATGGCTTGAGAACCTAACATGCAGCATGGATGAGTCAATATTGTTTGGCGATCACTTGAGTTCTAGGCCCTAGTCTCATCATTTCAAACAGTTGTGACCACCCAACTATATGTTACCTCTACGCTTTTCAATATGTCACGTGCTTATCAAAAGTTAGGATACACGTACCTTGGACTTTAGCCCTCGATTTCTTTAAGAGCTCTAAACTTTATGATGACCCAAATTGGATGAGTATACCACCACCGGCACAACCACCAGATTTTGAGCCTCCAGTTCTCCTATCTTATCCGGTATACCAACTTAAGGGAGTGTCATTCTAACCACCTCATACACCATTTCCACCAACAAAGTGTTAGTTGCTAGACCATACAGGCCCACGTCATGAATGCATCTTTAAACACTCCACTTACGTATTTCAAGGAATAAGGCAGATTCTATGTAGAGATGCAGTACGTGAGGTTTCTCCTGGAGGGTGGCCAAAATAGTTGAAAATCAAGGAACCACCCATTTTGGAACTTCCTCATGGAAGGCGATAAGCCTTGGGCGATAGGGTCTAGGTTGCCACACCTAGGTTGCACCAATAGGTGCACTGTTGCTTCATCGAGTGAACTGGTTACATTGAGGTTAAAAAAATCTTGGTACTTCTTGATGGCTAACTCGAGACTATCATCGAACTAGTGGGAGAACTCATTGTTTTCAAGGAAACCAAAATGGTGCAGATATCTTTTGAGGGAAGGAAGCACATTGTGGTTTTTGCCTCTAGGATGGCTGGAGAGTTGCGGGAATTCTTTCCATGAATGGTAGGCAGTAATAAAGGTGGGTGCAACCAAAAGAAATACCAACATTGCAATGCCTAGGAAGGTTGAGTAGCTCATCGTGGTTGCTTATAGCTAGTTTGTCTTTCTTGGTTGTTTTGTAAGGAAACATATGGCCATTCTCGGCAACCCCAACGTAGAAATGGTTGGACTTGTCATCCAGCCGTTATCTATGGAAGGAATGCAGGAAATGATGGTTGTAACGGCTATCAAAGGCCGAAACTATCGGGGGGTTACGAAGCTTATTCGTAACCGACCGAATAAGGGGCTCTAGGAAAGGAAAGTCCAGAAGGAAATTCGAGAGAAAAGAGGAGCAGGCATTGCTCTATAAATAGAGAGTAGCTGTAAACACCCCGAAATCCCACGAATTCCTTAAAACAAACTTGGTTTTGTAAAAGCAGCCCCAAAGGGCCATTTTTGAGTCTGGAAACCCAGGAGCCTTCCAGACAACCCTGTATATATGTTTTAAACTTTATCTTTCAAAAACATATGATATGGCTTTCGAAAACTTTTAAAACACGTTTTTGAAACCCCGAAGCAGCTTGGCCCGATCAAGACAGGACCAGGAGAGCTAAGAAGAGCCCGGAACCGGAGCACATGTCGAGCCCGGCGCAGCAACTCTTGTATCTGATTCACACCCTTAGGATCTCGAACGTCCAAGACCTTGTTCTTATCAAAATATCCTTTGAAGTCATCTCTGGAAGGCAGAAACGGAGGCGGACGACTATGTTGGCGAAGACCCAACGCAGACGGAGTACTGATGCTGTCAGGCCCCGCACGAATCGTCCGTTTCGAACCCAGCTCGAAGGAGTCAGAGTTCAGTTTGGATTGGATCTGGACCATATATATCCAGATTCCAATCCAAACCCATATGTGGACTTGGATTTGGATTTGGATCCAAAGATCCAATCCAATATCCATAGCCATGGCCCACATCACCTTCTCATAAATGGAGGTGGGGCCCACTTGAGTTTCACGTGGAATATTGGGCATGAGAGAGAGTGGGGGTGAAAAATATCAAGAGTGTTGTATTAAGCTTGACTTGTGTGTCAAGTTTGGGTTTAATCATGTGGGTTAGCCTAATTGAGTGGGTTTAAGCTTGTAATTAGCTAAAACCTAACCTAGGGCTGCACCAACATGGGGTGATCAAGGTCTATGGGCCATGCTAAGGGAGCTCCCTCACCTAAACCTAACCCAAAATAACTAATCCTAGCCTAAACCCCTAATCCACCCCTAATCCCGACCTAATCACCTAACCCACTTCCCTAAACCTAGATTAATTTCCCTAATCCTAGCCTAAACCTAGCCTAATCACCTAACCTAGCTCACTAAACCTCACCCTAAAACCCAACCACCTAACCTAGCCCTAAACCCCTAAACCACCCTTAGCCCACAATCTACCCAAACCCCTAGTTTTAAAATATCTGGCCCAACTCTTTCCAGCCCACCTTATCTACATACCACCCTACCTAAACCACCTAACCACTACCCTCAGCCCAGCCCTAACCGACCTACCCATCCCCTATTTAAACCCCCCCCCTTGGGGGCGGGTTTTCCAAGTGGGAACCACCATCTCACCCAGCCGGGCCCTCTCCTTCTCCCATCTCTCACCCAGCCGGGACCACTCTCCATCACCTTCGCCTGCTCCACCTGCTCCATCAGCTTCACCTGCACCGCCACCTTCCCTCTTCCATCCACCACCATCTCACCCAGCCGGACGCCACCATCTTCACCCAACCGAACCAGCCAAGAGCCTACCGGCCCGCCTGCTTCTCATTGCCTTCCACCGCCTCTCCCCATTCGGTAAGTACCCTGCACCTTACCTAGCCCCCTTCTCTACTCCCTCTCCACTCCCAGCCACCCACCACACCATCACCTTACTCACCCAACCGCCCCTCACCGCCACCACTCCCACTCGGCCAAACCTTAGCCGCCTCAACCGTTTGCTTCCTACCTAACTCACATCAACTATACCCGGCCACCCTATTAGATTTCCTAAGACTTGCCCGCGGCACTACCTTAAACCCACTATTCCCACTATCACCTAGCCCCATCCCCTAACTAGCCACCTTCCCATATTCCAGCCCTAGTCACCCTAGCAGCCCGCCACCACCATTTTAACTTAGCCGAACCTAGCACAAACCGCCGGCCACTACCTTCCCCTAGGTGTCCCATTCGGCCTTCCCATAAATTCTCCTTTAGGTCCAGCTTTCCCTAAACTCTCAACTCCCCTAGTGACCCTAAGAACCCACTTATTTCAGCCCCTTTAAATCCCCACCTTGAGGCGACACCTACTTGCCACCGGCCACCTTCGAGGCGCCTATCCCGCGCCCCACTTGCAGCTGGCCAGCACCTTTGGTTCACCTATCTTCGTGGAGCTCCCGTTTGCAGCCCAAGGCCAAGTCCACGCCCAAGCAAGACCTCTACGGACCAGCTACTCGTAAGTGTCTAAACTCGGTCTTTAGTTGTACACTTGCTTGGGATTCAATTTGATACGGGGTTGTAATAACGGAGCATAGTCTCCCCCCGCTTGTAATAACGTGGCTTGGCACAACCACACACGTGCACTCTCTTAGTCGTGCACGATTTTGAACACACACGGGCCTAATCAGCCCCTAATATATAAGTGTACATATATACTTTCATTTTCGAAGGGTTTTTGTTTAAGTTGGGTGCGTTGTCTTTCAATTCAAGCACTCTCACACACATTGAGCTTTCGCTCTTATTTGAAAGACCCAAGTAAGGGCCGACCTATACTATTTGGGTTTCATTTCATGTCGTGTGAGTAAGTCTTTCAATTCAAGCACTCTCACACACATTGAGCTTTCGCTCTTATTTGAAAGACCCAAGTAAGGGCCGACCTATACTATTTGGGTTTCATTTCATGTCGTGTGAGTAAGTCTTTCAATTCAAGCACTCTCACACACATTGAGCTTTCGCTCTTATTTGAAAGACCCAAGTAAGGGCCGACCTATACTATTTGGGTTTCATTTCATGTCGTGTGAGTAAGTCTTTCAATTCAAGCACTTTCACACACATTGAGCCTTCGCTCTTACTCCCAAGACCTTAGTAAAGGCCTTATTGCAGTTATATTTGGGTTTCATTTATGTCGTGTGTGTAGTACTTCAATTCAAGCACTCTCACACACATTGAGCCTTCGCTCTTACTCCCAAGACCTTAGTCAAGGCCATACTGCAATTTATATTTGGGTTTAATTTCATGTCGTGTGTGTAAGTCTTTCAATTCAAGCACGCACCCACATTGAGCCTTCGCTCTTATTTGCAAGACCCGAGTAAGGGCTCATATACATAAGATATATACATATCTCCCTTCGGTTATTTCCCTTCGGTTATTTCCCTTCTGTTATTTCCCTTCAGTATTGTCTTTACATTTTAGGTTTTCCCTTTGGAGTAGCGTGAGTTTGCATTGCATCTACGCCATACCACGAGGTAGGACGCATATTGCATCAAAGCAAGCCCCGCTCGAATTCGCCCATGTAGTGGAGTGTTCATAACACACAAACTAGGTGGCCCGAAAAGGGATAAAAGAAAAGACTTAGGCACGTGCAAATCCACGTGATCTAAAATATGCAAATCGCATCTTAAAGACCCGAAATAGACACCTCGAATCGCTTCGTAGACTTTCTCCCCAAAACTCGATTTTTGCAAAAGCGTACAGACTGACCCTTGCGCATCGGTGCAAGAAGGTCTGCGACGACAAGAGCTTGCTTGCTCACAGTCGCCACGTTTAGAAGTCAGTGTTAAAAATATCTTCGCTAGCTTAAGTAAGCTAGCTGGCACGCCCTATTTGTATACATAGGCCTTAGACACACGAGAAGATCCACTCCAAGCCCCAAAAGAGGCAAAGAGGCGGGGATTTTCGCGCGTCTACAGAGATTGGCACGCCCGGTGGGACGTGAGCCTTTTCAGAAATCGAGTTTACTTGTAGAAATCTTGCGAAAATTTTGTAAAAAGGTGTCGTTTTAACTTGTTTTCTTTGCTTGTACTTAGGAAATTTTGAAAAAGCTTGAAAAGCATGTCAAAATCCAATCCAAGTGAAGTGTCGAGCCAAGGCTCATGCGCATCAAGTTCTCACTCTAGGAGGATTTTCAAAAACAAAATAAAACTAGATGAAATCGAGGACTTGAGAAGAGAGTTTGAGGCCAAAATCGATGCTCTCAGCCAAGAGGCTGAAGTAGGCGATTCATGTTCATCAAACGGTGAACAAAGGCCCAAAAAGAAATCTGAAAAACCTCGTAAGCAAAAAGAGGCCTCCATAATGGAAGGCAACCAATACCACGAGTCCTTCACATAAAAGGACCATAAAGCCCTACAGCAGCTGCTGAAAGGGCAGAATAAAGAGAAAAGAAGCTACGCCCTGTCTGATTTCCTTCCTATGGATTACGAAACAGACAGTGACGATGAAATACCGAACTTCCATCGGTATGATGGCATGGGAGACCCTAGGTCTCACTTGCAGCTTTTCTCGCGTCGAGCCCATAAGAAGAAAAAGGACTCGATGAAATGGGTGTATTGGTTCCCTCTATCCCTTAAAGGCACAACTGCCAAATGGCTGGCTTCCTACGACTTAAGCTAGTTCGCTACTTTTGAAGAGTTAGCGAACTGCTTCATGCAAAGATTTGCACACAACGTGGAAGTCACGCCAACCCTGAATACCTTAAGGGATACAAAGCAAGGCATGAACGAAGATGTGCATGCCTTCATTATAAGATGGAGGTCGCTTTTGGGCCAAGTGCGAGAGCCCATATCCGAAGGATGCGCAGTAATGCTCATCCTGGATAATTTTAAAAGCGAGTTAAAAACCCTTCTCTCGCTCCATGAGATTTCAACTTTCCATAAGTTGATCAAAAAGGCCTCCCTTTTCGAAACCAACTTGCGAAAAGGGACATACGATCACCTATGGAAAGGAAGTGCCGTTCCAAAAACCCGTTTGGAAAAGCCCATCGCATATGGGCTGCCCACGACGGACAAAGGGGCAAAGCCCCATAAAATCGCCAATGTCCGGGTGGATCCAGGCATGGCGGGCACTTCTAAAAATTTTGAAAAATTAGAAAATAAGAGAGAACATAATTTTCAAAAACCGGTTGAAAAACGGGAGTACACTCCGCTGGGGCAACCTGTGTCGGAGGTCCTAGACCTCTTACTTGCCCAGGGCATGATCGAACTCCCCGAAATCCCCGAAGGAGTCACTTCCAAAGGGGGGTATTTAAACTGATTTTGCAAGTATCATCGGCTCAAAGGCCATGATACCAAACGCTGCTTCTCTCTTTTAAATAAAATTGAGAACTTGATAGCAGAAGGCCGGCTCCAGGTCACTACAGAACCTGAGCCACCTCAAGCTATCTTCAAGGAACCCTTTCCCAAAAACGCCAGTGGCAGTGGGAAAGGAAAGGAGGTATGTACCCTCACCATTTCCAAAGAACTAGCGCAAAAGCCGGAACCTGGTCGACCTACTTGTGCGCCCATCCTTGTATTATACAAGAGGCCCGCCCAAGTCGTCATTCGGGGACCACCAAAAGTGGAAACCCCGGCAAAACCAGTTTTGAAAATCCAAGGTTCTCCTCAGCTCATCCTTAGAGTCAAGTCTAGCGCGAACCCTAGGCTGGTCGTGGGGGAAGTCACTAGATCCGGGAGGATCTACCAACCCCCGCACCTTCAAGGTGCTCAAAAGGTGATCAGTGTGCCTGGCCCCTCAAAAGCATGTATCCCTAGTGGTCTGCCAAAAGCAGATAAGGACAAAGTCATCCTAAATCCTTATGACTTCGAAAACCACCTTTCAAAGATTCCTATTCACATGTCTATCCTAGAGCTTATCAAAACCTCGCCTAGGCATAGGCTTGTCTTAGAGAAAATTCTAGAAAGGGCCAAGGTTGATTCGAACATAAGTCCGGAATCCTTGTCTGCCCAAGTGGCTTTATTAGGAGCAAAATCGCCCATCACCTTTTCGGAAGATGATGTAGATAGACCCTACGAAACCCATAACCAGGCCCTGCATATCGAGGTGGTTCTAAACAACCACTCTCTAGACAGGTGCCTAGTCGATGGTGGAGGAGGGCTCAACATCCTTCCACTTCATGTGGCATACAAAATCGGAGTCACCTTGACTTCAGTGAACCCAAGCCCCATCGTTATCACTGGATACGATGGGAATGCGTCTAGACCTTTAGGATCCATCGAACTCCCAATGGAAACGGGAGGGATCGAACACACGGGGGTGTTTCATGTCTTGGACATCCACCCCCATTATAACCTGTTGCTGGGAAGGCCCTGGATACACAGCTTGTGCGCTGTGCCATCCACCTTCCACAAGTGTGTTAAGATCCCTTTTAGGGACCAGGTCGTAGTGATCCTAGGTGAGAGTCACCCACAGCTTCAGGGGATCATAAACTCCCCTTGTTTATCGAGCTCCCAGGCCCATGAGGCTAACCTGGGGCAAATTATGGTTGAGCCACCTCGGCTCGTGTTGAACAACCCTAGGAAGGTTGTATGTGTGAAGGGGCCGCCCAAAGCAGGCCCCCTCCCGACTCTAATCCTCCTAAGAAAACCCAAGCGTTCCCTATTTCCAAAACCCCTGGACAAAAGGCCATACGAGCCTAATATGGACGATAGCATGTTCCAGGACCACGACTTGTATCCCATCTTTTCAAAAAACAAAAGGTCGTGCAACATGTTATTAAACATGGGCTACACGCCCTACAAAAGTCTAGGGGCACAAAACCAGGGTCTCCTAGAGCCCATCCTTCCTAGGGCCAACCCAAGCCGATATGGGATCGGCTATACTCCCCGAATACCACCGGAGTCACCCCCTGTGACCACCTGGGTCAAGGGTGCCCCGGAGCCTGTCTTAGAAGAGACCTATGATTTAGACCTCCTATTCCGAGTCTAACCCGTAGTGTTTTCCCTTTGTAGGTATGACGGAAGATCCCTTTTTCTAAAAATACCAAAAACATTTGAAAACTTAAAATCAAAAAAATCGAAAAACAAGAAAAACCAAAAACAATAGAAAAACAAAAACTCGAAAAAAGAGTGCTTTGTATAGTTCCCAAAGTTCTTGTTTTACAAAAACCCAAAAAAATCGAAAATTTGGAAAATAGCAAAAAGATTTTGTACATAGCTGCTCCTGGTAGGACTTTGGCAAAAGAAAAGGATTTCGAAAGAAACGTCGTCTGCATAGCCAGACCAAAAATTTCGAAATCACTTGAAAATCCAAGTACAAAACCAGGTTATTTTGAAAACCACGCATCAAGTTCCCTCGGGTCTATAGCCCACGAGAATGATCAAAGCCCAGAAGTGGATCCCCTTGAGGAAGATCCCACTTCTGAGCTCCCAGAATTTCATAGAATTCTCGATTTTGAAAGACCTTCCCAATCAGTAGGAGGAGATTTCGTAGAGGTGAACCTAGGGGATGATTCCAATCCCAAAAGCATCAAAATAGGCGCATGCTTGCATGAAACTGAAAAGTTAGCATTCATTGCATTTCTACGAACCTATTTAGATGTGTTTGCATGGACGTATGAAGACATGCCAGGCATAGATCCCAGCATAGTCGAGCATCGTCTTCCCTTAGATGCAGGTGTAAAACCCATAAAGCAGAAGCTTAGGAAAATACACCCGAATGTACACACACAAGTCAAAGAGGGTTTAGAAGTTCTGCTAAAAGCCGGATTTATAAAACCCATTGCGTATTCTGATTGGTTGTCAAATATCGTTGTGGTTCGAAAAACCAATGGGAAAATTCGAATATGCATCGATTTCAGAAACCTGAATAAAGCCACTCCAAAGGATAATTATCCTTTACCAAACATAGATTTGATAGTCGATAGTACTGCAAATCATGAAATATTTTCATTCATGGATGGCTATTCAGGCTATAATCAAATCAAACTAAGTCCACGAGATCAGGGTAAGACCGCCTTCACAACCCCATGGGGCACATACTGCTATACAGTCATGCCCTTTGGTTTGAAAAATGCCGGCGCAACATACCAACGGGCCATGAACACGATCTTCCATGATCAAATTCACGAGCTTGTAGAAGTGTATGTAGATGATCTCTTGGCGAAATCCAAAACCCGATGCACCCATATCGAATGTTTACAAAAGATTTTCGAAAGGCTTAGGCTTTACAAAGTAAAGCTAAACCCTCAAAAATGTGTGTTCGGGGTAGAATCAGGGAAGCTTCTAGGCTTTATGGTGAGCCAAAGGGGAATAGAAGTCGACCCCTCTAAGTGTCGAGCCATCATAGACATGGCTCCACCCTCCAATCTCACCCAAGTCCGTAGCCTCCAGGGTCGATTACAATCTGTGTGCCGATTCATATAGAATCTGGCAACTAGATGCGAACCCTTCAACAAACTGTTGAGGAAGGGTACGAAATTCTTATGGGATGACGAATGCCAAAAATCCTTCGAGAGACTGAAGGCATACTTGGTTAATCCCCCCATTTTGAATCCTCCAAAACAAGGAAAACCGCTTTTATTATACATCTCCGTGCATATGAATGCTTTAGGAGCCCTGTTGGCTCAATACGAGGATGACACCCATAAGGAGTATGCCATCTACTATATTTCGAAAACTCTCTTGGCTTACGAACGAAATTATCAAGCCATGGAGAAGACGTGCTTGGCCCTAGTCTGGGCCTGCCAGAAGTTCAGACACTATTTCCTAGATCATGAGATCTGGATAGTGTCCAAGCTTGATCCAATCAAGCACTTGTTCGAAAAACCCATTCTCACGGGTAGATTGGGCAAATGGTAACTCCTTCTAATGGAGTATGATCTGAAATACCATCACCAGATCTCCATTAAGGGGCAAGCCCTAGCAGATTACGTGGCTGAATTCCCCTTATAGGACGCATATCCCACTCTTGTCGAAATGCCTGATGAAGGCATATTGCAAAACCATTTTCAAAACCACATTTTGGCAAATTCTTTCGAAAACCAAGTGTGGAAGATGCACTTCGATGGGGCACGAAACCAACGAGGGGCTGGTGCCGGGATCATCCTAATCTCCCCTGAAAAGGGCGAGATTCCCATAGCAGTCCGCTTAGATTTCGAATGTTCCAACAACGTAGCTGAGTATGAAGCACTCATACAAGGCTTAAGGATTTCGAAAACTCTAGGGGCATCATGCATCGAGGTCTTTGGAGATTCACTCCTTGTCATAAACCAGGTTTTAAAAATTTGGCAAGTACGTAATGAGAAACTACTTCCATATCACGAGTTGGCCACTCGATTGGTCCAATCCTTCCAGTCGTGTAAGCTCACACACGTGGGAAGAGAGGACAATGGCATCGCCGATGCCCTCTCCTCTTTGGGCTCAGCCCTGAAGGTCGATCCCATTTCAGGGACCAGATCTTTGGAAATATGACATGCGCCCCATCCATCCACACACGATTTAGATATTTGCCAAAACAACCCAGAGTCTATTGAAAAACCCTGGTTCTATGACATAAAACAATTTTTAGAAAATGGGGGATTCACCGAGGATGCCACATCCAAAGATAAGGCATTCATTCGTAAGATTTCGACCCGATACACCATTCTGGGTGGGGTCTTATACAAAAAGAGTTTTACCGGCATTCTGCTTAGGTGTATCGACCTAGAGGAGGCTAGGATAGTGATGCACGAGTTCCACGATGGAGAATGTGGAGGTCATGTTAATGCCAACATGATGGCAATGAAAATACTTAGAGGGGGTTATTTTTGGTCCACCCTAAAAAAGGATTGTCACGATCATGTTAGGAAGTGTCATCCATGTCAAGTGCATGGGCACGCCATTCATATCCCTTCATCTACATTGCATTCCGTGGTCAGCCCCTGGCCATTTACCATGTGGGCGTTCGACATAGTAGGCCCAATATTTCCAAAGGCCTCGAATGGGCATCGTTTTATTTTAGCAGCCACGGAGTATTTCTCCAAGTGGGTGGAAGCCATTTCCCTAACGAATGTAATGGGGCAACATGTGGTGGCTTTCATCCGGAGGAATATCTTGGCTCGATTTGGGGTTCCACGAGACCTTGTGTCTGATAATGGTACCCCATTCAAGAATGAGCGGATGGTTAAGTTGTGCAACACGTATGGCATAACTCACCACTTCTCCTCGCCCTACTACCCTCAAGGCAACGGCCAAGCCGAAGCTACAAACAAGACTCTCATTGGTATCATTGAGAAAACCTTAGAGAAGGATAGGATGTGGCACGAGAAGCTGGATGAAGCCTTATGGGCTTATAGGACTTCCATCCGGACTCCCACGAATGCCACACCATTCGAGTTGGTCTATGGCACAAACGCCATTCTTCCCATTCATACCCAACTGCATTCATTTCATACATCCCTAGAACTCGACCTCCCCCTAGAGACGCTTCAACATGCTAGGATGGCCGAACTAGATTTGCTAGATGAGAGGCGACTCCTTGCCATGGATCATGCTCGCGCATACCGGCAAAGGATAGCCCGACATTATAGCAAACACATGAGACCTCGCCACTTTGAAGTGGGAGATCTGGTCTTGAAAACCATCCACATCGTGGCCCACACCCCCTAGGCAAGTGGCGCCCCAACTGGGATGGACCCTATGTTGTACGAGCAACCACTACGAACAATTCGTATTGGTTGATCGATGTAGAAGGTAGGAATTTAGCAGATCCTATCAATATTCAATACTTAAAGAAGTATCATGTGTAGGATCTGGATTAGATTCCAATTTTCGAAAATTTTAGAGGGATAGCTGCCCTGAGACATGTGAATAAGGTGCAAAGGCAACTCGTGTGACCCTGAGCGAGAGAATTCGCACTTGTGAAAGAGTGGAGTTTTCAAAATCGTGGTTGCATTTCAAAATCCTTCATCTTACAAAGAAAGGCCTAGTTCAACATAGCAAGATACTTGCAAGTAGTACGTGCTATTTCTAAATAGGTTGATCTGGAATGGATCGAGTGTAGGCTTGGGATAAGTCCTCCCCTCTTCTCTTCTCCTTCCAAAAGGAAAACAAAGGCCCAAACAAAAGGGAATTTCCCATTCAAAGTCTCTTTCCACAAGAAAGAAACCAGAGTTTAAAAGAAAAATCGATTCTCTCATGAAAAAGAGGGATTAAAGAAAAAATACTCCCAAAGGGAGACCCTCGATGAAAAAAAGGAAAAAGAGGCCAAAAAGCTCAAAAAGAGCAGTTTTCCACCTTCTGTGCCTTAAACCACGGGACGCTTCAGAAGGGACCGTGGTATCTCTTTCCCATCCCTGGCTTATCCCAAGCTAAAGCATGGTTCATTTCGAGGAATCCTAAAGTAAAAATAGGATTTACTTACTTGAATTTCATCTTGTTTGAGAATTCGACGTTTCGAGTAAGGCGTAGGAATTTGAAATGAAGCTTGTTTTTCTTATAAAACCTCCGCTAGATAAGCGAGTGTTAAGACTCAAACAAGGGCAAGCACGAAGAGCTCGAGATCCTTAGGATCAAGGCTCAAGACAGTTGTCCCTTTTGTAAATAGCTTTTGTAAATAAGTTTTGAAAACCGAACATCGAACAGCATAGGATTTGCTCACTTGGAGCAGTAGGCCTTGTAAGTCTCTAGAGTTCGACCACATCTGGTCCTTGGGAGGTCGCAACTCTTGGCACCACACCCATGTCATTTTCATTCCACGCATGACACTTACATAAACATGATCCCATATAGGACCAGATTCCATAGTACAAACCCTTTGGCGTGATATCTCCTCCTACCAGAGTTTGTAAATTGAGATCTTGCTAAAAATGGGGCGATCCCATATTCTTCGTAGCTAGATCTAGGGAGATATTGAAAGGGGTGTTTGTCATCTTTGCCCTTATCCAAATTTATTTGGACAAGGCCAAAGAGGGGCATCTGTAAACACCCCAAAATCCCATGAATTCCTTAAAACAAACTTGGTTTTGTAAAAGCAGCCCCAAAGGGCCATTTTTGAGTCTGGAAACCCAGGAGCCTTCCAGACAACCCTGTATATATGTTTTAAACTTTATCTTTCAAAAACATATGATATGGCTTTCGAAAACTTTTAAAACACGTTTTTGAAACCCCGAAGCAGCTTGGCCCGATCAAGACAGGACCAGGAGAGCTAAGAAGAGCCCGGAACCGGAGCACATGTCGAGCCCGGCGCAACAACTCTTGTATCTGATTCACACCCTCAGGATCTCGAACGTCCAAGACCCTGTTCTTATCAAAATATCCTTTGAAGTCATCTCCGGAAGGCAGAAACGGAGGCGGACGACTATGTTGGCGAAGACCCAACGCAGACGGAGTACTGATGCTGTCAGGCCCCGCACGAATCGTCTGTTTCAAACCCAGCTCGAAGGAGTCAGAGTTCAGTTTGGATTGGATCTGGACCATATATATCCAGATTCCAATCCAAACCCATATGTGGACTTGGATTTGGATTTGGATCCAAAGATCCAATCCAATATCCATAGCCATGGCCCACATCACCTTCTCATAAATGGAGGTGGGGCCCACTTGAGTTTCACGTGGGATATTGGGCATGAGAGAGAGTGGGGGTGAAAAATATCAAGAGTGTTGTATTAAGCTTGACTTGTGTGTCAAGTTTGGGTTTAATCATGTGGGTTAGCCTAATTGAGTGGGTTTAAGCTTGTAATTAGCTAAAACCTAACCTAGGGCTGCACCAACATGGGGTGATCAAGGTCTATGGGCCATGCTAAGGGAGCTCCCTCACCTAAACCTAACCCAAAATGACTAATCCTAGCCTAAACCCCTAATCCACCCCTAATCCCGACCTAATCACCTAACCCACTTCCCTAAACCTAGATTAATTTCCCTAATCCTAGCCTAAACCTAGCCTAATCACCTAACCTAGCTCACTAAACCTCACCCTAAAACCCAACCACCTAACCTAGCCCTAAACCCCTAAACCACCCTTAGCCCACAATCTACCCAAACCCCTAGTTTTAAAATATCTGGCCCAACTCTTTCCAGCCCACCTTATCTACATACCACCCTACCTAAACCACCTAACCACTACCCTCAGCCCAGCCCTAACCGACCTACCCATCCCCTATTTAAACCCCCCCCCCTTGGGGGCGGGTTTTCCAAGTGGGAACCACCATCTCACCCAGCCGGGCCCTCTCCTTCTCCCATCTCTCACCCAGCCGGGACCACTCTCCATCACCTTCGCCTGCTCCACCTGCTCCATCAGCTTCACCTGCACCGCCACCTTCCCTCTTCCATCCACCACCATCTCACCCAGCCGGACGCCACCATCTTCACCCAACCGAACCAGCCAAGAGCCTACCGGCCCGCCTGCTTCTCATTGCCTTCCACCGCCTCTCCCCATTCGGTAAGTACCCTGCACCTTACCTAGCCCCCTTCTCTACTCCCTCTCCACTCCCAGCCACCCACCACACCATCACCTTACTCACCGAACAGCCCCTCACCGCCACCACTCCCACTCGGCCAAACCTTAGCCGCCTCAACCGTTTGCTTCCTACCTAACTCACATCAACTATACCCGGCCACCCTATTAGATTTCCTAAGACTTGCCCGCGGCACTACCTTAAACCCACTATTCCCACTATCACCTAGCCCCATCCCCTAACTAGCCACCTTCCCATATTCCAGCCCTAGTCACCCTAGCAGCCCGCCACCACCATTTTAACTTAGCCGAACCTAGCACAAACCGCCGGCCACTACCTTCCCCTAGGTGTCCCATTCGGCCTTCCCATAAATTCTCCTTTAGGTCCAGCTTTCCCTAAACTCTCAACTCCCCTAGTGACCCTAAGAACCCACTTATTTCAGCCCCTTTAAATCCCCACCTTGAGGCGACACCTACTTGCCACCGACCACCTTCGAGGCGCCTATCCCGCGCCCCACTTGCAGCCGGCCAGCACCTTTGGTTCACCTATCTTCGCGGAGCTCCCGTTTGCAGCCCAAGGCCAAGTCCACGCCCAAGCAAGACCTCTACGGACTAGCTACTCGTAAGTGTCTAAACTCGGTCTTTAGTTGTACACTTGCTTGGGATTCAATTTGATACGGGGTTGTAATAACGGAGCATAGTCTCCCCCCGCTTGTAATAACGTGGCTTGGTACAACCACACACGTGCACTCTCTTAGTCGTGCACGATTTTGAACACACACGGGCCTAATCAGCCCCTAATATATAAGTGTACATATATACTTTCATTTTCGAAGGGTTTTTGTTTAAGTTGGGTGCGTTGTCTTTCAATTCAAGCACTCTCACACACATTGAGCTTTTGCTCTTATTTGAAAGACCCAAGTAAGGGCCGACCTATACTATTTGGGTTTCATTTCATGTCGTGTGAGTAAGTCTTTCAATTCAAGCACTCTCACACACATTGAGCTTTCGCTCTTATTTGAAAGACCCAAGTAAGGGCCGACCTATACTATTTGGGTTTCATTTCATGTCGTGTGAGTAAGTCTTTCAATTCAAGCACTCTCACACACATTGAGCTTTCGCTCTTATTTGAAAGACCCAAGTAAGGGCCGACCTATACTATTTGGGTTTCATTTCATGTCGTGTGAGTAAGTCTTTTAATTCAAGCACTTTCACACACATTGAGCCTTCGCTCTTACTCCCAAGACCTTAGTAAAGGCCTTATTGCAGTTATATTTGGGTTTCATTTATGTCGTGTGTGTAGTACTTCAATTCAAGCACTCTCATACACATTGAGCCTTCGCTCTTACTCCCAAGACCTTAGTCAAGGCCATACTGCAATTTATATTTGGGTTTAATTTCATGTCGTGTGTGTAAGTCTTTCAATTCAAGCACGCACCCACATTGAGCCTTCGCTCTTATTTGCAAGACCCGAGTAAGGGCTCATATACATAAGATATATACATATCTCCCTTCGGTTATTTCCCTTCGGTTATTTCCCTTCTGTTATTTCCCTTCAGTATTGTCTTTACATTTCGGGTTTTCCCTTTGGAGTAGCGTGAGTTTGCATTGCATCTACGCCATACCACGAGGTAGGACGCATATTGCATCAAAGTAAGCCCCGCTCGAATTCGCCCATGTAGTGGAGTGTTCATAACACACAAACTAGGTGGCCCGAAAAGGGATAAAAGAAAAGACTTAGGCACGTGCAAATCCACGTGATCTAAAATATGCAAATCGCATCTTAAAGACCCGAAATAGACACCTCGAATCGCTTCGTAGACTTTCTCCCCAAAACTCGATTTTTGCAAAAGCGTACAGACTAACCCTTGCGCATCGGTGCAAGAAGGTCTGCGACGACAAGAGCTTGCTTGCTCATAGTCGCCACGTTTAGAAGTCAGTGTTAAAAATATCTTCGCTAGCTTAAGTAAGCTAGCTGGCACGCCCTATTTGTATACATAGGCCTTAGACACACGAGAAGATCCACTCCAAGCCCCAAAAGAGGCAAAGAGGCGGGGATTTTCGCGCGTCTACAGTAGCGCACGAGAACAGACACAAGTGAAATATACAGAGAATCACTAAGAAACCGAGTATTCCTCCTAGGCAAAACTTACTAAGAGGAAACCTGAAAAATATTGAAATTTTCATACCTCTTTGAAGATCCGCTATTGCTACGTACCTGAGCATGAGAATAGAGGACACCAGAGGGTCGATCGCAAGCAAAGAACCTTTCGGAGAGTCTACGGAAACTCCACATCTAGTATCAGGGCCTACCTTTTATTCTTGTGAACAAGTATGCATTAGTGTATAAAAAAAAGGGGAGAAGAATAGGGACATAAAACTTCTTGTAACTTTTGGAAGTTACAAAGCATTTTACCTTAGTCGAAAACAAGGCAAGAGGGAAAACCCTTCTTAAGTCAAGATAGGGCAGAGGGCAAACCTTGCCTGAGTCGAGACAGGGCAGAGGGCAAATATTACCTAAGTCAAGACAGGGTAGAAACTGGCAAAACCTCGGCCAGGAGGCTAGAGGTCAGCTGCAAGAAAGAAGCGGATCGATAGAACCTCGGCCAAGAGGCAAAGAAGCGGACTAGCAAAACCTCGGCCAAGAGGCCAAAGGTCAGCCACAAGACAAGAAGCATGCCAGAAAACCCTCGGCCAGGAAGCCAAAGGACGACCGCAACAAAACCACCGATAGAAAGGCCGTTGGTGGTCGTAGGTCATGAGGCAGCCACGACCCTCCCTCTCTCTCTCACTCTCCTGTTCTCTCTCTTTCTCTCTCTCCCTCGCATTTTTAACACATCAAAAAATTGCCCAGTGTTTCAGAAAATCACGGGTAGAAACCAATGATTTTTTGAAACCGCCCCCAGTTTTGGAAAATCACCTCACGCAGTGGACTGAAAAGTTCATTCTGTCTCGGTCGATTTTTGAAAATTATGAACTGCCATTGGATAAAATTACCCAAATATCTAGATATTTTTGGGTAAAAAGATTATTTTGCCCTTATTCAGGTAAAAAGTCAGTTTGCCCTCTAGCAGTTTACGAAAATTACAAAAAACAAGATATTAATTTACTTTACTACCCTTATTGGTTAAATTTATTACAATATTGTCATTGTGTCAAAAGATAGATTTATCCTTGTCCTTTTGAGGAAATTACAAATTCAAACTAAAGGGCAAAATTATGAATTTACCTCCAATTAGAGACAAATTTTCATAAATACCAAACACCAAACCACACAAATAAATAAAATTACTATTTTACCCCTGGTGTTTTGGAAAATTAACAAATGTAGGAATTTTTTGGAAAAAATTATGGATTTATCCCAGCTTGTTTTTATATTAAAAATGAGTTATTTTCAACTCATTTTTGTGATATTCTGTCTCTTGCTAATTAGATTTATGTTATTTGTGTTTTGTTGCTTGATAAATGTTTTCTTTTTAGACCGTCTAATTGTTATAATTGGCAAACACATATAAATGACCACTAGAATATGTGTCGAAACTGGCAAAGATAGAAAAGTTAAATAGTCTAAACTTTCAAACATGGAAGAGAAGGATACCACTCGCTCTAACACTTAAAAGTGTAGAGTATGTCCTAAAGGAAATTGTGTGTTCGCTACTACCAGACGCTACAGAGCAATAAATAGAAATGTATAAAATATTTCTTAAAGATGATACAATAGCAAGAACTGTCATATTGACATACATGGAGGATGACTTAATCAGGGTCTTTGAGGAATTTAAGACCTTGAAAGAGCTGTTTGATTTTATAACAGCCAAATACGATACAACTGTTAAGCTGCATGTCTAGTTGCTACTACAAAAATATAATTTCTTCAAAATAAAAGAAGGGGATAATGTAGTAGAATATATAAATCATATATTGGTGATGACAAGAGACCTAGTTGTGGCAAAATCAGTCATCTGAAAATTGATATAGATATCCACAATATTGAACATTCTTCCCCCGTCATGAAACATGGTCACCATTTCCCTCAGACTAGGGTTAGAAATCAACCTTTATGAATTGCCCTTGAAACTAGCAATTAAGCCAGAACATATGAGTAAAAACAGGAAAAAAAATTGATAGTAGTAGAAGATGAGATAGGGTCTAGCTCCAAACCCAACCAAAAAAGAAATAAACTAAATAAAAAGTTTGGCAAAAATAACAAAAAGGGCAGTCATATGTTCTCGGGTCAAGAGTTTCAACTGTGTAAAGATGGGACACTACAAGAGTGATTATCGCAATAAAAAGAGTGGAGGAAACAACCCACAACGCAGACAATGAGAGAAAAAAGACATAATCTATGTGATATCGGAATGTCTCTACATGGACTGCCCGGTGACTAGTTAGTGGATTGACTCTAGAGTGACCAAACATATCTCAAAGACCAAGGAAGGACAATGGATCTAAAGGAGTACAAACCAGGAGAACATCGAGTGTATATGGGAAATAATATTTTTTTGGATGTTCTGGGTATTGGGTTCTTTAGAATATTTGTACAAGACATACCAATCGTATTGACTAATGTATTAATTATGTCATCTATAAGGCACAATCTGGTTTCGGTCCCTACCTTAATAAAGAAAGGTTTTGAGCTGAGGTTTGTTCCTGGCAAGGTGACTGTGGTGAAACATGTGAGAGTATTTTTCTCTAGAGAATTTGATATAAAACATGGATTGTTCAAACTTAAAGTTAATGAGAATGAAAATCCTTTTGTTTATATTAGTTGTGCCTTTAATGTTGATGTTAATGTTTGGCATAGACGCCTTAGGCATATAAGTCTTGAAAAGTTTAGAAAATTATTCAACTTTGACTTACTGTCAAGATTTGAGAAAAATGCTTTCAACAAATGTGAAGCTTGTATACAAGGAAAAATGATAAGAAAAGTCTTTCCCAAAGAGACAACAAGGACAACAACCCTATTAGAGGTCATTCACATGGATTTATGTGGACCCTTCAAAGTAAGGTCACATTGAGGAAAAGTTTATTTTATAACCTTTATTGATGATTACTCGAGATATATGTATTTATATCTCTTACCGCATAAATTTGAGGCACTTAAAGCTTTTAAAGAATATAAGCAGGAAGTTGAAAATCAACTGGAGTATTCAATCAAAGTGCTAAGATCAGATAGAGGTGGTGAATATACCTCTTCAGAATTTTTAGAATTCTTTAAAGACTTTGGTATTACAAAGCAAAATACAATGCTTAGGACACCTCAACAGAATGGTGTAGCTGAAAGATATAATAGGACCTTACTGAATATGACAAGGTTGATGCTAATTGATGCCTCTCTATTAAGGATATTTTGGGGAGAAACAGTAAGTACAATGGCGTACATACTCAATAGAGTAACATGTAAGGTTGTATTTACTACACCATAAGAGATGTGGTTTATTAGAAAACTTAACCTAGGTCATCTCAGGAGGTGGAGATCTATTGCACATGTAAAGATCCTTGATCAGTTTAGAGATAAGCTAGACAGGAGGTCCTTGAGATATATATTCATCGGATATCCTAAAGGCTCAAAGGGATATCGACTTTATCATAAGGACCATGAACTGATAAAGAGCAAAGATATTGAATTCTTACAAGATACTAAGAATGATATCCTGAAAAATAATGATGAGGATACTGACGATGTAGTAGACCTTGATCAATCATCATTTAAACCTATAGAAGACCTTCTTGAAACAATCAAAACTTTAAGTGGACATAAAAGGCCAAGGGCCATACCATCCTACTTAAAAGATTATCACACTTATCTTGTAGAAGAAGTGTGTAATTCGGTGGATTTAGATGAGTTGACTGATAACTTGACTTATCAGCAAACTATTAACTTATTTGAAGCAACAAACTGGGAGAAAGCCATGGATGAGGAAATTGAATCCATTAAGAAAAACCAAGTTTGGGAATTAGCTTATTTGCCAAAAAAAAGGAAAGTCATAGGCTGCAAATGGGTTTTAAAAAAGAAATATAAGGTCCATGGTTCAATCGACAAGTTTAAAGCGAAGTTAGTTGCAAATGATTTTTTGCAAAAAGAGATGATAGATTATGTTGAGACATATTCTCCTGTTGCGAAATTTGCTTCCATAAGGATAATCTTGGCAATAACTGTATATTATGATTTGCACTTACATCAATTAGATGTAAAGATAACTTTTCTAAACAGAGATTTAGATGAAATCATATACATGCAGCAACTCGAAGGATATATAATTGAAGGCCAAGAAGATAAAGTATATAGGAAGGTATGGGTAGCTTGATGTATGCTATATTGTGTACAAGACATAATATCAGCTTTGTTGTTAGTCTTGTGAGTAGATATCAAAGTAATCTTGGATAACAGTATTAGATAGTTGTAAAAAGGATTTTAAGGTATCTTAAAGGAACAAAAGACTTGAAACTATGTTTTCAAGCAAATAAACTTAAAGTGGTAGGCTATCAAAGGCTGAAACTGCCGGACGGTTACAAAGCTTATCCGTAACCGATCGGATAAGGAGCTCTAGAAAAGGAAAGCCCTGTAGGAAATCCGGGAGAAAAGAAGAGCAGGCAGTAGTGCACGAGAACATATACAAGTGAAATATACATAGAATCACTGAGAAACCGAGCATTCCTTTCAAGCAAAACCTACTGAAAGGAAACCTGGAAAATACTGAAATATTCATGAAGATTCGTTGCTGTTGCGTACCTTAGCACAAGAAGAGAGGACATCGGAGGGTTGATCGCAAGCAAAGAACTTGCCGGAGAGTCGACAGAAACTCAACATGTTTATGTTGGGTATGTGAGATATATATATTATCATGATACTTCGTGTTATTACTAGCCAAAAAATGAACAGATTATGTGGCACGGAATCTTGTACGAGAGAAAAAATTCAGCCTCTAGGTTATCCAACATCAGATTTCTAATGTCCTCGAATCTGAACTATCCTTCTCCGTCATGTGATAAAACACTTCCTTCTTGGCTTTGATGACACAAATACTTAGTGCCTCAAGAGAGATGCGCTTTATATATATGTGGAGAGAGAGACAAGCTATCAGACCTAAACCCCTCCCCCCGTATTTGGACTTATGTAATATAAACTGTTGAGCAGCGTCATGAAACTCACTGATTATCATATACCGTCGGTCGTGAAGGTTGAATGCATGTTCCTTTATCATAGGCTCCGATTGCCACACTTTCCCCCTTGAATCAAAATAATAGTTTTTTTTTATTATAATTGTGGTTTAAATTGGAACTGTGATTTCTTTTTTATTATGATTATGTTGCATAAGATATTCTGTCAAAATTTATATACCAGAATTTGTGTGAGTAAATATATTTATTAATGGACAAAGTATTATGTCTAAGTTGGGGACTTGTAAAAATTTAAGTATCTATTATTGGATAGGAGTTTGAAGAGTCAATAATGCGTAACTGAAAAATTATTTTTTAAAAGGCTTTCATTGCACGAGCTTTTAATATATAGTATAGACAGATGCTTTTTAATATATAGTATAGACAGATAGGAATTAAAATTATGTATTGTATAACAAACCCACATGTAGTGAGATAAAAAAAAAAGAACAATTATTGTTTTTTTATTATTTTTTCTCATATTATTTTTATAATTTTTTATATCATTAATTATATCACTTTTTATTATATTCTCTTACTTAATCATAATTTTTTAAAAGAATATAATAAAAGATGTATCACAATAAATAATGTAAGAATATCTTTTAAAAAAAAAATTAATAGTAAAACACACATGTAGTGTTTCTTTAGAAGGACAAAACAGAGGAAGCGTACAGGGAAGCTAACAGAGCTGCCGATTGCTTGGCCAAATAGAGTCATAACTAGCAGTTTGGAATGGTCCAATATGTTTCTTCATTGAAAATTAAAAAATAACACGTTTTACTTAAGAATAACTTGAACCCATATGTGGAATAAAGTCCTATATATATATATGGCTTTTCTCTCTTATACTCTTTTTTTAAAGGTATAAAAGCACACTTTCAATCAAAATATACTTTCAATCAAAATATACTCATTTGTATTTATTTATTGAGATAAATTTTTATTCTAGTTGATTTTTATTTTTATTTTCTTTAATTTTAAGCTTGACTTTGAATTTTAATATTACAAATTTTAACTTTTAAAATTTTAACATTCTATTATACAATTCTTATTATTGGAATCATCATTGATTATGCTACTTAACTTACGAGTATTAAATGAGAATAAGTCACATGATCAAAAATATATATATGAACCGATATATCAAATTACATGTTATTATCAATAAAAGAATTTTATAAAACTAACTAATAATATTATATCGAAAGTTAGCATAATAATAAAGAAATTTATAAAATTAACTAATAATATTATATCAAGTTAGTAAGGTATTGGTATCCTTTAATAAACAAGGCTACGAAGAAAATATATATATATTAGTGAGAAAATTTTTATTATGAAATGAAAATAAATTTTGATTATACGACTATATATGAATTATTAGGATTAAAAGTTACTTAAAGGTCGTGTGATATGAAATGAGTGAGAGAAATAAATTTTGATCATACAACTATATATGAATTATTAGGATTAAAAGTTCTTAAAGGTCATGTGATCATATAAAAAATTACATATATTTATGTTCTAATCTTGATTAAGATTCATTTCATCTCATCTCATATAAATAAATATTTCTCTACCAAATCGCTTCATATATCTATATATATAGTGACTTTTTATCATGTGAGATGAGTTTTATTGTGAGAGGATAAGAGAGTAAATCTTAACTATATAATCATACGTACATAGTCGAGCATTAAGAAAAGTTACTTAAAGGTCATGTGATTATTTAAAAATATTACATATATTTATGTTTTAATTTTTGATCATTTATATAAGATCTCATGATAAAAATTCATTCATTTCACCTTTTATAAAAAACATTTATCTAACTAGATATACTATATATATATATATATACGCACACATATTCTAGACCAAATTAGGAGATAGCCTAACAAGGAACAACTCACTTTATACGGGTTGGATCACGGCTCACGAGCACGTGCAATCTAAACTGACAACATCTCTCAATAGATTCGGCCACGATAACAAATCCCGCAATCTAGAGCAAAGCAACATCTCTCAATAGATTGGGAGATAATTTCTCTAACAAATCCCCCATATTTATAGGAAGCAATATCAATGGTAGTTATTATTCATTAATACTTATTTTAAACACAATTTTCTCAATTATTATATTATCTCTTAAGCATTACACTCTTATAAATATTAGACAAAATTACTAAAATATAAATCCTGAACTTCTAAGTATAATTCATTTTGAACACAATCTACCTTAAGCATTAGAGTAATTATAATAAGTACACAACCCTCAACACTATCGTCACTGCTACTATGCTACAAAATAACCATTGCTCTACACTGCTCATAAACATTCTTAGGTAAACATCTAATACTTGTTTATTTATATATATATATATATATATATATATATATATATATATATATATATATATATATATATAACGTATTTAAGTGAAGAAAATATTTATTATAAAATGTGAGAATAATAAATTTTGATTATTAAATTTTATATAATATAATTTTTAAATTTAAATTATTAATTTCATATAAATATATAATAAAATATAAATACATTTAACTTTTTTAAATGATTATATAATTTTTTAAATAATTTTTAATTTTAATCATTTATATATAATTATATAATTAATATTTATCCATTTTACTCTTTTACAATAAAATTCATTTCACTAAATGTGCTATATATATAGATAAATGGTCCTATTATATGTTACGTTATAATCAAAAATGCGTGCATGAAGGCCGCCGATTCACAACCAATGAACTGCTTTGCACATTCCACATGTAAAAAATAAAAAATAATAATTGGTACATTTAAATCAAGTTAATAACTAATTGAAAAATGTTAGAGACATATTATATTTGTTTATGTAATAGAATTATAGTGTAAATATATAAAAAAAATATAAATCTTGATATAATTTATGGTGAAAAATATAAAGATATAAGATGATATAAGTATAAATATGTGTGAGTAACATTATCAAAAATTACGCGGCAACAAACAAAATCTTCAACTTTGTCCAAATTACTCATTAGAGAATGGTCAAATTCTTATAACATTTCACGTTACCATGGTCAAATTCTTATAACATTTCACGTTACCCGTTTAAGTTTTCTATTAACGCTGCCATTTAATTGGACAATGGAAATTCTTGCCATCCCCATTTTCTTTAGATTTACCAAATCAATAAATAATTGTTGGCAGATTCATCAATTAGAGGGATAAAACGTAAAAATCTTAAGAAAACAATACAATCAACAAAACTAATTCCTAAATCTTATTAGATCATAATAACAATTATAAAAAAGCAAGTAATAAAGAGGAATTTTCTAATTCACCCAATACCGAACAAATTTTATGAATGATCAAGTCATGAAAATAAACACACACTTGTAGTGTTTCCTTAGTGGGAGAAAACAGAGGAGGTTTAGTAGGGCACGTGTACGGGGAAGCAAACAGAGCTGCCGATTGCTTGGCCAAAATATAGTCATAACTGGCAGTTTGGAATGGTCCCATATGCTTCTTCTTTGAAAATTAAAGAATAAACACGTTTTACTTAAGGTAAATTTTATTTCAACTTGAACCCTTAATATTGAATGATCCTCTCTCTCTATATATATATATAACCCATATGTGGAATGAGGTCCTCTCTCTCTCTATATATATATATGGCTTTTCTCTTATACTCTTATTTTTTAAAAGATATTAATACGCTTTTAATCAAAATGTGTCATTTGTATTTATTTATAAGATAAATTTTTATTCTAGTTAATTTTTATTTTTTATTTTCTTTAATTTTTTAGTTTGACTTTTTAATTTTAATATTACAAATTTTAATTTTTAAAATTTTAACATTCTATTCTACACTTCTTATTATTAGAATCCTTATTGATTATGTTATTTAACTTACGAAGAGTAAATGAAAATAAGTCCACACAATCAAAAATATATATATATATGAACTGATATATCAAATTACAAATTATTATTAATAAATAATTTTATAAAACTAACTAATAATATTATATGAAGTTAGCAGATTAATAAAAAAATTTATAAAATTAACAAATAATATTATACTAAGTTAGCAGGGTATCGATATCCTTTAATAAACAAGGATACGAAGAAATTATATATATATATATTCTGGATTTCTGGATTAGATTATGAGATAGCTCAACAAGGAGTAAACCAACTTATTCGGGACAGATCACGACTCACAATATACGCAATCTAAAGCAGCAACAGCTCTCAACAGATTGAGAGATAATTTCTCTAACAAACTCCTCATCTATAAGAAGCTCCATTAATAATAGTTATTATCTATTAATACCTATTTCAAATATGATTTCCTCTCTTATTATGCTACCTCTTAACTATTAGACTCCTATAAATATTAGACGAAGTTACCAAGAGATCTAAACCGTTAAATACTATTCATCTTATATATAGTATTACTTGAACGATAGAATATCTATTATAGGTATACCAGTGCCACTATCCTTGTGTTATAGAAAACCACCGCTCTTGATCACTCACAACCATTCTCGGGCGAACGGAAAAATGCATGCCAGAGCCGCTGATTCACAACCAATGAACTACTCTGGCACATTCCACACGTGAAAAAATAAAATGGCACATTAAACTGTTAATAACTAATTGAAAAAATGAACTTCTGCGGTGTAAAAAACTACCAGGCACATTCCACACGTAAAAAAAAAAAATTGGTACATTAAACTGTTAATAACTAATTGAAAAAATGCTAGAGACATATTATATCTGATTACTTGACAAAATTATAGTATAGATATGCAGAAAATATAATGCATTCAGATATAATTGATACTAAAAATTGTAGAGATATAAGGTGATGTAAGTATAAACATACACATGTGAATAACATTGTTGAGAATTACTTAACCACAAACAAAATCTTCAACTCTGTCCAACTTACTCATTAGAATGTTCAAATTCTTATCACATTTCACGTTACCCATTTAAATTTTCTATTAACGCAGCCATTTAATTGGACAGTGGAAATGCTTACCATTCCCATTTTCTTTAGATTTACCAAGTCAATAAATAATTGTTGGCAGATTTATCAATTACCTACCGTTGCCGCAGTCCAAAATTGACGCTTTTACCACTTTTGCTATTAATTATTATAAGAGTTTTATGGTCATCAAAATAGGAAATTTTAATTGAGGAAGTAAATTTTTTTTAATTTCTAATGCTTTTCATCTAAATTTTTTTATTTTTTATACCTTAACAAGTGTTGTTAGCAAAACTCTTATTATAATTATAAAAACAAAGGGATTTGAGATAACTTTTTGCACATGCTGAAACTGATTTCGGTCCATTATGATTTGGTCATTAAGCTATACTCTTATTTAGTATTTATGTACGTTAATTATTTAAAACATGAGCTCGGATTCAGATGCCTGCAAAACCGTTTTAGCTTACCCTCTCCCCTTCACGTTAGGTAATTAAACTTAGGCTCGTTTGATACACAAATAAGATAATATTTGATAATATAAGGATTTTGGAAGTGACTTTGTTACTTTCAATGTCGATGATGGTCCTATCTCCTTATAATAAGTTACAACCTCACTCGAGGTTAAGTTTTGAAAGTATACCATTAACGATAAAATCTAGTCAATTCTCTCTAATAGTACCTGAGAATTTATAGATTTGCCTTATGGTTGTTCTATTATAGGTTGCAAATAAATTTTGAGAAAAATTGAATGCAGACAAAACAATCAACAAGTACAAGGCTAGGTTAGTTGCTAAGGGATAAATACAAAAAGAAGAAATAAATTACTTCGATACCTATTCTCAGTTTCTTGAATGACCACCATCCAAGTGCTTATGTCACTAACATCTATATATGACCTCACAATCTATCAGATGGATATGAAGGTTGCTTTCTTGCATGATGACCTCAATGAAGAAATTTATATGGATTAGCTAGAGGGATTTGTGGCTCGTAGGAATGAGTCTAACGTGTGTAAGCATGTTAAATCATTATATATTTTGAAACAAGCCCCTAAACAATGGCATGAAAAGTTTGATAGTGTAATATCATATTTTAGTTTCATTTTTAATGATTATGATAAGTGTGTATACTATAAGTTAATTAGCAATGCATTCATCATTCTTTGTCTTATTTAGATGATATATTGTTGTTTGGTTCTAATCTAAGAATTGTAAATGAGATTAAGTCATTCTTATGTGGCAAGTTTGAGATGAAATATATGGGTATAGCTGACATGATTTTATTACTTAAAATCATAAGGTCTACTGATAGTATAATAATCATGAAGTCTCATTATATTTAAAAAGTTTTAGAGAGATTTAAATATACAAATTGTAGACTTGTTAAGACCCCATATGATTCATCTAAAACTTTACATAAAAATGAAAGCGGTATTCCCATATCTCAATTATGATATTCTCACATTATTGGTAGTTTGATGTATCTAACCAACTATATACGATTAGATATTGTTTTTGTTATATTTAAGTTGAGTAGATATGCAAGTTGTTCAAATAGAACTCATTGGGAAGCTCTATAAAGAGTATTTCGCTATGTAAAGGAAATGACTTTTCTTGGGTTGCATTACAGTAAACATCCTTATGTTCTTGAAGGATTTAGTAATGCTAGCTGGATATCAAAAAACTCTGTGAGTAATGGAGTCATTGTATATGTGTTTCTTGATGGTGGTGGCATTGTCACTTCGAAATCTAAGAAACAAACTATATTGGTTCATTCTACCTTTAAGGTTAAACTATGTGCTTTAGATGATATTGGATTGGAAGTTGAATGAATTAAGAAACTTATGTCCAGTTTACCTATGGTAAAGAAGTTTCTTTCTATAATTTCAGTACATCCTAACACCATTACTATCATTATTAAGATCAGTAGTTCGATGTATAACCAAAATCAACAGAGACACATTCAGTTCAAACTAAAGTGTGTAAGGGTTCTTGTATCTGATAGGGTCGTGGATGTAGATTTTGTTAGATCCAAAGATAACACAATTGATCCTTTCACTAAGGGTCTATCAATAGCCTTAGTTAAAAAAATTATATTCGAGATGAAACTGAAATTCATGGTTTATTCACAAGAAGTGGCAACCCAACCTAACAGAGTGGAGAGCACATGAAGTAGGTTTAATATAGTAGTAACACATTGTTGGGTGAATAAGATGACACTTTGTATTATTAGATATTATCATTATTTGTGTGTCTCTCTCCTATAAACCTAAAGGGTCATGAATGCAAGTTTAGTAAGAGATTATTTTTTGAATGGGATAGAGTCATAGGACATGATGGTAGCAGTACATCCTTAGAGATACCCAAATAAGTGATTAACATTGTGTAGCTGTGTAAACATGAAAATTTTTACTCCCAGTTTATGAGACTAGTAGTGAACCTTTTCATGCCTATGTCATTTTTGCGAGCGTGCCAGCTAGCTTACTCAAACTAGCGAAGATTTTTGAAATATCTGACTTTTTGAAGATTGTGGGAAAGCAGAATCTTTTCATTTAAACCTTCTTGAACCGATGCTCAAGGGTCAGTTTAAACGCATAGAAACTTCGATTTTTCAAACAATTTCAACTTTAAACTTACTTAAATAATAAGTGTTTTTGAAAGGATTTGATTTTGTATATTTTGGCAATTTTTATTTACGAAGGTTGGACGACACTAAGTCTTTGAGTTTTATCTATTAGGCCAGATATGTGTGTGAATGTATGGCCTATTTTCAACGTGGTTTGAGCAAGTATTCGGGGCTTTTGAAAGCGAGCGAATGCAAGGATGCAGAAATCCTTTTTAGGTTTTGAAAGCGATGATGTGAGCTAGGCTCGAATTGAAAGTACAACTCACACTGCTTTCACTAATGTAAATTTCAGAAATGAAAGTGCAACTCACACAACTTTCACTAATGTAAATACCCGAAATGTAAAGCAACTCACGGGACTTGAATGTAAATCCACACAAAGGGAAATGCAACTCGACTTCCACTAATGTAAACTCACACGACTTGAAAATATATAAATATGTTTTATCCTAAGAGTGAAAAAGCTCAATGTGTGTGAGTGTGAAGAGCGGAAAGGCTCAAGTGCTTGTGGGTGCTTCTCGTATGAAATTTAAATGACAACTCATACAACTTAAAGTAAATCCACCCGAAATTAATTGCAACTCACACAGCTTTCACTAAAGTAAATACCCAAATTGAAGTATATATGTTTAGCTTAAGAGCAAAAAGGCTCAATGTGTGTGAGTGTGAAGAGCGGAAAGGCTCGAGTGGTCGTGGGTGTTCTTGTGTGAAATTGAAATTGCAACTCACACGACTTGAAATTAAATCCACCCGAAATTAATTGCAACTCACATAGCTTTCACTAAAGTAAATAGCAAAATTGAAGTATATACGTTTAGCTTAAGAGCGGAAAGGCTCAATGTGTGTGCAATCGTGTGCAATATAAGAGCAAAAAGGCTCAAGTGTACGTGGGTGTCCTTTGTGTGCAGTTAAGAGCGAGAAGGCTCAAGTGCACATGTGTGGTTGTGTTTCATACACAAATATAACATCTCGGGGGGAGACTTCGCTCCATTATTACAACCCCATTACGAATTAAATTGAATAGGAAAAGCAATTTGAAATATATTTTGGAAGACTTACACTTTTCCTAACTTTAATTCTGGATTTAGCTAGGTCTAATCCACCTTCTTCATGTCGAACCTTGGTTCAACTTGTGCAAGTCCACCTCGAGCCTAGTTCAGCCCCTTGCCGTGGTCAAGTTGTTGTAGCCGAGGTAGGTTCATATTGTGCAGTCGGTTCAAGTCTTGGAGTTCGGCCAAGTTCAAGGTGGGTAAATGGTTTCAGCCAAGGAGAGCTAAGTCAAGTCGGTTAGGATATGGCTGGGTCAAGTGGGGCAGCCAGGATGTGGCAGGTTCAAGTGCTCAATCGAGGTGAGGCAGCAAAGGGGTGTAGCCGGGCCAAAGGGGTGCGCCTGGGGCAGGTTTTGCAGCTAGCCAAGGTAGTGCGAATGGGATAGGTCCAGCTCGGGAGTGGTTTAGTCCTGCACCCAGTTCGATTTAGGGGATGGGATTAGGTCAAAGGCAAAGGTATGGCTGGGTCAAGTCAAGCGCTCGGCCAAGGTTTTGTTTAGGTGGGTTTAAGACAGGTTTTGGTTAGGTTTAGGTCCAGCAAGTGGCAGTTTAGGGCAGCAGGTTAACCGAGTGTAAGGTGGGTTAGCTAGGGTGTTTGGGACAGGTTTTAGGGGGAGGTCGAGCCAAGAGCTTTGGCTGCGAATGGGGTAGGTTGTGGCAGGGTCTTAGGGCAGCATGTGGGGTGTGGTTGTGGCAGGGTCTTAGTGTTAGGTTTTAGGGCAGCATGGGGGGTGCGGTTGTGGCTGAGGTAGCTAGGTTCAGCCAGGTTTATGACAGGCCAAGGTTTGGTTGAATCCACCTTGATTCAGCCAAGGTGTAGGCCGAGTGGGTTTGGGTTTAGTTGGGGAGTTAGGCCAACAAAGGGGTCGGTTAGGTGGTTGGGTTAGGTCCAGCCAAGTGGGTTATGTAGTGGTCTAGGCTAGGTTCAAGTGGGTCGAGTGCAACTAGGTTGCAGCCCAAGGGGTGAGGGTTCGGTTAGGTCTAGTTTAGGGAGTTAGGCCAGTCGGTTAGTGGGTGTCTAAATAGGTTTTGGTGGTATGGGTTGGGCGTAGTTAGGTTAATGGTGAGGGGCTGGTTCAAGGCTAGGTGTGGTGGGTTAGGTCGGTTAGGGTATGGTCTAGGCTAGGTGGTGGGTTAGTTAGGGCCAATTGTGGCTAGGTTTAGGGTGGAGTCAGTTGGGGGTTTTTGGTCCAGCTAGGGTGCTATTTTGCTAGGTTTTGGGTGGTATGGGCCGGGTCGATTAGGTTAAGTGTAGTGGCTCAAGGTGAGGGTTAGGTAGTGGCTAGGTTAGGGCTAGGTTTAGGGACTTACCTTGCAGCCGGTCCATCTTGTGCAACCCAAGCTAGGTCCACCTCGAGCCTCCATGGTTGTAGCCCACGTCTTGATCAACGCCACCTTGTTGTAGCCCCAAGTTAGGTCTAGGTCCACAAGGCTTGAACCCACTTCACCCTTGATTGAGCCCACATGGCTAAAGCTGACCAAAGTTGACTTTTGCACCCTCTCTCTCTCTCTCTCTCTCTCTCTCTCTCTCTCTCTCTTCCCAAGGCTTCCAAGCAAATTCACGTGAATTCTTTTCACCCCCCCTAGGTCTTATTTATGGGCCAAGGGGTGGGTCTTGGATTTGGATCTTGGATTTGGATTTTGAGATCTAAATCCGATCCAAATACTATTTGGGTTTGGATTTGGATATTTGTATACATATCCAATCCAAAATCTCATTTCTTCAGTCCTTCTTGGTGTTTTGAACGGGCCCTAGCTTCTTTAGTGCTCTGTTTTGGTTGGGTTTTTCCCAGTCTTCTTGTCCGACCATCTTCTCACCTTACAGACTCTATTTCATCTAATTTTTTATTTTTCAAGCTTAGAGTTTGATTTCTGATAGTTTCATCAGGGCTTTGGCTTCGTCCTTCATATTTTGGGCTGAAGTCTGATTCTGGCCTAGATGCTTGTTTTTCTTTTTGGCCTTGTTTTCAACTGGCTGGGCTGAACTTTCGCTTTTTGACCTGTTTTGGAGCTGCTTTTTTATTAGGCTTCACCTGCTCATTTTAGCTGCTATAAAATTGGGGTTTTGGCCCAAGTTTAAAAAACCTTTATTTTGAAGGATTTTTAGACAGAAGTTAAAACTTCGCAACTCTGAGGTTTTGAAAGTTCAAAATTGGTTTAAAAATGGTTTTTGAAAACCAAGTGTTTGTTTGAAAATAATCCCATTTTGGGGTGTTTATAGATGCCCTCTTTGGCATTATCCAAATTGATTTGGATAATGGCAAAGAAGAAACACCCCTTGAATTTCTCCTGAATTTTTTTAAGAATACACCATTCTTTGCTTCGTACAAACCCTGTTTTCTTTTACCACAGGAGGGGATTTTTAGCCGAAAGGGGACTTTTCCTAGCTAGGTTGCTTTTCCTAAGTATGATCATGCTTGAATGAATCTTGAATGCATGCATGAGTGAGCGAACGGGGTGAAGTTTTATTTTGGGGTTTTCGAGCCCGAAGAGAGCCTTTTAAGGCTGACTGCTCCAAGCAGGTTTTTCCCATGTATTTTTGACATTCTCGAGTTTTTGAGCTTTGGAGAGAGCCTTTTGAGGTTGTCTGCTCCAAGCAGGTTTTACTCATGTCTTTTTGACATTCTCGGTTTTTTCAAAAAAAAAATTTTTCAAAAGGAACTCCTTTTATCTTTTGTCGAAAGGACTTCCAATTTTTCATACTTCCCTTTATTCGGGTTTCCATACCTACTACTAAGTAGAGGTTTTTGGTAGGAAATTTTGGAAAACATTTCAAAGTTCCATTTCCCACAAAACAAAGTCGAGTTCTCAAACAAAATGAAATCCAAATAAGTAGATTCTATTCCTACTTTAGGATTTTCACAATTGAACCTTTTTCCTTTGGGGATAAGCTATAGGTATATGGGAAAGAGATACCACGATCCCTTCTAAAGCGTCCCGTGGTTTTAGGTAAAGAGTCAGAAAATTGCTCTTTTGAGCTTTGGCTTTTTCTTTTTCTTTTTCAAGAGAATACCTCTTTTGAAGAAGTTTTGTATTCCCTTTTCTGGGAAGACTTCTTTTTCGAGGAGTTTTTGCATTCTCTCTTTCTTTTTCCCTTTTTTTTCTTTCAAAGAGAAGACCGCTTTCGGAGGAGTTTTTGTATTTTCTTTTTCTTTTTCTTTTGGACGTTGCCAATTTTCCTTTTTGGAGAGAAAAGTAAAATGGGGGAAAAGCTTATCCCTTTGGTTATTCGATTCAACCGAGATCGTCTCATTTCTTAATAGCATCTGCCATTTGAAAATATTTTGATATTTTGAACAAGGTTCCATCTTGTAAGCCAAGGATTTTTGAAATGTTACCAATTCGTTTTTGAAGACTCTACTTTTCGTAAAGCATAAATTCCTTCATTTGGGGTCATACAATCAACCTTGATCCTTCTTTCAAGAAGTTTCAAAGAGTTCAATTTTAAAAATCTTTTCGAAAGAATTTAACATAGACCCTTTTGAATATTCGGGCATTTTCGGGGTATGCTAAATTTCTACCCACAATATTAACATGATTTAACGATTTTTTTGTTGCCCTTTTTGAGACATGTGGACATTCCTACTCGGGTTGCCACCTTTTTGGGCCTCTTTGGGGTGGATGAGATGTATGTATGGTATACACTCCATGTGATTCAAAATGGAAATACATGCTTTATGAATGATGAAAATATGACATGTATTCCACATGGTATGATGGAGATACCTTTTTATGAAATTGGTTCTCCATGGAAGGTGTCTAGGGGATACATTTAAGATGCCCCTAGCTTGATGGAGATGTATGATTCACACGGCCACATGGTGAAGGGCCATGGTTTTTCAAAAGGGATTCTATGGGTGGACGATGGGATGACATGCCCATGCATTTGACATTGATGAATTTGTAATATGATCATGACATTTTTGGCTTAAGGATGGAAAACATAACCAGCCCTAAGTGATCTTCATGACCATCATATTTGATTTGACATGGTCTCCATATTTTTCATTGTGGGACTCATGTGCTTATCCTAACACCATCGAGGTTTTCATATTTAACCAGAAGCTAAAAAAAAATATTTCTTTTCAAAGTTACATGTAGGGTTAAATTTGTTTCAAACTTGATTCTTTTGAAGAAGCAATTTCAGGAAATCCTCCCTTTCTATATGAAGATGATTTCTATACCTGCCTCTTGATCGAAATATGTTTCCTATGCTTGATTTTCTTTTAAATAATTGGCCAAGCATGGTTTTTGGAATTCATTTTGAAAATTCATGCCTTCATGGGGCATTTGGTCTAGCGGGGGGAATGTGTTTCGAAGAGACACTTCAGCCACACGATGTAGGGCCTGTCCCTTAATGGAGTCTTGAGTTTGAACTCATACTCGTTGAAAGGGGTTGCCATTTATCTTGCCTACTTGTTAAGATAGATTTTTCAAATGAGTGCTTTAATGAATTGACATTATTCCCTTTTCCATGACATGGAAAATAATGTCTTGAATTTGGAGGCCTACACCAAGGCCAAGCATGATTTCTCTTTTGGCTTGGTGATTTCTTTCACATGCCAATAGAGTTTTTGAAATGTAATAAATGGCACACTTTTTATGGATACCATCTTCATATTCATCAAGTAAAACACCCAACGCATTCATATGAGTTGTAATGCTTCAGAGGTTTTTGAAAATTTGAAGGTTTTATCAAAATCTTTTTGAAAAATCTTTTTGCAAATCATTATTTCAAAAGCTTAACCCTTTTTTAGAGATTCCTATTGAGAGTTTTAGCATCTTTTGGCATTTTTGGAAACCACCTTGAAGGTTTCAGATTTGATTTATATGGAGACATGCCTATGATGGCTCGATACTTAGGTGGTCGACTCTCATGCCCCTTTGGCTTGATATAAACCCTGAACTCGAGTTCTAAGATGATGTCTAGACCTGATGTTGTTCATGCACATGTATGATTTCAAAATGTAATGCATGATGCTTATATAAACATGCACACACTAGGGGTTAGACTCACCTCTAAAAATCTCCAAATTTTTATAAGTCAAGGATTTTACGAATTTCAGGAAGCTTGGAGGTGATTATTCTTCCTTGCTTTGATGGTTCTCGATCTTTTCAATTTTGAGGAAGCTCTAGGCAAAAAAAGGGGTTATATCAAACTTGGACGAATTTTTTGGTTTTTTTGGAGTATATATAATTTTTTGGAAAGTATTTTAAAACTTTCGAGAATGGGCTTTGTACATGGCCATTGTTTTTAAAATTTTTGAAAATTTTCAATTTTTTTTTCTTTTTTGAAATATCAATTCAAGGATTAGTATAAAGGCTTTCTTTTGAAAAAGTTTTTGAAATAAATTTCTTTTTGGAATTTTCAGATTTTTCAAATGTTTTTGAGATTTTGAGGGTTTTCAATTTTTTTTTGTTTCTTTGGCAATATCTATTTTTTTTTTCATTTTTTTTGAAAAGTAGGGATCTTCCATTGAACCTACAAAGAAAACTTCATGAATTAGACTCTAATCAATAGGCCTAAGACATGGGTTTCAGTTTTAAGAGGTTCTTATAAAGCACCCTTGACCCAAATGGTCTTAGGTGGTGGCTCAGGAGGTATGGGTGGGCTGTAGCCCAATCCATATCGATTTCTTTTGGCTTTAGGTAGGACAGGTTCTAGCCTACCTTGATCTTTGGCTCCTAAGCTCATGTAGGGTTTATATCCCATGGTTAGGATTATGTTCCAAGGTTTTTTGTTTTTTGAAAAGTTTTGATACAGTTCATGCTCTTGGAACATGGAATCATCCATGTTATGAGTATATACCCATTTTATTTTGGGTAGTGGGAGTTTGGATTTTGGGGTGGTGGAAGACTCGGGCTTCCACACTACCCTGGTTTGGGAGCTATATTTTTCAAGCGAAGCAATGCTTAGTCCCTTGAGGGATTATGGATGTTTCTGGGTGGTGGAAGACTTGGGCTTCCACACGACCTGGGGTTGGGAGAGATGTTTTTCAAGAGAAGCCATGCTTGGTCCTTTGAAGGTTTTGACCTGCTTCCTAGATGCAACTCGTGGTGCCCCTAAGGATGGATTTTTTTGTTCAAAGCCATAGTCTTGGGTTCAGGGTATAAGACTAGACTTGAAGGAGTTGGTTCTTTTATGGTAGGGTTATGAGTTTCCAGGATGTCGATGCATGCCTTAGGGGTCTCCATGTCTACCATCTTTTGAACTTTTTGTTTTTGAAATTCTTTTTGGTGGTACGGGACATTTGGCGCACCTTGAAAATCCTCTATTTTGGGCACATTTTGTAGGTTTGTGTGTGCATGAGTATAATCCAATGCATCTGATGACCCTATTTTGAGAAGAGAGTTTAGAGGAGGATAGGTTTCAGGCATACGTCTTTTTGGCTTGTCTACCTTTTTATGGTGAGAGCAGGCCGTGTTCCCGAGTGACTCTATTTTGAGCTCCCGTGGCTTCTTGAGGCGTTTCTTTTCGAACCCTACCTTTTTGTGACTCGTCTTTTTGTGGGGTGTGGATTTTGTGTCCCACTGTGTGTGTGCCCAGATTCGGGGATTTTGTTTTTAGTTTTTGGAATTTCAAAGCGTTGTTTTTCAATTTTTTTATCTTTTTGAAAATTTTCAAGATTTTTTTGGTTTTTTGAAATAGAAAAATCTTTTTTTGATTTTTCTGTGGATTTTGAAGAGCTTGGAGACTTGGGAGTGGCTCACTTGTCCCGCTTTCGGGTTTTGTCTTTAACCTCAAATCCTTCATCGAGTTTAAGATCGATTTTTCTTTCATGATCTTTATGTGCCCGAGATGAGCTGCTATGCGATTTATGTGCTTTAAGTTCAAGACTTATAGCATCTATCCTTTTAAAATTTTTCTGGATAGCAGCTAACTCTTTAACTGGAAAAAGCTGCTTTAATTTACTCGACCAGGATTTTTTTGGCTTTTCCTCCATTTTTTGACAATTTTGGTATGCATGATTTTTTAAAAACACTTTTTTGAAAGTTTTTGAAGTATAACTTGTTTGTTTTGAAGCTTACTTAAGACCCGGGTCCCACCGGACGTGCCAATTCTATAAACATGAAAATTTTCACTCCCAGTTTATGAGAGTAGTAGTGAACCTTTTCGTGCCTACATCATTTTTGCGAGCGTGCCAGCTAGCTTACTCAAACTAGCAAAGATTTTTGAAATATCTGACTTTTTAGCGATTGTGGGAAAGCAGAATCTTTTCATTTAAATCTTCTTGAACTGATGCTCAAGGGTCAGTTTAAACGCACAGAAACTTCAATTTTTCAAACAATTTCAACTTCAAACTTACTTGAATAATAAGTGTTTTTCAAAGGATTTGATTTTGTGCATTTTAGCAATTTTTATTTACGAAGGTTAGACGATACTAAGTCTTTGAGTTTTATCTATTAGGCCTGCTATATGTGTGAATGTATGGCCTATTTTCAATGTGGTTTGAGCAAGTATTCGGGGCTTTTGAAAGCGAGCGAATGCAAGGATGAAGAAATCCTTTTCAGGTTTTGAAAGCGATGATGTGAGCTAGGCTCGAATTGAAAGTGCAACTCACACAACTTTCACTAATGTAAATACCCGAAATGTAAAGCAACTCACGCGACTTGAATATAAATCCACACAAAGGGAAATGCAACTCGACTTCCACTAATGTAAACTCACACGACTTGAAAATATATAAATATGTTTTATCCTAAGAGCGAAAAGGCTCAATGTGTGTGAGTGTGAAGAGCGGAAAGGCTCGAGTGCTTGTGGGTGTTTCTCGTGTAAAATTTAAATGACAACTCACACAACTTAAAGTAAATCCACCCGAAATTAATTGCAACTCACACAGCTTTCACTAAAGTAAATACCCAAATTGAAGTATATACGTTTAGCTTAAGAGCTAAAAGGCTTAATGTGTGTGAGTGTGAAGAGCGGAAAGTCTCGAGTGGTCGTGGGTGTTCTTGTATGAAATTGAAATTGCAACTCACATGACTTGAAATTAAATCCACCCGAAATTAATTGCAGCTCACACAGCTTTCACTAAAGTAAATACCCAAATTGAAGTATATATGTTTAGTTTAAGAGCGGAAAGGCTCAATGTGTGTGCAATCGTGTGCAATATAAGAGTGAAAAGGAAGTGCACGTGGGTGCCCTTTGTATGCAGTTAAGAGCAAGAAGGCTCAAGTGCACGCGTGTAGTTGTGTTTCATACACAAATATTACATCTTGTGGGAAGACTTTGCTCCATTATTACAACCCCATTACGAATTAAATTGAATAGGAAAAGTAATTTGAAATATATTTTGGAAGACTTACACTTTTCCTAACTTTAATTCTTGATTTAGCTAGGTCTAATCCACCTTCTTCGTGTCGAACCTTGGTTCAACTTGTGCAAGTCCACCTCGAGCCTAGTTCAGCCCCTTGTCATGGTCAAGTTGTTGTAGCCGAGGTAGGTTCATATGGTGCAGTCGGCTCAAGTCTTGGAGTTCGGCCAAGTTCAAGGTGGGTAAATGGTTTCAGCCAAGGAGAGCTAAGTCAAGTCGGTTAGGATATGGCTGGGTCAAGTGGGGCAGCCAGGATGTGGCAGGTTCAAGTGCTCAATCGAGGAGAGGCAGCAAAGGGGTGTAGTCGGGCCAAAGGAGTGCTCCTGGGGCAGGTTTTGCAGCTGGCCAAGGCGGTGCGAATGGGACAGGTCCAGCTGGGGCGTGGTTTAGTCCTGCACCCAGTTCGGTTTAGGGGATGGGATTAGGTCAAAGGCAAAGGTATGGCTGGGTCAAGTCAAGGGCTCGACCAGGGTTTTGTTTAGGTGGGTTTAGGATAGGTTTTGGTTAGGTTTAGGTCCAGCAAGTGGCGGTTTAGGGCAGCAGGTTAACCGAGTGTAAGGTGGGTTAGCTAGAGTGTTTGGGACAGGTTTTAGGGGGAGGTCAAGCCAAGAGCTTGATTCAGCAAAGGTTAGCTAAGGTGGGTTAGCTAGGGTGTTTCGGACAGGTATTGGCTGAGGTAGCTAGGTTTAGCTGGCCAAGGTTCGGCCAGGTTTATGACAAGCCAAGGTTTGGTTGAATCCACCTTGATTCAGCCAAGGTGTAGGCCGAGTGGGTTTGGGTTTAGTTGGGGAGTTAGGCCAATAAAGGGGTCGGTTAGGTGGTTGAGTTAGGTCCAGCCGAGTGGGTTATGTAGTGGTCTAGGCTAGGTTCAAGTGGGTCGAGTGCAACTAGGTTGCAGCCCAAGGGGTGAGGGTTCGGTTAGGTCTAGTTTAGGGAGTTAGGCCAGCCGGTTAGTGGGTGTCTAGATAGGTTTTGGTGGTATGGGTTGGGCGTAGTTAGGTTAATGGTGAGGGGCTGGTTCAAGGTTAGGTGTGGTGGGTTAGGTCGGTTAGGGTATGGTCTAGGCTAGGTGGTGGGTTAGTTAGGGCCAATTGGGGCTAGGTTTAGGGTGGAGTCAGTTGGGGGTTTTTGGTCCAGCTAGGGTGCGATTTTGCTAGGTTTTGGGTGGTATGGGTTGGGTTGATTAGGTTAAGTGTAGTGGCTCAAGGTGAGGGTTAGGTAGTGGCTAGGTTAGGGCTAGGTTTAGGGACTTACCTTGCAGTTGGTCCATCTTGTGCAGCCCAAGCTAGGTCCACCTCGAGCCTCCATGGTTGTAGCCCATGTCTTGATCAACTCCACCTTGTTGCAGCCCCAAGTTAGGTCTAGGTCCACAAGGCTTGAACCCACTTCACCCTTGATTGAGCCCACATGGCTAAAGCCCACCAAAGTTGACTTTTTCACCCACTCTCTTTCTCTCTCTTCCCAAGGCTCCCAAGTAAATTCACGTGAATTCTTTTCACCCCCCTGGTCTTATTTATAGGCCAAGGGTGTCTTGGATTTGGATTTTGAGATCCAAATCCGATCCAAATACTATTTGGGTTTGGATCTGGATATTTGTGTCCAGATCCAATCCAAAATCTCATTTCTTTAGTCCTTCTTGGTGTTTTGAGATGGGTGGTTTTGAACGGGCCCTAGCTTCTTCAGTGCTCCATTTTGGCTGGGTTTTTCCCAGTCTTCTTGTTCGACCATCTTCTCACCTTCTGGACTCTGTTTCATCTGATTTTTTATTTTTCAAGCTTGGGGTTTGATTTTTGATAGTTTCATCGGGGCTTTGGCTTCCTCCTTCATATTTTGGGCTGAAGTCTGATTCTGGCTAGGATGCTTGTTTTGCTTTTTGGCCTTGTTTTCAACTGGTAAGGCTGAACTTTCACTTTTTGACCTATTCTGGAGCTGCTTTTTTATTAGGCTTCACCTGCTCGTTTCAGCTACTACAAAATTGGGGTTTTGGCCCGGGTTTAAAAACCTTTATTTTGAAGGATTTTTAGACAGAAGTTAAAACTTTGCAACTCCGGGGTTTTGAAAGTTCAAAATTAGTTTAAAAATGATTTTTGAAAACCAAGTGTTTGTTTGAAAATAATCTCATTTCGGGGTGTTTACAAGCTATAATAGAGGGATTTGGTTATTCCCTGAAGTCAATCATAATACTGGATATGGAAGCATGTCTATTAATGCATCACCCCTAAAGATAACACTATAGACTTATTATGTTATTACCAATAGACACCTTTACACCTAAGGTTTAGGTTCAAGACATATGTTAACCTAGTTCATGTAAGGATATTGACGTAACGGTTTTAAAACTGAAAGATACCATTACTGAAAGCATAATATGATGATTGGTTTAGTAGGACACTTTACACTTCATGACTTTGTGGAGATTGTTGGATTTAATGTTAATTAATGTAGGGTTAATTAAACTCGTGTATATTAATAACATTTAATTCATGTTTACTATCTCTAAATATTCAATTGATACATCATGATATATGTAAAAGTCCTAAAGTATAAAAAGTCAAATGCATGTGAGGGACTTGTTCATGTGAAGACCAAGAAAAGATAAAGTTTAGTCCCGTATTGAAGAATGAAACAAACTCACATGTCCTTTTAAATAGTTGGTGGCTCATGAACCTTAGTTCAAAGAGCTTGGAGAGGTCATGTTGGACCACACACGCACGTGTATGCATGCATCTGGTCGGGCTTGGGTTTGGGAATTGGGTTCGTTCTTTGATCTATCATTTTGCATGAAAAACTTTTGATCTAATGGTCAAAAGTGGCTATCATGCAACTGATAAATAAAGGATTAGATCAATGAGATGTTAAATCCATCACTGGAGGTAAAAGATGCCTCAATGAATCATAATGGGTTATCAACCTGGTTTGAAATGCTTTTGGAATAGAGTTACACACTTTCAATTATGTTGATATACTTGCACCAATCCCGAGGGGTTTCAAATCTAAGTTTACTACCTTTTCGGAACAAGATAGTAAATATCTAGAGGTGCATTTGGCTCATTTCACTCTCGAGTGCAAAAACTAGATGATAGCGAGATGAACAAACTTGAGCTTTTTGTCTCTTTACTTGTTGGCCAAGCTTATGCTTGGTAGAACTCTCTAAAACCTGCATCCATCTAAACTTGAGATGAGATACAAAAGTCATTAATCATTACAACAAAACTTGACCTTATCCAACACCTATAGATTTAATGAATCCTGCCAAAATGTTGGAGAAATTGTCAAGGTCTTCGAGAAATTCTATGAGTTGATCACATGTCTCGGCAAGGAATTGCCTGCATAAAGAGATTAAGAAACGCTTAGCTAGACATTTTTATCCAACACTTATTCAATTAGCTAACCAGGCGACAGAGGTCAAATGTATCATCAACACTCTGGATGCATTACACAATAAGTGAAAAGTCTCTAGGTGTAATCAACGACAAGCTTTGATTTCTTACTTTAAAAATATGATGTAAGATACTGATGATGAGTTCGAATCGGTTGAATTAATGGTTGTCGACTTAACACAAGGGCCTCCTTATATTTGCAATGATCTTCAGCTCCCAAAGGAGAAAGAGTATCAAGCCACAAGAAAGAAATTTTGTTTTTAGACATTTTAAAAGTTGATCATATCTTCGATATGCTTCTTGTAGACGCAGAAAATTTCCGCTTCCTGGTTCTTAGGCCTGGAGCGAACCTTTTCATGTGCCTAAGTCCTATTTAAACAAACAGGACATGCCAGCTAGCTTACTTAAGCTAGCGAAGATATATTTTAAAACCTGACTTCTAACGTGGCGATTGTGAGCAAGGAAGCTCTTGTCATCGTAGACCTTCTTGCACCGATGCGCAAGGGTCAATCTGTACGCTTTTAAAATTGAGTTTTGAGTGGAAGAAACCTATGAAAGCAGTTTGAGGCGTTTGATTCGGGTTTGTTTGTATGACTTTCAGATTTTAGATCACATGGATTTGCACGTGCCTAAGTCTTTCTTTTATCCCTTTTCGGGCCACCTAGATGTGTGTTATGAACACTCCACTAAGATGTGGTGACTTTGAGCGGGAGTATGGAGTTTTGCTTTGATGCAATATGCATCCTAACTCGTGGTATGGCGTATATGCAATGTAAACTCACACAACTCCAAAGGGAAAACCCGAATTTAAAGACAATACCGAAGGGAAATGACTTGTAATGGAAATTGCCGAAGGGAAATGACTTGTAATGTAAAATGCCGAAGGAAAATTGCAAAAGGGAAATACGGCTATATCTTAAGAGCGGAAAGGCTCAATTGTGCAAGTGTGTGCCGTGTATATATTGAAAGACTACGCACACTGCTGAACCTTAAAACCCAAATTGAAAAGACATAGCCAAAAGGGAAATATGTATATAGTATGTATGAGCCCTTACTTGGGTCTTACAAATAAGAGCGAAGGCTCAATGTGGGTGCGTGTGAAAAGGTAAAGACAACACACACGACTTCAAATGAAACCCAAATATAAATTGCAATATGGCCTTAACTAAGGTCTTGGGAATAAGAGCGAAAGCTCAATGTGTGTGAGTGCTTGAATTGAAGTATTACGCACACAACATGAAATTAAACCCAAATATAAATTGTAATATGGCCTTAATTAAGGTCTTGGGAGTAAGAGCGAAAGCTCAATGTGTGTGAGTGCTAGAATTGAAGTACTACACACACGACATGAAATTAAACCCAAGGATAGTATCACACGGCCCTTACTTGGGTCTTGCAAATAAGAGCGGAAGCTCAATGTGTGTGAGTGCGAGAATTTAAAGACAACACACCCAACTCAAGCAAAACCCTACGCAACTTAAAGTATATACATAACTTATATCTAAAGGGGTTGATTAGGCCCGTGTGTGTTCAAAATCGTGCACAACTAAGAGCGAGGTAGGCTCAAGTGCACGTGTGTGTGGATGTGCCAAGCCACGTTATTACAAGTGGGGGAGACGATGCTCCGTTATTACAACCCCGTATCAAATTTAATTTAAGCAAGTCTACAACTAAGGACCGAGTTAGGCACTTACTTATAGCTGGTCTGGAGGTGACTTGCTTGAGCGTAGGCTTGGCTTCGCCTTGGGCTGCAAGAGGGAGCTCCTCGAAATAGCACGGCAAGGGGAGGTGCTGGCCGGGTGACTTGGGTGCGCGGGAGTGGCGCCTTGAAGTTGGCTGGCTGCTAGGGGGAGGTTGCCGTGGTGCTTTGGGCTAAGGTGATTGGAGAGGGTCACTAAGGGATAGTGTGGTGCTAGGGAAGGTGGCGCTAAAGGGGAGCCTAAAGGGAATGCCTAAGGGAAATGGGGTGGCTGCCGAATGGGTTTGGTGCAGTCGGCTGGGGTGGCCGACTAGGGGAATTTTAGTGGTGGCCGGCTGGGGTAGTAGGGATGTTATGGATGGGAAGGGAGCTAACTAGGATGTTGTGGAAGGTGGGGTTAGTGGATGACTAAGAGTTGGAAGGGGCAGGTCCTAGGGAGCAAGGTAGGGTGGTCGGGTATCACTAGGGGGAAGTATGGGATCGGGTGATGTGAATGGTTTAGGTCTGGCCGAATGGGTAAGGGTGGCGGATGGCTATGATGGAGCTATGGGGTGGTGGTATGGGTGGTTGAGAGTGGGGGGGGAGCGAAGAGGAGATAGAGTTAGGTTGAGGTACTAACCGAATGGTGAAGGAGTTGGTGGATGGAAGAAGGGGCAGCCGGGTGATGAAGGAGGATGGAGTTCGGCCGGATGGAAGTGGTGGCGATGTGGAGCGGAGCAGGCCGGATGGAAGTGGTGGTGCGAGGTGGAGCTGGTCGGATGGAAGTGGTGCGCGATGTGGAGCAAGGTGGAAGGTTCGGCTGGGAGGTGATTGGCCAAGGTCGGCTGGCCCAAGGTGGAAAAAAGATGGAAAACCCGCCCACTAGGGGGGGTTTATATAGGTTTTGAAATGGCAGTTGGGGCTGGTATTTGGAAGGTGGTTAGATGGTTTAGGTGGTGGTGGTGTGGTGATAAGGTGGGTTGGTTTTGAGGAGGGGCTAGATATTTTACTTTAAGGGGTTTTAGGGATATGGTGTGCTAGGTTTAGGTGGGGTGGTTTAGGGGTATAGGGCTTAGCTAGGTGGGTTGGTTTTGGGGTGAGGTTTAGTGAGGTGGGTTAGGTGATTAGGCTAGGATTAGGCCGAGATTAGGGAAGTGGGTTAGGTGATTAGGCTAGGTTTAGTTCGGGATTAGGGTAAAAGGCTAGGATTAGGGGTTTTTACTTAGGATTGGGTTAGGAAGCTCCCTTTGCATAACCCATAGACCTTGTTGCATCATGTTGGTGCAGCCCTAGGTTAGGTTTTGTCTAATACAAGCTTAAACCCATGCTAATTAGGCTAACCCACATGATTAACCCCAAACTTGACACACAAGTCAAGCTTAATTACAATTAACCCTCAAATCTTATCCTCCCCCACTCTCTCTCATGCCCATAATCCCACGTGAATTTCAAGTGGGCCCCACCTCCATTTATGAGAAGGTGATGTGGGCCATGGATGTGGATATTCGATTGGATCTCTGGATCCAAATCCAAATCCAAATCTACACATGGGTTTGGATTGGGATCTGGATATATATGGTCCAAATCCAATCCAAATTGAATTCTAACTCCTTCAGGCTGTGTTCGAAACGAACGGTTTGTGCGGGGTCTGACAGCATCAGTACTCCGTCTGCGTTGGGTCTTCGCCAACATGGTCGTCCGCTACTGTTTTCACCTTCCGGAGATGATTTCAAGTGATGTCTGATTATAATAGGGTCTTAGACGTTCGAGATCCTGGGGGTGGATTCAATACGAGAGTTGTTGTGCCGGGCTCGACATGTGCTCCGGTTCCGGGCTCTCTTTAGCTCCTCTGGTCCTGCTTTGATCAGGCCAAGCCACTTTGTGGGGTTTCAAAATGTATTTAAAAAGGGTTTTTAAAACATATTATACATATTTAAAACATATATAAAAGTTTAAAACATCTGTACAGGGTTGCCTGGAAGGCTCCTGGGTTTCCAAACTCAAAATGGCCCTTTGGGGCTGCTTTTACAAAACCAGGTTGATTCGAGAAATTCGTGGGATTTCGGGATGTTTACACTTCTACAGGATCGACAAATCTGTTTGCCGAAAGGACATTAAATGTCATCCCAAGATGAGCTCAAGAAGATGTCACGATACTACAAGTGACATAACTTGACCTCACATAGTATTAACTAGTGTCACGTTTTGCTCCATCATACAACAAGCAATCAAGAATGGACATATAAGGTTTTTAGACAAGAAACTAAGAATTGATACAAATTCATTCCCACCTATATCTATTGTAGTAGAAGATAGTACTATATTGCCATTATACACCATCATAGTGGAACCTGGACAACAAATTTGATCCACTCCATGTAAAGGGAGTCAATCTTCATATTTCATGTCTCTCAACTGGACAAGATCAAAACACATGGTGTCTACTGAGAAAGTGAAGGCTATGGAGGAGCAGTATTTTTTTCAAACCAATTCATTTGTCAAATCACCCCAAATACCAAGCTTGGAGAGGTGTCCGATGAAATAATCAAGTCAAATCGCAATAAAATATGGGGTTCCACCTAAGGCTTTATTGTCGATTCTATCATCAAAGGGACCCAAAATAATGCAAATGGAAACCCATAGATCATGAACCTGGTGTATCTTCGACAGAGAGACATCTCAAGGTCGATGTTTTATCAACTTCGTCGACTTCCATCTTGAGCTAGTGATGTCCGAGTACATAATGATTTGACTTTGTTGTATATTTCGTAGGCTAAAACTATCTCCTTTGAGGTCAGATGATCAAGCCTCTAACCGACTCCTAAAGAATTGAGGGTGACTACAAAATCCTCGATATCCACATGATTCCTCTCTAGTTGTTGGTTGACTACTTGTACTCAGGAGCAACATGCTCAATGATCATCTGACCTCAAAGGAGGTTGATCAACCAATGAAAGAAGTCAAGATAGAATAAGAGATGCAGGAACTCAAAGTATCCATCATGAACTTTGAGATACAACATGGTCCACAGACTAGGTCAAACCCATATGAATTTTTCGAAAATACAAAAATATTTTGAATTTACATGGTTCATTGTCTCCTAAAGTTATCAAAAGGTTGCAAGCACTGATTAGCAGTAACCTAGAATGGGAAGGAGTTTCTGGAGAGGATGACCATTTCTTGGATGAGACGTATAAATCCAATAAAGACTTCAATGATGATTTTGGGATTGTAATTTTTGAAAGTCATGATTATTGTTTTGCAGTTGAGTTTTTCTTATGGAGGAAGCACGTAGTTGATTCTGAAAGATGACTTTTTGATAGATGAACCCGATTGGACAACTTTGGTGAGTAATGTTGGCATTCTAATGGTTTTTGAGAGACTAGTAAATATGGCTACAAGATATTTATGGCCACTATATATTAGCGTAAAGGTGACCATCCATGTTATGTCTGAAGTCTTTTGAACAAAAGTAATCCTATCAATTAACCACCAATGTTTCACTTTTGACTTGGCCAATTTACAACTATTACCTAAAGTAGCTCAATATTGTAAGTCTCAAGCTATTTGAGATTATTTCTTATGATTGGAGGCATTTTATGTTGAATATAGACTTGAGAGGACATATATTGAACCGCTTGAGGGGAAGTAGAAAATTTTTGCATTCTCGCGATTTTGCCACCTATCAAAGGAGAAAAAACATTCAATTGTTCTAACTAGAAGGATAAGATAGGTTTCATCTCAGCAAACCCTTTGATTGAGGTGAATTTGGCTTTAAAAGGAACAATGAAACCGACAAAAGTATGTGCTCACATACCTAACAAGAATCGATCATGATTTATTGAATTGCTCAAGCAGTATAAGGACTAACTTGCTTGAGAGTATCATAAAATGCCTAGTTTACCTCCTGAGTTGGTTGAGTTTACTATTCCATTGAAAGCATAAATGAAAGCACACAAACAATCAATGAGAAGATTCAAGCCCAAGTTGCTTCTGATCATTAAGAAGAACGATAAATTGTGATATGCATTGATTATCAAAATCTTAATTTGGCCACTCTTAAAGATCAATATGGCATGCCAATGGTTGATATATTGATCGATACAACAGTTGCCTATGGGATTTTATTATTCATAGACGATGTCTTAGGATATAACCAAATTAAGATAAATCCCAAGAAAACATATAAGACCGCATTCTAGTGCCTAGGGGCATTAAAGATTTATGAAAGGGTAGTGATGTTGTTTAGACTTAAGAATGTTGGTACCACATATCAATGAGAGATGAATGGTTAAATATAAAAGTTTCGAACAACATTTGTCCAACTTGAGTAGGATTTTTAGCACATACATAAGCAACACTTAAAATTGAATCCTAATAAGTGTGTTTTTGTAGTTTTTGTTGGATAATTTCTAGGTTTGCTTGTATATAAGAGAGGGATCAAACTCGACCCAAACAAGGTCAGGGCTGTCACTAATTCTTGTTCTTGATTCTTCTTCCTTGTTTTTTCTTTTTCTATTTTTTTTCTCTAGTGAGGTTTGTTAGAGTATACTCATGTGTTGTCCGGCTAAGAAGAAAACAATGATGGTTAAAAATGAATGAATTGCTTGTTATCGAAGTAAAGAGATGAAACTATCGAAATTCGGCGGAGAGGAGGGAGAAAATATTGTGAGGCAAGTTCGGTATTTTTAGAAAAAGGGTGTATAGATAGTGTAAACACCCAAAAAATTTCTCAAAACATTTGATTTTTTTAGAAATTTTGCCTTTTTAAGAAAAAATTGCGTTTTGGGTCTTTTAAGGGTTTTCAAATAAAGACACCTTAAACAAACTCATTTTCGCACCAAAATTTTGTATCAGCCTCAAAATAAGGATAAATGACACCCCTCTCAAAAAAATCCAATTTTCACAAAAAGCCAAAAAAATGATTGCTTTGCCCTTAAGTCCAAATTTGTAGGATTCTGCTTTTTCAAATGATTACCTTCAAAGAAAGAAGGGTTTCAAACAAATTTTCAAAGAAACAAATGAAAATGAGAAATTGGGAACCAAACTTAAAAATGTTTGCAAAATGTCAAATTTATAAAAACCTCTAAAATTCAAAAACAAATCAAATCCAAATTAGACCTCAAAACTCGCCTGGTTGAGAATAGTCCTACTTCGAGACCCTACACCCATAAAGGGTTAAAGAGGTTCGAGACCCTATACCCAAGGGTTAAAGAGGTTTGAGACCTTACACCCATCGAAAGTATTAAAAGTGGTCTAACACCCTATACCCAACAAAAGGTTAAAGTGGTTGAAACGGTAAAGACTAACTCACGAAGCGAAAGCAGGTTATCTATGCAAACAAACACTGGGAATGGAACTCAGTTGTTTTTTAAAAAGAATATTTGAAGATTTCGATAAAACTCGATGTTTTCAAATATATCTCAAATGAAATGGCTTTAAAAAAAGAAATATTTGAAACCATGAATCTTAACTAAAATCAACCGCAAGATTCGAGCCTGATCTAATTTAAGGACAAGCTGCAAATCAAATCCAAGATGAAATCAAATCAAAAGTCGCACCAACATAGCCTATGATCAAGAAGCTGCATTTGTATCAAATCAAAGGCTCGACTAAGGACATAACCAAGGTCGAATCAAGTTGGGCATCAAAGAACCCAAGTCAATACTCGAGGCAAGCTACCATGGTCAAACAAGGGGCATGCTAGGGTGAGTCGAGCTCACCTAAGATGCATCTCATGTGGGCTGTACCAAGCCCACATGGGCTAAGAGGGGACCACCCTCCCAGCCCATGTGCCTGAATGGGCCAACTTTGAGAATTGGATCAAGCTTGGACCAAAGAAACCGCATCCATATCCAAACCATGGAAGACTTTAGGCCCCTTCTCTTGAGGCCTATAAATAGAGGCCTTGGGGTTGGTTTTCCAGCATTGGAGGAGATTAAAGTAAGTGAAGAGAGAGAGGGAGAGATGCAGCCAAGTGAGGAGAGAAAGAGAGAGAGAGAGACAGGGAGAGAAAAAGAGAGAAAGAGAGACGAAGAAGCTTGGAGGTGCTGCCCACCCCAAGCTGTGTTCATTAAATCCGCCCAAGGAGCCTCCGATTAAGGTCAATCCTTCTCCCTTTTCTTTGATTTTCTATCTCTTTTCTTTCATTCAATTAAAGGGGTTGTAATTAAGGAGCAATTGACTTTATTCAATGATGTAATGGCTAGTTGTTATGCTGTCCAATTTCATTTCATTAGATGTCTTCTATGTGTTTGATTCTCAGTTTCTTCTACCCCTCTATACATTGTATTCTCTTATATCTCCTAATCACCTCTATGCTTAAGCTATGATTATACTTTACTTTATTTCATTCAGTCATTTACTTTGAAATTGTTGTGATTTGTCTTTCAATTTCGGATGAAATGCATTCATGTATGTTCTAAACACAAAAAATTATTTTCTACATATTGTATTTGTTTGATGTTTTAGTTTTAGTTTTCTTCTCTCTACTCCAAATGATCTGAAACTTTGTACACCAAATTCTCACATACTAGCCCACCTATAATAAAATTTTCAAGAATTTTACGGCTGTGCAACCATGTAAATAAAATCAGACAAATCCAGAACTGAATTTGTAAAACATGTGTTTCTTACAATAGAGGTTCGGTTATAATCCCATAACTTTGTCTATAATGAACCAATTCTATTGAAACTAATATCATTGGAAATCTGACATCCATAGATTTTCAACAAGACTAAGTTCATAGAGATAGGTGATATGTACCCTGAGATACAGTGGTTTTCTAAACCTTTGTGTTTCTGTCATAGATCAGTCTCGAATGCTTGAGGAAAGGCAAATGTTTGATTTAAT